>JALMGA010000003.1:91914056-92539056 GCA_023333525.1 Aspidoscelis tigris stejnegeri | reverse complement strand
AGACTAGACTTGACTTGATTTCAAACCTGCCCTTTATCTGAAGGTCAGTTTAGATCCCAATCTCAAAGAAGGGCAATACCAATGAATGTTCAAACTACCAAACAAACTCATATTTAGTCAGGTTTATAGATGTGCACATTTTTTTTTAATATATTCTATTTGAATTGAATCGAATACCTAAAAATCTGATTCGATTAGAATTTCTTAAATTCAAATTTAACAAGATTTGATTCGTATTTACCACAGGACATGGACAAGTTGCTTGCGGGAGTGCGGCCAACAACATGCTCTCTGGACCCTTGCCCTTCCTGGCTGATAAAAGCTAGCCGCCAAGGTATGACCGGCTGGATTCAGGAAGTAGTGAATGCTTCTCTGAGGGATGGGGTGGTCCCACTGGCCCTTAAACAGGCTGTGGTACGCCCCCTCCTGAAGAGGACTTCACTGGATCCAGAAGATCTAAACAACTATCGTCCGGTAGCTAACATACCTTTTTTAGGCAAGGTTCTAGAGAGAGCTGTTGCTGTTTAACTGCAGGCATGCTTGGATGAAGCTGATTATCTAGACCCATTTCAATCTGGCTTCAGACCTGGTTATGGCACTGAAACCGCCTTGGTCGCCCTGGTTGATGACCTACTCTGGGAGAGAGACAGAGGGAATGCCACCTTGTTGGTTCTCCTGGACCTCTCAGCGGCTTTTGATACCATTGACCACGGTATCCTTTTGGAGAGGCTATGGAACTTAGGAGTGGGAGGCAGTGCTTGGCATTGGTTCTCCTATCTCCAGAACCGATCTCAGAGAGTGGTTATTGGAGATACTGATTCAACGCCCTGGGAACTCACTTGTGGTGTTCCCCAGGGGTCAATCTTATCTCCCATGTTATTTAATATCTATATGAAGCCGATGGGAGAGGTCATCAGGAGATTTGGGGTGAGGTGTCATCAATATGCAGATGATACCCAGCTCTATCTCTCTGTACCATCTGAATCAGGAGAGGTGGTTGAAGTGCTTGACAGGTGTCTGGAGGCAGTAATGGGCTGGATGAGGGCCAATAAACTGAAGCTGAATCCAGACAAGACAGAGGTGCTGTGTGTCACAGGGTCTCGGGTCCGTGTAGTTGGGAAATACCCTGTCTTGGGCGGGGTCGCAATGCCCTGGAAGGGACAGGTGCGTAACTTGGGAGTACTCCTGGACTCGGCATTGACGCTTGAAGCTCAGGTGGAAACCGTGGCCAGGAGTGCCTATTCCCAACTACGATTGGTGCGTCAGCTTAAGCCTTTTTTGGACAGAGACGACTTGGCCACAGTCATCCATGCCCTGGTAACCTCTAGATTGGACTATTGCAATGCACTCTACATGGGGCTGCCCTTGAAGACGGTTCGGAAACTACAGCTAGTGCAGAATGCAGCTGCAAGACTGCTTACAGGGGTATTGGGCCGGACGCACATCACACCTGTCTTAAAAGAGCTGCACTGGCTGCCGATTCATTACCGAGCCCAATTCAAGCTGTTAACTTTAACGTATAAGGCCCTAAATGACTTGGGTCCCAAATATCTGAAGGAACGCCTCCTCCCATACCAACCTGCCCGTGCCCTAAGATCTGGAGGGGAGGCCCTTCTTGTCCCACCACCCTCTGTAGCAAGACGGGTGGGCACTCGAGAGAGGGCCTTCTCAGTAATAGCCCCCAGGCTGTGGAATAGCCTTCCCCTCGAGGTGCGTCAAGCCCCCTCACTGTATACATTTAGGAGGGGGGTAAAGACACACCTCTTTGCTCTGGCCTTTGGTTGAACGTGGCACAGTTTTTCCCTACTGTACATACTAATGTTTTATACTGTTTTTATATATGGTTTTATTCTAAATATTCTTGTCTTTTAAATATGCTGTTACCCGCCCTGAGACCCTAGGGTATAGGGCGGGATATAAATATAAATAAATAAATAAATAAATAAAATTCGAATCTATTCATTCAAATTTTTTATTTGAATCTACACAGACAAATGTCCACAACATTTGTATGTGCATGTACGCATCTTCCCCACATCTGAACACATCCATACGCATCCGTACATGTCTGTATGCATCCGGTAGTTATCCTGTATGCAACCCGTTTTCATCCTGTATGGATCTGTATCTGCTCTATTGACTATGCTAAAGCTTTTGACTGTGTGTATTGCAACCAAATGTGGCAAGTTCTTAAGGAGATGGGACTACCTGATCTCAGTTGCCTCCTGAAGTATCTGTATGTGGGTCAGATACGACAGATGTATCAATGGCTACTAGAATGAATGCCTAGGTACAACTTTTAGGCTGGGAGGGAAAGCTGGATGCTTCTAAAGCCATTTTCTGGGATTCAAGAGCAGGAAAAGGTTTGTCCTTGTCTCTGCTTGAGATGCCCATGAGCATTGGTGGGCTACTGTGTGCGACAGGATGCTGAACTAGATGGGCTGTGGCCTGATCCAGCAGGGCTTCTCTTATGTTCTTATGTAAGCAACAGTTAGAACCCAACATGGAGCAACTGATTTGGTTCCAGACTGAAAAGTATTACGATGCAGTATATTGTCACCCACTGGCTTAATTTTGTAGGCTGAAAAACCTCCTATCTGAAACTCTAATATTCCATTGTCAGGCCAAGAGATGTCCATCTCTGCAGAGCAGTAAACTGTAGCAGCTAATGACATTCTGGATGCTCAGCCCACAGAAACACCCATCTTCTGTGAGGTTGAAAACATGCTGTAAAGTGTTCTTTGATCTGATGGGCTACTGCAAAGAGCAATTTGAGGCACTTTTTAGACTTTATTGATGGAGAAAACTGATGGATCTGCACACAGTGCTTCCAAGGGGGGACTTTGGGAACCAGCTGCTATCAGAATTGGACACATTTGGAAAGGTGCCACCCTGTCTAGTTACTTCTTTTTCACTGTCCTCACCCCCAAAAGTATGCTTTTCTACAGTGGCAGTGCAAATTCCACATCCAGAATTTTTGATAATTGATGAGGGTAAGGGGCAAAACTTCAGAAGACTGAAAGCTCTTCCTGCTCTTTCCATTTAGTTCTGTGTGCTTCTTAGGGTGAGGGTGCTAACCTCATTTCCTCCTCTAAGACAAAGGGAGTAAAAGACACTTAAAATAGATCATCACATGTCAGAAGAAAACTCTCCAAAGCACCAAGGAATCCTTGTGTACCATAAAGACATCCCCTGATGTAGATAATCCAGGTAGATAGATAAAAATATAAGATATGGGTGATTTCTGTGTCCCACATTGCATTGGACATTTCCATGGGCACCTCCATGCCGTTTTCTTGGCAGAGACACAGACGTGGTTTCCATTGCTTACTTCTGGAAGGAGGCTGGGAATGAAAACAGCAACCCATTGCTTTCCAGGCAGTTTGCTCTACCACTGAATGACAGCCACTCCCACAAATTGGGCTAGTGACTCTTTATCTTCCTTTATCCTCCTCCTCTCCTAACTCCTCTCATTTAGAAATTGGATCCAAGTAGCTCATAAATCTGTTGATGTTGTGGGAGACTCTTGTCCTGCTATCTGTATTGCCTCTGGTAAAAAGGTAGCCAAACGTGTTTGGCAACCCAAACATATATTGCTAAATCTCCTTTGTAGCCTATCATGAAGGTCCTATAACCGAGGAAGGTCATGTCCCCATGCACTCTATAGTCTGAATCAAATCTGAATTTGACATGAAGCCTCCCATGCAAAGCCCCCAAACTGGGCTACGTGCCAAACAAATTGCCCAAATCTGCGGTAAATTTACTACTGAAGAAAATTGTTCTCACTACGGTTCAGGAGACAAGCCCGCATTATTTCGGAGGCTTGGGGTTGCTCCTGGGCTATTAGGTGAGGAGACTGATACCCAAATCATTAGCAGGTGGGTTTCACATCCTGTGCTCGCCATTCCTGTCCTGTGCATTGGGGATTGCAACTGCTGGGATTTTTAAAGATCAAACAGCATAAAAGAACTGATCGCCCCAGTTTGATAGGTAAAGATGAAACAATGAGGGGGGTCATCAGACCCTTGTTGTCCCACGAACCTCTTCCTGCAACCCTTATTCCACCCCTGCTCCCTGATTGCCGGCAAGCAGCTTCTGAAGTTAGAGGTTTCTCTGCCAAACTTACTCTAAACATTGTAGCAGCTTTAGTTAGCTTTTTAGCTGGCAGGCAAGCAGCTTCTGAAGTTTACCAAAGTTAACTGCCTCTAAACATTGTAGTGGCTTTGGTTAGCTTTGTAGCTGGCAAACTTCAGAAGCTGCTTGCCAGGGAGTGGGGGTGGAATAAGCTAACCAAAGATGCTACAATGTTTAGAGGCAGTTTAGCAGAGAAGTGCTTCTCTGATAAACTGCCTCTAACTTCAGAAGCTGCTTGCCAGTGATCGGGGAGCAGGGTGGAAGAAGGGTTGTGGGAAGAGGCTTGTGGGACAGCAAGGGCCAGATGACCTCCCTCATCACAGCATCTCACTCAATCGATCAGTTCTTTTACATTTGCCTGGTGATCGGATCGCAGAGAGCAGAGGCTCATTTCTGTTTGATCACTGTTTAATGCCTAGCAGATGTGATTAGGGAAGGGGTGTTGGGTGGGATTTCCCTGCCCTCGGTCCTATCAGGAGGGAGGAGGTGGAGAGAAAAAGATGCTGTTTCCCTATCCAGGTGTTTAGCGCGGTTTGCTTGGGGACAGGCGTAATCGAATTGAGCCCGTGCTCTCGTCAATCGCATGGGGATGGGTCAATTCAAACTCGCCTCCATATTTGGACTAATACATATAGAATCTGAACTAAATGGAATGCATGGGGATGGGGCCGAAGACTATAATGATACAGGATATAAAGGCAGGACTCAAATTACATATTTATTTTCTGTGGCTGCTCATGAAAGAAAATCTGAATTATTTATAGCCAGGCAAATGTCAAACTTTATCTGCTCTGCTCTTTGCTTTGCCTATTTCTATTTGTTATAATGTTTTGACTTTGTCTTAATAAAAATTATATAATTTTCTTTTAAAAAAAAGAAGAGGAGGAGAAGGAAGAGGAAGAGAAGGAGGAGGAGGAGGAAGAGAAGAAAAAAAGAGAAGGAGGTGAATGATCATTGATACAGTTTCTGCTTTGTGTGCAAAAGGTTTCCAGTTCAGCCCTGGCAAGCCTTACATGCCAGTGCCAATTACTGTAGATAATACAGAGCAACATGAACCAGTGATTTGACTAAACAGCTTCTCGGGACTGTGAGCCTCCAAACCTTGCTGTGTGATGACTTTGGCCATTGAACGTGCTAGCCAAACCACATAGAGGGCTTGCAGAAGGGTATGGAAGGATTCATGGAGGAGGGGGCTAGGGTGTTTTCAGTGGATTGTGTGGTTGGACATAGTATATGGTTGGACATAGTGATATTCCAGAGTAAAACTCTTCTGGAGTAACTGTTGTTGATCCATGACAAGTGCAATTGTCAGCCCGAAATATCTGGAAGTGCGCAATCACTACCACCTTCACATATGTGCCCACCATTTTGGGATGCCACACATGCATAATGGCCATTTTCAAGATGGTGGCTCTTATCAACAGCATCCAGACAGGCACATAATTATCACTATAGTGGGAAAACATCAGCTGAGAGTTCTTTTTCCTGCTATAACAATACCATAAGGTATCCTGATACTACGTTAGGATTGCCATGAACTTATCTGACAGTCCCAACATAGCCCTGGGATATTCCTAAGTTTCACACTTGGCCTGGATGCAGCTTTGTTTGTAAAGCTCCTGTGGTTTTGGACCATAGTTTCCACAATGCTTACCCAAAGTGGCTGATGGAACTTTTCTAAACTATAAATAAACTGTTGTTTCAGACCTCCCGCCACACTATTATCATATGTAACCTGTCACCAATAATGAAAATTGTGAGTTCTACCTACCTACTGACACAGTAGAATGCAACCAGTCTGAAGATGTCTTCAAACACCAAAAGTGATCCTTCCAAGTACAGTACTGAAGAGGAACAAGAGAGGCATTCAAGAACTGATCTCACCATATTAGGAAGCTGGCAAATCCACAAAGAAAGCATCCAGAAATATTTCAGACTTAAACTAGGCAGTACCAAAAAGCACCCTTTTGCATAGCAAAGATTTAATCTAAATTCCGCAAGCAACACAGTAATGAATTTAACAGGGATTAGAAGATAAATTTTGGTTAAACATTTCACTCCAGCTTTTCATGCTTCCCTAGCTTCCATCTCGCGTGAAGTTCATTTTGTTCTTGTGATTAATTGGTCGCATTTAAGAAATGTTTTCATATCATCTTTGTCAGTGTGCTATAACCCAATTCGTTCCCTCCCTTGCCTGATTTTGTATTTGATTAATCTCTCAGTTGCCAGACGTCTTTAGACAGCTATTATAAACACCGTAAATACAAAATAAACTTTAAAAGATTAGACCCTTTCCAATCAAAGTACAAGCGCTGTAACACAGCATATTTAAAGACCCTGCAGAAGTAGTTATTTGTTCTACAGGATATTTCAAAACCTTAATCCATCAGGCAGTGAGCGAGACATTTTCATTAATTATGTTTGCATGCAATCCATGTCCTTGTGTTTTGGGAGAAATTGATAAAAACTTAGAAAAACACTAAAAACTTGTATAAAGACTCTGTAAAATGCAGGGATAATATTGCCACATTTTAATTGCTAAAGGTTCCTTTGTATATGTAAGAGGCAAGAATCCATAGAAGAATCTATGAGGCCACACTCTTAAATCTTTTCCATCTGTCCAAGATGGAACTTGATCAGGATTAAAGAGGTTCTAGATCATAGGTGGCGTGCAGATGGTACATTTTTGTGATCTGGAACTAGAGGAAGGCTGCTTTTAACACATGAGCCACAGGATCCCCTGAAAAGCATCCCCTCAAGCCCCAGGACTAAGAATTTTCATTCCACTTTCAATACAGGTGCTACACTAACAAAAGCAACAGGAATGCAAGCCTCTACCAAATCATACCATACTGAAACATGTTTTGGTTGTTTAAAGCACTCTGGGTCATCAGAATAAAGAGTGGCATATAAATAAATAAATACATATACAGTACTTCTTTAGTATACCTGTTTAACTGAAGGAGTAACTGGGAAGAAAATTCCAACTAATTCATGTTTTCTCAATAGATCAGCTTTTTTTTAGTGCTTTGCATGTACAGTAAAGGAGAATCAAGTGGTTGAGGCAGCTTTTCTGGGTTAGAGAGGCCCAAATGGTCTTCACAGGAAACAGTAAAACGGCCCTGAAATTTAGCACATCAGACTGCATTTGCCAACATGTGAGGTTTGTATTTTTTAAAAACTGTATTGTGTTTGTATTTGGAGACAGAAAAAACGCATAAAGAATTACAGGAAGAAGTGTGGGAATTCACCTCACCCAAAAAATGACATCTATATTTATTTTAGGAATCTACAGACTTTTTAGAGGTATTCACAAGAATAAAATGACAATAACAGCAGCAATTAACTAGGGTTCATTGGTGATTAAAATCATAATGCTCACTAATCTTTTTTTCCATATTTAATGTATCAAAATCACACACACACCAATTAAAGACTTAAGAAGTCCATACATCAATCATAGTCATATTGATGTAGAATGGCAGCTACCCACAAATCCTACTGAATTCCCCATCTTATCCCCAATATTTTGGGTCTGTCCACCATAGACTTAAATTGGCAGTACCCACCATGTCAAATCTTGGGTCCTTTTTCAGTTTCTCCTTCAGTCCATGCTTCAGTTCAGGGTTGGTTAATGTGCATATCTCCCATTATGTGCTATGAATTTCATTTCATGTGGATTTTCACAGAGCTGCACCCTTAAAAAGGAAGCTCTATTCTATTCTGATTCCTGATACCATGCCCCCTTGGGCCATTTCCAAACAACAGGGCAGCCCGGCATCATGCTGGTGCAAGCTAGTTAGCCTGCTCCAAGAGCTGTCTGCATTTCGGATAATCTGTCCTGTGATGTGGCCTGGGACACTATTTGATTGTGGTGGGTGGAGCTTTGGGCAGAGAATCAGTTATGTGGACCAAAACACTTATGGCGCTAGAGCAGGTAAGGGAAAACCCACTCATCTCACAAGAAGTACACCCATGCCTCTCTAACCTTGAAAGATGGTGTTTAGGAGGGGACCTAATTGAAATATATAAAGTCATGCATAAGGTGGAAAAGGGGGCACTCTATAAAGCTGATGGGTAGGAGAGTCAGACCAGTCAAGGGGAAGTATCTCTTCACGCACAGGGTCATTCGTCTATGGAATTTGCTGCTGGAAGAGGTGGTAGCCGCAACCAGCCTAGATGGCTTTAAGAAAGGTTTAGACAAATTCATGGATGACAGGTTTATCAATGGCTACTAGAATGGCTACTAGAATCTAGGTATATCTTTCAGGCTGGGGGGGAGGCGGAAGCAGGACGCTTCTAATGCCATTTGCTGGGATTCAAGAGCAGGAAAAGGTTTGTCTTTGTCTCTGTTTGAGATGCCCATGAGCATTTGGCTGGCCACTGTGTACGACAGGATGCTGGACTAGATGGGCTGTGGTCTGATCCAGCAGGGCCTCTCTTATGTACATACTCTAGGCTGGAGAAACAGCCAGGATACCTCTAAAGGCCATTTGCTGGGATTCTTG
Source organism: Aspidoscelis tigris stejnegeri (assembly GCA_023333525.1). NCBI lineage: Eukaryota > Metazoa > Chordata > Lepidosauria > Squamata > Teiidae > Aspidoscelis > Aspidoscelis tigris. Next base: position 92,530,414 of record JALMGA010000003.1, on the reverse strand, counting down.
AGCAGGTAATAGTTTTGCCCTCATTTTCTGCTTGAGATGCCCATGGGCAATTGGTGGGACACTTAGGCCGCATCCCCATTACAACCTTATTTTGGTTTCAAACCGTTTTCAATCCTCACAGACTCCATGTCAGTTTGGCTTAACACGCTTTCCGCATGTTAAATCGCCCCAAAGCGTTGTAAATGTTAATCCTCATTCCAACAGGTCTCACTCCGGTTCGTGCATGTGAAATGTTTTACATTTTTTACTGTGGGAACCCTTCCCTCCCCCAATAGCTTGCTTCCAAAGCAAGCTGTAAAATCCACCCCTTAAAGCAGCAGCTGCTACACTGTAGCAATCCAAGCACTTCACACCTGATAACGATCTTGCCATTTTGAAAGTTCTGACCTTTAAAAAAGCGAAAAGAAAGAAAAGCAGCTGCACGTTTGAGGAGATGTGTGTTTTAAAGGCTGTGACGGTGATGAGCAAAGGGGGCTTGAGTTGCTGCTGCTGCTGTGTGCCCTGAGCAATGAGGAGAGGAGGGGAAAGAATTGCTGGCTGTCTGCTGCCATTTTTCCTCCATTCAGGCAAGCAGCAGCCTACCCAGCTAGGCTCCGTGAAGGGGTCCGTTATGGGTGGTGCGTTCACGCCAGGAGGAAGAGGACAGGGAAGCCCAGAAAAGCGGTTTTTAAAAAGTAGCCACTGGAGTCCCACCTTGAGTCACGTACATCCTCAGAATCCGGATTGAACGTGATTCTGGCTGAAAGTAATGGGATCAGGCAAATTCGCATTTGCATCCGGTTCTGTTATTTTGGTTTAGGGAAACTGGATTAAACTTCTAATGGGGATGCGGCCTTAGTGAGACAAGATGCTGTACTAGATGGGCTGTGGCCTGATCCAGCAGAGCTCCTCCTATTTTCTTGTGTGCATTAATTAATCAATAAATCACCTTCAGTATTGTCTCTCACACACTAATGCCCTCATCAACCTTCTTTCTGCAACCGTTTCAATGTTGATTTGCCCATGAGCACAGTCTGAACCTTAAACCAAAAGGAAACAGATGCTCCAAAATCTTTAAGGAAATTCCCATTCTCACACAAATGGAAATGGAATGGAAACCAAAAGTTGTTTATTTCCAGGCCTCTAATGAAAATATAAAATCATCACTGGGGATGTTTGATCCAATATTTCCCCCCGCTTTACAACCTATACAAAAAAGGTTTGCAGAACAGCAGAAAATATGCAGGAGAATCTGAAACAGTTGCAATTTTGAAGAAAAAAAATGCCTTTTTATGTCTGATTGTAAGACTGATAAATATTGATTTGTATTAGACATGGAATTCTTACCATGAGATACTGTAGGCAATAACATATGGTCAGGGAGCAAAGTAAATCTTTACTTTCCTTATTGAGTTTACAAGAGAAACAAGGATGATGATTTGTTTGTTTTCAAGGTCTTTCTTGGAGAGCACCCTAATTATTTGTGAATGAGTGGTGTGCAAATGCACAGTTCTATTTCTATTTGCCCTTTCCTCTGTGCAATATGATGATCCACCACGGCTGCAGTAAGCAAAGAATGCCTTGTAGGCATCCTTGCGAAAAAACAGTAGCCTTGGTTTGGCATGGAGAGAGAGAAAAGGCAATCAGAAGTGACATTTGAGGCTCTTTTCCCCTCCTCCTGTCCTTCAGTAGAAACCAGCAGCAAAACAGTTTGTAGGGAAGTGGCATTGTCCGTGCCATGTTTTCCCTAGCCTAAAAAACTGGTGAGGCACCTTCTAAAGGACAAAATGCAGAACGGATCATGCTGCTTCCCTCTCTGTGGTCACACCTTCACTTTAAACCTTCTCCAGTCCATCTTCAGCTCTGACTGCACACACGTTTTTCATTCCTATCCCTTTTATTTGAGGACTTTCCACCCTCCATTTGGATTTTCCTCAATGGAAAGGTGTGAGCAGTCAGATCTGAAGATGGACTGGAGAAGGTGACCATGGCCCCTGTGACAAATAAGATTTAATCCACTTTCAGTCCACTTTCAGGTTGAGAAAACACATCAGCAAACTTAACTAGTCATTTTCTTTCCACTTTATCTCAAAAGTCAAATTTCTGAGTTAGATAATATTGAAAGAAAGCAGTTTGTCACTTTGCTGATGGGTTCTCCCATTCTAAAAGTGAACTGAAGCTAAATTAAAGCTTCAAAAAGACACCCGCTCTCTGAGATGCGCCTTCAGAATATGTAGTCCCACTGTCCAAAAAAGCAGCCTTTGTCCACCTTCTTGAAGGAATGCAAAAGAGACCTATTAGCCTGTGCTGCATCCTGACAGAAATGAGAGGTCTGACTCTCAGCACAAGTCCCTGGTTTTATAAGCAGCAGTGGACAAGCAGGGGTTGCCTGCCCATGCTTCTGGAACCTAAAAGGATTACTACCACAAATGGAACTCCACTTTCATCAGCAGCATTTTCAACCCTGGGTGCTCTTCTGGGCCACTGATAATATGGCCAGAAGTTGGCCATTTTTGATGGTCTGGAAAGTGGCCTAGGGGGAAATCAGTCCCACTGAGTTGCTCTCCCCCCACAGGGCCTATGAATGCATACCCCATCAGTTGTCCATACTCCCCACTCACAACTGAGGAAGTGAAGACATGCCAAGATGGGCTGAGTTCTGTAAAAATGAGGGCTCCGGTTAAAATGGTGTAATGGGAATAGGCTGGCTTGAAAAGAAATTGAATAAAAATAATGTGAAGACAACCTAAGGCTGTTCTAAACTACTAGTGTGACCAGGGCCCTAGTGTAGACCAAGGAAGGCCCCACTCCATCAATCTTTGTTTGCATTGGACACAGCATGGACCAGGCTAGGATTCCCAAATGGCACCCTGCCCAGGATAGCAATAGAGATTGACATCAAGGTCTACTGGACCATGGAAACATGTGCATAGTGCAGTCTCATGGTCTGGTATGATCTGGAACCCATTTCATTCCCAGTTTTCAGAATCTCACTACTGTATCTGGAGGCTCTCTTGAGGCAGCATCTGGGGCAGAAGCAGAACAGGCCTTCCAGAGGCAAATGGCCCAGTCCTGCTCCACTGGCGATTGACCCCAGCTTGGAGGAGATTGCTTGGTCCTAGACGAGGTGGCTCACTCTGTCCCAGAACACCACAGGCAAGTGCAGAAAGACCCCTGAACCCCAAAGCTATCTCACTAAATTGAATTCTTTTTCAATTCCAAGTATTTTCTGAAAAAGAGCCATCTACAAATTCTACAAAACCTTGACATACAATCCCAAGAAAACAGAACTGAAAGCAGGAAACCATGTCTGTTTGGTTAAAGAGTGGGCTTCTTCCTTTCCCTCGCAGAAATTTACCTTTAGAGGAAAAGAATAACACCTTAAGATGGAAATTATTTTTTTCTTCCTGACTGTGTCTGTAACAGCTTCAAACCACAGAGCGAGAGATGGCATCAGCTATGATATTTTCATGACAGTATGGAAAATCCCTATTATAACTGGAACAGGGACGTGGAAATACTTTATTATAACTTACACAGAAATGGAACTCTCTTTATGAACAGAATTTCCTTCAACATATAATCAGGATGGCCAGAAAGCCTCTTTTAATAAACCCCAGCCCTCCATTTAAAAGCTCTTTTGTCTTCTTCTGGAAAATAGCATATATTGCAGTAGACTTTGAAGCCAGGTCCATCTTAAAGATTGGGCCTTTTCACACTTAACTCCCCTGGCACACTGTCCCAGAGAAGTTAAGATCAAAGATGGAGGTCAGCATCTGCATTGCAAATGTCAGTCTGGCCCCAAAACTACTCAAGATCTTCCCTGCAGCAAGGATAAGTGCAAACATTGCTGTCTGGCAGCATCCACCTCGCTGCAGCAAGAGCCACAAATGGCCAATCATTCTAGAGTGATTGGATGAAATGGCACACGTCTGCACCACCGCAGCCGCTCCAGCACCACGCAGGTTTTTCCTGTTCCACAGCTATTGAAGACGGGGATGTTTGGACACACTCAAAGTCTCTTTAACTGCTGACCTCCATGATGGAATACAGGTGTAAACTCATGTACTGTCCTTAATTATTCTTCTATACTCTAACCTAGTGGTTCTTGACCTGGGTCAGTAGGCCCGCAAGGTTCCACAAAGGCCTCATAGGGGTCCATGGTAGGCTTGCCACTGCCCTCACTGGCCAAACCTCAAGGACAAGACAGATAGGGCAAGGGAATCCCATCTGGGCCACTGCTTAACCCCTCCCCACCAGCCCATCGGCTGCTCTCACAGGCCTGGCCAGCGAGGGCCAGTGGTGGGCACTGCAGCACCTGAAGTGATGGTGCAGGGTTGGGTTCCCCTGCCCAACCCACCTGGGTCCTCCTCCTGTTGGGCTTTGAGATCTGGCCAGCAAGGCCCCGTGGGGAGCAGTGGTAGCAGCAATGGCTGAAGTGATGGCATGGAATAGGATTCCCCTGCCTTGCCTACCTGGGCCTGCCTCCCACTGGGCCTCAAGACCTGGCCAATGAGGGCAGGTGGTGGGTAGTGGCACTGGCAGCGGCATTGGCCAGACTCCACACGAGTGACTTGGAGATGTGAAACGGGGGGGGGGGCTGGTGGGGGATGCAAAGTTGGGGGGCAGGGGATGGAGGACAGTGGCGTGACAGGTGGAGGTGAGAAAGAAGAGAAAAGATTGGCAAGGCAGGTGGTTCATGTGAAGTGGGAGACAAGCTGGGGATGCAAAGCAGGGGGTGAGTAGGGGATGTGAGGCAGGGGAGAGGTCCTTGGCAACAAAAGGTACCTAAAGGGGGTAAACAGTGAAGAAAACTTAAGAACTGCTGCTCTAACAAATCCACAAGAAAGGCTTTTGGTTTCTTCAGCTATATTGCTTGACGTTTGATGTTAACAATTATTTTTGGGAATGCTGCTCCTGTCCTAGAGGCATATCCTAAATAATCTGCCTATTTACATCAGTAAACACCATGAATTGTAATAATGCTTCTCTTTTCCAACAGATAAGGTCAGATGAAAAAATAGCTTAGATCAACTAAAACCTTCTTTTCCATGTTTAATCTAACAATGGAGTATTCTGAAACCAATTAATACTTGTTAAGACGAGTTTTCAAAAAAAGGTATTTAAACCTCAGAAATGACTATGGCATAGCTGTATGTGGGCATCAGCTATATTATTATTATTATTATTATTATTATTATTATTATTATTATTATTATTATTATTATTATTATTATTATTATTATTATTATTATTATTACTATTATTATTAGTTTATTAGTTTATTAGTTTATTAGTTTATTAGTTTATTAGTTTATTTCTATAGCGCTGTCTGTGTACTCATCTTCTCAAGGGAAAAATAATAACAAAGTGAGAATTTCTTGTTTAGTTCTACAGTTATTTTGCTATTAGATACAACAGGGTGGGTGACTTACCCTAAATGAGGAACAGGATCAGAGGCACAGTCCTCAGTTTGCTCCAGTGTGCTGCGGTCAGAAGTTACTAAATAAGGAGAACTGACAGTTCTATCTCCGGCACACTGCTTGAGCTAAAAATACTACAAGTCACCATGATTGGCATGCAACGTCTCCAAGGCACCAGTGATTATTCTGCACCTCTGCAATGACAACTTTTAGGTTCTAAATGGGACCAAATTTTGGAAATTGGCTGTTGTTCTCATGCCAGTTCTTCATATGCATAATTCTTTGCTATTTCTGGTTGAATAAGTGATCCAGAATTTTTGTAGTTGTTATTAAACAATAAGATTAATGCTCAGCTGTGGTCCTCAAGATGCCCTTAACCCAGAGCCCCCATCATTCCTTGCCATTGGCCAGAATGGCTGGGGCTGATAGGCCACATGTGAACATCTCTGCCCTTTGAAAATTTGAAGAATACTTCCCACATGCTCTTCTGAATCAGGTGTTAGCATTTCAGTCTTGACCTATGTCCTAATGGCTCGCTATATACGCGTTTTACTTTGCATTGCAACAGTTTTTGCTGTGGGGAAATCATAGCATAATGTGTGATCTCATGTCTAGTGTGCAGTATTTTCCTTACAATCTGCTGTTTCTACAGAGTACTTTTTTCACATGGAAAGCACATTGCTTCCTTCCATCTGGATTTTTTTTAAAGGGTGCCCATATTGTACGTTTATAGAGGCCGTACTTGGAACTTCTTGACAAGAATAAGAGGGTGTCCCCTCCTTTAGGCAACCAATCACTTCCAGTAGCCTACCAGAGAGGATATATTTCCACCTTTAGGCTTAGAAAAAGAGAGAGAATATACTCTAAGGCCCTGTCCCCAAGCAAGTTTGGTACGGTTCTGAGCACGGGATTGGTGCCGTCTGTCCCCATGGGTTTTGGATTTGGTCTGCGAAAAGTGTGCCAACCTCTCCCAAACTGTGCCAGAAGGGTGCCAAACTTGATACCTGAAAAAAGAAGTCTTGGCACACTTTGGGGGACTGGTATGCATTGCTCAGCAAGCCAGGAATGCACATGGGGACACTGGCGGGCTAATGGGGAGGAGATTTGGACTCACGTCATTGGGAGGTGAGGTCTTCTTGCTGTCCCTGCCCTGTCCATTGAAGATCATGGCCGCTGACTTTTTAAAATGCCAATGACAAAGGCAGGCTGGAGAACGGCTTGCTTTTTAATTTTTCTGCCATTTCCACAGAGGTAATTCCAACCCCGTTTCAAGAATGCCAAGGCAGGCTACATAATGGCTTGATTTCTGTTCCATTTGTAACCCCCATTTCCCCGATCTGCAAGGCAACCATAAATAAGGGCTTGATTTTCAGTTTACTGCTGTTCTCGCGGTCCCCGGTGGAGCAGAGGTGTGCAAAACTGCTCAAGCGCCTACTGTCACTGAACCTCATAGCAGCTTTCGACGGTTTAAATTTTTTTAAAAAGTTATTTTTATGAATGAAGCTTTATTTTAACTTGTTTCTGTGCCTCCCACCCCAGTCCTGGCTGTCCATGCCACTAAAGGAGGGGGGGATGCGGCACAGGAGTGGGCTGATGACAATCCGGCTGCCAATGAGGAGAGAGGGGACAGAAAGGAGGTGGCGCTGATCCGCTGTACCAGGGTTTGGAATGGTTCTCGTGGGGATGCCTCCATCCGTGACCAATCTGTACCTGTCCCACATTGCCGGGAATCTCATGGGGATGCCCAAAATGCATTCCCAGTCCCGTGCCCGGCCCATGCGTGCCCAAACAGCACCCAAAGTGTGCCAGATGGCCAGCATGGGGACGCAGCCCAAGTGCTTTTATGCAAGAGTAGTTTTTGGCTACATAAAAGCCCTTTCCCAATATTAATGGTCAGCAAAGAAAGGGGGAGTTTTGCCCAGGAAAGGAAGTGAGCAAAATGAAATGCTCCAAACATTCAGCATCTCTGACAAATGGTTGTTCCAGCTGGATCTAATGCAAGTTGCAGTAGAACAGAAAAATCTGAGAAGTCTGGTGTTAGGTGTAGCCTCTAAAAAGGCAGCTGGTATTTCTGAGGTTTAATTAATCTGCCCCAGTGGTTCCTCTTTTTACCATTTTGCTCCAAATCTACCTTTAGCAGGATCAACACATCACCGCTATGGTACCATGAGAGTTCCTTAAGGGCACAGCTCCACACATCCCACACCCTAGTGACACTGTGGGTGCACCTCAAGAGTTTGGGCATGCATGACCTTATACTCATTGAGTTAGCATCTTGCCATAAGCTCTCATTAGCACACTTTAGCAGAAGAACTGTGGGAAGAACGCTGATAGTGCTTCCTTCCATGCTGTTGCCTCTCAGAACTGCTGTCGTGATATTCAGACTTACCCATTTTGCTTTGTTGGGGCATCATAGCATGACCCTGTTTTCCAGAACACTTGGAATGTTCCCCAAAAGATTCCCAGTCGGAAACATTGAAACTGGAGAATGGAAATTCCCTGGCTGCAATGTTTGTACTGCCAGGGTAGCAGCAGATCTGAAAACAACATGCCACTGCTTTATGAAGAGCACTAACATTCTGCTCTTCTCTCGATGCTTCACCGTGCTTCAGGGTTGTATGGATTCTGCTTTTGCCTTGCCTGCTGTGGTGTGTAACAAAGTTTTAAAAAGTTGCTGTTCCGCAGGTCAAGTTTCCTAGCCCCTCTTAAAAGGAACATACACACCACCTGCACTTGAAGTTCAATGATGCAGCATATCCCAGTATAGCCAGTCAAACTGTATGTCCAGACAGTGTTACCAGCAGACCTGTTTTAATTTGCCTACCAGGGCTCCAGGGGCTGCTAGCCCTTGAAGGCATGTGGAAGGGGAACTCATCTCAGCAGCGCAAACAAATGTGCTGTTGAAATGGGTCCCTTTAGGCTCCAAGGCCAGGAACCTTCATTCCAGGCTATCAGAGCCTCACAGCAGGCTCCAAAGCTCATGTGAGCTTTGGAGTGACCTGGGGCAGTGATGTTCAAATGTGGTAAGCCTTGGTCTAGGGCATGTGGACCACTCCCACTCCTGTGAGTCTGAAAATCATTTAAGCCTGAATTGTGAGACCTTAGGGTAAATATAAATGAAAATAAAGCAACAATACAAGCAGACCATATCTACTACACTGTTTCCTGGCCTATTCCCCCACTCCTTCAGCTAGTAAAAAACATATTCCTTACACGGTAACTTGAACTGTCACAACACCTATAATTTGGCAAAAAAATTAAAGAAAAATAAATTTAAAAACAGGACACAGGTGTTATATATGTGCTAGAATCCTGGGATCTGAACCAGACAATGCCAGGCACTATTTACTGCAATGGAACTCTGTGATCAGGTCAGAGTACAATTGGACCTCTGTACTGTGGGGGATACGTTCCAGGTCCTACTGTGGTTACCAAAAAAAGTGGATATTTCAAATGCAGGGAAATGCACTCACTTTCCCATAATTCCTGTGAAATCCTGCATCATTTTGCACAGTTTCCTGAGTGCTCCAGGCCACCAAGAAGCTCCAGGTAGGCCTAAGGGTGTGTGTGGGGAGGGAGGCTGGTTCAGTCACTGCAGAAAAGTAAAACTAGAGTAAGCAGATCAGTGGATACGAGGTCTGACTGTACTTTTATTTAATACAACCTCTGTTAAGTCCATCGACCAATGCTTGCTTTTGCTTTCGAAATGCCTTTGATTAAAAGCTGTTTTGCACTACAACTTAATCTTGTCAATCTGTTGACAGGAAAGGGGCACGTTGGATAAAAGCAGATATAAGATTTGCATGACAACGTGAGTGTCCAAATTAAATAACTGATAGGATTTTGCACACTTACATGCTTTGGAAAGCCTGAATGTTGTCAAATTTCCTCGTTTGTCCTCTTTCCCCCTTGAACAGACTGTTTCCTCACTTGTCCCCAGGGTCTGTTTTGGGGTATAAGAATAGATGTCCTTGTCCACTCAATTCCTCTTTGGTTTCTTCTGGGTCCATTATGTCTTTATGCTTTTGCAGGGTCCACTACATCTTTGCCACTAGGCTCAGTGGGACAGCCTGAGGATGCTTCCACACAGAGCATCTGCACCATGGAGAGCCACTTCTGGACCAATCAGACTGTTTGCTATTTTCCTTCCAAATCCTAAAGATGGTGATGTTCTCTCTCACACACACGCAGATTCATTTATCTCAGTCACCACTTTTCACATATGTTCATCTTACTCATATTTACTTCCACAATTTATGCAAATACGATTTATAAAACCAACATGGTCATAACTGCAACCTTCAATGAAGCAACTGAATCAGATTTTCCAGTGTTATGAAAGGCAGCAATTCTTAATTGTGTTATTAATGCTGCTCTCTTTCACTCCTAGAAGAGACACTTGAGAGATTTTATGCCTCAAAATTCAGAAATGCCTAGCCTCTGGTTCTATGCATCTTATGTTATAGAAATTAGATGCCACTCGCTTTAAACAGTCAAATACCTCTTCCTGAAGCCAGAGTTTGGAAATGTCTCATATTTTTGGAGTAAAATTCCAATAATTTAAACCTAAATGGCTACCTTGGCTAAGGATTTTAGAAGCTGTAATCTACGAAAGGAACTTTTAGCTGATAATCAAGGTGTCATGTCTTGTGCCATCACCACCTGCTCCTCTGAGGATGAGGCGTTGTCAGCAAACCCAGCCAAGCCAAGGCAAGCTTCCCTGCCAGCCAGAGTGGCGAAGACATGCTGCAAAGTTCAAATGTGCCCATTGATCTTATCCCCCAAGTTAGCGACAGCTCAGATGCTGGCCAACGGCCATCCCAGAGCACACTCAGGCAATGAGAACACCTGAGACGTTCATAGCATTTGCATTCTAAACAGCTGCACCAAAGTCTCTCCCTCTCCCACTTAAGGACACCCAAACTCAGCATGCACCATTGCAGACAACGGATCTTTTCCTGCAACCTTGGCCCTTGAACTTCCTGTGCTCCTAAACTGATTTACAATAACAAAGACTCTCTGGAAACTCTGTTCTCGGCATATGGTTTAACACTTTCTCCTCCAAGGACATTGAAACTTGATCCAGCTGCTTGCTGCCATTTGCCAGGCGCGCTTGTGCACATGTGTTTGTTTGTTTACTGGACGCCTCCAGTTGAGACACGACACAAGGGAGCTGTAGTGTAGAACTGGAATTATTCAAAAAGCCTTTTTGCACTTCTTCTGGTAGGACAGCTGGGGGCCGCTCCTATTCCAGAAGCAGCTCTGCACATGCTGGAGAGTCCCCTGGGCATGTGGCTGTATAGTACTAAAAAGTGCTCTACAGTTCTACTAGCCACCAGTTTATGCACACTGACATGGCTCTGTTCGCAGCTCTTCCAGGTGAACAGCATGGGGTGGGGCAGCCCAGCTGCAGTTCTGCACTGCATCACCCAGTTGCCACGGCAATGGCACTGCACATGCCATTGTCCACAGTAAGGCGATTGCTGCAATTGCACTTACCCGGTGCTTGGTGAAGCACTGAGTAAGTGTCAGATGCATCTGGCGTCACAAAGAGCCAATGCCCAATGCATTCCCGAAGTTCATTGGGCATCACACCTAATAAAGGTGTGAAAGGACCCAAATGATCTTTCACGCCTTGACAAAGCAGAGGTATTTAATTTTGGCAGATAAATAAAAGTATGCAGTTCCAAGCTCTTAAGAGAATGAAAAGAATATAAATGTAATGCATAACCTCAACTGTCATTTTTATTACAAACAGCATATTGCAATTAGTTTATGCAACATTTCATTAAATCTGTAGTCAAGTACTGAAAGATTTTAAAGCACACAGTATCTGTGGAGTAAATGGTATCACTGTGAACAACATCAAATGGGGTTTCCAGCCCAATACAGCATTAAGCTGGAGCAAAATTGCTTGTTCCATCAAAATAATAGAGCCTTTTGTCAACCTCTGCCTTGTTATCCCTTCAATTCTCTCATTAGCTTTCCTATGAATAATGCATACAGTAGATGCTACTCAAGATGGTTTCATAACCCTTCAATTGTTCAAGCTAATTTAGTACTCTCTGAATCATGATATGCCATAAAGCCCATGAATATTCCCCTGGCATTTCCATATAAGAAATATATGCACAAAACGAATGACTTGCAGGGTTTATCAGAAAATGAGATCAAGTCCCTAGGGTGCAGAGTAAAATGTTAGTTTCACTTTATTCTGTTTTATTGTTCAGACAGGCTGTGAAGTTCAGATGGTTTTAACTACTGTGAAAATTATATATATGTTTAAAACTCTTGGCACCTCTTTGGCACAATTCATTACTGCTGTGTATGCAGTTTCTGAGAAGGTTCTGCAGGAGACATTTCATCAGTAAGGGAGGTATCGTGAGCCAAGCTGCACAGAGCATGTAGCGTTCTGTTCTGAAGGTACCTCAGAGTTCCTGTTAGCATTTGAATCCATTTAATAATGTTATCAGTGGAAGCGGTGAACATAGGGTGTTTTTCCATTGGCAAAAAGTACCCATTTTTGCGCCCATTAAGGACCCATTTGGGTGTGAGCCGGATGATCCCATTTCCACCACGGCACCCATTTGGGACCTGATTGTTTCGAGTGCTGCTGGGGAAGTCTGAATCAAATGGGTACTTTCGGGCCTTTAATACGGATTTTCTGTAGACCCCATTAATAGGGTCTACAATGGGGTCTTCAGGCAGAAAATCCGGATTAAAGGGAGCCTGTTTCCATGCTTGTGTGGCAATGGGGTCTAGAGGAGGCTAGGGGGGAGGGGCACCCATGGGGGAGGGAGTCCCAAAACCTAAGCTTCGAAGTCATTTCGAAGCTATTTCGAAGTCAGGGCAGAACAGCTTGCCCTCTCCCGGAAAACTGCACTTAAGTGAGGAAAGGGCCTAAGTTGCTATTGAGGGACATAGCAAAATGCAGTTGCGCTTACTCTAATCAGTGGTGGGAAGGAGCAATCAAAGTCTTAGGGTGTTTTTCACCTTCACTTCCCTGGGGCGTTGTATAAGGAAGTGAAAATCTGGAATGGATCAGGTGTTTGCATTTCAAACGCTTGATCCTTCTGGAACATGACCCAAGATGTGCAAATGTTGTCTGAACACATGTACTGAGAGAGATCTAGATGCAACAGTGTGTACAGTATTGAAAAATCAATTGAGAAAGAAGTTTGGAGACAGGAGATTAACATACATGACTTTTCTTCATTAATCTTGTACTCCGGGACCCCAGAGGCCTCCATCTGGGCTGGGAAATGAACAGAGAGAAACAGGTTTTTCAGGTTCTCATCCTTCCTGACCATGAATATCTATATAAAGAAAAAAAGTGTGTCAAATTAGTTGTTCATGAAAAAGATTAATTCATATATGACCTAATCATTAGCAATCTTATTAGATTAGAACAATGAACGAAAGTTATCTGTATCTTTTATGGGGTTTTGAAGCACTGGCTGAGATTAAGGGATTTAACCAGATGTGTAACAGACACTGGCATCCTGCCAGTATCCAACTTTGTCTGGCAGACAGTTCTGATGCTCATGCCAGGCCTCTCTGAGCCTTTCCCTGAAAGTCCAGAATTAAGAAAGCGTGGGACTTCCTGCACCGTCTTAAAGACACTGGTATATTCTTCACTGAGCTGTGTCTGTTACAGTCTCTGCAGGCACAGGGCCGGATTGCTTGTCTAGGAACTTGCTGTGGGCAAAAAGGAAACAAAAGAAATGACACGAAGCAACGCAATCCCAGATGAGTGATCCAGCAATGTTGTTGCTATGTTGAAATGCCAGCAGTTATTTTAGAAAGTGGCATTCCCTGCACCCTCTGAAGAACCCTTGAGAGGAGAGACTCTTCACCAAGAGGCAAGGAAGTTTAGGCCCATTCAAAGCCTGGTAGAATTTGGCGCCCATCTTCCCCAGCCGCTGCGCGTGTGGAATATGGCTGACAGAAACTATAATGAAAACAACTTGGCAATAATTCTAACAGATCCTAACAATTCAATAGAAGAATTCAGAAATGAAATTCAAAGCTATGGAAAAGTTGCGGGACTGAAAGTGAATGAAATCAAGACAAAGGTTTTGACCTAAAATATGTTGAAGGAACAACAAGACCTCTTTCAAGGCAAATCAAGATATGCAGTGGAAAAAAAGTTAACTCTTTAGGAGTATTTTTATCAAATCAAAACATTGCATTATATAAAAATAATTATTTGAAAACCTGGTCGAGGATTAAACAAGATCTTTTAAAATAGTCAAACCTGCAAACTATCGTTGATGGGAAGGATATCAGTCATAAAAATGAACATATTACCGAGAATGATGTTTTTATTTCACGTATTACCAGTAATAAATAATGCAAAAGACTTTAAGTTTTGACAGAGAGACATTTCGAAATTCATATGGCAAGGAAAGAAGCCTAGGATAAGGTTTAAATCAATGCAAGACTCTAAAGAAAGAGGAGGTTTTGGCTTATCTAATTTTAAGTTATATCATGCAGCTTCATGTATGGGATGGATTGCCAAGTGGTTTTGGCCAAAAGATCAAAGATTACTACAATTGGAGGGAGACGACCTAAGATATGGATGGCATGGCTATTTTTGTTATGAGAGTTAACACTGATTTCAGAAAACATTTTAAAAGAAATGCCTTATATAAAACCTGGTTGAACTACAAAAATAAGTTATACAGGAAAATGCCACTTCGAGTAGCACAACAAGAAGGGCTTCTAAAAGAGTTTGGTGAAAGAAGATTAGGGGTGAAATATGATGATTTGTTATATAAAAAAGATGATGTTAATGAATTGATATTAAAACAAGAGAACTGTTATATTTAGAAGGAAAAAATATACAGTGGTTCACATATGTGCAACTTGTAGATATCTTCAGAAAAGATATAAACTGAGTGGGAGAAACAAGATTGGAAGGTAAAACTGAACTAGGCTGAAAGGGGTATGATAGGTATGATGTACAAAGTTTTACTTCAAATTGAAATGGAACATGAACAAGTTAAAGATTGTATGATTATATGGGCAAGAAACTTTGGGTATAACATCCAAATGGACCAATGGAAGAAACTGTGGGTAAAAGATCTGAAATTTATGGCTTGTATGTCATTGAAAGAGAATACATAGAAGATGATGTACAGATGGTATTTAACACCACATAAGTTAGGCAAAATGAATCAAAATATGTCTATGAGGTGTTGGAAACGTAAAAAAGTAGATGTACCTTTTACCATATGTGGTGGACATGTGAAAAAGCAAGAAAGTACTGGGCAATAATAGGTAACCTGATGAGACAAACTTTGAAGAGTAATATTATGTTTAAACCAGAATTGTTTTTGTTGGGAATAGTTGATGGTAGTTTTCAAATAGCATAAAGACTCTATTATATATGGTGACCACAGCCAGACTACTATATGCACAGAAATGGAAGGAAGAAGAGTTACCTATGGAGGAGGACTGGATAATTAAATTGATCGAAATGGCTCAAATGGATAAACTGACAAACTTACTAAAGGGCAAAACAGTGAATAAGTTTTTGGAACACTGGAGTCCCCTTATTGAATATCCACAGAACTTGGAGGTGATTACGGAGGGTTTTGGCTAACGCATATGGTAAAAAATAAAAGGCATATAAGGGGAGCATAGAATTAAATGATTAGAAGAAGAGGAGTTGGAAGAATGGATGAAGTCACGCAGAAAATATCAAAGCACTGTAACAATGGGAAGTGGGGAATATTGCTGTTGAAATGATTGGAAAATGCTTTGGAAAAATAAAAAAATTATATGTAAAAAAAGAAAACAACAGAAGCTAGAGGTCTACCAACAGGGTAGTTAATAAAGGGTACTTCTTTCCTAATAATCACTAGCTTGAAAACTTCCTTCATTTTAGAACAGAGTAAATATTGCTGAAGTAGATATTAGAGTAGATATTGCTGAACAAAAGACTGTGTGAAAGTTGACCAAAGAGTGGAAAGTCAGGCACCATCTGTGTGTATGGAAAAATCATGTATCACAGTGGCAAGGAAGATTTTCTGACCCCCACACCAAACGTCCCTCCATAACACTGTGCACAAATCGAAGGCCTAGAAGAAACAGGCACAGTTCAAAATTGCCCTACATCAAAAGCTCTGAATTTTAACTGCTTTCCAAAACAGTTCAGCCCTTACTAACAACCAACCCTGTTACTGCATCAGCTATAACTTTGAAGGCTCCTACCCATAGTCCCACTGGTGGCAGGGAAGTAGCGGCAATAGGTTGCAACAGTTCAGCTGGTTCTGGGATTCAAGGGAAACTTAAAGCATCTGAACTAGGAAGTAGGCTTATGTCTTCTGCATGCTGCTGCTTGAAGTAGTAGGAAGTAGTAGTAGTAAGTAGTAGTAAGTAGTAGTAGTAAGAAGAAGAAGAAGAAGAAGAAGAAGAAGAAGAAGAAGAAGAAGAAGAAGAAGAAGAGAGTTGGATTTTCTATCCTGCTTTTCTCACCCACTTAAGGGACTAGCCTAAGGTCACACAGCCGGCTTCATGGGGGAGGGAGGAATCAAACACAGTATTTCCAGGTAAGAGTCCGGCTCCCTGACCACTAAACCAAACTGGCTCACATCATTGTATGCTAAAAAGTAGGGTGCAAATTCATAGGTAGAGGTAGACCCAGTCTACATGTGCTTGATTAAGGCAGCACCACAGTGTGCATATGTTCTGTCTTAGAGCAGTGATGGCGAACCTTTTGAGCTCGGTGTGTCAAAATTCGCAAGAAAACCTAGTGTAACTCGGGTGCTGTGTCACATCTAGAAATATCCATAATTTTGTGAATTTTGTAGCTCTAGTAATATTTTATTAAAAGCAAAAACAAATAATTCTTTACATTAGTGACTTTTGTTGCTGAATTTCGTTTGCTAATATTCAATTGAAAGTTGGTATTTCGTACACTTCAAGAACAAGCAAGCACTACAAGCCCAGGTGCCAGGGTGACCAGGTGTGTCACCCAAAAGGGCTTGGTGTGTCACCTGTGACACACGTGTCATGGGTTGGCCATCACCGGTCTTAGAGCATACCATGTCATCCTGATCGCATAAGTGCAATAAGGAACTTTCAGTACATCTCTTTGGAGGGGAACTATTGAAAGCTCTGCCTGACCAAGGAGTTTTCCACGTCGTCAAAAACACTTGACAATATCTTTGTCTCCAAATCCTAATATTATGCTCTCTGTGCTGCCAGTGGAGTGGGAGTGGCCGCAATGTCCTGCGCAATCCCCACTCACGTGATGTGCAAGGTGAGGGAAATGTGGAGTGATTCCCATATCATTCTTACCTTCCAAGAGAGGGCTTTCCTCTGGAAGGTGGTCAAGAATGCCACAGGAATTGCACAGCATTGGCCTGATCTTGGGCCTGCTTGCACTTGGCTTTATTCTGGACTATACCTCAGAATAGGGGTCTGTTGTCCGCATGCTATTGCAGACTCTGACAGGCCTCACCTGAGGCCTGCTGTAGCCTGCACTATCATATGGACAGCAGGCCCCTATTCCAGGACATATTCCAGGACAAAGCTAAGTGCGAACAGGCTTCATGTCTTTCAACCAATTTTCAGCTGCAAGAATGGGGAAGGGGAAAGAGAGCAGGTCACAGTTCTGCTCTTTCCTTCCACCTCTGCCCCTAAGCGCCAGATGCCTGAAGGAGGTGGCATGGGATGTTCCTCTTTGTCAAGAAGCTGTACTCGTCTAGCAGCTCCCAATATCTAGTTCAGGAATAATAAATCCAAGATTTATTCCTCCACAGAGCAGTTGCTACCCCAGTGCCATGGTTTGCCGTGTTCAAAGCTGACCTGAAAAAGTTGGAGAAAATGGGAACCGTGGGAAGAAAATCAAATTGCTAAAACAAAGGCCAAATATGACTCATTTAAAATGCTTGACTCAGAGCTTGAGGAAGGAGAGCGAAACCCTATGAAGCAACTTTCTTGGGGAGCAGGGAGTAGCATTAGCAGAAGAAGATCGTAGCCTTACCCCTACTGGCTCCTTGCAGAGTATCTCAGCAGCTTTCTCCTGAGTGATGCTTAACTGAAGCCAAACCGGGCACGTTTTGATCAGCTTCTCAAGCAGGCTGATGCCCGGTGGAAGAATGCAATTCTTTAAAGAACAGGGATGGTTCAAGTGGGTCTTATCTCCCCCTTTTTCACTGGTATAAATGTCAGGTCTGCGGAAGAGAAGAAAAGGAGGAGTAAGTCAAACAAATTGAATATATGTTATTGTTTAATTATGTCTGATTTTAAATGTTGTTACCCGCCCTGAGACCTCCAGGTATAGGGCAGGATAAAAATGCAAACAAACAAACAAATAATCCATGCAAGGGAAATGCAGCTATTTGTGCTGGTCCCTTTAAATAATGCCAACTAAAATATGTAAGGCAGTTGCCTGGTTATTATTCCTTTCAGACCCACCTAACCTGTCACCTTCAATTACAAGGAAGACTACATGACTTCCAACATGGGGGAGGCACTAGAAAGTTTTGCATGTTTAATGTTCTTGGTTTCCTCAAGGACAGACAGTTTCAGGTGATTGACAGCTGGCTGGTGGTAGAGGTAGTGGCCGGTGATTGAGGAAGCCACAGCTGCAGCAATGAGCAAGGTCTGAGCCCGCAGGCTGCTTCAGCTTGCCCCTCCTTGCAATTCTTGATCATCTTCACCTCTCAGCCACAACTGAGTTGTCAGTCTTGTAAAACAGCCTGCTGTTGAGGAAGCAGGCAACTTTAAAAAGACAATGCTTCTTCCACCCAGATTTTCCAGGTAAAGCCAAAGATCCTATGCACCTGTTTGCATTTTACCTTCTAGCGAGCTCTAGTCAGCTCATTGATAAGGCCTGTCTGCACCCGGGCGCTGTGCCAACTAACCACAAACTGCTGCAGCCTCCCCTGGAACCATCCAGTGGTGGACTGCTTGCTCCTGGGAATGAAGTCTGCACTCTCTTCTTGGTGGCAGCATGGTGAAAGGGCTTGGTGGTGCAACTGTAGATGTGCAGTTGCATGCAGCATCCAGGTCACCATGGCAATGTCCAAGCACACACCAGATGTTGCCACCACGATCTGGCCTGCCCTGATTATAAGTACGTGAATTGCTGCTATCCTGATATAGGGCTTTACTAACATTCAAAGTATGCATGGCTGCTGCCAAACTGGGTCTTTACCAGCATAGTCTTGTAAGCCAATTTGGCCTTGTGGCTGGAATGCCAGACTTTTATCTGGTGGTCACCAGGTTTGATTCTGCACTCCTCCATGAAGCCATCTGATAAGGTTTATCAGCTGTTTGAGTACCCTTAAAAGGGTGAGAAAGCAGGGGTTGACAATAGCTGTCTCCTGTGAAGATCCCTAACATGTTCTTCTGCTGGACAGCAGCGATATATCCTCAGTGAATCCTGTCTTGTGCTCTTTCAGCCAGCATACTGCCTTAAAGTCCAATGGACATCAGGGTGTGTTCTCATAGATGTTTAAATCCAAATTGAATCTGAATTCGGTACCCAGAGTTCCCATTTAATTTTCTATAAATCAAAATAGAATTCTAATTCAGTATCCAGTGTTCCCATTCAATTTATTCCTGGATTTTATGAGGACTATCCTGCAAAAATCTGGAGAAAAAAGATCCTGAGAAAAACTGGATTTTCCCCCCTTTTGGAGCCAAGTCTGCTTCCCCCCTCCAAAATAGGAACACTCCCAGATGTGCCTTCCCCAGATGTGGGTGGGATTTCACAGCTGGGAAGTTCTCCCCCCTCACCTTGCCATGCCCACAATGCTAGAGTCTCAATCAAGGAAGGAAAAGGCTTGATTTCCCCTAGGAGAGATACTTAAGGAGCTGCTAGCAAGGAATACATTTGTATCAAGTTGGAGAGCAGTGAACAAGCCAAGCCTCTAGCCTAGCCTCTCTCTCCGGCCACTCCGTGCTCTGTTCTTCTGCTCTCCTGCTTTAGCGCACATTTGCTGTCTTACTGGGAACCTCCAATCTGAAAGGGAAGAGTGAAAGGAAAAGTGTGATCGCCTTCTTCCACTCAGCTGCTCAACCAGAGCAGGCTTACAGGGTTTGCACTAGGTGGGTGGGGAGATTAAAAAGTCCTGTTCTCTGTACTGGGGATTTGGGCAGTGGGTGGGAACGGCAATATTCAGGTTCAGCCTGGTTAATCATCAGGCAAATGGGAACAGCCCAGCATGTGCACTCAGCCCTGTATCCAAATTAAAATAGTTCAACAGGGACTAAAATAGTCCAATCAGGACTAAAAAAGTCCAGTGGGAATGCACCCTCATTTTTGCCAGAAGTGATAAAAGATTTTGCAGTAGAATGCCGCAGCAACTCGGACAGCAAAACTCGTGGGTTGGCAAGGGGGAACTTCACCTGTGTTGGTGGAACACAGTTTTATTCTTTGCCTCAAGCATCAGAAAATCTTGGTCCTTCCCTGCTTAATAGGATACAAAGGATATGTTATTTCTTCTTCTGTCTTCCGTATGGTGCAAAAGAAACTGCAATAAGCAGAAAATAAAATGTCATAACAACCACAAACAATAACTCACTCAAATCCTCCTTCACAGTTTTGTTTCTTAAACATGTAGGTGTGTACAAAGACTGGTTCCTTAGGAAAATCAGCTTTCATTAGTACATTTCTATACATAATTATATACCAATACAAAAATTTTAATGAAAATAAAAAAATAAGCACCAAAAAAAAAGAAAATCAGCTTTCCAGTGCACTGAGGTGTGTGGGGTGGATGATGGAAATTGCCCCCACTCAGGGAGGAAAGAAGGGTGGGGTTCCTGAACCTTTAACAGTTACACAGAAGAGAGAATTTTAGCAGATATTGTTCATCACCTGCTGAACTTCTCTCTTCAGTGCAACTATTATAGGTTGAGGAGCTCTGCCATCCTTGCCATCTAACTGCCCATATATCATTCACTGCAACATCACTCTTCCAAAGCCTTTGCAACTCCCCTGTTTCAGATCTGGTTTGCACAAGCCCCACACCTTCTCCAGCCCTTCATGACTCCATAAACAAAGCAGTATTCTGAGCACATGCCTTTATGTGTCTAAGTCTATTTTCAGAATACATTACAGAGGGCAGGTCATAGCAGGCCAGATATTAACCAAGCAAATGTGTTATTGAATCCCTATGCAGACTCTGTGAGAAGATCATTAACACTTTAAAAATAAACAGATTGTTGTCTGTCTAAAGTTAGATTTTTTTTAACAGATGCCAGGAACAGATGGAACGTTTGCAGAAAGACATCTTAAACCCCAGCTTTGCAATGCTACTGCAGTGATTCAACTTATAAAGAAATCAGGTTCCATTCTGACTGAGGAATTGGTGCCGTTAAGGTGCCCCTACGGCGGGGTTGCCACAGATATCTGTGGCAGCCCCACCATAACCCCACTATATCCCCCTCTCTGAAAAAGGGCTAAAAACTATTGCTGGGAAACCCAGTTTTCCAGCAATAGAGCATTTACTCAGTTTTTAGATGGAGCAGCCATTGTCACTCTGTCCAAGCCACATGTATGGATGCCGAAATAGACAGCTGCGCATGCACATTGGTGGCAACATGTTTTCCTGGTATTCAACACTGGTCAGATACTCAGATGTTTATGTCTAGGAAGCAAGAATAGCACGGGAGCAACACCACACGTTATCAGTTTCTAGCGGGTTATCCATTTGCCATATGGAGGTAGCCCCAGATGCTTCCTTGTATGGGGAGCTAAGGAGGATTTGAAGCAGCAGTGTTCCATGGGCAGGAGCCCTGTGAATCCTCCTATTTTCCTGCCCTAGATGGACCACAACAAGGGTCAATGCCTGTTTCTCCATTTTTATCTGGCATTTGCCCTTGCTGCCTGGAGTTGTTTTTTTTAAGGTTAAATAAACTAGAATGTTCTGCAACTGTTGTTTACCTGGGGTGCTTCCGCACAGGCCCTTTGACACCCATTAGGCACACTTTTGGAAGCACGCGATTGCACACGCGTTGCTGTTTGACACACTTCCGGTGAGGTGTGTCCGCACAGCAACGCCACTTTCAAACCGGTTTTCGGCGGCGCGTCCGCATTTGTGGGGTCTATTAGACACAATTCTGGTAGGTGCGTCCGCACCTATCTGTGACTAAAGTGTGCCTAATGGGTGTTAATAACACACCACATTTCAAGTGGTCTTGCACCGTGAAAACGCATCCACTTTGGATGCGTCTGCACGGCACAAGTGTACCTAGCCAGGGCCCTCCCCCGGCCCACCATGATTGGCTCCCCGGAGCCAAGCATGGCGAGCCGGGGGACCTCGCTGCCGCGGCTCACTCTTGCCCCAGAAGCGGCAGATTGCCACTTCTGGAGCCAAGGCGAGCTTCCCTAAAGCCCGTCCTAGCCCACCCTGGGGGGAGCGTGGCAAATCCCCTCCTTACCTTGTCAGCGTCAGCCAGTTTCTGAGGGTCGGCACGCAGGACACATCCAATGAGGGCCATAGGAATGAGGTGTGGCTCCATTTGGAAGTTTTGATTTTGCCAACTGTGCCCTTTCTGCACTTATTGGTAATTTGATTTAAGGAACCCTGGATCCTGGGCCACCCATCAGGAGGAGGAGAAGAAGAAGAAGAAGAAGAGCTGGCTTTTCTATCATGCTTTTCTCATCCATTTTAAGGGGACTCAAACTGGCTGACAAACCTTCTGTTCTTCTCCCCACAACAGAACACCATGTGAGGTAGGTGGGGTTGTGGGAGCTCAGAAGAGATCTTTGAATAGCCCAAGGTCATCCAGCTGGCTTTGTGTGGGAAGGCGGAAGCAAACTCCATATTCCCAGAGAAGAGTCCGGCTCTCTAACCACAAGATCAAACTGGCTCTGCACATTAATGTGGATCAGGGAGGCCCACCTCCCATTCTGGCTCAATTTGGACTAGACAGAGACAAATCCAGATTAAGAGGCCCTTAATCTGAATCTTGTGTAGATCTGTTTTATCAGGTCTACAAGCAAGTACCTTGTTTTGGATCACAGAACATGTGCAGATGGCACACAGTGGTTCTCAACCTGTGGGTCACGACCCCTTTCACAGGGGTCGTTATGAAGTAGCAACGAAAATAATTTTATGGTCGGGGGTTAGGCTTAGGCTTAGGTTGGGGGTCACCACAACATGAGGAACTGTATTAAAGGGTTGTGGCATTAGGAAGGTTGAGAACCACTGGTCTAGAACTACCAAGGGCCATTCCTAGCCTTTGGAGGCATGGGGGAGGCGGGGTGGATATAAAATCACAGCGAGGCATCAGCACAGACATTGCTGATCCACCCTTGCCTCCACCAGGTAATACTGGACCCACCAGTCTGGATTAATCACAAGTTAAGTGCAGAAAAGGCCTTGGGTTTGGTCCATTGTGGGCTATAGCATAGTTTGGTGAGATCAAAGCGAGGGCTGTTATTTGGAATCTTTCCTGTTCCCTATCACCTTATAGGAACCAGTTTGCCATTGGTATATGATGCTGGAAAAAGAGGATTTTGGCATAACAGGATCATAGATGTACCAGTATAAAATATTTTGGCATAATGGAGAATTAAAATGAAGTGTATAAGTAAATACAGTACTATATTCAGGTTTTTAAAAGAGGCTAATAGAGATTCCAGTACAATGTAGAGTGACAGAAAATACTTACTGAATTAATTCAGAGTTTGCATAGGAGAATAACTTCAGGCTTTGATAAGGATACATTTCAAAGTAAGAGGATTAGGATCTGAATTTGAGTTTAATTTACTCCAATCCAGATATAAATAGCAGAATAGAAACCCGTGTACCATTAAGTTAAAATGAGCCAAAATGCCTCAGGTGAGTTATTGGAGGAATTAAGAAATTGTTCTTTTTAAAAAATTTACAGAATTTGCTGCCAGAAGTGATGGTAACAGCTACCAGCCTAGATAGCTTTATGGTAGGGTTAGACAAATTTATGGATGACTAATGTATCAGTGGCTACTAGAATGAATGCCTAAGTACATCTTTCAGGCTGGGGGGGGGGGGAGTAGGATGCTTCTAAGGCCTTGGTGGCATTCGAGAGCAGGAAAAGATTTGTCTTTGTCTCTGCTTCAGATGCCCATGAGCATTTGGTGAGCCACTGTGTGCAAGGATGCTGGACTAGTTGGGCTGTGGCCTGATCCAGCAGGGCTTCTCTTATGTTATGTTCTTATGTTCTCTTCTCATACCATTGAAAAAAACTACAGCTGGAGTTCAAGGTTGCAGGCCATTAAAGTGAAATTTTTCATCTTTGTAATGAAAAGAGATTGCCAAATATTGTCACTTGAAAACAATTTTGTGTCAGTAAAAAATGAAATGTTTTTTACTAGTCCAGCATCTTGTCTCACACATTTGACTACCAGTTGCTTCTGGGAATTTCCAAGCAGAAGGCAAAGGCAAATCTTGCCTCTCAAAACTAAAGGCAATACCTTGGCGTCAGTTCTAATAGCCATTGATAAACCTGTCCTCTACGAATTTCTCCTATCCTTCCTTAGAACTAGCTAAACGTATTGCTGTCAGCATATCTGGTAGCAAATTCCACAGTCCAATGACTTGCTGGGTGAAAAAATACTTCCCCTTATCTGACCTAATTGTCCTGCCCATCAACTTCATAGAGTGCCCCCAGGTTCTTACGTTGTGTGGCAGAGAAAATGTTTCTCTACACACTTTTCTCCCACCATGAATGATTTTATATGCTTCAATCAGGTCTCCTCTTAAACACCATCTTTCAAGGCTGAAGACACCTTGTCGTGGCCTGGCGCTTTGTAAGCTCTCTCTCTTTTTATTAAGATTTATAACAGCTTCAGAAGCCTTGTTTCCGTGCCAGCTAGCACCCCCCTCCATGCCATACACTCTCTCCATTTAGTTTACTGCTTTAAATGGAGAGACTTTCCCTGCCGCCAACTGCAGTGCTCTGTCAGCTTGATTTTTCCTTTTAAGAACGACAGTACACTATTTACGTTCTTATATTTCTTATATTTCCTATGGACAGATTTCAGTCAGGCTCACTTGAAACAAAATGAGATAACTTGCTTTATTGTTTACGACATCTTTATATATTGAACAGCTTAAGAATACGTTTACTTCAGGTTCAACACTTTCTCTTATTTAAACTCTTATGCTAATACTTAGGATCCAACCTATCAATCCCTTCTCGATGATAAGGACCCGGCCCTTGTTCCACCCACACACCCCGTGAGATAATCAGCCAAAATACCCTCCTTCCTCTGGACATGTCCTTTTATAGAGTTCCCTCTCCTGGCATCGGATGCTCATTGGTTGCTAACTTACCCCCCTCCCTGCCAGAATGCAATAGGCCATGCCCCCTTCAGCCGATATCTCAACTAACCTATACCTAACAAATACTCTTTAGCAAGTTATCTTGCTAAGGGGTCATTACACACCTAGATATTGCAGCCTGATCTCATTTGGACGAATGTTTCAGAACATGTGAAATTCATTCGAATGCTTAAATTTGAATGTGTAGACATTCTGTTCAAATCTGAATGTCCACATTTGACTGAATTTGATGGATTTTTTAATGTTTAGAACATTCGTGCCCATCCCTCGTCTCTCCCTGTTTGGAAGAGGTGCAGGCAGTGGAAGCTCAGGGACACACTGCCCAGTTGCCCCCGATGACGGAGCCCCACTCTTCCTCTGGCACTGCTGCCCGCACTGGAGATTGAAGATGGCTTTGGAGGCTTTGGGTGAGTTGAGTATGCTGTCCTCCAAAAGAGGAAAAATCTGAAAACTAATTGAGGAAAAGGGAACCAGACCTGAATTGCTGCCCAGTAATTCCCTCCCTCCTCCCTGCTTGTGCTTACACTTAGTTCCAAGACTACATTTTCCAGAAATCAATCATTAAAAAAATAAATAACTTTCCCCCCTGTTTGATCACTGGAAAAAAGCCCTTCCTGCTGACTAGCTGGAACTATCAAACCTGGGGTGCTCTTCAAAGCACAGTCAATAGAAACCATTAGATCCATGTGGTGTAAAACAAGAATGACCTGCTTCTCAGCATAAATCCTCAGATTTGGCAGAGATTGAAGTTTGCTCAAAAATTGCCCTATTTTTCTCATCTCCTTTCTCTCCGCGGCTACCTGCAATGGTCGTGGCAGTGTCAGATTAAACAGCTGATTAAGCTTTTTCATAGTCTGGCCCTGACTGTTCCGCCTGCTGAGAGCAACAGGAGAGGCCAAATGTTGCTTCCACTGGCCACATTATCCAAAATGACTTCAGACCTGGATAGTTAGAGAGGAGGAAAGGTCCTCTGGGAACACCACGTCTGAGTAGAGCTGGCTTTCCGCTCACAGCATCTGTGTGGCTTGTTCATTTGAACTGGTGTGGCAAACAATTCTATTACAAGTAAACTTTTAAAGGAGGATGTTGCATTTCCCTTATTTGACAAATTAGCTCTGTTTTACAATTGTGCTGTGCATGAGAAAGAAAGAGAGGGAGAAGGAACTGGTTCTTTGCACCAGCTTTTCTGGAAGTGAATATTCAATCTCCCACTTGCTATTTTGCTGGTGACCTGTGTTTGTAAACTTTAATTCAAGCCATGTCTCCACTTCTGCATGGAGGTGGCTCTGCAGCAGAGAAAAAAGGTTGCCCTTTTCATCTCCATTTTGGAGCTCAGAGGCACCATTTTCTGCTGGGACCAGCGTACAGGGCACAAAAAAGCACCTTGGACACAAGGCGCCTCCAGCATTTATTGTACCAGCAAAGAGGCTGGTGTGATTATTGCAAGGTACCTGTTGCCACTGGAAGTGGAACAGGGCAGCAGCAACAGCCTGGACATAAGTGAGCCACAGCCTTAGTGAGCACTTGTTTTGCATTGATATTGTTCTCAGGATGTTTCTGTACTGGCCGATATACTATTAGCCTTCCTTTCTGATAGCAGCAGTCTGAGATTGCCAAAATCTGGCATTCTAGTCCTGAAGCAGGAAAAACCCAAATGCCAGTCAGACAGGAAACTGAATACTAGCACGGCTTTCCTTTAAAAGCCATAATTTGTTTGCTGTTTGGCACAGAAGTAGATGGAAAATGTGGTGAGGGGAGGGGTTTCTTTCCTCTTCACTTGGAAAGTGTCACTCTGCCATTTTTTATGTAGAACTGGCAACTAACCAATCAGCTTTGGGGGTGGCACACAGATCAACCAATTGAGTGGTTGGCCTCACTTCTGGCCTCACCTGCTCCCTTCCAGTGAGCTGGGGTGAGCCCCACCCACTGCTTACCTGGCTTTGCTTTGTTTGACTACAGTTATCAGTGTAGATGTTTAGTATCTTACAACATATTTGATTTTAACAAAACTTACTCTTTTAAACTACCGCAACTTGTGTTTCTAGCACATAGTAGTAGCAGTACAGCATTACAATGTAATCCAACACTACTTGGGGCCAGGGAGTTACTACGAGTTACTACGAGTTACTACGAGGGAGCCATAGATTTTGGAAAGCTTTACTGCACACTGAGCATGGCAAAAAATTAACCCTAGAAGAAGAAGAAGAAGAAGAAGAAGAAGAAGAAGAAGAAGAAGAGTTGGTTTTTCTACCCCGCTTTTCTCACCCATTTAAGGGGACTCAAAGCGGCTGACAAAGCTTCTATTCTTCTCCCCACAACAGAACACCCTGTGAGGTAGATAGGGCTGTGAGAGCTCAGAAGAGAGCTGTTACTAGCCCAAGGTCACCCAGCTAGCTTCATGGGGGAAGGCAGAATCAAACCTGATTTTCCCAGATAAGAGTCCAGCTCCCTAACCACTAGACCAAATGCCTCACAACATAAGAAAATACTTCATGGATGCAATCACAACATACCCAGAGAGGCCATTCCTGGAACAGAGAGGAAAGTCAGCTGTTCTTGGCTTGGAACAGACTGGTCACACCTCCCATGCCACCAGCACCACAACATGCCAAGTATTCATGGATGCCGTGGCTTGTATAAAGGAAGCTTCAGTGTGGCAATCGGGGGGGGGGCAAAGGTAAAGTGGGGCAGCCACAGTAGAGAGTCCTCCTCACTAGGGATGTGCACAAATATTCAAAGACATTTGAAATTTGATCGAATTCATCCAAATTTTGACATTTGAATTCAAATTAATGTCCTTAAATTCAAATTTAAAGATTTGAGCAAGTTTTGAAATTTTGAAACTTTCAGTTCAAATTATTCAGACATTCCTATGTGTACAGGTTCGTACATGATGCATGCTTGCACGTATGCATCTTTCCCGCATCTGTACACATTTGTACAGATCTGTATGGGATTAAAATGGGTTGCATACGGAATAACTACGGGATGCATATAGATGTGTACAGATGCGTACAGGATGTGTAACGACACGTACGGGCACATAAGAATGTTGTCAACATTCATAAGTGCAAATTCAAATAAAAAAACTGAGTGAATGGATTTGAATTTGCTTAATTCAAATCAATTTTGGAGAAATTTGAATTTTAAAGATTCTATTTGAGTCGAATTTTCAGATATGTGAATAGAATCCCCAAAATTGCATTCGTGCACACCCCTACCCCCCACTACTGCATTGAAGCTTAACTTTTATAAAGCAAGGAGGATCTACAGTGGCAGCAGGGGTATTGAGGTGTAAGTGGTGATCTAGTTGATGGTATCGGGTCCTTCCCTACTAGCTGCTCTCCACACCACTGCTAAGCTGGACAGCAGCCCTTTGCTGTCTCTGTTTCTGGTGAAATGGACTCTATGCTGGGATTATCCAATTGTAGGATAGTCCTTTTCCAGCCAGGAGAGTCATCCAAAAAACTGGAAATACATTTTGGCATCAGGTCTCTCAGGACTGAAGACGGCCTCTGTCCTTCTTAAATATAAAGTGTGACCCGATATGGATATATGCATATGTCTGAATCACCAAGGATAGCTGGAAATCTAGAAAATGCAAGGGGGAGGAGGAAGGGTTTCACGCTGATACTGCATTTGGTTGCTTCAAACTTGGTTGTGATCCACACTGGTTTTCGTGGGAAAGAAGCACATAGAAAAAGTTGCACAAATTAGTGTGCCATTGCTTTATCTTTTGCACTTTTTTTATGACATGGAAGCAGACTGTATAATATATATACATTCTTGACACCTACATGGAAGAAGCCAGTGACAGTCTGCTTCCATGTCATAAAACCTTCATGGATGTGTCCATATAGGCACCAGGCCTACTGAATTATTGCCAGTTGCGAAGCCGTTCACAACTGCTAAAACAGATAATGCAGCCTAAATAGTTAAATGCATAATTAAACTTTGGAATTCACTGTTAGGAGATGTGGTGTTGGCTACAAGCGTGCATGGTTTCAAAAAAAAGAGTTTGAACCAATTAATTTTATACACACACACACATTATAGGAAAAAGAAAATCCTACCTCATGTTGCTTTTCCTTCACTTCACAGCCTGGCAACCCCTCCATAGCAACAAATCTTCATGATTCATTGGCTGCCACCAGCTGGATTCCTGGATCCCTGATTGGCTGGGCCCTACCAGCCATTCCCATTGGTTACAGAAACTTCTGTAGCTTCCAGCCCCTTCCTCCCCAAACAAGTATTGCCTCAAGCGTTAGTATTTCCCATCTGTAGAAGGATCGTATAATTGGAGTCATTTTTTTTAATTTTCTGTTTGTCTCTTTGGTCTCAAATTCACCCCAGGAACATTCCTAAGCACAAGTATGAACACACCTAGAAATATACATTCCCCTCAAGGTTGGCACACAGGAGGCATCCCTCTCCTTCCTTTCATGTTCACTGAATGGTTGAGGTAGGTTGTCCAGGAACACTACACTCTTATGTGGTAGGTGGCCCAAAAAAGCAAAGTGAGTGACATCCCACCACTGAAGTATGGATGAATCATTCAGTTCCATATAGACAATTTTCTTATGAGTGTGAATGGAATTGCATCCATAACAGTGTTGCGTCTACCATTAGCTATATCTATGCTGAATCCTGGTACTATTTTGTTTATCTATTTCACTGTCTGCCCTACCAATCTCAGTGGGCACCACTGTCCAAAGTCCATTGCCAGACTCTGGGTTAAGCTCACGTGGCATTCTGTGGAGCAGCCTTTCTTTAGCAGAATAATTGGGTATATGGCTTAATTAAGGGCACAGTAATTACATCAAAGCCCTGTACTTTCTTTGACATGAATTATAAGACAGCTCAGCTGGAAGCATGTAGAACTGGCATGATAATTTGCCTTTGGGGTCTTATGGGTATCAGTGTAATTAGTCACCACTGCGGCAGCATATTTTTCGGAGAACAAGCAGCAAGTGGCATGCTGATTTGCAACCTTTTATAACCTTGCTTGCCACAAGGAACTGCTGTGTGCCGTGAGCCAGGAACGATAAGCCCTATTCCTTCCCACATGGTACTCATTAGGGCCAAAGAGTGCCTTTTCATTCTGGGCAGATGAACGCAAGCTTGGCCAACGGGAACCTCACTTATAGCGTGACTGCGACACCAAGATGAAAAGAGTTCATACCGGGCCTTCCTGCCAGAGATTAGTATCCTCATGAAAGGACAACAATCTTTCTCCCCTCTAATGATGGAAATGTTGGATGGGAGCTATTTTTCAAGATAGTTCAATCTGTGTTCGGCTGAGGTGTTTTTCTAGGCTGCAAGGGGGATGAAGCAAGCACTTGATTTTGCCAGCTGATTCTTCTTTCCGAGACCACAAACCTTCTCAAGATGTTCCTTCCAGCATTTCCTCCAGCCCTTAGATTCTGACTTCTTGTTCACCCTCATAGTTTAGGAAAGAGTTTTGTTTGGGGTGTGTGTGACAAGTCATCTGATTAGCCCTCCCAAAGAAGCTTTTCCAAACTGGCCCCTCATTCCTGCTTTCTGGTTCACCCTTCATTCCTGCAGCATTGGCAAAGTATCTGATGGCATTTGTAGAAGAAAGCTATGATACTGTAAAATTAGTTCTCATATAAGTACATGTAATCTTTAGCAAAGATCATTCAGTGATCATTCAGCTTTGTCTGAGTCAGCTGGGATGCGTCCACATGCAGTTAAAAAGGAACTTAGAGGAGATAGTTGCCACATGCCAGTGTTCCCATGTATTTGGCCTTTTATGTGAATTAGAGGTGACTAATTGGTAGCTATTGAGAGAGGTGGAACAGAAAAGAGGACTTCTCTGTCAGATCCCTTTGCCTTTAATAAAGGCATATGAGGCGGGGGTAGCTCTGCAGAATTGCTTCACCTTTTGTCTGGTATGCGCCTTTCTCCCAAGTAAAGCAGCAAAGGGTTCTTTGGTGAACCTGATAGACCAAATAATGCCTTTTTTCCCTTTTTCTCCTGCTTAACTGAATTTTAGGGGTTTGCAGGAAGGCTAGACTCAACTGATACAATGTTTCCTCTTCCCCACCCCTTACCCATCATCACTGTGAAACAGAATATTTTCCCCTCTTTCCTTTTCCATTTAAGGAAAAAGGACAGAGGAGAGAGGGCAGGAAAAAGATAAATGAAAAAATGACTTTTCCCCTCCTGAGTGGAGAGGACAATGGGGGTTAGGAGAATTTGAGGAAGCAGGGAAGCTGCTTTCCACATCACAGTGCCCTTCTATTTCTTTTCAGATCCCAGGAAGGGAGGGTGGGGATTCCCCACTGGTTCCCTCCCTTCTACACTTCTGAGGTAAAGTTTTTAATCACTTAATCGGCCTCCCACCCCTAGCAGAGCAAGAGCCTGGCAACGACGTCTCTCGCACAAACAGCAAGCAGCCTGTGAGGGAAAAGGAGTTTTCTTTATTTCAGTCTAGCCCAAATTTCAGATTTCAGACTTCAAGACTGAGATTTAGTTTAAAATTTAAAGATATAAGATTTAAAGGCCTTACTAGCCAGAACAAAACAAAGAATGACAAGATGAGTTTAAACCTAAATCTTGAAAGGACAAAAATCATGACAGTAGGGCCAAGAAGGAGAAGTTGAAGGATTTTGACTCCTGAGATCATGACAAATACAAAGATCAGAACAGTTAATGATATGGTTTTTAGTACTTTCTTGAATGGATGCAAAAGTTAGACAATGACAAAGCAAAAGGCTCCTCAAGGTACCATTCATAATTAAAAAAGATCAGAAAGCAGTCACTAGACCAAACAAAACCTAAATATAAGTCAGAAACAAGAATGATTAGGCTTAAACTAAACTCCCTGGAAAAGATAGTGATGCTTGGGAAAATAGAATATGGTGGCCAACTAGCAGATGGATAGACTTAAGTACAACTGTGATGAAAATCTTCCTAAGAAAGATTGCAGAAGACCAATGAATGTGAAGGAAGTCAATCCATATGGGCTGAATTCCCACTTAGCTCTATTAAAGCGGAATTTAAAAAAACAGATGCGAATGCACATTATTTGCGTTCCCATTTTTTTTGTTAATTCCGCTTTAAAGCGGAGCATGGTGGTGGTGGTGCAGCAGCAGCAGAGCCTGAAAGGGAGTGGGGAGCTCGCCCGCCCGCCCACCCGCCCGCCCTGCTTTCCATTGCTCTTTCCTGTGCCTCGGGAGCACCAGGGCTGCTCGGTGGGAAGCATCAGCAGCAGAAATGGCTGGCGGGCAGGCTTCAAAACATGGTTTTAAAACACCCTGATCCGAGTGGGAACGCCCCATAAAGCGTTTCATTTTTAAAAAACTGGAGCAAGAGTTGTTTGAAGGGGTCTTTATTTAATGCATTTTTTTTGCACTTTACTCCTGTTTTTAATGCTGAATGGCACTTTCGAGTCCAGGAAGAGTGTTTTCAAACAGTTTTGAACACTCTAAAAAGTCCCAGTGGGGACACCCTCCTGGTCACCAACAGTTGGCTATAATTAGGATCATGGTCACACCTTCACTTTAACCTTCAGTTCATCTTTAGATCTCACACCTTTTCATTTCTATCCATTTTATTTGTGGACTTTCCTGAAATGGAGGGTAGAAAGTCCACAAATTAAACAGATTGGCCATGTTCCTACTGTACCAGGTTAATCCAAAATAAATTGTCCTGAAGACTGAGTTTGTTTCCTGTCCATTCCCACTTATCTGGTGATAAAACGGGTTGAATTTGAAGTCTTCATTCCCACCCCATTCATTCCCGTCTCCAGTCCCAGCATACAGCATCTTTCCATTCCTTCCTCTCCTTTCCCTGATTGGTTCCACCCCTGTCAATCAAGCCATGATGCCGCCATTGAGGGTCGTCTTGCGACGGGGCCACCCCAACTTCCAAAACGGAAAACACAGTAAATAAGAGGGAATATACTATGTTGCAATCCTGGTTGTGGCATAGCGTTGACATTGCTCTGTAGAAGCATGCAAAATCTGCTGGGAACAGGTGGCCACCCCTTCGTGGTTCCCCACATTACCAGTATTTTTGATGCTGCACAGCATTGCTCTTGTGCAAAAAGGGAGCCTGAAGCAATGAGGTCAAGATCCTTGTGGAACACATGACAAGCAGTGTTGGCTCTTGGAGGGGGAGGGAAGGTATGGGCTTTCTGACATAATCTTTGTGCGCAGAAGGCACAAGAGTGGATGCTGCCCCTTTGGGGGGTACATCACAAACTATACTGTGCCATGGTTGCAATACCCACAAGGGCATTTAGCCATTGGCAGGAAGGATCTGGGGAGGACGTCCCATGACGTACTGTTTCCTCCCCCAAAAGTCCAGAAGCCGTTCCCACAGGATGAAATGAAGCTTGAAACAAGAGTGAGAGCTATTTTTCTTTGGGTTTATTTTAATCAGGACTTAGCGATTTAGTCCCCATTAAATTCAGGATTTAAAATTGTAGTGGAAATGGACAAAACTCAATTTGGTCTGAAGCCTTCTTATTTGTTGAAAGGGAATGGGGCCATAGAAAAGATCTTGAAACAAACCTGAGGCCATGTTCAGACATAACAAAGGGGTACCTCAGAGGTGCCTCAAAGAGACTTTGTGTGGCCCTCAAAGACCTTTCTGCACTTGGCCTTATTCTGAAATATATTCCAGACTAGGGAACTGCTATTTGCATGCTATAGAAGGCTTCAGGTGAGGGCTACCATGGTCTTCATTAGCTTGTAGCCAGCAGACCACTATCCTGAGATATATTCCAGAATAAAGCCAAGTGCAGAACGGGTCCATGTTCCCAAGCCTTCTCTTATCCACCTTTTCTATCACAGAATATTCACGAGAGGGAGGAAGGGTTATGCACAATCCCACCTTGTAGCCTTCTCTAAGTCACCTCAGACATGGTTTGTTTGTTTTGCTGTGTCTGATTTTCATCGCATTCTCAAAGAAGATTTGGGATGACCTCACAGCTTCATTAACAGCAGGCTTGATAATGGTTTTTTATTAAACTTTTCCATTCTGCTCAGATCAGTAGGATTAACAAAAGCATCCCCTTAATTTCACCGCTCTGACCAGCACTGCCAGTCACTTCTCCCAAGGGTCACATTCCTATGAAGCGATCTGTTGCTTTCCCGTCCTGTCCTTGACTCTTCAATCCTTTCTGGTCATGCCAAGAATAACCATGCAAAGCAGCATAGGTCTTTTAATGAATCTGTTTAATTTTTTAGAAGTTTGACATTAAAGCAGAATGACTAACTCTATCTAAATGCAAATTCCACCCCAAAGCAGTTTAATTTTCAAAGTATGCTCCAATGCACAAATTCTGAATATGGACCCTGGTCTACCTGTGAACCTCTTTAAAAAAGTGCAGTATCCTGGTCCACTACTTCATCCCATGTGGACAAAGCTGGCTAAAGGGGGGGGGGGCAGAATTCTGCTGATCCGCAATAGATTCAAAAGGACAATCTGATCCAAGGCCCATTGAGGAAAGGGCCTGTTGCTATCCGTAGGTACATTGTCATTACATAAAATAGCATTGTAGGCAGAGCACATACCAATGAACCTGTATTTATCAGCACTGAGACAGGCATTTGCCTGCAGTCCAAGAATTCAAACAAACCCAAGAAATGGGCTTGTGAACACCACATACACAACAAACGAAATGCAAAGAGTTTAGGGGTATTTTTTGGAGGGAGAGAATTGCCCTGCTTCTACAATGTGTCCCTTACAAATCTTTTACTCTTGATAACAGTATATGATAAAGGCAAGAGAATGGAGAATATTCAGTATAAATTTCAGTGGCAAGGAAGCACAAGGGACTTCCTTAATTGCCACATTTTAAATTTACATTAGTGGAATTAAAAGCTGTTTAATGTGATTGAATCTTGGTCCGTCCGTTGTTTTCTTCCCTCGTTCTCTTCTCTGCAAATTTGGCAGCAGAGCTAGGATGAGACGTTGAAGGTGAAAGTCAGCTCTCTCAGATGCAGAAGGCAAAGAAATGCAGCAAACAACAGTTTCAACAATTATGAGTTAAGCACTGTAAGCAAATTTCTAAGCCAGGATATTCCTCCCTCTCTGTTAAAGCTTTGTCAGCTCCATATTGTAAATAAAATACTATTGTGTGTGTGTCAGTTATTTTATGTTTGGGTGGTGAGATGGCAAGCATGAGCAATTACCCAGAGTATCCAGCTGTTCAGCATACTTTCTCACCCACCGTAAGCTACCAAAGCCAGTAGCTCTTTCAGCATTGACCCTTATGCTGGATTAAAACCTGAAATAGGACCTCCCATCTGCAGGCTGGTACAGATGTTGGGAGTAAATTTGTACTTACCTTCCTGGGGACACTCCCACGCAATACATCCACACCACGGAGAGCCTCTTCTATAGCAGAAGTGGCTGTACCTGGGCCAAAGTGTCCCATGGCCAGGACAGCTGTGGAACCCATTTTTGTGCTCAACAACTATCCTAGCAGCTGGGTTGGGACAGCACAGCACACTCCATTCACACCTTTTATGAGTGGAAGAGGTTTGAATGGAGCATGTGACCAGGTGTCACAGGTGCAGGTGTGGTTGCACACTGCATCACCCGGTCACTGCAGCAATGTTGACATATATGCGCATTGGCACCATTGTTGCGGCACTATGATCACCTCTATAAGGGCAGCAATTTGCACTTATTCATCTCCATGCTTCAAAATGTAGACACAGAGGTGTATTTTCAAGCAGTGATCATGGTGCCTCTTCCCAAGGCACTCAAGCAGAGGGCAGCTCTTTCTGCAGATCACACCAGGATCATGCACAAAAGATGATAATTTAAAAAAAAAAACAAGCAAGGATAGCAAGAGAGCCCACATTGGAGCCTCTGCATCATCACTGTGATGGTTTCAGGGGTCAGGCTGCAATGGGCAGTAAGGTTCCCATGTCCCTTGCAAGCCTGTTTTCTGAAAGCATGGCTTTCTGCCTGGGCAAAGCCCTAGCAAGCTGTGGTTGCAAGCCTTTTTGCAAGCCCTGGGCAGAGGCTGCAAAAAGGGTGGGAAATACTGTGCGGGTCCGAGTGCAAAGATTGGCTACAGCTGTTATTTGGAGGGAAAAGCTGTCCAGGGATCTGAGGACTGGAGGGGCTAGAGGAGGAGTTCCCACCAATCAGGCGTGCGGGACAGGAACTTCTATCAGGAGTCTCCAGCAGCATTTTATTCCAGCAGCTTACCCCGGGAGGTGACAGCCAATCAGCGCCAGAGGGAAAAGAGCATAAATGGACTCAGAATACAGTAGACTGGGTCTTCGTGCTGGGACTGATGCTGAAGGGAACAGAAGAGCTGAACCTGAGGGAGCCGGACCAGTAGCTGACCACTGGTCTTTTGACTGGGCGGTTTCGGAGGAAGACTTCACAAGCAACTGACTGGGACTGGGTGGTCGGTCAAGCAAGGATGGACGGTGCCTTGTGATCATCCAGAGCTGCGTTCTAGGACACTGGCTAGGCTTGGGCTGAGGCAGAGCTAGTCAGGAGGGTGGAACGTGGAGAGGTTTGACTTTAAAAGGTGAACTATTTTCCTTTAGAGAAAGGGGAGCTGATAGGCTGGGAAGCTAGGTACTTTAAGAGACTCATAGACTTAAACTAACAAATACCTGAACCTTATTTTCCTTTCTAGTATTGCTTGTGTAAAATAATAAACCTGTTTTAGTTTACTGTTTAAACCGCTTGCTACCCGTGTTTGTGTTTGCACTGAAGTACTCACTCGGCCGTTGCACGAACCCAGCATCCTAACAGTGCCCAGCTACTCTTAGGAGGGGAGGCACTGACCGGAACGCTGGGGATCGTGGCAATCATCATCATCATCATCATCATCATCCATCTCAATTATGGAAAAAGACAAAGTGTTTATCATTGACGTTGCTACTCCAGGCGACGGCAGAATTGATGAAAAACAGAAAAACGTACCAGATACAAAGACCTGAAAATAGAACTGCAGTGACTCTGGCATAAACCAGCAAAGGTGGTCCCAGTGGTTCTTAGCACACTGGGGGCAGTGCCGAAAGATCTTAGTGGGCACTTGAAAAGCATTGGCATCAACAAAATATCCATCTGCCAGCTACAGGAAAGCCACTTTGCTGGGATCTACTTGTATCATTCGCCGTTATATCACTCAGTCCTAGGCGCTTGGGAAGGGACTGACTAGTGATAACAATTACCAAAACCAGCATAAATATCTTGTTTGCTGTGTGTTACTGTTGTTTTATGTCATCATCATGTGTAGGTTGTTGCACAATGGTTGTTATGACCCTGGTACCAAGTAGACATTGCATATTGGCTGTATCTCTTTTTGGCTGTATCTCTTTGGCGAACTTCCTTGCAGTTGTGACCACAAACAATCTGCACTTTGTTAAACAATAATAATAAATATTGTTATTGTAGGCACAGGACATGTGAGACCATTTGCAAAGGAGGCAATTAAGAATGGCAAAAAGGTCCCCTACCTATCCTCAAGTAAAACAGGAAATATGCACATAATAATTCCTTGCTTAACAATGTGTCCCACTGGAGAAGTCCCGGGAGTATTGTAGTTCAACTTGCAAGACTCTATAAAGTGTGCTGTTCATCGCATATTTACTACTCCATGAGCTAGTTCTCGTCAAAATTTTAACAGTGGTCCAACCCCATCTGCTAAGCTAATGCACTGCAGCGAGATGTTTCTGTTTCCCTTTGGAATGGAAAGGAGGAATGCTATAGAGTCATCATGAAGGAACGTGTCCCTTGTACTCAAAGAAAACAGAAAAAATCTCATCATGTTGCATTTATTTAACAGATGGGAAATTGTTGGGATTTATTGCCAACTGGTGGAGTGTAAGGTTGGACAACCTCCCAGATTCTGAGTTAGTCAAATGGGTGTGGTGTAATACTGCTGAAGGCAGAATGATGCTTGCATTTAAGATGTGGAAACCAATATGTTTGTTGATCCAACATCCCTGATTTACTGGGTCAGTTTCTTGGGGACTTGTACTGTACTGTAACTGTTCCTATCGATGTCAGGCAGTCCTGATTTTCTGCTACTTGCTCCTGTTTTGTCCATATCTTACCAGCTGAAGGAGGTTATGAGGATTCTCTTTCAAAATATTTTTGAGATGAGCTTGGAAAGATGCTATTATCCTCCCTTTAGTCTTCTCTCTTGAGATTCTAAAGTTAAATCCCTTCCCAATGTAACTCAATTCAAATTCAGCAACATTCAGAAAGCTGTAGTTTATGAGCAACGTACGCTTCATCAAAAAGGAGAAGGCAGGGGAGATATTCTAATCTAGGAAGCTGTCAGTTGTGTGAAAAATGCTAGTAATCTGTTGGCATTATGGCTAGAACAGTGGACAGTCCTGCTACTGTGTTGAGACTCTTAGGGTGCATCCCCAAAAGACTTATTTGCCTCTCTCATCTCCCTCTACTGTCACTCTATTCAAGCAGGCTTTAAAAGTGCCCTGCACTTCCGGAATAAGCGTCCACATGAGGCTCAGAAAACCCGCGTTTAAAATGCACCTTCCGTCCCCAAGGAAGCGTGTTTTCTTTCCCTGCATCTTTTTTTCCCCGCCCCCTCTCTTGTTCAAAGGGAAAATAGCCATCGGTTTTGTTTGTCTCCCAGATCTTTGTCCCCCGAAAAGGTTTCTCGCACGGGCTGCAGCCATCCGCCTGGCAATGGTTTGCTCATTCCCTCTTAGGACTTTCAGTCACTGTCTAAATCCACCTGGTAGAGCAGCGATGACTAAGTACACCCACTTCATAACAGTGTTGCAATCCATCCATTTCACACCTAATAAGACTTCACGCCTGATAACAATGTTGCAAATCTTCACAATTCTGGCTCTTTGAAGTTCTGTGCTTTAGGGAAGGAGGGAAACTAATGCTTTCTGGCAGGCAGCAATCCCTGCCCCTTTTGCCACGGAGCGTCCCCAAGGTAAATGCTGCGAGGAAAACCCGCGACTTCCAAAAAGTTTATCAACTGCTGAATTTTTTAAAAAAGAATGTGGCTATAATCCTACACTGTCTTTACTGATCCAGCATATTTTCGAGGCTTTTGTGACATTAGGAGCAGTAATTAGTAGTAGACATTAGTAGATCAGTAGTAAATTCTGGGAGCTTGATATGCATGTGCAAAAAGAAAGAGGGCTGGCACATGTGATGAAATCCAGATATAGTCTGTTTATTAAAAAAATTACATATCTGCACCATTACCTCAGGATGGTTAATAACAATCAGGAACATAGATCAATGAGCTAAATAAAACATAAGAACCCAAAATAAAATAAGCTAAGTTGCTATGTATCCACTATCCTATTACGTTTTTAATATTGATTTTATACTGCTCTATTACCACAGTCTAAGGGAGGTATAAAATAAAATCAATTACATGAAAGAGAAAAGGAGCATCCTGGGACAATGGGATTTAGGTCATGGCCACATCTTCACTTTAAATCTTCTTCAGTCCATCTTCTGATCACAACGCTCACACCTTTTCATTTCTACTTGTTTTATTTGTGGACTTTCTATTCAGGAAAGTCCAAGTGGAGGTGGAAATTCCACAGATAAAACGGCTAGAAATGAAAAGGTGTGAACACTCAGACCTGAAGACAGACTAAAGAAGGTTTAAAGCAAAGGTTTGACCATGGGCTTAGAGTCCAAGAACAGCTGGAGACCTATCTCTCTGCTGAAGGGTGGTTGAGGCTGCCTCAAGATGGCAAGAGATAAAGTAATGTGGAGTCTCCATTCATGCAGAAAGGAGGCTCCTAATGCATTTGCTGATCTAGTATACTGGCAAGTGTGGATTCACCCCTAGGCCAAGTTCCAATTGCATAATTTAGTCCAGGTTTTAATCTGGTTTTTTTACTCAGCAGAGAGCTCTGAAATTTCACGTTCCCATTGGCAGCTTATTATGCAGACTTGCAGGGGAGAAATCCCCTCCCCCTCTTTTTTCCATCATATCCTGACTTCATGGGGTGGGAATCCAAGCCCCACCCACTATATAAGCTTGCATAGAGATCAGTAGAAATCCCCTCCCCACAAAAAACTGCTTGCGTTCCCAAAGCCAAAAAGCAAGTATTATTTCTTCATCCAGCAGCGGGACTTCTTTTTATTTGAATACAGATAATCTGCATTCTGGGATCTTTAATCCTTGGAAATTGTGGATTCCTCTGATCCTTTGTGAATGCACGGCTGTGAAAATGAATTCAAAGCTCTATAAAAGTTGAATGGGAAAGGGACCCTAGTTTCTACTCAGGAGTCATTTTATTGCTTACCATTTCGCATTTATCCAGTCACCATTTTTCTTTCCTTACTCAGGGACAAAGTCAAAACTGAGAGTGGTCTAAAAGGCTGACGGCATTCATATTCATTCATTTTTTTGCTTATGGCTAACTGGAATTGTAGTTTAAAACCTCTGGAGAGTAAAGGGCTGGGGAGACTACCCTATTTTAAAGTTTCAGTCATAGGACAAAGCAAATTAGTGTGCACAGGATACGGTCAGCAATGACACAGCCTTGATAGTCTTATGAAAGAAGAAGCCAGGTTTCTAAGTGAGATGCCACTAGTGCTTTCCACTCATGAAAAAAAAAAAAGAATGAGGGCAGATCTGGGCTCTCGACATCAACCATTTGCCATTTTTATAGAAGCTGGACAAAATAAAGATGCTTGCAATTGCTGTGTTGTGACTGTGTTGTGGGAACCGCATGGCTTTGCATCTAGAATTCAGGGCAGACACTTTCTTGACCACAGCAGCTTCTCTTGCTGTTTTGTCATATGCATAAAAACCACATCTAGGGTTGCAGTGGAAAAAAATACTAGGAAAGTAACACTTGTTTTGTGTATTGTAGGTCTGCTTCTAAGCTTCACTGCATCAGAGGCAGTCTAAGGTCTTCCACTTAAGGACTACAATTGGCAGGACTACAACTGCCATGCGGAGCAATCCTGCATCAGAGTCAAAACTAGGTTCGTCACATAGGTATCAAATTAATGTTCATCTCCATAAAGGCTCCCAACATGCTACTATGAGAACTATGGTCCTGCAACAAAATCCTCAGAAATACAGAGATTTTGCTCCAAGTTAGTCATGTAGTCATGATAACTGCAGGACAAAGCTCCCCAAGCAATAGTTAAGGGTGGAATTTCACGGTCATGAGTATTAAAATCACATCTCTGCTTCTTTTTAGGCAGGAAAATATGTCCCTCAGATTGTGTGGGTTGTGGTACACACTGAAAATGTATTTTATTAAAGATCCAACTAGGTGCAATCCATTCTGTAATCATGCCTTCCAAGGGGTGATGAAAATAAATAATCTCCCCTAATAAACTCCAATATTTATTTATTTGCATCACTCCCCTGCCCTATGCACAAAGGTCCAGGGGAGGTAACATTTTAAATCAAACATATATATTTATTAAAACGATAACAGTGTCTGAGACCATGGTCACACCCCCACTTTAAATCTTCTTCAGTCCATTTTCAGGCCTGACTGCTCTCACTCTTTTCTATCCATTTTATTTTTGGACTTTCCACTTTCCATTTGGACTTTCTTGACTGGAAAGTCCACAAATAAGGCTATATTCCCACACATGATAAAAAAACCATTTCAAAATGATCTGAACTTTCTTTGTCCCCATTATCAATTCGGTTCCCATGTTTTATGAGGAGTAAATAGCTTTTTAAAAATGCAATTTTTACCATCGGGAGAAGAATGGCTAATTAAGATGACCGATTTGGCAGAAATGGATAAATTAACAAATTTATTAAATGACAGATCAACAGATAAATTTGTGAGAGACTGGTCCCCATTTATTGAATATCTGACAGAGCTCGAATTGACGACAGATGGGTTCGAGTGAAGATAAAGAATAAACAGGACAAAGATGCGGAGTAACAAAGGATGGATACAGAATATAGAAGTCAGACAAGCTGAGGAAGTCAAGGGAATTTCTATTAATGTAATGATGGGAAGAGTGTGTAAATGATTTTTCTTTTTTAAGTTTGTGGTAAAATTTTAATAAATATAAAATTAAAAAAATGCAATTTTAAAACACCTGTATTTTCAGGTGTTTCCCCCTGTTTTTGCTTCTAAAACACTCTATCTTTATTCCAGTGGGAACAGTACAGCAGTATTGAGGCAGATCCATCATCAAATTGGTGGGGTTTCACCCTGTGCAAGACAGCCCCTTGCCAGATTTTTGAAGTGCCAGAAAGCCTAAAGCCTTTTTCCCTTGCAGAGCACTTCACACAACAGTTTCATTTCCAGCCACTTCACACTCACTGATAACAAGTAACAATTCATCCACTCCACACTGATAACAATGTTCCATTTCCCACCCACGGTTCCCCTCATTTTCTCCTTCTCCTGCTGAAAGAATTTTGCTTTTTCGCATCTCTGCAAGATGAGCCCCGGAGCAGGCCCAGAAGGCTTCAGCGCCGCCTGCTTTTCTCCTCCGCCACTTGTTCAGAAATATTTTTTAAATTCTTGGCTGCCTGCTCTCTTTTGGGAGGAGTATTTTTATAAGGGCATCAGAGTTCACTAGGGTAGGCAGTTGAGTGCAGAGCCTCAAGAGTCCCACGGGGGACTTCATGAGTGTGTGTGTGTGCAGGAGCGCTTGGCTCCTTTTTATCTTCCCTTCTTTATAAGAAAGGAAGCCTGTGACCGGGTCAATATTGAGGGGGCTCTGGTGATTAGGAGGAAAGACACGGAGGTCAAAATTGAGGGGGGTCCGTCTCCTCCCCCTTTTTTTACAAATCATGATTAAAATAAGGGCATCCATGGAGGTCTGTGTCAATCAAACAGGCAGCAAAAGCAGGAGGGAGGGGGAGCTGGGATTCCCCACCCTTGGCCACAGCATCAGATCAAACCCAATGGGGAGAGAGGGGTGGGGAAAGGATGGGGACGAAAAAGAATAGCTTTCCCCAATGCGTTTTTTGGAAGTGTTTTCTGTGGGGACACAATTCAGGGTTGACTATGATTGCCAGATGCGCATTTGCAACAGGTTTTGTTGTTTTGTTTTTACAACCGTTTTGAACAGCTCAGGTGGGAACCCGGCCAAATAAAACGCATGTAAAAGAAAAGGTGTGAGCAGTCAGATGCAAAGATGGACTGAAGGAAGTTGAAAGTGACAGTGTAACCACAGCCTAAAAGTGGGAAGAGAAAGTGTGCCCCTATTTAACCAGAGGCCAGGGCAAAGAAGTGCCCTAAAAACCTTCTGAATACCTTCCCTACTAAGGATACCCTAGTTGTTACCCTATAGCAGTGATGGTGAACCTTTTGAGCTTGGTGTGTCAAAATTCGCAAGAAAACCTAGCTTAACTCTGGGGCTGTGTCACATCTAAAAATATCCATAATATTTTTGATATATGTATTTTATTAAAAGCAAAAACAATTCTTTACATTGGTGACTTTTGTTGCTGAATTTCGTTTGCTAAATCTTCAGTTGAAAGTTGGTATTTCGTACACTTCAAGAACAAGCAAGCACTACACGCCCAGGTGCCAGGGTGACCATGTGTGTCACCCAAAAGGGCTTGGTGTGTCACCTGTGACACGCGTGTCATAGGTTGGCCATCACCACCCTATAGCATAGTTTTACTTCAGTTCGTTTGCACATTTGCTATTTAGCACTTTATTTCACATTTTCTAAAAGTCCAATGTCCCTTTGGTTTGCATGTCCTTACTTTATATTTCTGTTTTTCAAATAGAAATAAGTCTTTGTTGCATGGTGGGATCTTTTTTTTCTGTCTCCGAAAAATTGTATATCTAGATATCTGAATCCATGCAAACATGGAGCTGTTATTTCAAATTACTTCAAATTTGTCTGACATTGAACAAATTCGCGTCAGGAAATTCCTGG
This sequence comes from Aspidoscelis tigris stejnegeri, assembly GCA_023333525.1. Taxonomy (NCBI): domain Eukaryota; kingdom Metazoa; phylum Chordata; class Lepidosauria; order Squamata; family Teiidae; genus Aspidoscelis; species Aspidoscelis tigris. The sequence continues at coordinate 92,486,877 of JALMGA010000003.1, read as the reverse complement.
GTAGTATGTCCAAATGTAAAATGCCTCAAACATTCTAGATAAGTTGGGCAAGATCAATTAAATTTATTAAATTTATTTGGTCCTTGACCAGAGATTTTGCTCCAAGTTAAACCTCAGTTTTATGATGCAATGCCTGTTTGGACCAGTATGCAAACTCTTTGGAACATTTATGGCAGCGTTTAAGAAACATAAATTAGTGCACTACTCTGGATGAAACTGCTAACAAAAGTGCCAAACAAATTTGAAATAATAGCTCCATGTTCATATAGATCTGCATATCTGAATGCCTGGATTTTTCAATGCATTTATTTTTTTAAAAAAAATTCACAACGCATTGAGTGTGGGGAGAGATTGTGTTGATCTGTGGAAAAAGAGGAAGTTCTTTGTGGGCTGAACAAGTCAAGATGGCAATCACACAACCCAAGTGCACAACTCCTACAGCCAATCATACAGCTGAAGCCTGTGGTCTAGAAAACCTGACAGCAGTATGAACAGCACATAAGCCACATTTAAAATGTTCTTTCCAGGAGAATGTGGACTGGAAAAAAGGGACGAGAGCTTACTTTCAAAACCAAAAATGGATTTGAATCACCATCATGTAAACTGACCCTCAGACAAAAGAGAGAGGAAAGGAAACTTGTCCAAATTCTGGAATTAAGCCCCTTCCTTTTATTTCATGGATTGGATGGCCAAATGGAAAGGAGGACAGACCTCCTGCCCCTTTAATATTAATTGCATAGAGAAGGGAATTTCAGCAGACAGGATTAATTCTGGTAGAAGCGTCTATTGAAATGCCTTCTTCTATGTTACATTTTAGAAGTGCAGGAGACCATGGGTGTTTTTCCACTGTCAAAAAGTACCCATTTTTGCACCCATTTAAGACCCATTTGGGTGTGAGCCGGATGATCCCATTTCCACCATGGCACCCATTTGGGACCCGATTGTTTCCACTGCCGTGGGGGAAATCCAGATCTAATGGGTACATTTTGGCCTTTAATCCGGATTTTCTGTAGACCCCATTAATGGGGTCTACAATGGGGTCTTCTGGCAGAAAATCTGGATTAAAGGGAGCCTGTTTCCACTGGAAACAGGCAATGAGGTCCAAAGGAGGCTAGGGGGAGGGGATGCACCCATTGGGCCCCCCCTAAACCTAGGCTCCGAAGTCACTTCGAAGTCACTTCGAAACACATTGGGTGCTTCCCTTAATCCGGATCTACTAGATCCGGATTAAGGAATATACCCATTCCTTAGATCCGGATCTTCTTAGATCCGGATCTTCTTAGATCCTGATCTTCTTAGATCTGGATCTAAGGGCTGCAGTGGAAAAACACCCCTTGATGACCTTTCCATCTAGCCACCTTAGCTTGGGAACTGAGTATACTCATACTGTTGACTGTCTCTAGCTCATAAAATCAGTGAACCCAATGGCTGGAAATAGCTGCCCATGATTTTGGACACAAGGGTTTTTCAGCCTTCATGAAGATGCTGAGGACTGGACCTAGAGGTTTCTGTATGCAAATGATCTGTTATGCCACTGAATGAGATTTATGCATTCTGATGAAATATTTCAGTTTGTCTCTGTAACTGAGTCACTTTCCTGGGAGAAATACATTCTTTCCCCCTTTTCTAATCAGGCCTTAAATGTCACAGAGGTCAGTTATTAGTGCCAGGGCTCTGTGGTTAGTCCTTGAGCCTTAGCTGAATGGGGAAGTATCTGCTTTGCCTGCAGAAGGTGCCAGATTTAATTTTAAGCACCTTCAGATAGGTCTAGAAAAGTTCCTACCTTGAAACCCTAGAGAGTAACAAAGGATCTACTGACAGCGCTCTCCATGACCCTTAGGTTATGTTCAAACATATCAAAAGGGGCATCTCAGATGTGCCTCAGGAAGACTGTGTGGTCCTTGTGTTCCTACGCCTCCTCTAATCCAGCTTTTCTAGCACAGAATGTTCATGAGAGATGGGACAGGCAGACTGATGTGTGGATGATCCCACCTTGAAGCTTTCTGTAAGCCACCACGCAGGGGCTTTTTTTCTCTCTGTCCAATCAGAGTGAATTCAGTTAGTCCCCTTGTTGATCACAGCAGCTGCTATGAGCAAAGGTAGCACTGAAATGGCCGTGTTTCCCAGTTCAGTTCTTCCACTGGAGGGTTCCTTGGGTGGGCACAGGAGTGACTGTACAAGTTGGCCTGTGCTATAAGACAAACCACATCAGACCAAAGCTTCATCCAGATGTCATGTACTTATTCTGCTATATTTGGATATTCTGGAATAAAGCGTGTCTGAATGTGCTTCATTCAGGAATGTCCAAATATAGCAGAATAAGTAAGCAATGTCTGGATGAAACCCAAAATTCAGTCTCTGAGGAAGTCCTCTCAGAGTCTCCCCCAGAGGCTTCGCCTGCCATGAAATCGTTACATATTTTAGCACTTTATAGAGAATGCAGCAAGAGCTCCCAGCACCCAGGATCATCCAGATCCTTCACTCTAAGGGTGCATAGACATTGAAATCCAAATCAAATCTGAATTTGGTATCCAGACTTCCCATTTAATTTTCTATAAATTCGAATAGAATCCGAACTTGGTATCCAGCGTTCCCATTCAATTTTTTATTCCTGGATTTTATGGCTGCATCCCCAAATGACTTATTTGCCTCTCTAGTTTCCCTCTACCATCACTCTATTCAAGCAGACTTTAAAAGTGCCATGCAATTCAGGAATAAGCGTCCTCATGAGGCTCAGCAAAATGCACGTTTAAAACGCACCTTCCATCCCCACAGAAGCATGTTTTGCTTGCCTGCATCTTTTTCTCCCCGCCCCCTCTCTTGTTGATAGAGTGCGGGCAGGAGCAGGGAGGGACTGCGCTCTGCACCGCCACAACCAGGAAGAACCCCCCAACAAGTTCATAGGAAAAATAGCCATCGGTTCTCTGTTCGTCTCCCAGATTTCTGCCCCGCAAAATGGCTTCCCATGCTGGCAAAGGCAGTGGCTGCAGCCATCAACCCTGTGATCGTTCGCGCATTCACTCTCAACACTTTAGCAGATCACTGTCAAAATCCACCCAGTAGAGCAGCAGTGACTGTAGCAATCCACCACTTCACACCTGATAACAACTGCAACAATGTTGCAATTCTGCACTATTCTGGCTCTTTGAAAGTTCTGAGCTTTAGAAAGGGAAAGTGTGGCTGTGTGTGCAGGCAGCAATCCCCACCCCTTTTGCCATGGAGCACCCCCAAGGTAAATGGTGCCAGGAAAACCTGCGACTCCCAAAAAGAGTGCTGGAACTCTTCTTTAATGTGCACTTTTCTTGTCTCAGATTTTCCTCCTTTTGTAGCGCTGGAAGCTCATTGAAAAGCCAGGCATGGGGATGCTCAGAGGCAAAATAAGATTTTTAGAGGCCTTTAAATTGCTTGGGGACAGGACCTATGAGGACTATCCCGCAAAACTCCACAGAAAAAAAAGTCCTGGAGAAAACTGGACTTTTTTCCCCCTCTGGAGCTGAGTCTGCTCCCCCAGCCAAATGGGAACACTCCCGGACTATTTGGAGTGAAGATTTCTTTCTGGCTAATGCCTACCCCAGATGTGGGTGGGATTTCACAGCTGTGAAGTTCTCCCCGCTCGCCTTGCCATGTCTGCAATGTTAGAGCCCTGATCAAGAAAGGCAAACCCTCGATTTCCCCTACAAGAGATACATTTAAGTAGCTGCTAACAAGGGATACATTTGTATTAAGTTGGAGAGCAGTGATAAGGCCAAGCCTCTAGCCTAGCCTCTCTCTCCTGCCCCTCAGGGTGAGCTGAAAGGGAGAAATCACTTGTGCTCTGTTCTTCTGCTTCAGTGCACATTTTCTGTTTTACTGGGAACCTCTGATCTGAAAGGGAGGTTCTTCCACTCAGCTGCTTGACCAGGGCAGGCTTAACAGGGTTTGCACTGGGTGTGGGGGGAGATTAAAAGGTCCTGTTCTCTGTACTGGGAATTCGGGCAGTGAGTGGAAATGGCAATATTCGGGTTCAGCCCAGTTAATCATCAGGCAAATGGAAACAGCCAAGAATGCACACTCGGCCCTGTATCCGGATTAAAATATTCTAATAGGAACTAAAATAGTCTAACCAGGACTTTAAAAAGTCAAGTGGGAACTAAGATAACTATTTGACTGCACAGATGTGTGGCTGGCATACCTCTGGAGTGATCCCATGACAGCTTAAATGTCCCATGTGGATCTAAGCTAGATGGCCTAATGGTTTGATTCAGTATACAGTAGCTGCCTGTGCCTTTCTTTAATTGTCAATGAAAGCCAAATACTGAAAGCTCCCTTTTAAAGAGAACTAGTTCCAGTTCCATCCATGTTCCAGGTCAGTTCAAGCACGAGCAGGCAACAAACTGCACTTTGGGCCCCAGTAGAGCGAGGCATGATTTCTTTGTCAAGATCAAAGGAAGAGCCCCTGCTCATGTCCCAGGTCTCTAGTTTTAACTTTATCCTAAGACAAATACAATTTCTTGATTATGTAGGTTTTTTTCTCTACTAATCCTTTCACTTTGTTTTCCTAAGTACAGGTAAACTTTGTATGATGCTACACTAAACAGGGATAGGAATATATAGAAGCTTTTTTTCTTGCAAAGCGTAATATGTTTGCAAGAAGCCTCTCTGTATATTGCTACATGTTTTCATGAACTCTGCGTTTCTCTTCAGATCATATAAACCTTCCTTTCATACAGATCTTGCACAAGCATGGCAGAATTCCTAAAGCTAAGCTGGTTTCCGTTGACATTAATATATCCACAATGTGTGCAGAGTCTGAGGGAAACTCTCTCCTACCCCATGCTGATAGTAAAACATTATATTTGCTAACTTGTGGCTTCTTCCCACAGAGCCGTGATAACAGCAAGTCAAAGAACAAACTGTAAATTTGTCTCTCAGGGCCTGTAACATTAGCAACGGTGAACCCGGTATGAATCCTGGTGCAGGCATGGTGAGCTTAATCTTAAACAATATTGCAATGTCTGCATCTGTGTACATAAAGTTATAATTCCTATTGAAATTTGGAACTATTAGTGCATGACCAAAAGAAGACAGAGGAGGAAAAAGTGTTCAGCAGGCAAAAATATGAAATAAATCAGAAAATGTGTGTGTAAAATTCCATCTGTCATTTTCTCAAATAAATATTTCTATGTCCATAAATCATCTACAAACATCTGTCTGTGCATAGCACAGAATGCCGATCGACCCACTGCACACTTTATATCAACTTTGACAATATTATATGAAACCAGTAAGATTCATCTAAAATTCTGCAAGATTATAGTTCCTATCAAAGATGGGCTTTTTTGCTCTTAATCTCCCTGGGAAGTGTGAAAAGCCCCACAGTTACTTAGTTAATTTCACTGGACTTAGCAGGATTTACTTCTGAGTAACCAGTAAGCATTCTCTCTTTCTGTAAGTATAATTATGCAGCATTAATAATTTAAGTAAGTTAGGAACTATGTGTTTATAATCTAAGCTTTTGTGTACCAAATGGCCACTGGGCCTGAGAAAGAATAGTGATTCTTATACCAACCTCAAAGTTGTGTTTATTTTTTAAAATAATAATAAAATGTTATGTTACAACCTTTTCCTTTCTCCTGTAAGGCTCTCCTGAAAGAGGAAATAATATCCAAGGGTGTGCAAGACAGATAAGAAAATCTTATCAAAACTGTTCCACTATCTCTTTTCCATGTGGTTGACTAAAGGCTTTGAATAATGATGTCCTCTTCCCCCAATTGTTTTTTTTAAACAAATACAGTGGTTTATAGTTGGAATCTTGACAGGATTAAACCTGGATGGATGTACAGAGTGTAGGCACTCCAAACTCCCTCCCTCCCTCCCTCCCTCCCTCCTTCCCTCCTTCCTTCCTTCCTTCCTTCTCTTTCAGGCATTAGAGCATTCTACATCAACCAAAGCCAATTATAAAAAGGAAGATGCTTCCATACTGTGTCCTCCTCCTCCATGGTTTTGGTCACTGCAAAAGCATCTCTCCAAAGCACATGACTAAGGCAATGTTTGCCCAATTGTAGCGAGGGAGCAGAGAAGGCATATCCCTTTTCCCTCATAGCACATTGGGTGGCACCCTCAGGGATCTGTGCCTGTCCATCCAGGCCCAACTATCCATAGGTTCACATTAAAGTTCTTGTTACTGCACTTGAGTGTCAGAGCTGTAGGAAGTGCTCTTCCTACTGGTTGCAATTCAGAAGCCTGGCCACTCCTGCAATGCCACTGCAATAGTAGACCTACTCAATTCACCTCGAGCAGCCTGGGACATTCTTGAATATTTCTTTGATGACCCTCAGGCTGGTTGTCAACATCTCAGCCAGGAAACAAATATCACCTGGGAGCAGCAGGCAACATTAGAGTTCCTCTTAATATGCAGAAAGAAGAGCATTATGCTGGTAGCATTCTTCCTCCAGTCATGTGACTATTGTGTACTTTAAGACTGTTCGTGTTCAGTCATTCAGTGATGCCTGGCTCTTCATGACCTTACAAATCACAACACACTGGGCCTCTCTGTCCTCCATTGCGTCCCAAAGTCTGTCCAAAGTCATGTTTGCAGGTGTGTGACCTATGTTGATTTTAATAGCTTTTCTACTGAGCCATTGGGTAGCTGGTGTCTTCTTGTTGTCCAATGGCCTTGTGGAGCTCAAATTGTCATTACCGTACACACATCTTTGGAAAAAAATTATGGAGAAGTCTGGGTTATCTTCCTTGAGTTCTTAGAAAGACAGGATCTGGCCCCTTCCCTCTATTAATTGACCATCTCTTTTCATGCCCTAAAACCTGCTGTCGAGGACTCTGAAAGAATGTTGCTATCAAATGATTGTGTAATGCAGTGGTTCCCAAAGTTGTCTGGGCTACGACCCATCTAATATAAGTTTACCAGCTCGGGACCCACCTCTAGGAAATTTAACCGTTACCAATATGAATAAAGGACTATTCAAATAACAAAAACAGTTTTAATACAATTTTTTAATTGCTTAATTAAATAATTACATCAAAAAAGTTATTTCAAATACGGTTAAATTTCCTAGAGGTGGGTCCCGACCCACAGTTTGGGAAACCCTGGTGTAATGGCTAGTTAGTGTTGTCTCTAGCCTTTCCCAACCTTGAACTTTTTCATCAAGCCTGGTCAGCATGGTGGGCACTTATTTATTTATTTGAATTTTTATCTGCCCCTATGCTCAAAGATCTCAGGGTGGGTTACAACACCTGGAGGTGCCTATGGAGGCATGATTTCAACTATAAATACTAGAAGTTCTTTCTCCATTATTAGTAGTAAGTTGTCCTCCAGGAAAGAGGAAACAATATTGCAGACTGGATCTCTATTGAAGATGCATGTAAACAGTGGCTTTCTACATAGCTGGCTTGGCAGGTTAGCCCTATATGGATACACTGCAGGTGAAGGCATTTCCAATTGGGATACCCAAGACAGAGGTTGCATTCACACCCAAGTTTCAATTCTGCTTTAGCCCATCTTCAGAATGAGAGAATCCATCAGGAAAGTGACCAGTCATTTTCTTTCCACATTGTCTAAAGCAAAGGTGGATTTTCTGAGTTAGACAATGCCGAAATGAAACAGTTTGCCACCTTGCTGATGGGTTCTATCATTCTGAAAGTGGTCTGGAATTGAATTAAGCCTTCAGTGTGGATGCAGCCAAGTTGTGTGATAACACACTTCAGGCAGACTCCCTGAAGTGAAGTCCACCTGGACCTGCTCCTAGAAACTCCAGAGTGAATGAGGGAAGGGTTTGAACTAAAAGTAAATAAGTGGTGGCAACTTTAGAATCTTTGTCCAGGTAAGGCCATCAGCTGAATCTAGTAACAGACACTTCTAGACATGGGGTACCTTGTCAGTGACAGTGGTGACAATGACTCCAAGAGTTCCACACCCCACACATTACTTTAACAGTTTCTCAGTTCCCAAATACTGGAACTGTCTAACCACAGTGTCTGTCTTGTCGGGATCCCACATCAGTTTATTGTTCCTCCTCCAGACCATTGCTATATGAACTTTTATAGCTTCTTTTGATTCAGAGGCAGAGCTGAGTGCCACTAGCAGACTAATATCTTACTCTAAAACCTCAATGACCTTCCCTAATAAAATAAAATCTACTGTTTTATTATGTACAGTAGATGTTGAAAAGTACTGATGACAGAATAGCATCTTGTGGCACCCTATAGCATTGCTGCAAAGCTCTAGAGCCACAACCACCCAAACCTTTAGGTCCATGGAGGCCTTTATCTGTATATTTGGGTTACTGTATGGAAAAGAGGGCAAGAGTGCTACACTTTTAGTAGTTTGTAGAAGAGAGAATTTCAGCAGATGTTGCCTGTACTGTAAGCTGCACCTGCTAAAATGTCCCCTTCTATACAACCATTAAAGAAGCAACCCTACTAGATATGCTCATCATCCACTCAGCCGTGTTTAGCATGCTCCAACTCACCTGGATTATCCAGGCATAAAGAGTCCAGCCTTCCTCCTTCAGTACAGATAGGCACACCCGGCAGACGTGGCTAGCAGAAGAGATTGCCTTTCCCTGAGTTGAACTGGAAGGAGGAGTACTTTGGATTGATAATATCTTGTCCACAGTCAGGAAAGTCAGTTGTCAGCTCTCCCTCCCTACATTATGCAGCCCTTAGGTGTAAGTGGAAAAGTACAATTAAGAAATCCTTGTTGGAAGGTATGGCTTAGGGGGAATTGTAAACTAGCACTAATCAATAGCCCCACCCCTTAGCTGCCTTTTCATTCACTAAAACCAAGAAGCTCCTAAAATGCACAGATTTGTTCTTTCCAGAATATATCCTTAGAGATCCAAATGTTTTTGCACTTTTCATATTAATAGAATCTGTCTTTGCCTTGGATGATAAAAAAGGCCCATGTGTTTTTTGTTCCCAGGTTTGGTATCTGCATGTTCAGCATTAACCCTTTCTTTATGGTTGCCAGGTGTGTGTTGACCAGTTGGTTTTGTTCTGCTGCTATTCTTGAGCCTGGAACAGCAGCCTAGCATGCTGAAGCTGAACCAGCAGAGGTTTTCTGGCACTGGGCTGCCATAATTTGGGTGCATGTGTTGAACTGCTGTTAAAATGCACAGGAGTAGCCAAACAACCCCCCCCTCCTTTTATTGCCTTTCAATGACATTTGTGTGACAAGATCTGGATTCCTAACCTCGCACGGGAGCAAGCACCACTCAGTGGAAGGAAGTCTACTTCTGAGTAGGCACACTGAGAGCCACACTGATGTTGAGCTCAATTGAAGTTCCTTTTCCAGGATTCAGAGACAACTTTTCCATGATCCCAGAAGCGTACAGTACTCTCGCTCCTGCTCTGCTTCCTTCCCTCCTCTTTGCTCCTTTGCAGAGTTTCCCCCCTTCTTTCCCCCCCTCCCCAAATCCTGCTGCTTTAAATAGACATTTATTAGCTTTCCCCAAAGGAATGATTGTAAACTGCCATCCTTGGCGGCTGCACATCTGGTACATCTCCACGCCGTTCTTTCTCAAATAAGGCAAAGCAGAGCTGAGCGTAAGAACAGTTTTATTTCAGAGGATTAGAAAAGAAGTTTCCAAACTTCCAAGACTCACCCGTCTTCTGCTGCCTGGTTTCCCGGTGAAGTTTTCATCATTCCTGCGAGAGTGTGGAGGTGTGTCCTTCAAGATCTTTTAAGAGTTCCCCTTGTGAAGGAAGTTGTACCTTGGCATCTCCTGACCCCCCCCCCAAAAAAAAATTCACACCTTTTTCTGAGTTATTTTTCCCCCCTTGAGGGGAAAAAAAATGGAAAAGGAAAATCTCAGGCAGATGATGGATTCAACATAATGGAAGGCTGAGGGTTTGCTACAGTATTTCCCACAGGCTGGAAGCAAATGAGCATAAACTTCCAAGTGTCTCTCTGTGTGCCCTTTAGCTTCTTTCCTTTCCACTTCCTGTATATATATTAAACATGGTCTTTCAGGAAGAGGCAGTCCTTAGTGGTCAAGGGTGTTTTGTTCTAATAAGCTCATTTTTAGTCACGAACTTTTGATCATACAAAAGAGGAGCCAGTCTTGAGTCACACGCATTCTTTACCTGGTTTGCTGTGTGGAGCCATCGGAAGATAAATTATTTCCTCGGCCATGCAGGTACATCGGGAGGAGAAAAGGTGAAGGAATGCAGTTATCTCTGCAGCGCTGAGGCTTTTACAAGGCAGTGCTATGTCCATCTGCAAATTCCTGAGGCATGTGTATTTGTGTTTGAGGGCGTAACTGGAACCAGATGGAGCCTGGAAACCTTCACTCTGTTTATACAGGATCTGAGAGGTGGAGTGTTTAATGCCACACACAGCTTACCAACAAGGTGCCGTGCTTGACCCATTTGGATCAGAGGGTCTTATATAAAAGCCCCCTGCCCTTTTGGACCAATTCATGGTGCTCTGCAGAATATGCAGTTGCTTGCCATCGCCTTACCTGAAGGCGGACCAATTGCTCCCAGTTAGCATCCTTCTTCACTGGATGGGTGAAATTGTGGGTGAAATGTTCTCCTGTAAAATAATTGGGCAGTTATAGCTCAGTGGTAGAGCAACAGGATCTAATTCCATAGCTCTGTGGTAGAGCAACAGGATCTAATTCCAGAGGTACCATAGCTCAGCGGTAGAGCAACAGGATCCAATTCCAGAGGAAGATAGCCCAGTGCTTTAACTCAGTTCCTATACTCAAGTGGTTCAGGCATGATCTTCTCTGCAGTGGTATACAAAATGACAATTTGGAGTATGGTGGGTAGTGGTTTGTTGCCAAAGTGGTGATGAAATGCCTCCATTGAGAATGGAGAACTGCATGCTTTTGGGGAAGGCACCTGATTGTGAGTTTGTGGCCTCCAGCAGGGTGTCAAGGTTGTCAAGGAGTGCATCTTGCCCCTTTTCAGAGGTGTCATCTGCAGTACTTGGATACACAGCCTGTGTTTCATCAAGCAAATTCTCCATTAAAAAGTTGGGTTGGCCATTCCAAAGATTTCAAACAGCATTAAAAGAGTGTTTTGCACACCTCTACCTCTCTGCCCATAGCCTAAGTATTTGCCGTCTTCCTGATTTCTTCTGTTTTTGCATTGTTTGAGATCTTCAAGCAGAATTTAATATGAGACAAAGGCAGTCTTAGTAGACACAAAATACAGCTTTCAGATGATCATTTCTGTTATTAAAATTAAAGTTATCCAATACCTACGTGAGCCATGTGAAAAATGAACTGCCACTTTAATAAGTCAGTCAACCAATGTGGTGTTTAAGAGGGGACCTTTTCTCTGTCACACAGCACTAGAACCAGGGGGCACTCTATGAAGCTGACGGGTGGGAGAGTCAGATCAGACAAAGGGAAGTATTCCTTCACCCAGGCTAAGTTCCAACATAGCTAAGATAGTCCAAATTCTCAGGAAATGAGCACTGAAAAATGATTTCAGATCATCCCCACCTGTTACCTTAAAACATGGACTCAAGATGGACTAGCTCATTCCCATTGTCGATTCCTCCGTACTCGGAACAGGAGAAATCCCCTCCTTCCTCCCCTACCCTCCCCCAAACCCCTCCCCCTACAGCCACCAATTGGACACTGGTTTGCACATCATACAGTTACTTCATCAGGGTGGGAAATCCAAACCCCACCCTCTATATAAAACCTGTCCCACATCAGACCATGGAACCCTTTAGTTGCAGTTTTCATTCACTACTTGCCCCTCCCCATCTTGCATCCATCGTGGCTCAACTTTTTACCCCATGTTAACAAGGCAGTAGAGTATTGAAGACCACTCCCCCTTTTTTATTTTAGTGGTGAATTTGCACTAGGTCATGACATCAGAGCAGCATGAAACGGCGGGGAGTGCAGCAAAAGGGGGAAGAGGCAGAAAGGCAAATGAAAGAAGAAACTATCATGGAAGGAAGGAGAGGGCAGGCAGGCAGGCAGGCAGTTATTAAAATAAGGCACTTTCACCTGTCTGATTGCTGCCAGTGAGTCCCTCTTCGTCTCTAACTAATCTTATTAAAATAAGACAGTTCTATGCTCGCTACATTGTCTGATCTCTTATTACAGTGTTCATTCCTACTCCTTCCCCTCCTCTTTCAGCCAGCCCAATCTCCTTGGTGTGTAATGGCAGAGAGCATGGGGAAGAGAAGGGATGGAGCAGAGGAAATGGGGAGAATGCCCCTTTTAGGTATGGATCCCTTCCCCAAAAACCCGATCTTGCCATTCCCATTCTGCAAAACTGAAAAGAAATTTCCTGGGTAGAGCAGCAAGATCCCTTTTAATCCAAATACAGATACTCTGAATTTTGGGGCCTTTAATCCACAGAAATGGTGGGTTCCTTACAAACTGTGGAAACAGGGAAAATTCAAGCCGGTTTCATGGCTGGTTATATCCTGTGTTGGAATGCACCCCCAGAAGGTCATCAGTTTATGGAATTTGCTGCCAGAAGAGGTAGTAACAGCAACTTAAATGGCTTTAAGAAAGGGTTAGACAAATTTATGGATGACAGAGGTATCAATGGCTACTAGAAGGGATGCCTAAGTACATCTTTCAGGCTAGGGGGACAAGCAAGATGCCTCTAAGGCCATTTGCTGGGACTTGAGAGCGGGAGGAGGAGGAGGAGGAGGAGAAGAAGAAGAAGAGTTGGCTTTTCTACCCCGCTTTTCTCACTCATTTAAGGGGACTCAAAGCGACTGACAAAGCTTTCTATTCTCCCCACAACAGAACATCCTGTGAAGTAGATGGGGCTGTGAGAGCTTAGAAGAGAGCTGTAACTAGCCCAAGGTCACCCAGCTGGCTTCCTGGGGGAGGGCGGAATCAAACCTGGTATTCCCAGATAAGAGTCCGGCTTCCTAACCACTATACCAAACTGGCTCACCAGGAGAAGGTTTGCCCTTATCACTGCTTGGCATGCCCATAAGAAATTGGTGGACCACTATGTGAGATAGGATGGACTGATCCAGCAGGGCTCTTCTTATGTTCTTATGTTCTCACCAAAGTCAACTTATCTATACAGCTCCTCGTGCCATAGGAGCATGAGGGTGCATGGAATAACCTCAATTTCTCTCCAAGTTGCAAAAAGTAATTGTGTGAAGAGCAGCTCTGAAGTCTACTTGGACCTACCTAGTGGGAGTGAAAGTGGCAAAGAAAAACAACTTCTTGTCTATTGTTTCATCTTGCTGTTGTCCAATGGAGCTATTTCAAGTGGCTCAGGATCCTTTTTAAGCCATGATTCAGGACAGCACTCAGGGGGAACCTCAATATTTGGCTTTAAATATTATAACCCACCCTGAGACCTTTGAATATAGGGTGGGATAAAAATACAAATAATGAATAAATAAATGATTTGCTATAAAGTCACAATCAAACACAATTTTTAAGGTTGCAGTTAATGTCATTAAGAGAGATATCTAGTTTTGAGCATTTTCTAGTCAAACCTAGTGTGTGAATTTAAGTTATTGGAGCCTGAATAGGTGAGCAAGGTACTTGGATGAATGCAGCTAATAGTTTCTATCATTTTACTTGGAATTAACCGTAGGATGAACAGAAGCAAAAAAAATATTTAGCCTCTCTGCATTCTTCATGTTTTCTTTATCTCTTTCTGTTGTCACCTAATGGACCAACTGATTTTTCAGTGGGATTCCTTCTTATAATGTACTGAAACAAGTTATTATTTCTTTTTGATGCTTTTAGCAATGTGTTCCTCAAAATCCTTCTTAGCATTCCTGATTGTTGTCTTGCATTCATTCTGCCACAATTTATGTTCCTTCCTCTTCTCCTCATGAGGACAAGCCTTCCATTTTCTAAATTAGTTTTTCTTGCTTTTAATGATTTCCCATACTGCACTTATAAGCTACACTGGTGTCATCTTGGACTTGGAAGTGTCCATTCTTCTTTGAGGTATGCATTTTACTCGAGCACCCATTATTGTACTTGTAAATAATCTCCAGTGAAGACAAATGCAAATGAAATTGATCTTAAATGGTCAAGATAAAGGAACTCTCTTGTGAAGAAAGGCAGAGGTACAAGCAATTCATGGTGTGAAAGAAGTGAGTAATGATTTGTTTTCCTTTCTCAAAATGCTAGAGAAGGTGGATCTTAGAGAAACAAGACGGAGAAACGGAAAATATAATAAAAATTATGGAATCCATTCACAGAAGATAATGGTGTTAGCCTCGAGATAGATTTTTAAAAAAAAGCTGTGGACAAAAATATGGTTAGTAAGGCCGCATCCCCATTACAACCTTATTTCGATTTCAAACCGTTTTCAATCCTGGCAGACCCCACGTCAGTTTGGCTTAACACGCTTTCCGCGTGTTAAATTGCCCCAAAGTGTTGTAAATGTTAATCCTCATTTCAACAGGTCTCGCTCCGGTTCGTGCGCTTGAAATGTTTTACATTTTTTACTGTGGGGACCGTAGGGTGTTAAGGGATGAGATCCATGTTTAGGGTTTCCCTCCCCCAATAGATTGCTTTCAAAGATAGTGATTTCAGTGAAAAAATCCACCCCTCAAAACAGCCACTATAAAAATCCACTCCTTAAAGCTACACTGTAGCGATCTAGCCACTTCACACCTTATAACAATGTTGCAAATTTGTGCAATTCTGAAAGTTCTGACCTTTAGAAAGGGAAAGGAAAGGAAAGCCCTGGAGGTTCTGTTTTAAAGGCTGTGGCTGTGAAGGGGGCTTGAGTTGCTGCTGCTGCTGTGTGCCCTGGGAAATAGGGAGAGGAGGGGAAAGAATTGCTGGCTGCCCGTGCCGTTTTTCCTCCATCCAGGCAAGCGGCAGCCACCCAGCTAGGCTCCCTGAAGGGGTCCCTTATGGGTGGCGCGTTCATGCCAGGAGAAAGAGGGCAGGGCAGCCCCAAAAAGCGACTTTTAAAAAGTAGCCACTTGAGTCCCCCCCTTGAGTCACGTACGCCACATATGGTCCTCAGAATCCGGATCGAACGCGATTAAGCTGAAAGTAATGGGAACAGGCAAATTCACATTTGCATCCGGTTCTATTATTTCAGTTTAAGGAAACTGGATTAAGCTTATAATGGGGATGCGCCCTAAGGTTGTTAACAAATGTTTTATTTTGCCTTAGTGGTCTTCAAATATTGTTGTAGTGATGGTGAAGAAGATGCTGCTGCATAAAGTACATTAATCCTCCTTATTTAAGCTACTGAGTTTTTGCTTGGGCATTGAAATTATGGGCACGTGCACTTACCATTTGTAGCCCATTTGGCATTCTGTGAAAATCGCTTGCTTCTTTTTTCTGAACATGAGTTTCAGCAGAATTGGTGAACTTTTAACAAGTGCCAAAGGGAAATGATAGGACAAGAAGAGCTTTTACTAAAGCTCCCTCAACTGATGTGTGGATTGCATAACAATAATGCCTTCTCTGCTGTGTGTGAGCTCTTGGATGGCATCCGCATGCTACATAAGGACACTGAATTGTTAATCCCTGGATTACAAGCCTGTTATAGCACAAACTCTCATTACATAACTGGCTATCAAGGCCTTGCTGAGTTAAACTATTGGCAGGGTGATTTTGCACACAGGAGTTTTTCTCTGAGGCTTTTAAGAATCCAGGGCACATGGATGTTCACCTTTTCTCAGGCAGAAATGAAAAGTACAGCTGTGCTACGCATATGTAAAGCACACAATGCTCTAGAATTTGAATGAAGAATTGCCTGAATTTATCATCTGTTTTCTGAATCAGCAACTCTTGCTATGCAGTAGAGCGCTTTGAAGAATCATAGTCAGGGTCAGGAAGGAGACAGATTTCTTGGTGATGTGCAGTAGAAGCAATGCTAGGTCACCCCAGGTTGTTGATTGTGCTGCAACTTTTTTGAACTAGGATTGGATGCATGCTGCTGAGAAGGTACTGCTAAAATTTGGCAATACAAGCCAATATTTGAACCATGAATTTGCTAAGCACTGATGGGATGTTAGGGTGCCATATAGCTTACATTAACAAGAAGAGTTGGCTTTTTTACCCTGCTTTTCTCACCCGTAAAGGGACTCAAAGTTGCTGACAAACCTTGTTCTTCTTCCCACAGTAGACACACTGGCTACATGGAGGAAGAGGAGGAGGAAGAGTTGGTTTTTTTACCCTCCTTTTCTCACCCATTTAAGGGGACTCAAAGCAACTGACAAAGCTTTCTATTCTTCTCCTCACAACAGAATGCCCTGTGAGGAAGGTGGGGCTGTGAGAGCTCAGAAGAGAGCTGTGACTAGCCCAAGGTTGCCCAGCTGGCTTTGTGGGAGCATGCAGAATCAAACCCGGTATTCCCAGATAAGAGTCCAGGTCCACAACCACTAGGCCAAATTGGCTCACTGGAAAGGTAGCTGGGAGCAAAGTGAGCTGAAGGAAGCAGCCATTTTGTTTGTAAAGCATTTGAAAAGGTGTGTTTTGCATACCCCAGTACCCAAGTATTTGCTAGTAACTAAGGAAATCACTTGGCTGGTCAATTTTAACTTATTTTTATGCCTTCACATGCCTTTTATGATACATTTTATGCCTTTCATGATAATTTTTAAGTATGATTATTTCAAGAAAATGAAAATGCACAAATTTTTAAGATAAATAAAACAAAACAAAAATCATTTCCAGCTTGCAGGACCAAATGATGATGGAAACATTGATTTCTTTCCACACAAATCATTGAACAAAAAACATTAAATTGCAGTTTTCCTGACAGAAGAAAACACCACTGTTCTTCTTCTATGGTTCTTAGATATTTTATTGACAGTGTACATATGCATGTATGATGTATGTATGTGTGCACATATATATATACATATATATACATATACATATATATATGGCACCTTACAATACTGACTTCTAGGTTTAATTTAAATATAAATCTTCATATTAGCTATTGTTTTTTCTCTGCTTTTCACAATTTAAAAAAAATCAAAGATCATGCCAGTATTTATATAACAAATTATCACACTTACTTTTTTAAAATGACATATATATCTGTACAAAGAACCCCGATATCACAAAAGCATTCACAGTGCATAAGGTCACAGTCATTGAAAAAATAAATAACATGTTATATAGATCTGTTTAATTTACAGTTTACAAAGTTGTCACTTTCCATTCTTTGAGCAGCACTATAAAAAAATCATCATGTTATTTATTTAATTTATTTCAGAAGAGGTACCACCACATCTTCTGGTGGGATGAACGCAGCATTCACTTGCTAAGTGTCAAACGTGGGCCAGCAGTTCTGGGCTCAGAAAAGTCCCTGAAATCTCCCCCAATACACGGAGGGGAGGAACAGATCTGTTGGAGAGTCTGAACCACTGCAAGCAAAACTGTTGCTTTCAATAAGAACCACACAAATTTTATTTTACATACCATCACTAAACATCAAGGCCATAATCTTCCTGCAATGGAAAGATTGAAAAAGACAAAAAAAGAGAGAGAGAGAGAAATTGCCCAACAGGCATAATCTGGTTTGGAAATATGCCTATCTGATACTGTCTGCTTTTAATGCAGGCACGACCAGATAAGGCAATATTTCATCAAAATTCAAGCTTACCCCACATCAAAAGCTAAACATCTTTCAAGCATATTGAGTTGTCAGACCTTAAGAGATCTACATTCTTTCTGTGCATATAAGAACAGACAAACATTGTGTGCCACCTGTTGCCGTGAAGGGGTTAGGAAACAAACAGTAGTTCTTCTTGGCTACAATCAGTTTTCTTTCAGAAAGTGCTTTGAATTTCAGTAGGACAGCAACACAGAGAAGAAACATGCCTTTTTTTTCTTGGAAAGCAGTTTACATCAATATCTTTTGCAATGCTAGTAAATATGGTTCTCAAACTGTGCTTCAAGGAACTTGAGTTTCCTCTGAAGCCTATCAGAGAATAGCTGAGTAGAGCAGAGTGGAAAACCTTTCCTGAAAGACAGCTGGATCACACTGTCCATTTATTTTCCCCCTTTTCAATTTGATGACTGCAGAATGGGTTTGAAAGCATTGCTTTAGGTTGAGTCCAAAATACCAGCTCCATGCATATTCACAGAACTCCCCATGCTCAGAATGTTTTGCATTGTGTTTAGGTTCTTTGCTGGAAAATCATACATAAAGAATTTCCTGGTAAGCATCTCGTTTGAAAACCACTATTTTGGAAGAACGGACATTTGAAAAGATAGGGAAACTGTAACAGAGATTCCATGTATTTAAGCTCAAACCATGTCCTATTAGGGAAGGACTGAAATCTAAGCAAGAGTTGTGTGTGTTGTAAAACAGAAGATTCTTGCTGTGTCCGAATTAAATATTACAAACAATAATCCGGTAAAATGCTGCAAGTACAGGAGAATAGGAGTCCAAAGCCTGCTGAATACTATATTTAGTAAAAGCTGGTTTGCATAAACTCAATCTTGCATACAAAATAAAGGGCAATCATACAGCTTGGGATGGTTTGAATACCTGATCGCAGAGAAAGCTTTCTACCATATATTTTTTAAGGTGCAGTAATTTTAATAGCAAAAATCTTTGGTTTGACATGGGTACAGACATTACTCACACTTTGCATTACAATGACCTTGGGTCTGATTTTCTGTTTCTTGCATTTGTTCCTACATTTAGGTAGTATTTACATGTAATGAAATAAGTGCTGTTAGAAATAACCTTATATTTGATAGACACACTATTTCAATTTTTTAAAAAGCAGGCAATGCCCAAAGACTGAACCTAAGAACACAGGTGTGTCAATTTCAACATCATAATAGTATTTAGCACAGGAATGAAACTTCCTGCAATGACTTCAATTAAAAATGTGGTGGTGGTGGGATCTTTTTTCTTTTGTCCAGGATTTTAAAAATGACTGAAGTATAGTAATTTTTTTTAAAAAAACCTGCTTGCTGAGAAACTACAGTACTATTTTTGTACCAACAGTGATGTATGCTAAGAAATAATATATATATACATAAAATAAACTTGGCACAATGATGGTGATGGAGCAATAAGGAGGAATAATTCTGATCGATGGGATAGACAGTCTTCCAAGCTGCCTTTTCAACCCAAGATCAGAGCTCAGAACATCACACAATAATTAAAGTAGATGCAAAGCTAGTTCTTTCATATTGAATTAAAAAAAAAAAAACTCATAGCACAAACCTAGAACCTAATCCTGCAGTACCTATTCAATGACCAGTATTCTTTCCTGGTAGAGTCCAAAAGTGCAGCTTTTTATGCATGATCAGGAAGGATGAAAACATCTGGGAAAACATAAGTGCCTTGCTCTAGGGCAGTGATGGTGAACCTTTTGAGCTCGGTGTGTCAAAATTTGCAAGAAAACCTAGCTAAACTCGGGTGCTGTGTCACATCTAGAAATATCCATAATTTTGTGATATTTGTAGCTCTAGTAAAAAAGTTATACTTTTGATATATGTATTTTATTAAAAGCAAAAACAAATAATTCTTTACATTTTCTAAATCTTCAATTGAAAGTTGGTATTCCGTACACTTCAAGAACAAGCAAGCACTACACACCCAGGTGCCAGGGTGACCATGTGTGTCACTAAAAAGGGCTTGGTGTGTCACCTGTGACACGCGTGTCATAGGTTGGCCATCACTGCTCTAGGGTATTACGTTGGATATCTTAGCTGCCTTAAGGTTGTTAGAAAGGCGGGAAGAAACTGTGAAATAAATAAAAACATGTCCTGCATCTCGAGACCAGGGAACCTCTGGGTGATACTGCAATGGCTAATGCTCTGGACTGGCAAGCAGAATAGGAGCCTCCCGTAATAGCATGTTGGTGCAATCTAAGGAAGCCCATAGGGCCACTAATGTGCAGAAGAGAAGCTCATAATATGCTTGCCGGTCCAGTATGCTGGCCACTGCAGAGGCAAATGTGCGATTAAAATGCGCCCTCAATGAATCCACATTCAAACTGTCTTTGAAAACAGCATCATCACTAATGCCAGAATGTGCATTGTAGTCAATTACCTTTATTTCTTTGTCAAGCTTATAACTACGAATGTGGTTTTTGATCACATTT
This sequence comes from Aspidoscelis tigris stejnegeri, assembly GCA_023333525.1. Classification (NCBI taxonomy): domain Eukaryota; kingdom Metazoa; phylum Chordata; class Lepidosauria; order Squamata; family Teiidae; genus Aspidoscelis; species Aspidoscelis tigris. The sequence continues at coordinate 92,466,875 of JALMGA010000003.1, read as the reverse complement.
CAGGATAGAAAGTCCTCATGTAAAATGGACAGACATGAAAAGGTACAAGCGTTGTGATCAGAAGATGGACTGAAGGTTTAAAGTGAAGATGTGACCACCTAAGCTGACTAGAATAGGGCCTGCTGGCATGGGTTGCTCTGCCATTTTGCTCCCACCAGTGTCCCCTGCCTCCTCCAACTGCCACCAGAAAGCTGTGAACCATCTTTCCTGAGGGGAGTAGAAAACAGACAGCAAGCCGGGGATCCTTACTGTGTAGAGATTTTATTATCAGCTACCCTGAGACCTTCAAGTATAGGGCAAGATTAGAAATTATAAATTAATAAATAAATGGTGGCTGTTTGGAATCTCAAAGAGAATGTCAAACTGCCTTGTTGGTCTAATTAAATACAGTGGTGGCCTAACAGCTGTTTTCCATGTGAGGCCTTGCAAAGAAAGGACTTCTAAATAAACTACCAAAGATGCTAAGCCATTATGAATATAAATTAATGGGCTCCATTCAGACAGCCACCCAAAAAGCTATCTTAGCAGCCGGAAGCTCTGATTTCACCACAGAAGCAGTTCATTTACGTAACGGTGTCTCCCAGCCTTTGAAAACCACACAGCTGCAGAATGAAAAAATCTCCTTCTGTGAGGCTTCTGACCTTGCTGTAGATCTCTGGGCTCAGAAATGTCCTGCAAATTGTCCATTTTCAGATAACTGTCCCTGGTGGGAACTGTCACCAATAATTTGCTTCCTCTACCCTACTACTCTACATGAGGGAGTATGTGGCAAGGGAGGTCACGATCCAAAGTTGTTATTAAAACTCCTGTCCACAGGATGAGGGTTGGATGTTATTTGCTGAAATCTGTTGGTTCTAGCTGTTGCTCACCACAAACATACTACAGAAGCTGCAGAAAGAGGACATCAAAATTACCAAGTTGTTGCAGCTGCTCCAGCACTACTGCCATTTTCTACTTCAGTGGTGAGAAAGTCAGCAGTTCTTTGGAACATGGCAAATTGCCTTTTACACTTTAGCTAGTGCTGCCAACCCTCCTGTGGACAGGCAGCTGTGAGCTACAGCTTGCAAATGGTGTACGTGAAAGGCCCTGTACAGTGGTCAGAGATGCATCCCAAGAAACATCCTACAACTGGCCTTGTGGAGTAGTCATGGATAAGTCTATGCACATTAATTTGTAAGTATATTGGATCCAAGTACCTCTGGTTTCCTGGTTTACGGATTAGTCTACCAGACCTTATATTAAAATCCACCCTTCTACATACAGATCATATTCTCAAATAATGCTATTTTTCAGAAGCCCTTCTTTCTCTCACCTAAGAGTGATATAATGCCTCTAGACTAGTGGTGCTCAGCTGAGGTCCTCCAGATGTTCATGAGCTTCATTGGGAGCTGTAGTTCAAAACACATCTGGAGGCCCATAGGCACACAACCCTGCTCTAGACAATTGATCAAACCCAAGATTTATATCCATTTCTGTAACAAAAGTAAGTGATTACATACAGTTTTAAAGAATGTATAAAGGAAGGGGGGACATAAATCCTTGGTGTTGACTTTCTTTTTAGTGGAGAAAACTACTTAGTATTGTTTCAGGAGCAAGCAAAGGCACCTACCTATTTAAGGACAACCTATTTACCTATTTAAGATTCTTGGGAAAAAATATAGAAGTTCTACAAATATAGAAATTGCTGCTTTTCCAAATCTCACCCCACTATATCCCTGGAAGCTCACATTGGCTAGACGGCTTGGATGCTATGAAAATTTGCATATGGATCAAATGCATAATGGTTAGCTTCAGCATAAATTACTGGGCATCATTCCACAGTACGACCTTCAGTGAAAGTGTATACATTCTTTGGCAAACTGTGTTATGTGTGTACGTGCATCCATATCATTTACGAGAGACCAATACCAAGTAGAACAGTCTTTTATCAGACTGATTGTGTTGGTATATGTCAGAAAGTACTCAGAAATGTAACATTTCAGGATCTGGAGACTCTGGGTTTCTGGAATCCCAAACCAGATGCCTATAAAGTGCAGTCAATCTTCATTCTACTTCAGAGCAAGGAGGAAATGATGAGATCTGTGTTCATGACTTATTGAGGCCCAGACAAAGGAAAACGGGGAAAGGAAGGAAATTCAAATACACACCTTTCGTTCTCTGGGGTAAACAATGCAAAAGCATAATGCCTCTTCCTGTACCATGTTTTTTCAGTTCTGTTTTAACCTAGATCATGGCATTCCCAGAGTACAAGGAAAGTGAATTTCACACCCCTTCTGGGACTTCATTGTCTAGAGCTTCTCTTAATGCCAACTGCAAAGACACTTGTGCCACACAAATTATGCCTGCTGAGAAAATCAGGGAGCCTTCTCTCACTGTCATCGGAGCTGCATCTCTCTTATGCAATAAAGGCACATGAATTAGGCCATCAGGGCAGCTGGTCTCCACTGGAAACAACAGAAACTGGTCTCAATGAAGGTCCCTTTGCTGCATAATGGAGAAGCAGTTTGAGTTCCATCTGATCATCTTTTGGAAAGGCTGCAGCAAAAGCAAACTGTACAGCTGGGGTTCTTGTCCTTTTGTTGTGGCACAGGAATATGGCTTGGCAGAAGAGCAACAGCAATGAGCACTGCTGTGGTGATGCCCTTTCACTTGCTGATTGCCATCGCAGAACAATGCCAGGCTAACAAAAAGAAGCATGGAGATCTTTGCCAGTCTTTCCGCCCTTAGGCCTATGAAGCAACAGTATGTCATAGCAATGCCCAAGGTGGTGAGGATGGAATGTGCCTTGGCAAAGAAATCATGGCTCTCCTCTGTATGACATGGATGGAGACCAACAACACACTTGGGAGCGCAATCATAAGCCCCAAGGTCAACAGCCAGTCATTAGTGATTTCTGAAATCCCTTTGGCTGTTGCTCCCCAAAAGAAAGCCAGTTCTGCCGGAGGTAGCTATGTTCCTGGCTACTCCTTAGGTGCCAAATATATAAGGTTTTTCAAACATTTCAATCACTATTTCTACAAAGGGCAGTTAAAGTTGATGTATGGGGTTGAGTTGCCAGTTTACTCAATACTGATATTTGTTAGAAATAATTAAAAAAAGACATCTTTCTCCCTTTGAACAAAGATTAGCTGATTCCTTACCTCAGTGAAAAGTGAAATGAAAACTCTTTATTTACAGTACACTTGACAATATCAATAATTGCCTGTGTGCCTTCTTGCTTTAAAAGCGATCAGCACTTCTGTGTGATTTACGGGAGGCTGGCTCTACGAGCACCTGCCCAAAATTAGTACCATTAAGCCTCTTTTCCTGTTCCCTGTAGGAACATCCACACAGCTCCATCTGCCTGAGATACAAATGCAACATATATGACTGCTAAACACCTGATCGCTCACTGGTTAATGTGGAAATATCTTTATGTATCATTTTTAAGACTCCTGCCTGCCTATAACCCAAGAATCAAACGGCCATGAGTATAAAAACACATTTTGTGTGTGTGTGAATACATTTTTTTAAATCATATGCTCATTAGATAGGCAGCAAAGAAAAAATAGGTTTGCTTGTTTGTTTTAACAAGGAAGATGAGATGAATCGCCTTTGTTTCTTACCAGAAATTATTCTATGGTGATTATTGAATTACTGCTTGCATAATGGGACCACGCTTAATTGGGCTACAAATGAAGAGGTAACCTATTATGCACTTTAGTCGGAAAAGGATTTGTTATCAGAGAGGCTGATGATCATTTGGGGGCTTAATGTCATCATCAGGAATTTGCAGGAGAACATTTTTAAGCAGCATTTATGCTTCTTGGGGAAAAAAAACCTTCCCCCTTTCCCTATAGGCATGTCAGCAGTTTTCTATTCAAGCAGTTGGGAGGGATATCTGCCAAATAGTTGTGCAAAAGTACATTTAATGTAATTTTTTTAAACAGTCATCTCTTATACTTTATTTAGCTATATGTGTTGAAAAAAATGCTATATATAAAGATAAGGTTGTGTTTCAGTAAAAGCATACAGGATAAACTTACAATATGTTAGTCTGGAGTCAAGGAATGGTATTATAATATGTTAATTGGTTTTGGTGACTCTTATCACCATGTCGCATGACCAAGAAGATTCACTGCACTTCATATTTTTGTGTTTCTCCTTAAGGATCTAAAATGGAGCCTTTTTGCATTTCTCACATTCAGAGGCACATGGACTCTGTGAATACAACTTTTTGCACCATTGTACAAGTCTTTGGTTCAGATGGCATATTTAAAAACAACAAAAAGGGGAGATGTGAGATGAACATTTCCTTTCCCTTTGTCTAGGGTAATGAGGTCATGAGTAAAGATCTCTTCTCAATCCTGTCGAAATCTAAATCTGTTTTATTCGTGATGTATGCTGGTGAAAAATGCAAAGCAGATTCTTTACTCCTAGTGGATCCAGGTTCTAACTCAGCTGCCACTCAGTCATGCTTGGCAAAAATAAAATATAATAAAATAAAATATACATTTTTTTTCACAAGTAGGTCAAGCTAATGTTAAGTTCTCCTTGTGAGAGAACAACCTGTAAAGTTCTAAGCACTGGATAATAGGTAAGCATTTAATTAAATGGGTACTAGTACCCTGACTTTTCTCCATGTAAACTGTCCACATGGTTAAAGTTAAAAGGGTTCTGAATTTCTTTGCTTGCTACTCTCACCCAATAACAGTGCTGACTAAGCGGATCTTTGGTCAAAATGCATTTAAGGGTCCAAGGAGGAACAAAGGTCTCTAATTAGCATCTTACTGTAATTCTGATGTGTGGTCAGTTGCCAGCTTTGTAAAGAACCTTAACAGCTCTTTTACCAGGTTCTTACACCCCCTCTACCCCTTGTTAACCCATACCTCATTTGAAAAAAAAGTGAGATGGGGCAAACTGTTTCCAATGGACACTCACTTGGGTCTACTTTCAAAATTGTGTAAAAGCCTCCCTCTCCAAGAGCAGAATGTTAATCATTTCCAAAGTGGATCTGTCCATTGCTATACAAATAAGTCAAACACTTCCAAATCCATAGTGCATCTATGAAGACATTGGAAGGCATTTGATTAGACCCACATATTTCAGAAGATTATCTTCTCAATTAATTTTTGAGCACCCAGGATTTTGTTTTCAGTTTTCCATTAAAATTAGAGGAATGTTCACTGGTGCTGACACAACTTTTTGACTTGTTTGCTTCGTACCCCACATGACGTCTCTTGTTCAATTATTGTAGGACAATATTGTTATTTTCAAGTATGCATATCCCGTCCACTGTATTTCAGGTGCCACCATTTTGCGAGTTCTTCCTCAGCAAAGTTGTGCTGTCCATCTCTTGTTTTCACATCATCCTTTTTCACACACAAAGGGTAACCAAGTACTACTGAAGACCACTGCTGAGGACTCCTCTGCCCTGGAAGAAGTTCCCTATCAACAGAGCACTTGGAAGAAGGAATGACCTTGTAGTGCATGCCATCGGGGTATTCCCAAGAGATCTGAGACAAGCCAAGACAAATCCTAACTCATTTTCTTTTCCTTTTATTTGGAAAGCCTTCCAAAAAGTTAAACTTCCTCTTGTCCCCAGGTCCCAGCCTGGACTTTGTGTTAAACATGATGCTGATGGGTGACCACTTATCTAAAAGAAGACAGCAACAGGATGCCTCTGAACGTCTCGATTCTGCACAAGATCCACACTGCTGTGTGATGGAGCAGAAAATATCCAAGGAGAAAAATGAAGAGGAAAATGCTTTGGTTGCTTTGAGTTTGCCGTTGCGAGAAACATGTGCTCCCTTCCAAGCAGAGGAAAAAGTGCTTTTAAGCTGATGAAGGAGGAAAGACACTGAGATGTTATTATTAGAAGCATGATGAAGTGTAAAAGGGCTCCTGTATTTCAGAGCACAATGGATTCAGACAATGGCCTCTGACAGTTCTCTTTCAGTCGTCTTCCCGGCACATTGGAAGGTTGACGAAGGTGAAGACATTGAACTCAATCAATATGGATAAACACAAGAAAACGGCATAGAGAGAGAGCACATAGACACCCAGTTTCCGGTCAAGTTTCCATTTGTTCAGGTGGATTCCACCAACCTGTAAGCATATGAAGACAAGTTAATTACGAAGAAAAAGTAAAGCATGCCAAGGAACCTTTAAAATCTGAATTTCAATAGAGGTATAAAAAGCAAAAGTGCCACAGGTTTATGGCAAGGAGGCCATCTTGCTAGGAGTAGGTACAGTCAGGGGTTACAACAGGGAGATCTAGTGGAAGACTACACTATGCTGACTGTCCTTTTTCCACTCAGTCTTCTTTGCTTACTATCTCCCTCTGCACAGCTACGCTTTGTGATGCCCAGAAGGAGAGGACAATAGTTAACAAAGGCAGCTGCTCCTTCTCCTTGCTTTTCTTTCAATCTCATTTGTTTATAACAGAACAAGTGAGCAGGAAGTGACAGCAAAAAGGAGTGAAAATGTGTGTTTGCTGGCACACTCTCGAGAAGATCCATTCCTGATGTCACCCGGATCTGGAGCCACGCAAACCAAAGAAAATATGCTTCAGAATATTGATTTAAACATAAAAGCATCAGTCTGATTTACTGACTGAGTAAGTAAAATTCATGTAATTAATTAAACTTTCTTTAAGCTCTTCGACAACTCTAAAAATTATGTGTCAACCATGTTGTAAAGAATCAAGAGGAGTTCACTGGCTTTCGTGCTGCCTAAAACGTCAAGGAATTACATCTCTTGGGATGCTTCACAAATTCCAGCAAAGCACTGGTAATCCAAAAATATATGCTGAGCTGAAAACAGAGACTCATAACATTACACTGATGTAATAGAAAACTGTATTTTATTAAATTGGCTAGATGCAGAGAATGACTAACACAATAAGAGTGTGTGCTTACTGTAAGAGCTACTGATCCTAAAAGAAGTGCGACAGAGTAGACCAGTCCTTTACTGTTTATCTTCACCTGTGAAAAATCCAAAAAGAAAAATATGTAGCAGGGAGAGAGACAGAGACAGACACAGAGACAGACAGACAGTCTAATGTCCAGTTTGCTATTTTAAGTGTACCATGGCACATGTTTAAAAAAAATTAACAAAGTTTAGGGTGCCTCCAGAAGCAGGTAAAAAGCAACAATTTTCCTAGGGCTATATTGGGAGTGCCGATAAAAAAAAATCTGATATATCAATATTCTGAGTAATCCAGCAACAATGCCAGGTTTCCCATAACCCTGATTGCTTAGCTTCATCTGCCACCTCCTTTGGTTACTGTTATTGGGATGCTAGCAAAGTATGAGGAAAAAAACAAAGGGAAATGGGCAGGCTAGCATGTGGGTATTTATAATAGGAAGGCAAGGTGCCAGGCAGGGTGACTGGTGACTGGGAAAGAGAGGGAAAGGTGGGGTCTAAACAAGTTTCTGCAATTCCTTATGGTCATCTGAAGGCATCCTTAGTCTTGGTCAAAGTTCTGATAGGAAGGCTTTGTTTCTACAAGCAAATACTCACTTCATACAAGAAGGAACATTTTTCAAAACCTTGTGATGCAGTGAGCATGGTGAATCCATAAGGAAGAGAGCAGAATGCTAACTTTTCCAATGCTAGCATTTGATGATGGCCCCCACAGTGTCAAGCATATACACTAAAGACAAGTCAAGAAGAACACCTTGAGAATGCCCAGAAGCAATTGGTGGGCCACAGTGTGAGACAAGATGCTGAACTGGATGAGCTGTGGCCCAATCCAGCAGGGCTCCGCTTGGAATCTGCATACACAGAATTCCCTGAGTCTTTTGAAAAGAATGAATTTGAACCTCTAAGGATTTCAGATGGACATTGTCCTGATAATGGACTTTTAACTATCAATAACTATATATACTCTGTGTGTTTGCGTATTTAAAAGTTCACATTTGCATACATACATATGAGCCATAATGGACTGCCATAGTCTGCAAGCCCCATGGTACTCCGAGGCCCACTAGGATGTCAAATACATTGCTGCCAATTGTATTGGATACTGCCATGTCGCCCAGACCTGAAAAATAAATTTTAATTTCACAATTAAAATAAATACCAGCCTGGCCAATTGGGGCAAAGTGGACAGCACTTCACCACACCCAATACTTAAAAACCTCAGTTCCACTTCCTTTCAGCTACGTTGTCCTCTACTCCACCACATTCCAGAATAAAGCCCCCCTCCCCCCCCCCCCCCGGAATAATCAATTCTTCACTAGACAGCACAGGACTGATGCTGTCTGTGTGCCATATAGCACTGCAGTCTGGGAAAACCTTGTCTGAATCTGGGCACACATTACTGTAGGTTTGCTACTTGACTGAAAGCACTCTAGAGATGAGGGTCAAACTCTTCCTCCCTCCCTACAGGCATGTTGAATGTCACCGGATCAAGGGGGCTTGATCTGCCCAAGTATCATTGCCATAAAGAGGCAAGAGCTAACTCCAAACAAGGTAGATAATCAGACTTACTTGATGTTTCATGAAGCTGAGCCATGAAAGCAAGTAATACCAATTAGTGTACTGAGTTCTAGAACCCTTTACTTTGCTTCACTGGTATTGAAAGGAGTTAGCCAGAGTGTTGGTGCTTTTGTCTTCCTTGTAGGCCTATCTGGCAAAATATTGAGATCCTCCTGCTAGACTGTATGTGTGTGTATGCGCGCGCACACATGCATTCATATTTGTGCAAGTGGCCGCGTCCCCATGCAAGCTGTTTGGTGCCAATTAGGCTTGCACAGGACTGAGAGCGGACCGAGATCGAATCTCTGGCGTTGCCATGCCATTCCCCGTAACGTGGGCAGGGGGCGGATTCAGCCGTCCCCATGCAAACCGCGCTGGGATCGTGATTTTACTCCCTTTCCCAGGCAAGACGCTTGCTTGCCTTAAAAGGGGAGTAAGGGGGTGCAGAGGCTTGAGATTTCTCTCTTTTCCAGTGAGGCAACCTTCTTGCCCCCTGGAAAAGAGAGAACACTCAAGCTTCTGCACCCCCTCTTCCCGATCTGCTGACAGCAAAGAGGCTTGGCTTTACTTCCGAAGTAAACTCAAGCCTCTTTCCTGTCAACTGGAGTCCGGGACCGTCCCCATGCAAAGGCTCGCCTTGGACCAAATCCCACAAATTGTGCCCAGACTTGTTTTTCTGGGTACCAAATTTGGTCTTGGTTTGGCATGGGTTTGGGCAATTTGGTCCATGGAAATTGGGCCAAATCTAAAACGCATGGGGGCACCCCTTGCCTGTACCCGATTTTGGTACTGGACCAAACCCAGTGAGTGAGTGCTTAATAACTAAGAAGGGCATCCCTGAGCAAGAGACCTTATCTTCTCACTTGAGTTCTCCTTGCCTGTCTAGCACCCCAATTCTGATTGGCCGGAAAGTCCTAACTATAATTGTTTTCTTGACGATTCAGCTGTGCCTAATAATTGCCAGTATAAGTTCCTCTTCTCAGCATTTATTTACGCTGCACTCCCCAAGGCAAGTTGTCTTGGTGTGTTCTTCAGTCAGTTTGTTCCAGACACCTGATGATGAAAACCTTCTTCCTTTCATATCTGAACTTGGGATCACCAGCAGCAAAGATTCAGCTGAAAGGTTACAACTTGCCCAAGGTCTCCCAGTAATCTTTCTTGGCAGGGATTTGAACCCAGAAACTATTAGGTTCCACCCTGTGGTTCTTAGTCCTTATGCTACGCTGGCCAGTATTGTCTCATCAGAAGGTCTAAAAGCTACCTGGCTTTTAACACTTACAACTCCTGTGGCTGAACCAGCAGAGTGGCAGGGAGTGGTGAGGCTCCAACTGGAGTCCTGTTTGTATTATCACTGAACCATATTCTGATCCATACTCGAGGTAGATATCAAAAGTGAGGCTCCAATCAAAGTCTTGTCACAGTACTATTTGGGTTGTGCAGTACTATTTATATGTGCAAATGCACCACTCTGGCTGCATCCCCAAAAGACTTATTTGCCTCTCTAGTCTCCCTCTACTGTCACTCTATTCAGGCAGACTTTAAAAGTGCCCTGATCTTCCGGAATAAGCGTCCGCATGAGGCTCAGAAAAACACGCATTTAAAACGCACCTTCCATCCCCACGGAAGCATGTTTTCTTTGCCTGCATCTTTTTCTCCCCGCCCCCTCTCTTGTTCAAAGGAAAAATAGCCATCGGTTCTCTGTTCGTCTCCCAGATCTCCGTCCCCCGAAATGGCTTCCCGTGCAGGCTGCAGCCATCCGCCTGGCGTTGGTTTGCTCATTCACTCTTAGGACTTTAACAGATCACTGACTAAATCTACCCGGTAGAGCAGCGGTGACTTTAAATACACCCACTTCACTCCTGATAACAATGTTGCAATCCATTCACTTCACACCTGATTACACTTCACGCCTGATAACAGTGTTGCAATTCTCTGCAATTCTAGCTCTTTGAAAGTTCTGTGCTTTAGAGAGGGAAGGAGGGAAACTGCAACAGATGTGTGATTGCTTTATGGCTGTGTGTGCAGCAATCCCTGCCCCTTTTGCCACGGAGCGTCCCCAAGGTAAATGCTACAAGGAAAACCCACGACTTCCAAAAAGAGTGATGAAAGTCTTTAAAGGGCACGTATTTTGTCGCGGGTCTTCCTGCTTTTGTAGCACCGGAAGCTCGTTAAAAACCCTGGCATGGGGGTGCTCAGAGGCAAAAGAAGAGTTTTAGCACACTTTAAATTGCTTGGGGATGCACCCTCTGTCTACTAAAGGTCACCTTCATTTTCATTTATTCTTTTTCTGAATTTAATCTGGATTTGTCTTTATTTCCAAAAATCTGACAAGTAAAAATGAGTTATGATATCAGGAAAGAATCACACCAGGCCTGCTTATGAGTTCATTCACAGTCATCTTCCAAACGTACATATATTTCAAGCAAAAGAGAAGCTTTCTGTGTTAAGCAATGCAGACAATACCTTGTCTTGCTACTATTAAACTGGCCATGCAGTCTGGCACACTGGTTCCTGCAGCTAAGAAGGTAATTCCCATGATAACATCAGGGATCCCAAGAGTGTAACCAATTATTGTAACCTGCATAACAAAAGGAAAACACAGTAGTTAAAAACAAGGAAGATACTGCTTGTGGCTTATGTGGTCTTTGCAAGAATTGTGACTCATAAAAGTCACTACCTGACTGTGTTAGCATTAAGGTGAAACAAGAAACAAGCAAAGAAACTGGGAAAGCTTAGCTGTGGAATGATCTGAAAAGCCAGCTAGAACAAAAGAAAATGCTTCCAGATGACAACCTTGCACAGGAAGCCTTATATTTGTGGTCAGCTGCAAATACACTCCTTTCCACTGCAACATCAAAAGTGGTTTAGAATTTAAAGATACAAAAATAGATGAAAGGAACAAATGTACCTATCCTTAGGTCCTTGCCAGGTTTCCCCCAGTGAATGCTGATTTTTTTAAAGCACCCTAGGTGTGGATGGGAGGGGACCTGCCCCTTTGACCTGACCACTGTATACTGTCTGAGCAAGGCCTCCCTACCATTCTTGAAAAGGTGGAAACAGAGCTGGCCTAGTCATTGCCGTGTATTTCTCATTCATCTAAGAGAAGACTGTGTAGAAGATGTTCCTATTGCACTGTGTCAGTGTGACATACCAAGAACCATACAAGCAAGGCGTGCCTAAGCTCCTGTGATAAACAGCAAGGCATTTCTCCTCCAACTGGCCTATCTCTCTTTTCCTGATTTATTTGAGGAGGAAACCAACACAGGGCTAGGGTTGCGTTTTTATTGTTAGTACCTGACATGTCTAGTGCCCCATCTGAATCCTTGGATGAGGAATTTCAGACAGATGCACCTCCAGATATTGAAGCCCTGCCTGTGGAAGCAGCAAAGGACCCCCTGGAAGAGCCTGCCTTGTCTAGCATAGATGAGGCAGATGCTGGGTCTGCTCCAGAATAAACAGACCTGACTGACAGTAGGCCTGGGGTGAGTCAGCTCCGTAGGGAGAAGGGCACAGCTGTGCCCATCATCACAGCTTCAGCAGAAGCACCTCCAGCAAAGGGAATACCTCAACGATAGCCCATATAATCAGCCTTAACCCATTTCTTGTTGTTGCAAACAACAGACCTTGAATTCCAGCTCATGCTTTATGAGCCTTGGGTTGACTGACTCTCAGAGCTTGATCTCTTCTCCTGGTAAACTGACTTTGCCTTATTGCTGCTCCTTGCACATGCATGTGTGTGTGCTTCCAAAGTGCCACCGGCTCAGGACAGGACAGTAGCACTAATTTGCAATATTTATTAATTGCAAAATTGAACTAACTTCAACAGCCACAACTGGATCTCAAGCCAAGGGCTGGTCACCTTGATACTAAAGGCACTTTTGTTATAAGGTCTTGAACTCTCTTAGGCTAGCAATTTGTTGCTTCTGCACCAATCAGATAAGTTTTGCATGATGTCTACATGATCTTGGCAGGCAGACGTTTGTGTCTGGAACTGCCTTGCCCCTGATGTCGTGGCCAGTTCCTATGGAGAATCTGACAGTAAGACAGAGTAACTTATATGGAGTGCGCAAGCCTGAAAATGGCATGACAGCCTCAAATGTAATTTGGGGGAAATGATTTTCAGAGGGATTGTTGGTTGGTGGAAAGGTTCCCTGTGCTCTTGATAATATCTGTAAGATGGGATTGGAGTTAATGATCTCAAAGATCCCCCCCAAGTCATATACTGTATAACTGTATGACTCTGCAGCAGTTTAAAAAGGAAAAAGGCCAGAAAACAACAATATAGTACTACTGCTTTATACAGAATTACGGTTTAAATGTTACAAATGTTATCATTTTACCATTGTCAGCTGTTCTTAACTGAACCTTCTAGTGAAGGCAAGGGTATCAATACCACAGGAAATAAATAAATAAATAAATAAATGAACAGCAGCAACAAAACTCTGCCTCAATAGATGCTATTCAGAAAAGGAAATGTGGTGGAGTGGATCTCTGAGGAGAAGTAACAGACCACAGTAAAGGAAATGGCTCAAAGAGCATTTAGAAAATGATTAAAACCACCTTACTGAGTAGAAAAACAGCACGAGGGACTATCTACTCTTGGCAAAACTGTGCAATTAATTCACACAACTGCTGTAAGTGCCAGCATGTTAAGGGAGCTAAAGCTGACAAAGAACTCTTCTCTCCCCCCCCCACCCCCAATTCATCTTTGCAGAAAGTCTGTTTCTGTCCTTGTTAAAAGAATGGGAAAATGTTCAACATGATAAGCAATGTTAAGGGAAAAGGACAAACACAGAACCATTTTGTTGGCATTAAAAAGTTATCATCTTTTTCTGTCTTGCTCCCCACCGGATTTCAAATGTTGATGCTTTCTTCAGTTTGTCACTTGTTTGTTTGTTTGTTTTTACAATCCTTGTTAGTGATTAGGAAAATACCACAAGAAAGTGAAAAAGCTTAAAGGTTCCCAGGATCAAGTGTCTCAGGCTGTTCACACCTAAGTTTTAATGCAGTTTCAGTCCACTTTCAGAGTGAAAGAATGCATCAGCAAAGAATCAAGCTGTTTTCTTTCAGCATTATCTAACCCAGAAAATCTACTCTTAGGTTAGGTAAAATGGAAAGAAAATGGCTAGACATTTTTCTGATGTGTTTTCTGACTCTGAAAGTGCACTGAGACTGGATTAAAATTTAGTGTGAACGCAGCCTCATAAAAGACCTGTTTTAAAGAAAGCTGCAATCAGAGGAACGACTTGGGAACTTATTTAAAGTACTAGAGAATATACTCTACTCAAAACAGAACTGGAACAGAAAAGTCTTTTTTAAAAAAATCTTTCACAATATACTCTAGAGAAATAATATTTTCTCCTGGGTATCAAGACAACATATTTAAAAAGTTCATCTTTCAGTCACCAACTGACTTTATAAACTAGGTTTCTTCCAGGATGTGAATACAGGTTCAGATCAGGAAAGAAATAATATGCCATTTCTGCACTGGGCTTCATTCCAGATTATATCTCAGACGACATTGGGCCTTGATCATGTTTGTACAACAATATAATCTTTTTTGTTCTTCTTTTTGTAATAGTATGTAGTGTTCCTTCTTGTTATTTCCAATTATATTTCCAACTGTATTCCAATTATATTTCAAACCAAAGTTTCACACTTAAAAAATAAAAACAATAATTGAATTCACTCACCAGCCACACCATAATATAGGAAAACAGAGCAATCCACAAAGTGGACAAGATGAATGTTAACATGAAAAAATTCTCCCAGCGTGGTTTGCTGCAGTTTGGGATGGTGAAAAAGAGGACGAGTATCAATGGCCACGACAAAATCCATTTTAGTTTGTCCATTTTGCCTTCTAGACAAAAAACAAAACAAAACAAAACAAAAGGAGCAATTTTGCTTCTGTCATTTAATGCATATCTATATTTAAACGCAATTCAAGAAACATTAAAAGATGCCATAGGGAAGACTGTCAAGATGGACATAGATACAAGAACTAGAAAATCAAGGGGTCTAGTAGCACCTTAGTCTTGTAGCATGGAGTCTAGTAATGCCTCCTCCCAAATAGACCTGCCCTGGCACTGAGATCTCAAGGCGAGGGCCTTCTTGTAGTTCCTTCTCTTTCAGAGATATGAGGCATAGGGACTTGCAGGAGGGCCTTTTAGGTTGTGGCCCCTAGAACCTTGAGGTTCACCAGGGGCTACATGATATAGTTTTTGGCACCTGGTGAAAATGTATCTTTTACCCAGACTTTTCTTGTTTAAATAGCTTCCTCAGGGTGCTGCCCAGTTAGGGAGGGAGGTTGGGAAGAAGGGGGCTATATTTTTAATTATGTTTTATTATTTGATATGTTTTAATCTCATTGTGACCTGCCCCGGGATCATTCGGTGAAGGACAGGATATAAATTTTCAAAATAAATAAATAAATAGTGCAGAAATTTGGGGATTAAATTTATGGAGATTAAAACAACAACACAGCCTCTCAATAACATGGAATGCAGAAACTTGTTTACCATATAACAGGGAAAATTAAAACTTACCAAAAGAAAACATATATTTGATTAATCAACTAACAGTGGCAGTCAGGTGCTTATAGCCAAAGTTTTTAGGGATTCATCTAGTTATACAATTAATACATATAATTCATGGTCTCAGATTTTATTCATTAGACAAAAAAGATCTGAGATACAAAGGGGTAACACAACATCTGGATGCAACTGATTACTCAGAAAGATGTTAAAGAACAAACAGAACAACTTCATCAAATATTATTGAAATGAATTTATGCCTGAGGGTTAGTGGGGGCAGCGTGGAAGGGAAAGGGACCTTTTTTGGGGGGAAGTTTTCTTTTTGATTCTTTTTTGTGAATGTTATTTATTATAATGTAATTATGAGGAGTGTGTTTTTATATTTCTGCACCCTTTTATTAAGTTATTATAAATAAGCACATATCTAAAAAGAGACTAACAGAAAGAAATAGTATGAGCTTTTGTAGACAGACCCTTTTTCTGCACTGGGTTAGATTCAGATCTGTGGATTAACTAGACCCACTGATCAGGATCTTGTGGAAGAATCTGCACTGATGGCACTGATCCGGTCCAAGTCTCCCCATGGCTACAACATTCATGCGAGCGTCTCCTCCCTCTCCATACACATGCCTCCAAAGGCTAATAATAACGATTCCTAGTGATGGAGCCTGAGGAGGTGCTTTTTGGCACCCCATTATCCCACACTGCTGAACAGCAGCCCCAGCCCCCAGCCCCCAACTCCCAGCAACTAGGAACTTCTGCTCCTAGTCGTTGGGTCTTGAGGGATTGTTTTTCAATACATGTTATTTGCATGCCTTCCATGCTCCGGAAAAAGGCCCACAAGAGATCCAGATTAAGGGCCTCTTTAATCTGGATCTAGCTCCATCTTGTACAGAGGGAGCAGGACTAAGAGGTCCGTGGCCTCACAGAACTGCATTAATGTGTGAATCTATGTATCCTAGCTTGCAGAAAAGCCCTAAGCCTACTTCATGAGATGCATCTGATGGAGTAGTCTTAGCGCTTGTCCGCATGGCAAGGAGACTGTGAGGCAAAAGCTATTTCGCCTCGCAAGCGTCCACATGCAAAGCCCTAAATTGGGCTAACAGAGGAACAAAATCCTCTAATTCAGCAGTTCTCAACCTTCCTAATGCTGCGACCCCTTAATGGAGTTCATCATGTTGTGGATACCCCCAACTATGGGGGTGGGACAGCTGGGAGGTGGGAGGGAAGGGCGGTGGGAGACTCGTCGTGATCCCTCTGAAAGGGTAGTTCGACCCCCAAAGGGGTCGCGACCCCCAGGTTGAGAACCACTGCTCTAATTCCAAAAACCCCACAACCCTTTATAACAGCACTCACCCGAAATTACAGGCCAAGAGCAGGTAATAAAGGGGGCATGGGGACACTTGGGGGTTACAATCGCACCATTAGTGGGCAGGGCTTCACTGTCCCTGCCGCTAATGCTGCAATGGCAACTGTCCCCCCTTATGCTAAAATCCTGTTGTTTGCCTTGCATACTTCCTGGCTACAAGTCTGCCTAGTAACCAGCAAGTATGCAGAGCAAACGACAGGATTTTAGCAATGATTTTAGCGTGGTGAAAGCTCCTTGTCTCCCTCCTTTTCCTCATGCCCCCACTGCTTTTGCAACCTTGAGTATGCAGGGCAACTGACAGGGGAAAAGGAGGGAGACAGCGAGCTTTCACCATGGGCTGGAGGGATTCCCTGTCTGTCCATGCGTGTGTGTGTGTGTGGAGGAGGGCTCAGGGACTGGAGGGAGAGAGGGGGAGGAGGGATTCCCTCTGTCTGTCTGTCCATGTGTGTGTGTGTATGTATGTATGTGTGTGGAGGGTTCAGGGACTGGAAGAGGGAGAGAGAGGGGGGAGGGGAAGAGGATTCCCCCCATCTGTGTGTGTGTTTGCACGCTCAGGCAACGGGGGAGGGGTGGAGAAAACTGCCAGTATCCTGATGCAGGGATTTACCACGGTTTTCATGGGGATGGGCGGGTTCACCTGGAACCCAGGTTGTTCTCCATTACCATGTGGACGGCTTAATGCGAATTAAGATTCACATTAAGCTGTCTCACTTCCACCCTGCTTTTTTAAACTCCATTCAGACACGCCCTTAGGCTACAAAAACTCATGCTACTAACTTCTTTTCTCTGTTAGTCTCTAAGACGTGGCTAGACTGCCTTGCTTACTGATCCAGACTAGCAAGGCTATATCCTTTAAGTAGTAGTAGTAGTAGTAGCAGCAGCAGCAGCAGCAGCAGCAGTAATAGTAAGAAGAATAAGAATAACAAGAATAAGAATAAGAATAATGGGTGCAAGTAGGTGCTTCTAATTTCTGGGTAAAGTCTACTGTACTTGGAAAGAGAGATGCATTACCAGCTAGTGTACAGACTTAGATGAGTGTTCAACATTTGGAAGAATGAGCAAAGTTAGCAGAGAACTTGCTGATGCCAAAATTAACTTGACTTTTTAAATTACAGGGCCCTACAATTCTTATATAAAATCTTGAATACTTAACTTTTCATTGCTTTATTGTAGACAGAAGCACAACAGCTGCTATCCAGAGAGGTCAGCTGTATGCCAGCTATCCTGAGGGAAGTTCTTTTAAAGCAAATGTTGCACAATCATATGCTGCAGCCCATATTACAGCATTTTATTAACAGCTGCGTGCGCTGACCCTCTTCAAAGTGGACTGTGGCATGAGATTCTGCAGTACCTGATGAATTGAACACTACAATGTCTTAATAATTGCACTAAAATTGTGCAATGTGAGGCCATAAAGTTGTTTTGCTGTATGTTCCGCCTTTCCTGTCTTTAGGAAACAAATGTAGTAATGCAGCATAACCAACAGTCTAATTTTTAATGGCATACAATGGAGTGCAAAACAATTATAACTCATTTTTATTTTTTATTTAAATCCATTCTTACACTGGGTCAGGTGGAGTAAGTAGGCTTGTACAGACATTCACTCCTGTTTAGAGAGTCCGACAACTGCTAGGTGAAGCTCCAGCAATCTTGGGTGTCAGATCATGACATCTGCACTAGCATGATGATGTTTTGAATATGAAGGTGGAAGAAATGGTGGCATCCTTGCTGGTAAGGAACAGGTGACTTCCTCCAATGTTTTCACAGCACTCCCCTGTTCACCTGTTCCTTAATAGCACCTCTGTCCCTAGGAGAACCCAGGATCCCTAGACCTCTTTACACACCTCCAAACACATACAAACACCTATCTGCACAAACCTAATAAGCAGTGCAAGATATCAGCAATGCAATTTACAACTGTCACTGCCTCAGTATAGACCACAGGCTCTGATTATTTTGCTGAAACAAAATGGGACACAGTCTAGAGCAGAAATGAATTGGAGGTTTAAAACTAATCCCAAGTTAATTTCAGCATCTGTTAGTTCTCTCCTAATTCTGTTTGACATTCCAAACACGAACATTCAATTCAGTTCTTAAAGTTCCCAGACTATTCTGTGCCGACATCACTCTACTGCGTTACAGTAATTTATTTTTAGAAATAGATGTTTGTTCAAAACAAACATTTTTTTGTTTGTAAAACCACTGTAAAAATAAACAGTGGTTTATTTTTAGTATGTTTATAAATGACATTGTTTTTACATATCTTTGTTTTGACACAGATGAGTTCCCCCCACCCTTTTAATGTATCTTTATAATAAGCCACTCAGAGAACCTGTAGTTATTAGTTAATAGCAATTTAAATAGCTCTTCCAAATTAAAACAAAGAAGAAAAGGAGGGTGAAGAGGAGTTGGTTTTTATACCCTGCTTTTGTTACCCCTTTAAGGGGACTCAAAGTGGTTGACTTTCTGTTCTTCCCCCACAACAGATGAGGAAAAAACTGGCAGTAACATTATCAATCACTAAATGACATTTTAAAAGCACTTGTTTATTTGTGAGAGCTCAGATTACACAAGTTTCTTCTTCCAATTGTAGTTTTTAGACAGGAAATCACCTAACAGCCTCAACTCAGCAATGGGTGACAGTTTTTGTACTCTATTCAAATGACCGCTATGCAACTAATTCCTAGCCAGGCTCAGCTTCAGATGCTGTTTCCTTCAGTTCTGAGCACGAGACACACACTGCCTCACATTGATTCCAGTCATATTTGCTTATCTCTTGGAACATGATGGCAAATCTGCCCTTCCTCGTTTGTATGAAAACTAAACATTTGCTGTATACCCTAAACCCAAGTGAGCATGTGCTATTCTGAACCAAGTGTACTTATTATTTTCTTTTTTTTCTGAGTCCCTAAAGAAAAGACCAAATCAGCAAAGGAGAAACTTGCTACACAGATGCTGCCTATTTGAAAATTGGCAATGGGAGTTTGGGAGGCTTTACATTTCCTCAGGGTCTACATGGAAAAGGAATCTTGTTGTCTCATTCATTATCCTTTCCAGATTTACCTGGTGGTGAAAACGGAGACATGATGGAATGTTCAGTCTCCTCTTCTTGGTTATCAACATGGACAGCACCATTTTCAATATTTTCATGTCTGCCATTCTGAAGTAGCTTGCCATTGGTGGAGTGAATTAGTCGTTGGCGCTAGAAAACATGGAAGTCACACCCAATTAATAACAATTTCTGAAGAACTTTGCAATCTTACATAGCTCTGTTTGCTTAACTTTGTCATATCCTATCCTTTTTCTTTGTTATGATACATTTGAGCAATTTATAAGAATGTAAGAGAAGCCTTGCTGGATCAGGTCACAGCAAATCTAGTCCAGCATCCTATCTTACATAGTGACCTACCAACTGCTCTGGGCACTCTGAAGCAGAAGAGAAAGGAAAAACCTTCACTTGCTTCCCGTCCCATGAAAACGGTCTTGAGGGGCACCCCACCTGTTTCTCCAACCTGGAAGCAGTACTTAGGCATCCATTCAAGTAGCCATTGATATACCTGCCCTCCACGAGTCACCACCTTCTCTGGTAGCAAATTCTGCAGACCAATGAGCCTCTGGATGAAAAAATGCTTCCTCTTATCTGATCTAACTCCCCTGCCTGTCAGTTTCATAGAGTGACCCCTGATTCTAGTGTTGCACAACAGAGAAAATTTTTTTTCTCTATCCACCATCTCCACACTATGCATGATTTTATATACTTGATTCTGTTTGAAACAACACATTATTTAGCTATTTGCCCTCCACTCTGGTTATAATTCAAATATTTTTTCTGGCACACTCAACCCTTTTCATTCTTGGGATATTTCTTCCTTTCTTTCGTAAGCTCTTTGATCAGCAGCCAAACTATTCCTTTCTAAGGTTAATGTTTTCCTTCTGGAACTACAAGAATAACGACAAAGGCCATAACAAATGACCCTTCCCTTAGGGATGCTGTAATACACTACATTTTGCCACCTGAGTTGGAGATGGTGCAGCTGCCTATTCCCATTCCAGATACAGAAGCTGTTAAGACAGACAACTGAATATCCAGCACTGGCAGAAAAAGAGGGTGTTCTGCTTCACCTTGAGGCAGCATACTAGTTATAGCGGCCTATATATTCTGCCCTCTGATGGAAGGGGTGTTATAAATAAAACCTTAGAAGAAGAGGTGGCTTTTATACTCCATTTTTCCCACCCATTTAAGGGGACTCAAAGTGGCTGACAAAGCTTTCTATCCTTCTCCCCACAAAAGAACACCCTGTGAGGTAGGTGGGGCTGTGAGCTCAGAAGAGAGCTGTGACTAGCCCAAGGTCACCCAGATGGCTTTGTGAAGGAGTTCAGAATCAAACCGGGAAACCTCCAGATAAGATTCTGACACTCTAGCTGCAAGACCAAACTGGCTCACTTTATTATTATTGTTGTTGTTATTTGAATTTTTTTTAAAAAAAAATAGGTTAGACAGCCCCCTTAAACAAAAGAAGCCCTATAGTACATTATTCAGCGGTTTCATTATTTGCAGACTCACCTCATTAATAATAATTCTGCTTGCCATCCGTAGCCTTGTTCTTGGCCCAAATTTGTTTGTGATCATTACTCGTAAGCCAGCTTCAGGGAAACGATACTTCGGAGGACTGGAACAAATAATCTCATCGACCATCACCACAGAGCTTCGGCCATACTGTTGCGTTCCCTTCACTATTGACCACAATGCCAGCTGTTAGCTATACAATCTGCATCTTTCTCTCTGCCCTCCTTCGCACCCAAACAATATTCTTAGGTTGCTGACTAATAAGTGCATCGTATTTATTTAAAAAGTCTTGAGTTTCTATCTGTTGCTTGATTCAGTGGTTTGTCAGGGCATTTCAAGCTAGGTGAAAACCAGCTTGCCATATGTGTAAGTTGTTTACGTTTTTCTTTTCCTAATCTGGCCTGCTTGCTTTACACATCACTGTTAACCTTATTATAAAGCAAGGTAAAGATGCACTTGAGCCAAACTTGATTCCTGCAAGCAGCACAGAAGTGTCTGTGCAAAAATGCTAAAAGGTGCTTTCTTCTGGAGAGATGGGATGTTTTTCCACTGTCACTAAAAGTACCCATTAAGTACCCATTAATGGGTATGTAATGGCATTTTTGTACCCATAAATGGGTACTTAATGGGTACTTTTAGTGACAGTGGAAAAACACACATGGTGGGGTTTGAACGCTACACTCTATGTGGGCAAAGAGAATAGTCTATAGAGGTTCTGATTATGTAGCTCAAATATTTTTCTTGCACAATGTCTATGTATTTTATTAATCTGATTGTTTTTTGGGGGGGTCAAGTGATAGATTTATATGGATAATGGGTATCATCAGGTTTGGCAAGGGGATGGAGCACCTATATGGTCCCACACACAGCATCACGACAGCAGGCAAGGCCTCTATGATCCACACTACCACGTGGTCAGATGAAACCCCGAAGAGGACCACAAGGGGCCATAAAATAGATTACAAGTCAATGCAAAAAAGCTCTGAGGTCCCAGTGGAGACAGCAGCAGAACAAAAGAGGGGTAATTTTTGTCATTTCCCCGACTTCTGCTGTTAGCATCCACTACCACTACCCATGAGACTGAGGGCCACTTAATGGGATAATCAACAAAAATGTCCTTCTTGTCTTCAAAGAATGAGCGGTTTCTAACATGTTCCTTTTCCTAACGGATACTAAAGAAATTTTCAACTGTGATTCAGGAGAAAGTTGTTCTACACTGTCTTTGACATGTGAAGGCACTGTTCAGCTTAATAAAATCTTGTTTTGATGGTTTTGTAACAATTTAGATTAAAAGAGAGCTCTGCGCTGTGCTCAACTCTATAATCAGAAGCGAAACATGCAATCCTGAGAATTACAGTTTTAAAAGACAAAATAAATGCATGCAAATATTACAACAAATGCCACCAGTAGATAAGAAAGCACAGCAAGGCTTAGCAGACAGGAGGTATCTAGTGTTAGAATACACACTGTAACAAAATATTAATCCCAAAGAAGAAAGGAGTTTGGATACATGGGGAACGAAGGGAAATGGGAGGCAATGCCGTTCTTTATTGCCTCAGTTTTTGAACTTGATAAATATATGCAAATATATTTACAACAGGTTACTTACATTAAGAGGAGCAGGAAAATTTAGTGAACAGGAAAATGAGACAAATAGTTAGTGCATAGGATCAATCAGAACCCCCTGGAAAGTGGTGTGAACATTCATTTCAAGCAAAGGAATACGAGAAGATTCCTCAGAAAAATCTTAAACCCAGTGAGTGCATGCCTGTTACAGTGTTTCAAACAGATACAGAAAAACAGGGGAGGCAAGAAAGAGATTAAAACTGAAATCTCCTTTCAGGTTACATTCATGAACAGTCACATCCGCAGCCTCTCCATCTAGATGGCAAATTCCTGCCTGCTGCTTACTGGATATTAAGGAACACCAGGAAACTTTAGAAGGGGCAGGAAAATCTAGCCTGTATTTGCACAATCAGTAGCCCAATCTACACCTGCAAAAGATCAAAAAGGGAAAACATGGAATGGACCCCTTTGAGTTTTGGGGGAAAAACTTCTTGTTTTTGAATATAGTAGTATTGACAGTATGTTGACAGGGGAAAAACAGAGAAGAAAATTACTGGGCTAATTTTCTGTTTGCAAGGAGTTCTATGTTATTTAAGTGAGCATTTAAAATTCTCTGTATGTGAATACAGAGGCACATTTTCTATCACAATCTGCCACTTTAAACATCTTACTCTGCTGCAATTGCAGGCCAAGCCAACTTTGATCAATCACATGTCCAGTTCAGAATTTAAAATCCCATGACCCAAAGCCCCCCCCCTCAAAAAAAAAGTTTATGGACTGTGGAGTCTATGGGACTTGGAGTCTATGTTACTTACAGCCTTCTCAGTGGTAGCACCTTCCCTTTGGAATGTCCTCCCCTCTGCTGTTGGCATGACACCTACACATATAACTTAGAAGTGCTTATTGAAGGCCTATCTTTTTACGCAGGCACTCCCTGCGTGAATGTTTGCTTCTCTACTGACCCTCTCAGTTTGATGTGGCTGTACTAGTGTTTGCCTTTACCCTTGCTTTTAATGTTTTGTAAATTGCTTTGAATTGTATTTTTGAAAAAAGGAAAGCAATATTAAAAGGTCATTAAATATAAATAAATAAATAAATAAATAAATAAATAAATAAATAAATAAATAAATAAATAAATAAATAAATAAATAAATAAATAAATGTTTCCAAACTCTGATCCAGACTAACCGTGTCTGTGCTAGTTCCACAACAGTTGTCTACTTGGGCCATGATACTACTTGCCATATCGTTTATAGATCTGGGTACATCAGTCCTTATTAACTGCCGGAACAGAACTCTGATGGTTCTGGAATTCTGCTAATAGAAGCATCCATTCAAGCTTTTCTTGTAGTTCCCTCAGAGGTATAAAGTATAGGGACTTGCAGGAGTGCCTTTTCTGTGGTGGCCCCTAGACTCTGGAAGAGCCTCTCTCTTGTGGTTCGCCACTATACAGTTTTCGGCACCTGGTGAAAATGTATCTTTTCACCCAGGCTTTTCCTGTTTAATTAGCTTCCTCAGGGTGCTCTCCTGTTAGGGAGGAAGGGGGATAATATTATTAACTATGGGTTAATATTTTACATGTTTTATTTCTATTGTAACCTGCCTTGGGACCATGTGGTGAAGGGCCAGATATAAATTTTTAAAATAAATAAATAAATGAAATCCTCTTACTTTCAGTTGGATCTAAGGTTAACTAATGAAGACTGAATCAACGTCTAAGGCTGCCCTAAAAAATGATGGGTATTTGGCATGCCACCATATGATCTTCAGGAATGCGAATAAAGTGACATAGTGCGTAAGCTGACAATACACTCTCTCTTATGCTCAGTCCCAGCACCCACAACAGGAAAAATAACAAGCGCCCTGATGGGGTGGCCGGCATTGTGGAGAAAGATCTAGGCTGGCGATACTTAGCTATAGTGCTCTAGATGACCTTGACCTTCCATCATCCGGGCAAAGCAAAAGTGCTGGGTGAATGCCAAATGCCTGCAGCACAGTTGGGGAAAGGAAGCCATGGTAATTTCAAAAGAACTAATCTCATTAGGAAAGTGTCTCTTGTGTGAATCTGTTCAGTGATGTCTCTAATGCATACAGGACATCAATAAAGGAAATGCAGAAGTGACAATGCAGTTGCTATAAAACACACTCTAAAGGAGTGAACAGCAGTAAGGAGTAAACACTGAAAAACCTGGAGAGGTGGAAGCTCTGAGGGCCTTTTCTGCACTTGGTATTCCCTGCCTTCAAGGGTACTAATGGTCTCCTTCCACACATTAGTACGGAACACGGAAGACCCCACCACAGCGCTCAGGCTGCTCCAGAACACAGAAGTTTGCCAAAGACACACCTCTGTGATGCTGACTATCGGGGGAAACCATTTTGATGGCCCACCAATGCACATTGCCAGAAATGTGCATTGGGAGCTCTGAAGCTAGGGACTTTCCTTCCTAGCTCTTTGGAGCCCTCTGAAGCAATCTGGTTGATCTGAACAGAGCTAATAAGAACAGGATTCCTAACAGATTTATATACTGACTTGGATGTAGCAGTTCCAGAAAAGGGGGGGGGGAGTCTGTAAAACACCATAGCCTCATAAGATATACAGAAAAAAGCATGCAAAAATACACAAAAGTGAAATGCATTGAACAATTCACATTTTATGTGGCTACAAATAAGTGAATAAAGTATGTGCACTGTTTTGAAAACACACACACACTGAACAATACGTGATCATTAAAAGCACAGTACTCAAATGACATATTAGGCTGCTCCTCCTATTCCCAGCTGGAACCTAACTGCAAACACAGCGTGTTCTTCTTCTGATGTTAGTAAGTTATTTTCCAGTCTAGTTCATATAAGGGAGGGCCATAAAACACTTGTAGAACAATGCAATCGAAAGAAAGAATCGCTTTGGGGATTAATATCTTCCATATGAGGAAAAGATGCCTCTTCCCAGGCTTCAAGACATGGTTAGATACATGCTGAGGCCTGGCATCCCCAACTTCAATGATCTCACTGGGCACTCCTTTTAGCATGTCTGACTGCACTCTCTATTGTGACCTGCCCTGAGATCTTTGGGCACAGGATGGGATGTAAATACAAATATATAAATAAAAAATAAAAATGATGCAAGGTTGCCTAATTTTCATGTCAGTTTTCATGTATGTTTGGCTGTGCCTAGTGGCACAGAGCATAGATGTAAAGCAGTTAGTAATTGTTCCAAGAAATGCAGATGCTGTTTTCAACGGTGCTACCAGAGTTCTCCTCAGACATAAATGCGGAAAGGCTCTGAGCAAGCTTTCAAGTGACATAATGTACCCTGGTTCTCAAAAGGTAAGCCATAAGTGTCATGCTTTAAAGTGACACTTTTGTGTTTTTTTTTAATAAAATTTTATTTGAAAACAGTTGTGCAAAATTATAAGAATAAGGGAAGAGATATAACAAGAAGGGAACTATGACACTTTTCTTGTCTTTAATTGCATGCCTGCCCCTCTGCAGAAGGGGAAAGATGTTAAAGTAGTTGGCTTCTGATCTGCATGAACCCATACTAAGTGCTTTATGATTGTGCCTTTCTGTTGACTGGCTAGAGATCAAAGCGAGACTGGATCATTACAAAAACATCTAGACGTGCCGAAATGCACTACCACTGTCAAACCAGCAGAATTATTATCAAAAAACACAAATCTTTGCTTCTTGCATAGAAGTCTTGTTCCTGAAACTGGATTTTCTTCTAGGTGAAAAGTTTTTGTATATAATATGTGAGAATGCAACTGAAGATATTGAAAGCAGTAAGCATTTCAAGCTTCAAAGGCTCTTCTCTGAAGCTCCCTTTTTATCTGCACCCATTAACAGAATTCTGGAAGATCAGGATGAAGGAAGAAGGAGGAATATAGCAGGTGTTCTTTGCTGGAAAACAATTGTTCTTTGCACTTATATAATGAAGAAGATTAGGGCAAACTCTGAATCACCCTCACTCAAGAGCAGGGATATTGGAAACTAAATCTGAATAAAATGGACTCTCCCACAAATCAAGCATTCTGGACTGGTTGTAGTTTCAAGATCATCTTCAAGAGTCGTTTCAAGTAGACCACACTGCAGTAGTCCAAGTTAGAGGTGATATGTCTGTGAGCCACCTTAATTAATGCCTGTTGGAACATAACTGGCACATCAGCCAAAGCTGGGTTCACTCACAAATACCCTAAATTCATTGAAAAAGATTAAATAATGGCATTGACTGGAATGCTACAAATAACATCAGATGTTTCTTAAATTACAAATATTGTAATATTAAAACAGTAAACAAACAAAAGCCAACCACTACCAACTGACTAAAATCTGTGCTGTTTGATTCAGGATTGCATGTACTGGATCTTGCTTGATTTGTGGGAGAGTCCATTTTATTCAGATTTAGTTTCCAATATCCCTGCTCTTGAGTGAGGGTGATTCAGAGTTTGCCCTGGTCTGTTTCCAGATCCAACTCAAGATGTTGACAGCGACCTTTAAAGCTCTTGGGGGCTTAGAACCCATCTACCTTCAGGCCTCCCTACACCAACCAAATAGGAACTGACTGGTGAAGCATTTGCAACAAGGCCTCTTGCAAGTCCCTGGCTCACTTTTAATAAAGGAACGTCAAGCCAGGAAGAGAGCCTTTTCAGCTGGGTTTCAATACAATGCATTGCCACCTACTGTACAAATGATAACATCATGACCAGTTTAAGAAGCAACTTAAGGCCTACCTCTTTGGTCCTGTCTACCATTAATTTAAGTGTGACCTGCTGTCTATCATTATTTTGGCTTTAATTTAAATCTGGGCAGTTTCTTCCCTTCTTCTTTTAATGTTTTCATCAATTTGCTTGTGCCTCAAATTATGAAGCAGATGAAATGCAAGAATTCCTTCCTTTCTTCCTCTCCAACATTTACATTTAGGTCATGCTGATAGACTAGAACCCTCACAAATAATGACTAAGTTATAATCCTTCCAATCTCCCTTGTAGGATAACATCCTCAAGAAGCTCAACATCAAAACCCTGGTGAACCTACGGTTGTTCCAGATCTGGGACAACCACAAAAAAGGCCCTTGAAGCAAAGAAGTTAAAACAATATCCCTTATAGTTCAATGAACCACCTATTCATTGTACAACATTATCTACTGGTTTTGGTGGTGGGAAGATGGATACAAAGGAGAGTACAACGAACATGGACTGACAACAGAAAGACTGCATGGTGCAACAACTGGTTGCAGGTCATACTGGCAATATATGAAGAACTGCCATTTGGAGAGATTATTTCTATTCACCCTTTTGTAAAGCTCCTGTCTGCTTAGCCTTACCTTTCCACAACAGTGGCAGTGAAGGGTCATCACGGCTAAGGACAAAAGAGTCTTTACCATCTTCCAATTCACTATTGACAGTGTTGCCATTGCCAACATTCGTGCTTTTCATTGTAAAGAAGTTCTGCATCTTCACATTGTACCTAGAAGGATGAGGATAAAGGGAAGAAAATGCAGGTTGCCAATATCTTCTTGGGAAACATTTACTATTGGTTATAGTATTACAGTGAATGGATATCATTTTGGTTTATGACCATGATTCAGCTAAAATTAAGCATTTATGTAGCTGTACCTTTTAATATATGAGTTCAACTAATGGACCAAAAATGTGTAAAATGGGTTCTATTAAATGTAATGGGACCCAAAAGTGTTTGAACTTCAATTGAATCTGACTTGACTTACTTCCTGAAAGTGTACACTGTACTCATGGTTTAGCCAATATAACGAGTGTATATATGACTGAGACACATGAGTCCCAAACCCGATCCTATGGCCCTGGACACACTAACCAAATTAACACATACCTCCTGATGGCTATTGTGATGCTTCCATGACTACCATTTTCTACTGCAGATCTTAGGATACAAAATACAGAGTGGCTTGAATATGAGGTGGTATCAAAAGAAGTGTGTCCAACCCCTTATTAACAAACTGAGCAATCATTATGCAATCCTTGATGGAAAAATGGGTGCAGTTTTCATGAAGGTTCACCAAGTGGCATGTGAAGGGATGAAAATGGTAATGCTGCATTACGTAACTGTTCATTGGTGTATTTATTTGTTTGTTTAATTAATTTTCAAATTGAATGGGCACAAAATCAAAAACATCTTAATCTTGTTACAGGATGCCAAACATGGGTTGTGGTTGCACCTTCATGTTAAACCTTCTCCAGCCCACCTCCTGGTGTGATTTCTCAAACCTTTTCATTTCTATCTGTGAACTTTCCACCACCACCCCATTTGGACTTTCCTGAAAGGAAAATCCACAAATAAAATGGATAGAAGGGAAAACGTGCGAGCGGTCAGAACTGAAGATGGATTGAATAACGTTCAGAGTGAAGGTGTGACCACGACCATAGTGACAGGCTTAAAAAAATACAGGAGAACAGTTGTTTTAATAGCAATACAATCACTCTCTCTATAATGCAGCCATTCTATTCCTAGAAACC
Source organism: Aspidoscelis tigris stejnegeri (assembly GCA_023333525.1). Lineage (NCBI taxonomy): Eukaryota > Metazoa > Chordata > Lepidosauria > Squamata > Teiidae > Aspidoscelis > Aspidoscelis tigris. Next base: position 92,437,886 of record JALMGA010000003.1, on the reverse strand, counting down.
ACCACATTATGAAATTCATATCTGGTACGTAGTTGCCTGCTTCTCTGTACTGCTGGGTTTCAATACACAACAATGATTCATGCAATGCTGTTTTACACTGTTACATGAAAGAAGTCAAAATTCCTTTGCTACACACAATCAGAACCATGCAGTGTAAAACCAGGCAATATCTGGAACATAAGAACATAAGAGTAGCCTTCCTGAATTAGGTCACAGCCCATCTAGTCCAGCATCTTGTCTCACACTAGTTACTTCTAGGCATTCTCAAGCAGGATATGAAGGTAATACTTTTCCTTGCTCTTAATTTCCTGAAAATGGCCTTTAGAGACATCCTGTCTGTCTCTCCAACCTGGAGGCAGTACCTAGGCATTCATTTTAGTAGCCGTTGATATACCCGTCCTCCATAAATTTGTCCAATCCTTTGTTAAAGCTATCCAGGCCGGTTGCCGTCAGCAACTATTCTGGTAGTAAATTCCACAGACCAATGATCTTCAGAATGAAGAAAATACTTCTCCTTGGGGGCGTCACCATGCACCCTATAGTCCGAATCGAATCTGAATTTGACTTGGAGCATCCCCATGCAAAGCCCTCAAAGAGGGCTACACATGCAGAACAAACTGCCCAAATCCACAGTAAACAAACTCCCCTGCAAACTGTTCTCACTGGGGTTTGGGAGGCAAGCCCGGATTATTTTGGAGGCTTGGCGACGCTCCCGGGTTATTAGGGGAGGAGATTGACGCTGACGTCATTAGCAGGCGGGTTTCATGTCCTGTGCTCACCGTTCCTGTCCTGTGCATTGGGTATCGCAACTGCTGGCCATTTTTAAACAGTGATTAAACAGAAACGAGCCTCTTCTCTCCGTGATCTGATCGCTGGGCAAATGTAAAAGAACTGATCGTCCCAGTTTGACAAGTAAAGATGCAGCAATTGTGTGTGTGTGTGTGGGGGGGGGGATCATCTGGCTCTTGCTGTCCCATTACCCTCTTCCTGCAACACTTATTCCAACTATAATTCTATAATCTAGAGAAGGCATGTCAAAGATGCGGCCCGCGGGCTGGATGCGGCCCGCGGGGCGTTTTAATACGGCCACCGCCCGCCCGCCACCGCCCGCCCGCCGCCGCGGCCCATGCCTGCCGTGTGCCACCGCCGCTGTCCTCCTTGGGCGCGAAGGAGGCGAGGCGAGCGCACGGCGGGACCCTCCATTGCCCGGGCGCCGCCATGGACAGCCAGCCCCTCCCTAGCCGTGCCCCGGCCACGCCCCCAGCCCTCCTCTGTGCCCTAGCCACGCCCCCGGTCACACCCCCGGTCATGCCCCCTGGCCCTCACAGTATTTTTTTTTTTAATCTGGCCCTCGGCCGGATTGAGTTTGACACCTCTGATCTAGAGTAAGGGGCCATATGGGTCTTAAAGCCTGACTGCTGGGAGGACACAAAGTGTCTAATCTGCACTCACATCTTGCTTGTGGGCTTCTATACCTAACTGGTTGATAGCGTAAGAACAGGCTGATGGGACTAGATGGGCTCACTGAGACAGGGCAGCATGGCATTTCTTGTATAGTATTCTTATGTGCACATATGTTGTACACTCATTCTATTAATGCTTTTGTTATTGTTTCAGCAGCTAAAACAAGTGACTAGAAAACACTGTTGGAAGGGCCTTACCAGGTTTCCAAACCGAAGGCAGGCCAGGCCTACAATATGGGAAGCCATTGATTTCACACAGGCCAGAAAGATACAGAAAACTGCCTTATCTGTTATGTCTATCAATTTTATTTTATTTATTTGTTTATTTTATATTTCTATCCCACCCTATACCCATAGGTCTCAGGGCGGGTAACAAGTTTCAAAACAACAAATATCTACTCAGTATCTATTCTTGAAATTTGATTATCCCTCCCCTCTTTTTTCTTAAACAAGGATGCTGACTGAGCCCAAGATCTTGTGCATGTATGTTCAGATGTGACCAGTCTGACTTTTGAGACATTTCTCATCATGTCTTGTTATTAAGATTATAGAAATTATTGTTCAGCAACAATTGGAAGGTTATAGTTTAGCCATTCCTAAAGCTGGAGCTGGTGGGAGTTAATGCCTTAACAGTACTGAAGAGGCCTGACCTTGAGACATTATTTTCTCTCAGCAAGATCTGATCTGGCCTATTTTGAGATCTTGTCCTAACAGATCAAATTCCAATGCTGTTAGTTTTTGGTTTGTTGATGCCAAGTGAAATGCTACTTTGGTGGCAGCAAATTTTTTTAGCAGTAACCATCAAAATTAGATCTCAGTACATTGCCTAACTGTGACATAATTTATGTAGTTTATATAATTCTTGATTCTTTTTTTAAAATCTGATTTTAACTTTATAATCTGAATTTGTTATGCTTGTAAATCTTGTGGGCCTTTGGCAGTAAAATAAATTTCTGTTTGTATTTGTAAAGAAAAAATACAAATCACTAAGAAGCTTACTTGGAATTTCAAATTTGGTGAAAATGGCTTTGAATGAACATGGAAGCAGCACTTCTACATGAGATCAGAGTTGATTTGCCACAATTTCAAGAGAATAAAGGCTAAAACAGAAAAACTTCTTAGCCCCTTCTCTGAACTCTGTATCCCAGCCATCACTGCAATGACCCCAGCAACTCCAACAGGCAACGAACAAGACTCAGAAGCAGCTGTATCTACCAAACTTTTTATAATGCAAAATAACTTTTTGTCTGCTGCATTTCATATCTAATCCTTCTGAGGAGAAGACCTCTTTCAAAGATGTCCTCAGAGCAAAACTCATATACTAAGTAACAGATATTGCACTGAATCTAGCTGTAGCCCTCTTCCAAAAATTCCTTGTTCTGGGAAAGAAGGAGGCACGAACTTCTAGGATTTTGTTCCACCTCAAGCATTATAATAGAAGTTTCCCCAGAACAGAGAGGATGCCTCTTTTTGCTACTTCCAGTGCAACTCTAAATCTACTGTGAAGACAGGTGTGTAGTTAAGGACCATGGACATAGCAAGCATGTGGTGGCTTAAGCTCCTGAACTGGATGACAGCTGCAATACAATGGATTCCAACTTGGATTGCTGGAACAGAAGTTTTAAAGGCTTGGGAAAAAATGGATCATCTAGTCCATGTCAAACTCAGGACCACACACACACACACACAATTGCTGCATACTTGGCCCATGACAAAAATACCAAATGTCTACTGGAGCTGGCCCACAGCACATTCACCACTAATATTACAAATTCCAGAATGTTCTGCTTGTGTGTTGGCGTGTCAATCAGGGCCCACAAGTGCCCCTCCTCTATTGACATTCATTAGCAACCTCATACTACCAGTCACATTGGGCCTACCCTCCCCAAAATGGCCAAATGAAATGTGGAAAACAGAAGTCTTCTAGAAAAGTGAATGCCACAGGTGTGTCTATTATTTGACATTTGATTTCACATGTGTTTACTGTATTAAGCTTTGCTCGTTTCTGATTCAATGTTTAAGCAAAACTTCAGTTTCTCTCCATATTGGAAAGGTTCATCCTTATATCTGATGAAAAGGAAAAACTTCCTCAACTGTAGCATTTTTTCAGTAAATATCAAGGTTGGCCCGCAACTCAGTCCAAGTTTTTAATTTGGCCCACTGTGTATTTTGAGTTTGACACCCGATCTGGTCCAACAGCCTGTTCCAAAGGGAAGGGACAATGACTGCCCGCACCTGTGACACTCCTTAATTCACATGTGTTTGGGTTGCGCTAAAGAGCAGTCACTTCAAGGCTACCGTCTAAAACCTCAAAGGTGCAGACAATCTTAAAGGATCTCCTGGTTCCATCACGTTGTTTGAACTATGTGAATTTGTCATACACTAAATAAATAAATATTTCAGAGGTACAACCAGCTGCATCTGGAAACACACAGAAGAAGAGTAAGAGTTGGCTTTTCTACCCCGCTTTTCTCACCCATTTAAGGGGACTCAAAGCAGATGACAAAGCTTTCTATTCTTCTCCCCACAACAGAACACCTTGGGAGGTAGGTGGAGCTATGAGAGCTCAAAAGAGAGCTGTGACTAGCCCAAGGTCACCCAGCTGGCTTCATGGGGGAGGGCAGAATCGAACCCGGTATTCCCAGATAAGAGTCTGGCTCCCTAACCACTAGACCGAACTGGCTCACAGGCAGGTGCTGGGCACAGAAACAAGTCCCTCTCACAGTCTCCAGCAGCACAACTACCTACATCAGACATGGGGTGCCCCCAGACATGTTAAAGTTCTGAATCCCTTCCCGCTGTCCAGAAGGGATGAGGGAAAGTCGCACAGGGAGGGTGGAGCCACTGAAGAGCCATGTTCCATCATCCAGGCAGGACGAGTGATACTTCAGAGTATCATCCCTCCAGGAGAGGGAAAATGAGAAGTGAAAAGCTGCTGATTAAACAGGGACTTTCCCTGCTGCTGCTGTGCCATCACTGCCAATCAAGGGTCCACAGAGGCTGTGAAGCTTTCATCGGTGTCTAGGGGCACCCATAGTCACATAGCCACCAGCTTAATATACCCTACTCCATGAATCTGTGCAAATCCATCTAGTGGTAGTTCAACTATATGTTGTGTGATTTCTTTTCCCACTTTCTCTGCTGTGATTCTTCCAGGAAGAAAAAATCAAATGCTTCCTTATCCTCTTTGTCTACACTGTAAATAATTTTATACACTCTCTCATGTCCTTTCTCACCATCTGCTTTCTAAACTAAAATGGCCCAGACATTACCAAACTAGGAAGTGTACCTATCTTCACCCAAAACTTTAGATTTCTACCTTTCCGAAGAATCTCCGACTCTCTGCTGTAGATTTGGAAGGATTCCATTAGGAGAGTGAGAGCACTGGGTATTATTAACAAAATGTACATCTTCCTCAGCAATGAGTTTAATATTCATAGAAACAAATTGGCCCTCAAATATTACTGGACACAAATCCCATCAATCTCAGACAATGAGTTATAGGTTGCATTCAAATGGAGGACAAAGTAGACTTGTGTGAAAGCAAGCAGGCCCACACACAGGAGCTCCAGGAGCTGTTTTTCCTATAAACCCAGAAAAACACCTCTGAGGTTGGTGAGATGTCTACATCTGCCTGGCCTAATATGTTAACATGGCAGACTAACATGTGACTTAGCTGCTGCCATTTCTGTGCTAGCTGAAAACATGGCTGGAAGTCAGCCATTTTGGGTCTGCCGAAGGGCTGACCAGTGCATGGCTTCCCTCACAGCTGCATTCTGTCAAGGAGTGGCAATTATAGCTAGGTACCTGCCATAATGCTGCTCCTGTGCCAGGTCACAGAGCAAGCTCACCAGGCTGCCATGTGGATGCAACCACAGTCTTACAACATCTGGAGAACAAAAGGCTGAGGGTGCTTCTTTGAACTGTTGACACATCAGCAAAATACAGAAAGGGGAAAAATCAATCTGATATTTGGGAAACAGCGATCAAACAGAATGGTGAAGTTTTCTGAGTTATCTTTAGCCACATATTAAAGCCAGATGAATGACAGCCAAACACAATTAAACAAGAGAGGGAGAAGAGAAAAGCACTTACTTCATGATAAGTATATAGAACGAGTACATAATGATGAGCACAAGGCTTTCCCACCTCAAAGAAATAAAAGGAAGGAAATTAGTAGTTGCACTAGCTTCCATTAGTGATGCAGCTCCTACAGCTTAAAGCAGGGGAGATTAGCCTTTTTCTTTTCAGAGCATTATACCCTGGGGGATAAGGTGATCTGCAAGAGCAGTGGATGTAGCCAGTATCAAAGGAAGGATGTGTCAGAGCCAAAAGTGGGTAGTGCCACCTTTTGCTTTTTGCTCTTGCCTGCATTTATCTTTTCCCTGTTACGTGCAGAAAGACAGGTGAAGGGGCATGTAAAATTAATGCTAATTGCCCACCCTGTCATAAAAGGCAAAATCTGTGGGGAAATACCAACTCAGTGGGATGAACAATGGGCCTTTCTGCACTTACCCTTAAGCCAGTCCAGGAAGAGATCCAGAGGTCACCCTTCCACATGACGGACAACTTAAGGGGATGCCATGGCCTCTGCTAGACTGCTTCATCTGCACTAGATGGAGCACAGCCTAGTCTAGGTGGCCAAAAGGTCTATTGGTGGTCCAGGGGGCATTAGAATGGAACAGAGAAGCATGTGGAAGGGCACACATTTTTATGTTCCAGTTTAGCAGGAGGACCCATTTTGGAGCACACCAAATTGTGCCACTGAAATGGGTCCCCCTGGGACTCCGAGGCCAGGAACTTTCATTCCTGGCTGTTGGAGGCTTACACCAGGCTCCAAATCTTGTGTGAGCTTAAGTGTGGGACAGGACAGCTCAGGAGCTGTCTCAAAACAGGCTGTCCAAGCGTGGACAGCCTTATTCCAGGACAGTTGGACTGCTCCAGCTGGGAGTAATTCCAGTCGGAATGGCTCCAGCTGGAATGGTCCAACTCCAGTAAGAGCAGAAACACCCAATCTTTGTCCTTTGCATGTGCAGAACTCCCATAGTTCATACAAAAGGCAGTAGGCAGACATAATAAGTTGCACTTGAGTTTATGGTTTGTGAGTCAGCCTCTGTCCTTTCCATGCCCACCCTGAACTTCAATTTTTCTACTCGCATTTCCTATTACCCTTGACTCTCCCTTTCCTCTGTTATCTTTTTCAGGGCCCAGTCATGCTTCCCTTTTGTTGTATGTGGAGGCAAAAACATTCTGTCATGTCTTGTACTGAGGCCCTTATTACAGGCAGATCATTTTCTGGTGAAGTTTTTGCTTACGGTGTTTTATTTTTTGCAATGTGAATCTGAACAAACCCTAGTAAGATCACATTATCATGCCAATCATGTGGTGGCAACAGCAGTGAATAAAGTTCACTTCTCTGGTGCCACTGCATCCTTGAGAGTCCATCCAGTAGAGCTGATCCAGATTGTTAAAGGACTATAGACGTACAGTAGTAAGGATTTGTTCATGCTACCTTGAGAAGGTTGCCGTGATGGATTTGTGAGGCACTTTCAGAAGAGTGTTGCCATTGGTCTAGCTGAACAGTGTTGTTCATATCTGCATGGAGGTTATCTGATGGAGGTATCCAGAACACTGTCAGGTCATGCTACATTGGACCAATTTTAGGTACTGAAGTCTGAGGTGGTAAACAAGCTGCTTGCAGGAATCCAGCCAACCACTTGTTCCTTTGATTCTTGTCCTTCACGGCTAATGAAAGCCAGCCAAGAGAATATAATTGGGTGGTCCAATCATAATAAACGTCTTTGCAGGAGGGAGTTGTCAAGTGCACTTAAGAGGACTTCTTTGGATTCAGAGGTATTAAATAAGTATCACCCAATTGCTAATATTCATTTTGGGGGCAAGGTGCTGAAGAAAGCTATATCTGCCCAACTGCAGGCATGCTTGGAAGAAATGGATTATTTATAGCTAGTTAAGACTGGTTTCAGGTGAGGGTTAGGTACTGAATCTGCCTTGGCTGCCCTGATGGATGGCTTTATCAAGACAGAGTGTCAAGTTAAAATTCATCTCTTCACCCAGATCTTTGAGGTTTTGCTCCTTTATTGTGGCCCTGCTGAGATGTGATAGTGGTATTTTAATTATGTTCCTTGATTTTCTTGATATTTTATGTTGTGACCCACCTTCGGACCATTTGGCTCTCCTCAACCCCTCAGCAGTTTTCCATACCACTGACCATGGCATCCTGCTGGAGTGGCCTTGAGGACAGGGACTTGGGAGGCACTGTTTTACAGTGGTTTTATTCCTTTCTCTGAGGTAAATTCCAGAAAATAGCAATGGGGGATTTTTGTTCAACATCCTAGGAACTCTCATGTGGAGGCCCTCAGGGACCAGTTCTGTCCCCTTTATGAGGCCACTCAGTGAATCCAGGGAGTTAAGGGGTGGGGGTGTTTTGCCAGAGAAAGAATGGGTAAATGATCCTGGAGTGCACCTGAAGGTTTTCCCTTCATCTTCTGCTTGAGAATGCCCAGAAGCAATTAGTGGGCTACTGTGTGACATAGGATGCTGGACTAGATGAACTGTGGCCTGATCCAGCATGCTTGCTCCTATATTCTTCTGTTTATACTCATTGCTGTCATTTGAGACCCGTTTGGCAGTAGTAGTTAGGAGGGCCTACCTCTAGTTTGTCAGGTCTGGCCTTTCCTGGATAGTAACAACTTGCCCATAGTGATCCATGCTCTGGTAATCTTGCAGTTACACCACTATAATGCCTTCTACATGGGGCTATCCTTGAAGACTATCCAGAAGCTGGAAATACTGTAGTGTAGACTGCAGCAACTCAATTGCTGATGGGAGTTTTTGGTTGGACAAATATCATACCATCTTGAAAGATTCATACTGACTACCTATTTGTTACCAAGCACAATTAAAGGTGTTGATAAACCCTAAATGGACTAGGCCTCGGTGATCCGAAGGACTGCCTTCCCTCATATGGAACTGCCAGAATTTCAAGAGCACAAAGTGAGGCCCTTCTTATAGATCCACCACTCAGAGATGTGAAAGGTGATGACACATGAAAGTGGTCCCCAGACTTTAGAACAGCCTCCTTCTGGAAGTACACCAGGTACCAACATTTTATGGTTTTCACCCAAGGCTTGTTCTGTTACCCTGCCAGAGAGGGAAGGAGGGTCATAATTTAAGTAGGTTTTAAGATGTTTTATATAGTGGTATTTTATATTTTTACTGTTGTGACCCACTCATTGGGCTCTTGGGTAAAGGGTGGGGTATAAATATTTAAATACAAATACATAAAATAAATACCATATGCCTCATTTTTTGCACAAAATTTGCCAGAACAGTGCACGCTAGGCCCATGTAGCTGTAGAATACTGTTGTCAACTTAGCACATGGTCCCACTTTTAGGTCTGGGATGGCCTCATGGTCCAGCCATGTATGAGTTCATATCTTGTAGGACCTCAGTGTAAGCCTCAGTTTAATAAGGCATGAGTACAAGCCCCCTTTCACTCAACAAGAGGGAAATGCAACCAGGTTCCGAGACTACATGTGATATGGGAACAGGCTTATCTTTAGCTGCCTCCAGATGGCAGCAGGATAACTTACTAGGAAGCAATAATGTGGGGTATTGATCCCCTGCCGTTATCACTTGCTAGTCAGAGCATTTTCTTTATGCATTTAAAGTATCATACATGAATGGCTGTTAGTCTCAGCCTCCATGCATGCATGGTGGATGGCACTATTGTCGCGGCTTGGTCCATAAAGTAAGTGAATCCCCTATTGCTGGAAAACCTGCCACCAGTGCTAGGATTTCAAGCAACAGTTTTTAGCGTGTTTTAGAGGGAATATAGTGGGCTGTGGTGTGGTTGCCACAGATAAATGGCATCATAATGGCACAATGTTCCCCTCATCCGGATGGGGCCTTTATATTAGTCTGGACTTGCTTGGCTTTTTGTTTCTTGTTGAGCTTCTTCCCCACATTTCCATTCCGTTTATTCTTTTCATAGTGCTGTGGCTTGCACCATGAATCTGGAGAGACCACTTCTCTGTCTATAAAACCATTTTTCTTTCTGGCTGCCTTGCTTGCTTTAACATTTCTGAATCTCTTTGGCTTCTCCTTCCTCATGCTCATAATATCCCTTGACTTTTTTTCTGTTTTTATCTTTACTGCTGTTTATTTCATTCCATTTGTCAGTGTCAGAGTGACAGAATAGGCCATTTTTAGAGTTCTTCATATGTGTCCCAAAGTACCAAATTAAGATCTAATTCTAATCTTCAAGCTATATTAAGAAATAAGAAACACAGCTTACCATACAATTTTCTCATCATAAATAAACTAAAAGAGAGGGAGAAAGAGAGAGAGAGAAAAGAAGAATGATATTTTCTAGCCCAATTGAAAATGTTTGGTTATATTAGGCAGCAAATATGGAAAGTTAGCACAGGTAAATTTGATAACAAATGATTTCTGGATATGATTACTGACTTTTTCATTCATTCTCAACCCCCAATAAAACATCATTGTTTCCGTAGTCAACGCAAAAATAAATACCAACTTTAGGAAGAAATCCCAACATTTTCTTCTTTATTGCTACAACTGTATACAAGCATTTAGGCTTGCACAACTCAAACCCACCCATCCACCCCGTACTTGGCACCAGGGTGTTTTTTTTTGGGGGGGGGGGTCAGGCTTTCTGGCATTTCTGCATTGCACCCACAGTCTGAACAGGATCCCAGTTCTTAGCCTGCCTGGACATATCTCTCTTCCTCTGCCTACTATTGTCACCCAAGACAGAACTGTATGGGGCCCTGGGGCTGCTGCTTGTGGGACCAGCAACAGCTAATGGGTATTATTTAATAAAAATGCCCAGTGGAACACTGGATATGCCTTGTGTTGTGGTTACGTTTATGGATCAACTTGGAAGTTATCCCATATCACACGTTTGCCTCTGTAGCCAAAGGCGATATGTTCCAGCTCCTACTGTGGATAATGAAACCCGCAGATGACATGAACACATTTACTGTTCTGTATAAACCTTCCAGTCAACTGTGGTTGAGTGGATCAGTGGATATGGGGGCATGGCCCTGTTATTTTCCCTTGCAGTTAACCGCAGTTGAGTGAATCAGCGGCTACTGAATCAGCAGATACGGAGCTGGGGTTTTTTTCTCCCGAGCTAGAGGAATCAAAACTTCACAAAGTGAGAACGTCCCAACTGCATGGAAGGGCAGAACTAATAGGAAAAAAAGAAACTTACCACAATAAGTACTATCACTGACAGTGTGTAGTACACAGAGTCCCTGAACACAGACCACCAGGTAAGCTGGACCACCTAAAAAAGAGAGCACCATTATTCTACTCATCCAGTGGGAATTAGCTGGGCTTTAATTTTAGATTTTAAAAGGACTAATTCTGGCAATAAATGTGCCACTTAGCTTTACTATATGTGGTCTGAAGACTATTTCACAGGTTTATGCATGTTCCCCTGTATGCTATTTTTGGCTTTGCAGTTGGTATGAACCACTGAGAAGAATACATTTGCTTCTCAAAAAGGACATTATTAAAGAAGTGACCTTAAAAAAGAAATCTTGGCTTCTTAAGTCAGGCTTGAGGGTGTCATTTATATCATGCAACTGATGTTCCTTTGTGCTTCCTTCTGAGAAGTTAGAGATCATATGAAAGGATTAAGGTCACATGGGAAGGAAGATGCTCCTTCTGCATCACGGGTGCTGAACAGCAGTGTTCTGAATGTTCCTGCCAGCCCCATGGCATGGTGAGAACCGTGGTTCAAGGACATCTGGAGGACTGCAGCTGAGTACCTTGATTCCAGGCAGTTCTAGCCAGAGCATCATTCTGTGTTATTTAATCATTTCATTATGGAGTGGAGTCACATAGGAATTTTAACCATGCTGTTTCCACAGAGTGAGAAAATCATGAGGACCAACACTATGGATGAGGAATCTTTCACCTTCTAAATGTTCTAGGCTCTGCCATTAGGGATGTGCATGTATTTTTTCCCTTTCACATAGAAGCAAATGGGATGAAAATCTGCATTTGGGCAAATGGAGCCACTTTGAATGTCCTATGCTTCAAATTTGCTTCGAATTCTCATTGAATCCCTATTGCGACCAATCTGAATCTGAATCTGATCTGGATCTGATCAAATCCTGTCTGAATCCACTCTAGAGGTGACAAAGCATCTGCTTTGAATGTAGCAAAGCTTCAAATGAAGGGACAAAAGTTTTCACTTTGCAAGCAAATGTCTGTCTTTGAATATAGGCAATATTTGATTTGAATGCAAATTGCAAAGTGATGAACATTTTTCACCCATTCCTATTTGTCATTTCAACAAAATAACCAGAAATAATGTGAATTACCAACAGACAACATCTGAAGGGCTACAGATTCCTTATCCTGTGTTTAAAGAATCAGGATTTGTGTTTTGTTATCTGGAAAAAGATACTTACATTCTTATTTTTCTCTCAAAGCAATTATTCTCACATTATATGACACTAAAAACCTTTTTGCCTAGCCAATTGTTATTGAGTTTAATACTCCACCAATAGACCAGCAGTGCTTAATGGAATGCACTTCAAAGAGAAATAATAATTTATTTTTATTTATTTAAGGATTGAGATCCCATCCTTCACTCAAAGGTCATAAAGGCCACTTGACTTGTATTTTGCTATTGCCTTTTGCTGTGCTGTAATTCCCAACAGACCCATTCAGCTAGACCAATGGCAAAGTGCTGTAGTTTAATCACCATTGGTACTGCAAGATGGCACAAAGCTAAAAGAAGGAACCACCAACAGGAAATGCCTCAACTTCAGTTTCAGACCATGTCATATTGCTGTTGCTTTTAGACTAGCAGGACTCATCACAGCCACTGTCTCTACATGGGCTGAAATGTACAGGATCAGAAATCTTTATGTCAGATATGTAAAGGGAGGTAGCAGCGACAGCTGCATCTTCATGATCTTGGAGAATAAAAATGGGGCAAGTTACCTCTTACAGGTAGCCTTTCACAGGAAGAAGTAAAAAGATGTCCCTTGGGTTTTATCCAGCAAGAGTCACATAGTTCATATCAGAAATTAACAACCATGAAGACATTTACAGAGCCTTCTAGACTATATGTTACACACTCACACACACACACCACACATACACACACACACACAAAACCAATGGCAGTCTATAATCAATGAATCTGAGGGCACTTGGAAAAGAACTAACAATGGTACCTATCTACACCTGTTTTAATCCAGCTCCAGTACATTTTGAGAGTAAAATAACACACCAGCAAGGTGACAAGCTGCTTTGTTCCAGCATTATCTAACTTAGAAAAGTCCATTTTTGGGTTAGATAAAGTGGAAAGAAAATGGGGCTTTCTGCACTTGGTCAAATGCAACTCTGAGATGTTGCATTTGCACCTCATAGAGCCATTTGCTAACCAGAAACTACCTGTCCTGTAGCTCCCCACAGGCTAGATAGGCATGAGGTACTTTAATGTGCTCCACATCTATATTAGCCCTGGGACCAGTAAGGCTCTGGATGCACCATTCACACCTCTTGCTCTTTGGAAGAGATGCAAGAGGAGTACATGATGGGTGGAGTACTGGGGCTCCGTGATGGCTGATGTCCAGGTGGCCATACAAAGTTCAGGTAAGTTTAGAATGGTCTAAGCATGCGCCAAATGCAGATGCATAGAGCATTCTAGTGCTATGCCTCCTTACTTGATAGGAAGCATAGTGCAAATTTGCCCAATGACTAGTCACTGTGGTGGTGTGTTCTCTCTCAAAGTGGACTGAAGTTAGCTTAAATAACTCTATAGTATAAGAGATGTTTTCAATTTGGCTGATTAAAAAACTGTACAGAACACAGGAGACCTGCATGATACATAGTGTTAATTTTGAAGCACTTCTGTTGTAGTTTTGGATCTTTTAAAAAATCTGGTTGAAGGTGGCAGATGTCAGACACAGAGACTACAAACGAGCTAACAGAAAGGAGCTAAGAGTACTCTAAAATGGCAAAAAATCATAATGCAGACAGAAATGCAGATGTGGTAAACCACCTGCCCCATCAGTTAGAAACCAAAAGTTAATCAAAATCATAACCTATTTATCAGGAGCTGTCAAATGGAAACCAGAACTAAGTGCAATGGACTGAATCCAGTTAAAGTCGAGCAACTTGTTATGTTCCACTGACCATTCTGGGACAAAGTGTATGTGACCTTTCCAATCAGGAAATGGAACTTTGAAATGCCTCGCCTTCGACTGAATTAGGCCTGTTTACCAGAAAAGTGGAAATGTTCAGATGAACCATTGGGAAACCAATTGTGCTCATTTGAACACAGAGAACTCAAGAGAAATATTAAATATTGTATTTCTGTTGCAAAGATCAAATATATTTTATTGCTTAAGATCCTAAGCACTCCAAGAACCAATGTAACTATGCACTTGCAAACAACATATCACACAAGTCGCATAGGAATGTCCCAGAAACATGCTGGGAAAGAGAAAATCAAAGCCTCTTCCTGGGTATAAAATTAAACATGAATACAATGTGGGAGGAAAAGCTGAAAAACCCACTTTCCATATGACACTATCTTAAATTTGATGCCTTTCTTATTTATTTATTAGAGAAACACGGGACAACTGATGTATTCTGGCTTAATAAAGTAAAACAAACCAAGGACCTTGCTGGATTACATCCTGGAATGGGGACCTGCCATCTGCATGCTGGCGCACACTCTGGCAGGCCCCATTCTATTCCAGGATATAATTCTGAATAAGGCCCAGTGCAGAAGAAGAAGAAGGAGTTGGCTTTTATGCCCTTCTTTTCTCACCCATTTAAGGGACTCAAAATGGTGACAAAACTTTCTATACTTCTCCCTACAACAGGTAGGTGGGGCTGTGAATGCTCAGGAGATGTGACTAGCCCAAACGCACCCAGCTGGCCTTGTGGAGGAGTGTGGAATCAAACCCCATGATTGTGAGATATGAGTCTGGCGCTCTAACCACAAGACCAAACTGAACATTAAATTAGTAAAATGTTCTTATGAGCAAGAAGTCAGGACACTGATCCCACTCAACAAGCTATATCTCATCTCCACAGAAAATAAAGAGTACATTTTTTCTTTCAAGCCAAGCCAACATTAATCAGTGTTTTCTTATTTACACATATAGAAAGAACATATAAATATGCACAAACACCTCATGCTGATTTATTTATGTTTTAGGAACAGCCCCAATCAATCACATTGCATTTACAATATTAATACAGTGCATCTAAACTTGGATTATTCTACATTTGATTTTCTTGTTTCCCCTCCTACGCAGAAGGAATGGCACAGGACAGAATGAAAAAGCCCACTAACCTGTCCAGCAAAGAGTCCACAGACTCCAATAATGCAAAGGATATTAAAAACAGCCGAACCAACAATGGTTCCAACTCCCACATCGCCATGAGTGATAAACACACCTGTATGAAGGGAAAGAAAGGAGAGGTGAATGATAGCTGCAATTAAAAAGTGAATGAGATCTTAACCTACTCCTTGGCCTCAACAAGTCTCTTGCTCAACTTAGGGCCTTTATCTATTATTGCAGCTTACGGGAGAAGACATGGGGAGTAGGCACAAAGTTTTGTGTACTGGAAGTTCCACGTTTGCTGAAGTGAGGCACAACAGAACACGCTCTATATGTTTGCTTGAGAAGGGAAAAATGTACTTGGACAGGAATGGAAAAGAGGTTAATCTCAGATGTAATGACATCCCTCCTTCCACCAGCCTTGGCCAATAAGGCCAAAGTCCATGGATGACAGCAGTAAGCATGACAGTGACCCTTTCCACACTGTGGAACAGTAGATCCAGATCAGCAGATCTGGATTTACTGGATCTACTGATCTGAATCACTGGGAGACGAGGACCAGATCAGCACCATCTGCACTGACGGTGCTAATCTAGTGCAAGACCCCCAAGGCTGTAAAGTTTGCGTGAGCTTTGCAGCCATCCTCCCTATCCCTGACACCTAGGAGTGAAAGTTCCTAGCTTTGGGGTGTGCGACTCCAGTAATTCTGGATCATGGTGTCCTCTTGATCCAAATCTGACTCCATCTTGTGCAGAAGGAGCTGGCTTAATGGGGGTAGGGCCTTCTTGATCTGGATTAATGTGCAGATCAGGAGGCCCAGGATCTGGATCTAGAGGCTAGGGCAGAAAGGGCCAATATCCGGAGAGACATGCTTTCTTATGGAGCTGTGAAGATAGAGGAACACTGTCCTGAATTGAATAAACATTGTACTAAAGAATCCTAAGACTTGCAATAATGAAAGCTATACGATGGGCCCCAAAACCTAACTGCAGATAGTCATTAGAAGCCATTCAGTGATTTGTGATACCTGCAGCAGGACCTCCCCTGAAGATCTTAATGATCTCATAGGTCTATTCTGAGAGAAGTATTTTGGTAAGTAAGCTGGTCACAAATTATTAAGATTCTTGTATGTCATAAATTGTAGTCCACGGTCAGAGACAGAAGTGGCATGTCTATAGAATACCTGCTATCTTAAGATCTTCACTTTTGAAAAGCAGAAACATGTACTGAATATACTTTAGGTTTATTTCTTACCAATGACTGATGCAAATAATTCTGGGGTTGAACTTCCTGCAGCCATAAAAGTAGCTCCTGCAACATCTTCACTCAGATGTAATTTCTGAAATAAAAGTATGGAAGCCATCTTTGTAGGAGCATACCTCTATGTCCCTGCATAAACAACATAATTCCTTTATAATCTTACCTGAGACTGGCAGCGAATCTTACAAAATCCCCTTGAGCTGAGTGGCAAGCAGCCATAAACAAACCCTGGGGCAGTCCCCAACGTGATATCAATAAACATAGTGGACTCTAATTTCCACCATTGCCTAACTGTTGGATGGTGCTAACGGAGGTAGAGTCAGAGATACTTGGAGATCAACCTATTGACAAAGCCTTCCCATAGCCCATGAAAGCACTGAAAAGCCTGAATTAATATTAATTAGCGTTGCAAAGGGCCACAAAAAGTTTATAAGAGCAAACAGTTACTTTAACGTACCTCACAAATTTTTTCTAATGATGGTACAAAGAAGTCATCACATACAATAGCCAAGGCATAAAACATATACAAAGCCTGCAGAGGAGAGAAAAAAAGCAAGAGGATATTACACACAACTCAGCCATGAATAGGGATGGGTCTAAAATCTATTAGATACTGAATATGAATTTTGCGATATTTTGAAGATTTGATTTTTTTTTAAAAAAATTCTGCTCAGTCAGATGCCTTCTGCTTCATTTCAAGACAAACTAAGTTTCAGTGCCATTTCAGCAGGATTTGATGCAGATGTATACAGCTGCATAGGAATGCTGTCACTTGTATATCCTTGCATGCATCCCACTGAACTAGGGATGGGCACCAATGAAAAATTCATGATCATTTTGCAATCGAAACAAACATCCAAAAATTTGTTTCCTTGTCAAATGGGTTGTACATTCATTGTTTGCATTTGCAGATGAACATTTTCATGGCTTTTGTTGTTGTTGTTGAAAAAGCCTATATTCATCAGTAAAATACTGCAAAAGTGCAAAAAAAAATCTATTGAATTTTCATATTTGCACACCTTGTTCATTTTGTTTGAAAGTCCAGATGCAAAAATTTACAAATTTGAACAGTCAATCAAATTTTTAATGCAAATTCATTCATGCACATCCCTATACTGAAACTGTGGGCATTTGAGCATGTCAATGGACTGGAGCTCAGAAGTTCAGGCACAGAAAAAGTTCAATTCAAACAAAGTTTTAAAAAATTAAATAAATTCACCCCCCAAAATGAAAATAATTGGAATCTATCGCATTTCTAGTTAGAACTGAAGCACACACTACCTAAGCTTCTAGCTCCATTTTATATTGTTCTTCCTCTTCTCAAACCTCTTTCCACTGTCTATTATGTGCTCTTTTTATGAGTCCTTCTGCAATTGAATTTCCTTCCCTGGAATACTTCACCACTTATGACCTTGTCCTACTGAGTTTTCCGCACAGCCACAGACCTTTGGCTTCAAGCTTCCAAAAATAGATTCCCACAAACATTCTTAAGCTGACGTAACATAATTACCCCTTGCTCCCTACCATTTCCCACACGTATATATTATAACATAGGCCCTTAGCATATTGACCCTGATGCTGGAACAGATTTTGGTATAAGGAGCAACATAGTCACACACTATGAAAACCAGGTCAAGCTCCACCCACCACCATGCTTCACCTACAATGGGGGCCAAAAGCCACCCAACTGGCCCAAGCATAGCCTAGCAGACCATAGAGGCACATGGACAGCACATCCTGTTGGTCCTGTATACTATGGGGAGCTCTTTTTGGTGGTATTCCAGGAAGTGCTGTCACAAATGAGTGCACAGCAAAACTTGTTAGGCTGGAACTCTGAAGGCTAGGAACTTTAGAACCTTGTTATTGCTTCCAAGGGTTCTCTGGAGGCAGCGGCAAGGAATGAAGCAGAATGGGCCTTCCAAATGTAGCAGGTCCTGTTTCTTTTTCTTTTTATCTTTGCATGTGGTAGGTCATTAGCTTTTTTAAAAAAACAACTTACATCACTTATATTTATAATCATATATAACAATTTAACAACATTCAAGAATTTCAAAACTTTGGTTGTGTTATAAAACAGAGTTTTTTTACATTCTTGATCTGATTTTTCTGGTAACTGGTACTGGATTCATACAACATTTATTATTTATCAACATTTTCAATTATTCCAAGAAAAATTTTATGGCCATCTTGGATTATGGTTTCCATACCTCTAAATATACATAACTTTCCTTTTTCCCTATATATTTAGAATATTGGGAGGTGATAAGATCATACAAAGTCTGAAGATTTAGAGAATCTGATTTTTCCCAGTTTCTAGCTATACTTTCTTACTTGCTAATAACAAAAAGTGTAGAAGTAAAGCCTTATTTTTGGTTATTTTATCTGATGGTAAGATACATAATATAAACATACATGGGGGAAATTCAATTTGTGTTTCCAATATTTTGACAATTTCAAGGTGTATCAGAACCCAAAAGTTATTAATAAAAGGGCAAAAACACCAAAGATGGACATATGTGCCTACCAAATCACATCCATGCCAACATTTTTTTGAATAAGAGGGTGTGATGTGGTTCAGCCACACTGGAATTGTGTACTATCTTGTGATGACCTTGAGATACAGTTCTCAATATTGTATATTCCTGCATGGGATTTTTTTTGTCCAAAGTGCTTGCCATTGCGTTAAAGTTATATCTATTTCTATGTCTGTTGATCAGAGATCTTTGTGATGGTTTTGATCCGTCACTTTATCTTCAGAAATTATTTTATAGATATGTGAGATTAGTTTTTTTGGTAATGACAATAATATTTCTAATGAGGTTTCAAATTTACTTTCATCTTTATCTAAAATTTGTAAAATAACTTTGGATTTTAGGGTTTCCTTTAAAACCCTATTTAGAAACCACATATCTGTATTTGGGTTGAGAATTTGATCTATAATATCTTCTTTCATTTGATGTGATTGTGGCTTTAAAAAATCCTTAATTTTGGTGAGATCTTTTTTTCTTTCGGTATTATGGATTGAAGCTCTGTTATATATAAGGCCCTAAATGACTTGGGCCCAAAATATCTAAAGGAACACCTTCTCCCTTACCAACCTGCCCGTACCTTAAGATCCAACAATGAGGCCCTCCTGGTTGTCCTGCCACCTTCAATAGTGAGGTTGGTGGACACCCAGGAGAGAGCTTTTTCAGCGGTGGCCCCGAGACTGTGGAATGGCCTCCCCCTCGAGGTGCGCCATGCCCCCTCCTTGTATTTATTTAAGAGGGCCGTAAAGACATATCTATTTGCCTCAGCCTTTGGCTGAGGTTTTATTCTCCCCCTCCACTTACTTACATTGACACCACTATTAATGCACCAAGGAGTGCATGGTTTTAAATTTGTTGAATTTTTAAGGTGTTTTTAAACATGCATTTTGTTTTAATCTGTATTTCATTTTAATTTGTATCTGTTTTAATCTGTGTTAATCTGTTGTTACCCGTCCAGAGACCTTCGGGTATGGGCCAGGATAGAAATGTAAATAAATAAATATATTGTAGAGGCATATATTTGGATAAATATGGAAATAACTTTGTTCTCTTTTCAGCTCATTTTTTTCTGTTTATGAATCCAGGCAAGCTGTGATATGGAGATTCCTCTAATAGTTGGTTTGAGTGCATCCCACTGATATTCAGGGGGTATTTCAGGTTTAATATTGTATTAATAATGTTAAGTTAGTTGATTCCTGTTTTTGTAACAGTAAAGTATCTAATCGCCAGAGCCTTGGTTTTCTTACATCCTTTAATTTTAATTCTACTAAATACGGGGCGTGATCTGAAAATGTGATGGGGTCTATTATCATTGAAGAGATACATTGTATTAATTGTTTAGCTAAAAATATATAGTCTAGTCTAAACCAGGTTTTGTGGACTTGTGAAAAATAGGTGAATTCTTTGCTGGAACCACTATGGATTCTGAAGCTGTCTTTTAAATTTTGATCATGAATTACATCTCGAATGCTTTCTTTTTTGAATTTATTTTGTTTATTGTTGTTCTTACTATATTTTTAGCAGGTCCTGTTTCACTCTATGACCTGTTCCACTAGACTGGGACAGGGCACCCTGCCTTGCCCCAGAACACCACACTCAAGTGCAGAAAGCCCCCTGGCTGGCCAGATAATGGCCCTCTGAATGCCTTGAACTTAAGTTGCCAACACTCCTTGTTATGAGCCACATTGACTGAACCCCAGAGGAGTTGCAGTTTGCTAAAAATTGAAAGGACATGGTTTGGGTAACCATGATATTAAAGTGGTAAAGATGTCCTAGAGTTGAGATAAAATCCTGGAAACTTATAAGAACATGTAGTTTTTATATCAGCTAAGGGGAGTTTTAGCACTATAATACATTCTGTAA
This sequence comes from Aspidoscelis tigris stejnegeri, assembly GCA_023333525.1. Classification (NCBI taxonomy): domain Eukaryota; kingdom Metazoa; phylum Chordata; class Lepidosauria; order Squamata; family Teiidae; genus Aspidoscelis; species Aspidoscelis tigris. Next base: position 92,417,404 of record JALMGA010000003.1, on the reverse strand, counting down.
AAAATAAATGCTTGAGAATATAGTGGACCTTCAATTCAAGCAAAGCTGTACTTATTAAAATAATAATTTACTCAGAGGTTATTTATTTCATCCAATTTCTCAAAAAGCAATCATGAAACTCAAATACAGTATTTAAAATATGAAAAGTATAATTTCCACTTCAATTGTAAAAAGGCAAAAGAAGTAAAATTAAAGCATATATATATATATTTCTGAACCAGACTATTTGGAGGATATTAGATTATTTCAGAAGTCTGCAGAACTGCTGAAGACATTTGCATTGTCTACAAAGTATTACTTGTCCCTGAAACAGACCGTGACTTTAATTTTCTGTCATCTCAAAGATTATGCCTTTAAAAAAATAAACTATATATATAGTTTGATTTTCCTTTCAGTATTTCTAACAAGGATCAATATGTGCCTAAATTGTTTCATTATGATTGCCCCTCCTGGTAGGAAGTCAGTGAAACCAACTAGATTTTTTTTTTAAATATTATCATCCAATGCATCTATGTTAAGTGCTACACGATGATCCATGCTTCATCCAATATGGACCAAATGTGATTGGAACGGGTGGGGCTCGGCCTAATCTGCATTAATGTGCTGACATCTGTCCCATATTGTGGAATTTGTTCCAGAATAAAGGGCAGTGCAGACAGGGCTTTTTTCTGTAGAAGCCTCCAGGTTGAGATAATCCACAGTTGGAAAACACATAAAGGGATGCTTCTGTGCACTATGACAGCACCATACATGAGAAAAGATGAAAATACTTACACCAATAATATGAAGCAATACTGCTCCTCGTTGCCTTTCCTTGTTTGTGAATAAATCATCAGGAAATTCGTGTATTGCTGAAAGAGAAAAAGGCAGACGGTTGAATAAGTACAAAAAAGAAAAATGAGCAATTGTTTGTTTATATTTTTATCTTGCTCTATACCCAAAGGTCTTGGGGCAGGTCACAATAAAATCAGTATAAAACCAGATAAAATAATGTAGCTAAAATGGTGACAGTGCCTGTACTGGGAGGGCATGCTGTCTCCTCAGCCAAAGTCCAGGGTAAACATCAAGCAGGCAGGCAACATCTTCCTTGTTATTTTGTAAAACGATTAAGACACCTCAGGTAAATAAACCTCAATCTAATTAAAATTTCCTCTGAGTTAGAGATTATAGTCTCAGTATGCCAAAATACAATATATATGCAGTAGCCCATTACGGAGAATATAGTACAAGCCCAATGCAAGTTGCTGAAATGGAGAATTCCTTATAATAAGCAGACACAGGGTCTTTCTGTGCTTACCTTCGTAAGTCTGGTTCTGTGGATCTGGATCCAGCAGTGTCTGATGCTGATCGGTTTGGGTCAGCCCAGACAAACAAAAATGAATGTTCCTGGCCTTGGGGCCCCCAGGGAGCCTATTTTTGGCCATTCAATGACGTTTGTGGCTGAAATGGGTTCGCCTGGCCCTACACATAGGTAGACCTCAGATCTAAAGCGGACCAAGAGACCATTTTGGGCCTCCCGATTTGGATTATGCTAACCAAAGATGCTACAATGTTTAGAGGCAGTTTAACTTTGGTTAGCTTTTTAGCTGGCAAGTAGCTTGTTTTTAGCTAGCAAACATCAGAAGCTGCTTGCCAGCTAGAAAGCTAACCAAAGCTGCCACAATATTTAGAGGCAGTTTAGCAGAGAAGTGCTTCTCTGCTGAACTGCTTCTAACTTCAGAAGCTGCTTGCCAGCAATCGGGGAGCAGGGGTGGAAGAAGGGTTGCGGGAAGAGGCTCGTGGGACAGCAAGGGTCAGATGACCCTGCTCATTGCTGCATCTTTACCTGTCAAACTGGGGCAATAAGTTCTTTTGCTTTTGCCCAGTGATCGGATTGTGGAGAGAAGAGGCTCGTTTCTGTTTGATCACTGTTTAAAAATGGCCAGCCGTTGTGATCCCCAGTGCACAGGACAGGAACAGTGAACACAGGATGTGAAACCACACCTCCTAATGACGCCAGAGTCTATCCCCTCCCCAAATAGCCCGGAAGTGTCCCCATGCACAAACCCGGCCACCAAATGATGCGGACTTCGCTCCCAAACCATGCCGAGAACAGTTTTTCAGGGGACTAAATTTAGCGTGGATTTGGGGGATTTGGTCTGCATGCAGTCCGGTTTGCAGGGGGATGCTCCTTGCTGAATTTGGATTCGATTCAGAGTTTATAGTGCATGGGGACACAACCCATGAAAAATAAATCTGGAAAGTCCAAAATCTAAACTAATGGTACAAGCTGACCTGGGAGGTCACAGTAAATGAATGTACTGTAGCCCAAAGAGATAAAATGTCAGGAGAAAAAAAGACAATGTTCATAATTTGCTAGAAATGAATGTATCAGAAAAGTCCTTTATCTTGACATGGATATAATTACAGGATTCAGTTTGCTCTAATTGAAATTATTTACTTTAATTTCATAGGTATACTTACTAAGCATAGAGTAGGAGGGACTGGGGATTAGGAATCTGGGGCACTTCTGGGGCCATCTGCTGGGACTCAAGAGCAGGAGAAGGTTTGTCCTTGTCTCTGCTTGAGATGCCCATGAGCATTTGGTGGGCCACTGTGTGCGACAGGATGCTGGACTAGATGGGCTGTGGCCTGATCCAGCAAGGCGTCTCTTATGTTCTTATGTTCTTATGAATGTCTCAGGTTATTCTAGTATTCTGCTGTTATTCACTGGTTGTTCTGTCTTCTTAATTTTACCATAATTTTTTTTTTTTGGGGGGGGGAATTAAAAAATATAGATTAATGTAAGAAGACAAATGTCCTGTCAACCTGCATGCTTGCTGAATTTACAGGTGATAGCGAAAATATAAAGATGCAGTGCAGTTTGATTTTCTTTGGTTCCGCAACAGATGAAGATGGGCAATGAACCAGAGAATTAATGAGGAGAATAACTTTAAGTATCCAATAAACAAGCACAGAGAAGATCATGATGGACCTTGAAAAAGAGAAAGAAGATAGAGTGCCTTCAGCGTATGAATCTGAAGACAGTTAATATAAATATTATGAACTGCAAGAAGAAACAATCCATCTCCTGAAACGATTAAAACCTAAGTGCTTTCCTGAGATAAGAATTACCAAACAGAAGGTCGCATACTTTGGGCATACTATGGGTGTTTTTCCACTGTCACTAAAAGTAACCATTAAGCACCCATTAATGGGTACAAAATAGCATTTTTGTACCCATTAATGGGTACTTAATGGGTACTTCTAGTGACAGTGGAAAAACACCCTAGGAGAACTGGCACTGGATTAGGAAAAAATAGTATATTGGCAAACCTGAGGGGGAAAGAATAAAGAGGAAATAGTGGGCAAGCTGGATAGAAAATATCAAAGGTTGTTTCTGCATTTATCTGAATAACTATGGTGCAGGTTAGGATGCCCTGGTCAGGGAGACACAACCTATACCATCCTGAGATGGATGGCATTTCTTGTTTAGAGCACATTAATGGCATTTTAGGCTTCCTCCATATGAACAGAAGTTCAATTTTTAAATAAGAATTATATGTCATCGGGGGAGGGGAGATCAGGATTTTAGAGACGCTTAGGTGCGGCATGGCCAAAATAGGTTGGGAACCATTGGTCTACACTGTCCAAGCCCTGTATAGTGGCTTCAAAGGCTGAGTCAGCCTCTGAAGACAGGAATCTTAGAAAGTCTAGGGACCTCTGAAGTTCCCAGTGGTGCTTTCTTATGCACCACTGGAAATATTCCCCTGTGATATTCTGAATCATGAGGCATGCCTTCCACATGTCCTTTCCTGTCTAGGATATTGGTCCACACTTGGCCTGGAATAGAATAGAGTACTATTGTTGTGCCCTATCCCAGTCTGTAGTTTTATCTCATGTGGACAAAGTGTGTTAAGAGGGATGTACATTAGGGTTTTAGACTGGAACATGTACCAGTCTAAGGTCGATTGTGGAAAGGGCCAAAGAGGTTAACTGAATGTTCTTGGAAGATATAGGAACTTAACTTGCCCTGTGGGTGAGCCAGTTTGGTTTTGTGATTAGAGTGCCACACTTACATCTCATAGTCACCGGGTTTGATTCTGCACTTCTCCATGAAGCCAGCTGGGTGACCAGCTCTCTTCTGAGCTCTCACAGCCCCACCTACCTCACAGGGTGTCTAGTGGGGAGAAGAATAGAAAGCTTTGTCAGCTGCTTGAGTCCCCTTAAATGGGTGAGAAAAGCGGGGTAGAAAAGCCAACTCTTCTTCTACTACTACTAAAGAACACTGATTATGGTGAACATGAAATGAGTGGCGAGCACTTGTTATTAGGGAGCCATTGGCAATGGAAGAGCAAAAGAACGGCAACGGGTGGAAATATGAGGTAGGAATATTCCTTTGATTGTTTGAATGCCTGTTTTTTTGGACAGCTACAGAAGAGGAGAGTTTTCTAAAAGGGATGACTGAAAAAAGCCCTGTCTGACAGCAACCTATCAGTGAAGATAGTGAAAATGAAGGATATGATTTTATTCCATGAGTTCCAGAAGGAACTGAACTGACAATGTCTGCATATCCATGTAGTAAAAGAAAGCACCCCTGTGGTGGGTTAGGGACTGCTTGTGGGTAACCATGTACACGTTAGTCTGCCCCTCTGCCTCTCATGAACCATTCTAGGTTGGAAAAGGTGGATTAGTTATGGCATGGGACCATGAGTGCTTTTGTTACACATGAATACAGCCAAAAGGTTTCAGACCATTTTCAACATACCCTAATATTCTACATAGCAACAGGCTTTGGGACCAAGTGCAGAATTTTAGAGGCAAGATAAGACAATTGTGGAAATAATAAACAAATTGTGGAATCAATCTCCTTCTGTATCTCCTTTCAGAGATTTGTGTATGGGGTTTAATTATATCCAACAGCTATAGCTATAATTTTAAGAATTTCTTCAAAGATTAATAGTTTTGCAGACTTCTGAGAAAAACTGAAAGGCCAGGAAAGTGATGCTTCTTCATTCCTTAGTGCCTACCGAAGAAGCAGGAAAAAATAAAAAGCAAGCAACTATTCTTAGTCTGTTTTTCTCATTTTTTCCCTCTTGCTTGGAGTTATATTGAGAGAGCTTTGAGCACTGGAAAAAAAGAGCTAAAGGGAAACTGTGAAGCAAACACCGGGGGAATCATATACAGGGCTGCAGCTGACAGGAAATGCTACATATTTACATCAGGCAGAATTGTGACCCTGAACAGGATAATCTACAGAACTGCTGTTAGTGTGCAGTAATCTTCAGCAGTAGCTGTCAATTTTTCAAGAGGCCAGAACTGCTTCATATTATGTAAAACTGATGTAACTAAATCAAGCTACCTCAAATCACCTCAGTTCTTGTATCAGGCTCTGCGTTATCCTCCTATGCAGAGGCCCACAGCACTGTTTTGCATCCCAGCCGAGGCCGCACGGGTCCTTTTTTTTATCACATTAACTACAAAATGTCTACTGTTTCTTTTTGTAACAACTGCTACTAAAGGCAGGAGGTTCCCAAATGTCTAGTCACTTCCAGTGTAAGAGGAAAGCATGCAGACCATGCTATAATCAGCTTAACTTGCTTACTCAGAAGTCCTCCCATTACTTCCTAAGTACTTTCAAAATCCTGAGTCAATTCGACTGCACTCTGATGGGATTAATTCTGATACCACTTTAAAGTTATATCACAACACTTGTAATCATGATGGAGTTTGTGAGAATCCGTGGAGAGCATAAGCTGTGTAAATGCTAGAACAGGACTGAAGAAAAGTATGGTCATTCCAGGCTCGTCTGAATTATTTGTCTAGCGTTCCTTGTAAAGCTCACGGGAGCTGCAGTTCAGCCACAGGTTGGACTGGATTGCTGTAGGCTGCATCCAGACGTTGCTTATTTATTCCACTATATTTGGATATCCAAATATAGCAGAATAAATGACATCAGGATGCAGGCCTCTGGGAACTCTACACAGAAATATGCACAGTTTTCATAGTGAGCCAGTTTGGTCTAGTGGTTAGGGAACCGGACTCTTATCTGGGAATGCCGGGTTTGATTCTGCCCTCCCCCATGAAGCCAGCTGGGTGACCTTGGGCTAGTCACAGCTCTCTGCTGACCTCTTACAGCTCCACCCACCTCACAGGGTGTCTGTTGTGGGGAGAAGAACAGAAAAGCTTTGTCAGCTGCATTGAGTACCCTTAAATGGGTGAGAAAAGTGGGGTAGAAAAGCTAACGCTTCTTCTTCCCACGTATAGGATGCCATTCAGGGACAGCCACCCTATGCTTAAAGGCTGTTTTTTTATGGCTTACGTATCACAAGACCACAGGACAAATTCAGGAGAGTACTATGACTATCCACACAGGCCAGTGGATGAACTATAAATACAATATAAATCTCAGCAGGAGATTTTAGTGCTATGCTTACACATAATAAAAAGAAGTGGCTCGAAAGCACTCTAGGTACAACACTGTTTGGCCCTTCTGTTCCCATCCCATTGCTAATTTGCCTTTTCTAGCCTAGAACGTTCACGAGAGGGGGAAGGGCAGATGGGCGTGGGAACGATGCCACCTGCAGATCAGCTCTTGGCTGCCTCAGAGGTGCTTTTTTATATACTGTGTGTGAATAAAGCCTCAGACTCCTCTTCCCAATGCTTAATTCTAATAGCCCTTATTCAAGCAAGTACTTGTTTACTTTATTTACAAACACAAGGTTACCACAGTAGCAGGAGTCCGCTCAAAATCGCAGCATGATGTTTGCACGCTATCTGCTGGCCCCTGCCTAACGTAACGATGGTAACTTCTATATTAAAATACATTTATCTTGTGACTAAGACCTTTTCTCCACTTACTTGGTAATCCAGATCAAGGAGCCTCCACTCACTTGGTAATCCAGATCAAGGAGCCTCATAGTCCACATTGTCTGCATGGGACTAGTTTTAATCTGGATTAGATCAGTACTAAGGGCACAGTAATCTGGATTAATGATGGACCTGATAAATCGGTACCACAATCATACTAAGGCTGTCTGATCGAGAACAAGGATGAGTCATCTGCACATACTGGTAGAACAGAATTAGGAAGATTGTGGGTTTGACATGAAGCCTGAAAAGATGCCTGCACAATCCCTTCAGAACAGTGCCAGCGTTTGGTTGACAAGGATGTCGACCAATTACATCAGGGGCCTTTCTGCACTTAGTCTTATTCTGGACTGTATCCCAGAGTAGACTGTCCGCATGATCATGCAGGCTATGGCAGGCTCCAAGCGAGGCCTACCATAGCCTGTATTAGCATGCAGACCCCTATCCCAAGACATATTACAGAATAAGGCCAAGTGAAGAAAGGGCCGAGGTTTGAGAGATTCTATCACCAGTAGTTCACATCCACTGCTACGGAACAGGGCTGAGGTGTCCATGTTGAGTCTTTCTACACACTCCATTTGCTGCTGCCCAGCCCACTTAATGTGGATATCTTCTGCTTTGGTTGATCCTGATCAAGCTAAACCAGATCCATTAATCCGATTAAGTGTGGCGATAGTTATTTTGCCTCCTTACAGCACGTAAAACCAGATTGTAATATCACAAAACTAAGCAATGTCTTCTGTGAGCATCACAAGCAACTAGCATCAATTCTTCAAGTTCAGCTAGTTTAGTGGGGGGCGAGGCTTGAAGTTTTATGCTGTGTTAGTTAAGAAATGAAAATAAAATATTTGCCGGACATGTAATCAAGTTCTACCTACCAATGTTCTACTGTGGCAGGCTTTCCTTATACTTAAGCACCTGTATGCATCATAAACCAGTTTGGTGTTGTGGTTACGGAACCAGACTCTTATCCGGGAATACTGGTTTTGATTCCACACTCCCCCTTAAAGCCAGCTGGGTGACCATGGGCTAGTTACAGCTCTCTTCAGCGCTCACAGCCCCACCTACCTTACAGGGTGTTCTGTTGTGGGGAGAAGAATAGAAAGCTTTAGCGGCTTTGAGGCCCCTTAAGTAGGTGAGAAAAGTGGGGTAGAAAACCCAACTTTCTTCTTCTTCTTCAACCTTCCTGTTCTGTAATTATTTTTTATCCTCTTTGCTGTATGGAACAACAGCCTGATTTAATTCCCCTTACCTACTGATTCTGGTAAAACTATAATACTGCCTGTTCACACCGTCAAAGAGCTCTGAAAGACTAGCTATGTGCAGCTTACCTTTGAGGAAGCCACGTTGACTATCTTTTAGCCATGTTCTAAATATTGTCATTCTCAATAATAATTTTAACCAGTTTCCCCAGAGAAGACATTAAATTAACAAGCTTGTCATTTTCCAGATCCCTCTAAAATTGGTTTTATACTGGCAGCTTTCCAGTCCTCGTGTATGAAAGCCAAATATAAGTGACAAATTACTTTTTTTTTATTAAGACCGTATCTGAGTTCTTTAATAAGCAGATATACATCCTATCTAAATGCAGTGATTTGTTAGTTTTCATTTATCAGTAAGGCCTCGGCTTGTGACTTGGAGACTTCAACAGCTTCTACCTGAGGTACTGGGAGAGGCCATATCTCTGGAGGAACAGCTTATTCACATGGGACCAAGCACTGGAGCAGCACCCAAGTTGCACTGGAACCTGCTACAAGGCAAAGCCACTTTAACGATCTTCCCAGCATTCTCAGTGGTGGACCAGACAGGCTATGAGACCAGTCCAAACCCCTGCCCAAAAATAAGCTCTGAATTTATTACGCTTTGATACGAGAACTGTTCATAAACGTCCTAATACTGTACTGCAAAAATACCTTTGCTGAGATAAGGGATGTAACACTACCAAGAATGCTGTATAAAGTTCACAGAAGAAAATGTAATCTTTAGTTTAACCCTGCAGTGTTAGAAGGGCACAATAATGCTTACCGACATACTAAATGCCCTGCCTATGGGAGGGCAGCTAACATGCTAATTAGGAAGTAGTGGTGCAGAAACAGTCTATGCTCATGCGCATTCTTTTCCAGCCTGCAGCAGGGGCAAAGCATTTAGCAAAGTAAAAATCTGGTGGATGGGAAGCCACTGCAAAGGGATGCCAAAGCTTCTGATCCTCAAGTCTGGCATCCCAGAAGCAGCGTCCCGTTGCATTATAGACCATGTCTGGATCACTCTAGGTGAGCTATGAGTCATGACAACGTGCAATAGACACACGTTGTAAACCTTTATTATTTATAAAACCTAACTATGTGTATAAGTACTTCTTTCAATATGGATGAAGAGATTTCAGTAAGGAATTAAGAATCAAGTTTGTAAATAAATTGTATAGAGCTCCATGTCATTTGACACATATGACTTCAAATGTAGGTTGGGAGTGCTGGTGCAAATGTGAAAATAAAGGAACCTACATACTGTACACCTAGGGTGACAGTGTATGAAGTTGATGTTGTGGACCAGTACTGAGACGGAAATCAATAAGACATTTCATAGTAATGTAAAATTGACAAAAGAATTCAGTTTATTACACAAAATAGAGATAAAAGAGATAAGAGTACAAGATCAGTATACAATAAAACAAATCTGATTGGCCACGCAGGTGGTGATGGTCAAAAACTGGAAAAACCCAAATGAGAGGACAACAATGGTACAATTATGACAATGGACAAATTATGTTTGACTTTGCAAGGGAATGCAGAATGTAGTATACATGGCAGCCAGGATAAAGCTTAGCAATGGAGAACTGGAAAGAAGTTATGAAAATTGTAGAACAAAGAAAGGAGAACAAGATTCAACAAGAAACAGTCAAAGCGATCTCCAAATTGAATGAAATAGGCAACTGATATGTCAAATGGCCAACCTAGTTCCCAAAGGGTGGAGTGGAGGAGGCTGAATCATGACAATTTAATATATATGTACTATTACTGTATATGTATGGAGTGTATTGGAGAAGATGTAAACAAAAATCTTTTTAGACAAGTATGTTGGCGTTGTCAGCCTGAAAAAAGGTATGTTCATCCAACAGAGGGGGACTACACCAACATACACAAGTTCTGGTTCCAAAATACTGTGGAACTTAAATGAATCTTTAAAGCTTGACACCTACTTAAGTATTTTTATGTGCAGATGCTTCTTTGAATTTAAACACTTCCTAAAATTTGCATTTGTGCTCATTAAATGGGTAATTGCAAAGAAGTAGAAAAAGTACAATTCCCTTAGCTTAGATAAGCGGTATTCCTAGAACACAGCAATGTCTGAATTATGAAAGGGAAACAAATTAAGCATCAGGTTTCTTATGTCAAAATTCAATAGGATATGGTTACATCTTCTTGAGAACCATAGGTAATTTAACAGAACTTTGACCCCTCGGTTCTTGCTACTAGAAAACTGGCTTTCCTCAGGGTCTCTCCACCTCCTCAACAAGAGGTGCCTCCAGGCTTCTAAATGTACCGTAGCTGGATGGGAAGCCATGGTTTAGCCTATTTTAGTACTGGGGGTAATCCACAATTCAGCCCATAGTTAATCATTAGGCAACATCTGGGCAAGTGCTTCTGCACTAGCAGGAGGCTTTACAGCATAGAAACACCCCCTGCCTACCCAGAAGTTGCCTAATGATGAATTAGCTGTGGAGCACAAAAAACACACAAAATCATCCTCCACAAGTTTACCAACCCTTAACCCAACTTACCTCATAATTCCTTTGCTGGATGGGGAGGTCAACAGAGTTCCCACGCAAGCGACTGCGCAGAGCACCAGCGTCATTACGGCAATGGTGCTGATGCACGCGCAGTCACAGAGGGCACCACACACAAGATGGCAGCGTCCAGAAGAGGACGGCCTGGCAATCAAACAGAAGGTAAATGTCTGATTGCGGGGACGGAGGGCAGGCTATTGTTTAGTAGCATTTGCAAGTGTGAATGCCAGTAAACGCTAGTTGATTGCACTCTTCTTCTGGAAGGGAAATGCAAAAATGTCCTTAGGCACAGATGTGCACTCCATTTAATTGTAAAATAATTTCCACCTTCATGCTTGTTGGTTTGTTTAACCAATGTTTATTGATATTTTGTTGATTCTGCTTTTGCACAGAACAATGTTACAATTAAATCAATAAATAAAATCACACCCACAACCCTCAGATGTGAAGCCTTCAGATGTTCTTTTCTGTGACAGCCCCCCCCCCCGGCCCTAAAATAGCTTCCCTCATTCTGAGTTTACTTATTTACTTATTATTTATTATTTGCATTTCTGTTCTTCCCTGTACCAGAGGGTCTCTGGGCAGGTTTTACAACAGTAAAAACAAAATAGTTCCATCAAGCACTACTCTTTTATGCACTCTGGAAGCTGATGAAGATGCAAGTCTTTACGTGTGTCCTTTGCTGAAAAGGCAATTCTTCTCCTCATCCAGATACTGTAGTTTTGTTTTTTTTACTTACTAAATATATTTTAATTGTTATAGAGACTCTGGGACCTCAAGATTTAAAAACAGTTTTAAAAGCAGGTTAAAAATCATTTCCGAAAAATCTTAAACATGCACATAAGCCTACAAAATGGTGACTGCAGCACATTTGTGCTACCATCCTGTATTTAGGATCTAGACAGCAAGTCGTAGTGAACAGATTTTAAATTACTTGCAAGTACAGAGAATGCATTTGAGTCTCTGCTGTCACTACTGTAATTTCAGCCCAGTCTTCAAAAGTTCATACGTTCATTCCTAAACATCTTGATTGGTGTCCTTCAGCTGATTCCCCCCATATCTTCTGAGAGCACTAGAAATAATAAGCAATGATGGCAGAATCTTTGGTTTGTCAAAACAGCACAGAAATATCTATCATGCTGTAACAATTTGCAAAAAAAGAAGAGAAAAAGGTGAACCATTGACAAGTGTGTCACTGCTTTTCTCCAAAGAAAATAAAACATTAGACTCCTGTGCAACCAACATTTTGTCCACAGAAGAAATTAAACAGAAGCACATTCTTAATTGACCATACCTCACTCTGGTCACTTCCCTTAGTTTTTAAGTATAAACAACTCTTCAGAACCCAGTGGGAATTCATGCATACGTTTGACACCTCTTTCTGGTTAGGATGGTTATCAGATCGTTATTCTAGCAGGCATTCTTAAATAGCACAGTGTTGCTCCCATATGCCCTGTCTAGATCAAAGAAGGCAGCCTGCCAATGGACTAAGTTCCAAAATCTCATAAGCCTGACAGAACATCTCACCAGCCACGTGGAACTGCTGTTTTATAACCCATCCAGGCATGTGATTTCTTCACCTTATCACCAGATGACTTACCCATAGAAGCAAAAAGTCCTGATCAGGACGGATCATTCTGTGGAACATTCTACAGCTTCTCTGACACAGTTTAAACAACTGGGATTTTTTTTTTCTTTACACAAAGGAAGAAAGGTCCTTGATTTTTGCAAATGAAACAGGTTCCAGATTGTTTAAAGCAGGAGTTTGTACTTGAGCCAGCTTTTGTCTTCACCTTCATACATATTTTAGTCCAAGGTTGGCTGATGTGTGCATTATAGGGATGTATACGAATCTGTTTTTTGGCATTTGATTCATAATGAATGGAATGTTAGCAAACCTGCATTCATATAAACAGACCCTTTTGAATGTTGTAAAATTCTATTTAATATGAATGTATTCATATGAATTCATACAAATATCTGAAGCAAATGAATACATATTGGGTATGAACGAATATGTATCCGATACATATCCAAGATATGTAGCCGATACACATTCTGTAACAAATCCGCCCTGAAAGCATCAAATCCCACCTGAATACACTTTTTAATACACTCTCAATCCATGTAGAATGCAATCTAGATCTGTTGCAGATGTGACTAGCACAGTTGCTTTCCCACCTCCCGTTTAACGAATGTCTGAATTATTAGCATGAATGTCAATGTATGAATATTGTAAGATTCAATTTGTGTACTAATGTCTGAATTTGTACAAATCCATACAAATAGCAAATGTTACTAATATTCCTGCACATCCCTAGTGCATTATGTTAAGTGGGGTAAATTTTCATGAGTCCGTACAGACTTGCAGCCTTACACCATTTTGCAGCCTTAGTCCAACTCCCAGGGCCTTCCTGCCCTTGCTGGTGTTCCCACCTGCAAGTTAGCTGGAAAACGGGAAGCTCTGTCCACTGCTAGTATATTCTGTCTGAACAGGATGGAGAATGACCTGGATCTGGAAGCTCCGGATCGAGATCACCAGTTAACCTAATTTATCAGTGGGTGAAAGTCCAGATCGTGGAGGCATGCAGGCACGCCTCCATGTTCCACATTAACTTTGGGAACTCATTTTAGTTGAGCACTATATTGCGCTGCTGAAATGGATCCCTCAGGGACTCTGGGGCAGAAACTTCCCTTCCTGGTTGTCAGGGTTAACAGATGTCAGCTCCAAAGGGCATTCTTGTAGTTCCTCCTCTCTCAGAGGTACAAAAGGGCCTTTTCTGTGGTGGTCCCCAGACTCTAAGATAGCTACTCTCTGGAGGTTTGCCAGGCACCTACATTGTTTGGCTTTCAGCACCTGGTTAAAATGTACCTGTTCGCCCAGGTCTTTGACTTTTAGCGTCCTCTAGCTGTAGTCCTGCCAGGAAGGGTGTGAGGGAGGCAGAAAAGGGAGGGTTATATTTTAAAGATATTTTAAGAATATTTTTATGTATTATTGTTGTAGTAGTTGTGACCGATCCTGGGACCTTTTGGTGAAGGGTAAGTTATAAATTCGTAAATAAATAAATATAGTCGGACTTCCATATATGCTGATCCGGTAACCGCGGTTTCAGTTTTCTGCACTGACCAGACCAGCCTCCCTCCCTCCCCTTTCCCTTCTCCCCCACCAGTACCATTAGGCCTACCTGCAGCTAATTCATAATTCATAGGAATTATGGGAAATTGAGCTCATTTCCCTGTATTTGAAAGATCCATGACTTTTTGTTATGTTTTGGAATGTATCCCCCGCAGATACGGAGAGGTCCAACTGTAAATAAATGCTCACATGAACCTTGGGGCTGGTGCATGGGGCTAGACTGGAACAGATGTCACTGTGCAGATGATGTTGTTCCAGCCCCGAGTAATCCATCCCAGCCTTGGAACTAAGCCTTTGTTTCAGACCTACTGTTCCAGACTTCAGCAGGTAAGTGTGGGAAGGTCCCTAGTCTTTCTTCTCTTTAGCTGGCTTGCTCACCACCCTACGATAAGCACAAGCCACTAATGAAAGCTGCTTAATGCTTGTTGGTGTGCATGTGCCTATATTTTGCTTCTTTTGATCCAATTCAGCGGGGTTTCCAATATGCTGTCCTCCAGATATGGCTGAATGACGACCTTCATCAATATCTGCCATAGGCCGGTTTGGATGCAGCTAATGGGAACTGGAATCCAACAGCACCTCAATGGCATCAAAGTCCTCTCTACCCTATCATAACATACAGCTAGCAAGTTAGCCAAGTAAACAAGAACACAGGGGCTTCCGCACCATCACAGACTGGGGGGATTTTAGCAACTGCAGTTCACTAGCCTACCCTTTTCCACACTCCTGCTAAAAGTGCAGCAGCCCTATCTTCTCATATTACACAGAACATTTCTTCTTCCCTTTCTCCTGAATATACAATATTAGCATTTCTGAGGGGACTGCTAAAAATAAATGTAGCATAATTACTGTGTATTAATTTCTGTTTGGAGCAACATCATTTTCAACCAAAATTACGGAAAACACTTGAAAGCACCAAGGCCAATGAAACCAATGTGCTGAGCACAGGCCTCAGGTGAACTCAGGCCCAGGGCAAGATAAAGTTTAGCAGCAGAAATTAGGTATTTAATTACTCTTTCACAAGCTAGGAGAAGACCTCCTGCCAACCAAGAATATGAAGAATTCACTGATAATTCAAAGGTATGCTGTTACTCATTTTACTTCTTTGTATATACAGTATGGTACTACGTTTTAGTCTGTTGGGGATTCATTCATTCATTCATTCATTCATTCATTCATTCATTCAAGTTCCAGTCTCACAACAGAACTGAGCTTATGGCACTCCTTCTACAAGGACATGAAAGATCTATTATAGTAGGAGTTAGCCTCTTCATTTTAAAAGCTATTAAGAACAGAACCATTTCCTGAATGTAGAACCCTGACTGTATACAGGTCTGTTTTATTTGTTTTAACCATATTGTACTTTGAAATGGTCACACGACTAGTCAAATAAATTTTCTACTACTACATTCATTCATTCATTGCATTTGTATCCCACCTTTCACCCAAAGGTCCCAGGGTTTGGCACAGCATATGATAAACCACAAAACACTAAAACATTCTTAAAATATAATCCATCCATCCCCTCTTCCTCCCTCAAACTCATCCTAGAAGGCCTACAATCAGAGGGAACTATACACCAAAGGCCTAAATAAAAAGAGGGATGTTTTAATCGGGTGCCATCATGCTAACTGGTCTGTAATTGCCTGGATCACCACTGGATCCATTTTTGAAGATTGGTGTTACATTTGTTACCCTCCAGTCTTCAGGTACAGAGGGAAAGCTTATATATTTTTGCTAAAAGACCAGCAATTTCACTTTTGAGTTCATTAAGAATTCTTGGATGAATACCATCTGGTCCCAGTGATTTGTCAGCATTTAGTTTATTAAGACATGCAAGGACCTCTTCCTTGGTTATCTCTGTTCAGCTTAATTCTTCTGAAAATATAGGCTCAGCTATATGCCCTCTGTCTTCCTCTGAGAATACGGACGCAAATACTTCATTTAGTCTCTCTGCAATCTCCAAGTCTCCTTTAATTATCCCTTGCTGTCCCTTATCATCTAATGGTCCAACTACTTTCCTGGTTGCATTCCTACTTCTGATATACTTAGACCATGCCCCCATGCAACCAATTTGGTGCAATTTGGGCTCGTTTTTAACCGGGTGCAGGACTGAAATCAAATCTTCCCATCCCCATGCCATCACCGCTAATGCAGGTTGTATATGCATACAGCCGTCCCCATTCGAACTACACTAAACCCTGGCACAGGGCAACAGTGCTATCTCCTCTCTACACCCTCTCTCCTGATTGGAAGCTGGATTCACATCACCCCCACCCCTTTGCCACCTGCTGCATCGACTTCTGGGAAATGCCACCAAATGCCACATTCCCCCCCCCTCCCGCCAGAACCATGAGAACACCCAGCAAGCGGAAAAGGGAGAAAAATCAAGCCATTTTCCTTCCTGCCTTGGCAATGGAGGAACAGGTGGTGGAATACTTGTCAGAAAAGAGTCTTGTGGGACAGCAAAGGCCACTTGACTCCCTCATCGTTTGGGCCTTGACATCATTTATTGCCAAAAAATCTCAGCAGTTGTGATCTCCAATGCACAAGGCAGGAACGGTGAGCGCAAGACATGAAACCCCATCTCCCAATGATGCAAGCGCCAATCTCCTCCCCAAATAGCCTGGGACTGTCTCCGTGAGCAGGATCGGCTCCCAAAACAATGCTTGCTGAGCCACCAAACCGCTGCGTGAACAGTTTTTACCAGGACCAAATTTGGTCCATCGGGACAGGGTTATAGAAACTTTTGTTTTTTCTTTTGATGTTCTTAGCAATGTGCTCCTCAAAATCTTTCTTAGTGTTCCTGACTGTCACCTTGTATTTGTGTTGCCAGTGTCTATGTTCCCTTCTGTTCTCCTCATTAGGACAAGCCTTCAATTTTCTAAATGAACTTTTCTTATTTTTAACGACTTCCTGTACTGCACTTGTGAGCCACATTGCCTTCTTCTTGGACTTGGAAGTTCCCTTTTTCTTTTAGGTATGCATTCTAGTTGTGCTTCCATTATTGTGTTTTTAAAGAGTCTTATGTTATAAGAACATAAGAAATGTGCTACTGGATCAGAACAGGGACCCATCTATTCCATCAACCTATTCTCAGTGCAGCTGACGATTTATAGTTGCCAGCTCATAAAATGGCAGGAAAACTTGCTTTGAAACAGTCTCCCAAAAGGTTACCTTTAGAAGTGTACTACATCTTGTACCAGAGGAAGGCTGTTTCTGCACTGGCATGCCCCTATTCTGGGATATATCCCAGACTAAAGCCCAGTGCAGAAAGGAACAAAGGGTGTTTTTCCACTGTCACTAGAAATACCCATTAAGTACTTCTAGTGACAGTGGAAAAACACCCAATGTCACCCAGCTACAAGACTACTATCATTTTTGAAACCATCAAAGCCAGTGGACAATACATCTTGTATATTTCACAATTCAACGATGTGTTGTGTAAAGAAATGTTTTTAAAGGATTCTATAAATTCCTGGAGGATGCCAGAATGGATGCCTAGGTACTGCCTCCAGGTTGGAGAGACAAGCAGGATGTCCCTAAAGGCCATTTGCAGGAATTTGAGAGCAGGTGAAAGTTTTGCCTTTGTTTTCTGCTTGAGAATGCCCAGAAGCCCTATGTGAGTTGTGGCTTGATACAGCAGGGCTTCTCTCATGTTCTTACATTTGTGCCTATCCTGGATCAACTGCACTGATCATACTGATGATAAAACTATGACCACTGACTTACCACCACATGTGAACCAAGGACTGTGGCTTGTCCAGCTTCAGATAAGCCACAATATGAATCCAAGATCTGCCAATAAGCCATGGTCTTTGGTGTTTTTATAGACCATATGTAGCATAATATGCACAGACAAAAAGAAGAGAGGAAATACTAGAAAAACTGTTCTTATAATCCTCTGCTCTCTTTTTCTCCATGTTTAACAAAACTTTATGCATCTAACAAAATTAACTCAGCCACATTAAATATGCTGATGATTATAGGTGCCGCCAAGGAACTTCTGTTGTTCTTATGGCAGCAGAGCAACATGAGTACCCTTCGGAATAGCATAATCTTTCCAAAACAACACTCATCTTGGTCTCAATTCATAACAAAGGGCAGAGAGCACCTGTGTTCCACTTCCAATAAACCATCATTTACTTTTTTAAAAAGAGGTATTACAATTTACAGACTGCTTAAAGCTACGCTTTCATGGACACTGAAAAATACCATAGTACACTAAATAAGAAGAAGAGTTGGCTTTTCTACCCGCTCTTCTCAACTATTTAAGAGGACTCATAGTGGCTGACAAAGTGTTCTGTTCTCCCAACAACAGAACACCCTATGAGGTAAGGGGGGCTGTGAGAGCTCAGAAGAGAGCTGTGACTCACCCAGCTGGCTTCGTGGAGGATCATGGAATCAAATCCAGTATTCCCAGATAAGAGTCTGGCTCCGTAACTACTAGACCAAACTGGCTCATAAGGTAGGAAACCATTCACTTGCACAGGCGTGGTTGACTACCCCACTAATACAATGGCAATTATTCACCAAGAAGCCTGGAATGAACCACTGTTTCACACACGCACAGAATTTCCACCCCTTCTTTTTGGAGTAATCAACTTAACATCGTGAGAAGCCAAAGATCAAACTTTCTCTCACAAGCAGAGCACCATATGGCAAGAAAGGAGTAAGCTTCTTGCACTGCCTCTCTTAATTCTGCAAGCGACAGCAATTGCTTAATCTCTACAGTATAATAATTCAATTTGCTTGGCTCATCTAGGAGAAGGCTGCCAGATACGATTATTTTTGTCATGGTGAGAGGCAGGTTATAACACAAATGACCGACTCCACAGCAAACCAAGAAATCAATTGAATATTTGCATTTTGAAAGGGCACCATATTAAGGAAGAAGACCCCTAAGGGATCCTTTCCTCTGATTATAAATATGGACAGTATGAAAGTCAAGATGTACTGTCTGTTAGCACCAATTCGTGGTGTGCCCTGAATGAAAATACAGTACAATTAATTTTTTTTAAAACTTAAGGCATAATCAAGTCTGTGGTTCACATGGAATGCTGGACTTTATTTGTAGATATAGGCCAACAGGGTAGAAGAAAGAAACTGAGCACGTAGGAATGCAGACATGAGCAGATTTGAAAAAATACTGGACCCTGCCATAGGCACTGTTACAGAATACAGCCCTCTTAGGGTGCTTCTGTACAGGCCAGCAAGGGTGTTAGGAGCCTTGCCTTCGCACACAGAAAGGACATCACAATCTTTTGCTTGCTCTCTCTTAATTCTGCAAGTGACAGCAATTGGTCTTGTGGTTAGAATGCCAGATGTGTATGTCGCAGTCAGGGGGTTTGATTCTGCACTCCTCCACAAAGCCAGCTGGGTGACCCTGGGCTAGTCACAGGTCCTGAGCCCTACCTACCTCACTGGGTGTCTGGTGTGGGGAAAAGAAAACTTTGTCAGCTACTTTGAGTTGCCTTAAATGGGTGAGAAAAGTGGGGTAGAAAAGCCAACTCGTCTTCCTCCTCTTCGTCTTGAGTTACAGTTTTTGGAGGATACATTGGGCAATGCAAGGTTTCAGCAGCAATTCTAGCATTCTCCTCATGCCGGGTAATGGTGTTTCATAGATTGATCGTGGTGTGGTCTGCTGCTGTCTGGGTTGAGCTCAATAACTTCTCTGTGGGGCTAGGAAAAAAAGAAGGTGCAACACCTGAGCAAAGGTAATGGCAGCTCCTGAGAACAGCTCCAGAGGTGACCACAGAAGAATTTTAAGGTAGGCTCTAACTGAAGATCCATGGCTGGTGGTAGAGTCAAAATTGCACATAAGCCAGTTCTTTGAGAGTGTCAGCAAGCACATGGATAAAGGTGATTCAGCTGCTATTGTCTATCAGAAGGCTTTTGGCCAAGTCCCTCATCAAAAGCTCCAGAATAAACTCATCAGTCATGGAATAAGAGGACAAATCCTATCCTGGACTGCTAACTAGCTAAAGGACAGGAAACAGAGAGTAGGAATAAATGGACAATTCTCAGAGTGAAGGGAAATAATTTATTCATAAATGATGTAGAAGTAATGGTAAGCAGAGAGACAGCAAAGTTTGCTGATGATACTAAATTATTCAGGGTAGCAAAAACTGGAAGAGATTGTGAAGAGCTCCAGGGGGACCTTTTTGACATTGGGTGAGTTGGCAACAAAGTAAAAAATGTACTTCTATCTTAGCAAGTGCAAAGTGATTCACGTTGGGGCAAAGAATCCCACTTACGCCTATAATCTGACAGGAGCTGAGCTTTATGTGAAACACCAGAAAAGAGATCCAGGGGTTCTGGTGGACAGCTCAACAAAGGTGTCACTTCAGTGCACACCAACAATGAAAAGAGAAAATTCAGTGCTGGGGCTAATTTGAAAGAAAATAGAAAATAAGTCAGCAACCAGCTGATGTGAGGCCACATTTGAAATACAATTCTGGTCACTACAGCTCAGAAAGGATATTGCGGACCTGAAAAAAAGTGCAGAAAAGGTCAGCTAGAATGGTCAGGTGGCTGGAACACCTCCCTTATGAAATCAGGCTGCAACGTCTAGGCCTCTTCAGCCCTGAAGGAGAGAATTTAAGAAGGGACCCGACTGTAGTACACAAAATCATGTATGATGTGGAAAAGAGAAAAATTATTTTATCTATCACACAACACAGGAACTGGCACTATATTAAACTGATGGGCAGGAGAGTAAAGGAAAGTAGCTTTTCCCCTAGAGAGTCATCAGTCTATGGAATTTACTACATGAAGAGGTGGTGACAGCAACCAACCTAAGGCATTTCCGCACTGCATCGCGTTCGAAATGGAACGCGTTCAGGCGGAAAGCTTAAGGCAGCTCCGGGCGCTTTCCCCGTTCACACACAGACGCGCCAGAACGCGTGTAAACGCGTTCCGGAGCGTCTGGGTGCGAATGCTCAAAGCGCCCGAAGCTGCCTTAGCCGGCAAACGCCGGCCAGGGGCGCGCAGGCAGCCGCGGAGGCAGATCGACAATCAGCTGTTTGACAAACAGCTGATTGTCAAAGCCGCGCGGCGTCGGAGGCGCGCCCGCAGCCGTTCGGGAGACAGAAGCAGGCGCGAACGCTTCTGCTCCCGAACGGCTGCGGGCGGCTCGTCCGCGTTGGAACGCGTGTAGAGCACTTTAAAGTGCTCTACATTTCGAACGCGGAAAAGACAGCTGCGGACACGTCGGAACGCAAGCCGCGCGCGGGCAATGCGGATGACGTGTCCACAGCTGTCTTTTCCGCGTTCCGTTCAGCCCCGTGCGAAAACGTCTCTAGATAGCTTTAAGAAGGAGTTAGACAAATTCATGGAGGACAGGTGTATCAATAGCTACTAGGTTGTAGAAACCGGCACAATGCTCGAAAGGCCAGCAGGTGAAGGGTTTGTTTCGTGTTTTGCTTGAGAATTAGCAGGCCACTGTGTGAGACAGGATGCCAAACTAAAGGGGTTACTCTTATGTTCTTATCTACTGAACCTTGTGAGAGAGTACAAACATTCATCACCAGTAGCCAAGGAAAATAAAGACTTTTGACCTAATTACTGTAATTCACACCATCATGCGTTATCTTTGAAAGCTCTAAAAGGATTTTTAGAGAGAGACCAGTTGAACTATAGTTTCCCAAACTCAAACTGGCTGGGGGAGGGGTGGATTTTAAGAATCATTACCCTGTAGCCTCTACAGCAAGAAGGGGCAAGCAGCACTCTCCATCTCTCTGTGTTTCCCTGAGTTATCGCCCTCTGTGATGTCTCTGCACAGCCCGTGGACATCCTGGTATTCCTGGCATTTCCCTCGGCTCTGCCCAAATTGAATGGGACGCCCTTTCTCTTTCCCTTGTATTATTTTTAAAAAAAATCTTCTGCAGGCTGCCATTTCTTCCTCAAGTTTCTTAATTTACATTATATAGTTAAATTCCATAGCCAGTCTTTCATATCAACTTATCAGGTGTTTGAGTCAAAATACATGCACTTCACCTTTTCCAAGTAAACTCCAGTTCTGAACTTTCTTGGATTTTTTTAAAAAAACATTTCTGATGTTATGGGCACATTGCCCATTTTGGGTAAACCAATGTTCTTTTCAATTATTTTGACCCACTTGACATCTTATTTATGGGCTACAATAAAACCACCACTATAAAGACAGATAAAATAGATTGGATACAACAGTAAAAGTTCCTGAAGAAGGTGGCATGCTATGTCCTTTGGATTACCATCCACATGCTCATAGCATTTCTCAACAGTACTGTATTTTTTAAAAAAGGTTGCATTTTCTTGAAATTACTAGTTTTGTCAAGATGTAATTTATTCTGTATTCATACTGTTCAAACTTCTACAAAACAGCAACCAGCCATTGTGCAAGCTTTCCTTGATCTATCATTTTTCAATTTATTTTCCTTCTACTTCTTTAAATTATTGATATCAGCCTGGGGTTTATTATTTCAAGATTCATTTTCCATTTTGGTGTTTCATCATGTGCTTTTTTGTTACACAGCATCGTATCCCAAATCTGATACTATCTCCTCTGCTATGTTGTATGTTAATTGATTACTTTCTGCTAAGCTTTTGTTTGAATAATCTTTAGTACTGAATTCCAGACATGTACATGATTGTGAAATGGCTAGTTTAATTCACTTCTGAACCTTACAAGGCTTTTCAGAAACAGAGGACCATGAGTCTCCCCTCTAGCATAAACAACTGCTACTGCTATACAATATGCTATACAACATCATCAGCTGTTTCCCCACTTACCACGGTTAATGCGGATTAAGGAGATCCAGATCTTTGAGATCCGGTCCTTGCTCAATCTGGTCCGCCAAGTCCTGGATCTATATGGAGACCCCATGCGTCTGCACCCAATGAAAATGGGTACTAAACAGGGCTGTCATGCGGACACTGTAGCATGCATTCTGAGGCCCCAATTAGGCCTCAGGAAGTAAGGGTTAGGGTTAGGGCTAAGGCGCAATTTGCCAGCGCAACCATCAATCAAGAGGCACTTCCAGTTACAGTGCTCGTAACAGTGAGAGAAAGATGCGTAGTTACCATATATTCTGACATATAAGACAACTGGACATATAAGACGACCCCCAACTTTTCCAGTTAAAATATAGAGTTTGGGATATTCTTGCCGTATAAGAAGACAAAACCCGGTGTATAAGACGACCCCCGACGTTTGAGATTTTCCTGGGTTAAAAAGTAGTCTTATACACCAGAATATACTGTACCTAGGTAGCCGCTAAATAGGTTGTGGTCAGCTTCGTAGACTGCTACGTAGGACGTGTCTGTACAGGGGCAAATATAACTGAATATGTAACCAACATCTGGACGCAACCTAGTTGGTGATGTGATAGGTAGCAGTCTCTCCTTTGCTTCTTGTGTGTGACCGGTCAGCAAGAGTTCTTTTTCCTTGCATTTCTTGATCTGTGTTCTTTGTTGTGTTGCTATACTAATCCTATTTGTCTATTTCTAGACTGCTATCATGATTCCTCCCACAGGACTTAGAGGTGGAAAGCCCTGCCATGAAACCAAAATAAAAATTGGACCAAACTCCTGGATATGTTCTTTTTAGGCACTCTGGTTCTCATGAGAGAAACATTTATTGCACTTCACTATATTAAGCTCGCAGAACTTTTAGGAGCTGAAATATCTATCATCACCCTGAGTTATTATACAGCAAAATCATTGGAAATTGATTATTCTCTAGTTAGAAGATTAGAAACTAGACAGGCATAACCTGTACTAAAAGAACAACAGTGACCTTTTGGCAGGGACACATTTCTCAGACAGAAGAGCAAGTGAATGGAGACATCTATAGGTGAGAAGCAAGAGAATGAAGGAAATTCAGAAAGAAAGTGGTCACACAAGTTTTAATCCAGCTTGAGAATAACTCAGCAAAGTGACAAGCTGTTTTCATCACCTTTGAGATAGATATTGTGGAAATAAAATTACTGGACACATTGCTGGTGTGTTTTCTCACTCTGAAGATGGACTCAAGCTGGATTAAACCTTGGGTGTCACCACAGCCAAAGAGAAAAATGGCTAAATAAATCTTATCTGACAACTCCTGTCCTTCCAGAGCCTGGTGTGGTGTGTGGCAAAATAGGGACTGGTGTATTACTCTTATCTGGTAGTCTCTTGGTTTGATTCCACACTCCTCCATGAAGCCGGTTGAGTGACCTTGGGCTACTCACAGCTCTCTGTTTGAGCAATCACATCCCCACCTACCTCACAGGGTGTTCTCTTGTGGGGAGAAGAACGAAAGGTTTGTCAGCTGCTTTCAGTTCCCTTAAAAGGTTGAGAAAAGGGAGTCTACCTGGCAATGCAATCTGCAAACCTCTATGCTCAACCAGATGCTCCTGAACTACAACTCCCATCATTCTGTGCCAGCCCCATGGGAAAATCTGGAGGGACACAACTGAGTGTACATACTTTAGTGGGAAGTCTGTAATTCACTGCCGTGCTGCTGTTGGCCAAGTAACTTATTGATGAAGTGTGCAATAATACGCCATTGAAAGACAAGTGCCTTGTATAAATGTTAGCATCCTGTATTTGAACAAAATCAGTATGGATGCTTTATGTCTTTCAAGTAGAGGGAGGAGGAGTTCATAACTATGGGGCCTATATTCATAAGGACTTGTGCTTTCTTGTTTGAAAACCCAATATACTCTATTTTGGGAAAACTCAACTTTATGTGTGGGTTTTCCAAAACAGTGCTATATTTTATCTTTCTGGACCTGGCCACTAGGAGCCACCATCTTGAAAGTTGCCCCACACATATGTGGGTTCCCAAAAAGGCAGCCACACATGTGCAGTGGTGGTGACTGAGCACTTCTGGGTATTTCACGCCCTTGATACGGGTATATACACTGGTCCTGTGCTCTCTAGTCAACACACCATTATTCTGTAGGGGCTTTACTCCAGAATATCATTTGTTTCCACAATTTTCAGGTGGCATCTGGAGCCTGTCTAAAAGACTGTGCAGTTAATTATATATTAGCTGCTTTGCTAATCTTACTTTATTGCTTTTCTTTCTTATTGGAAGACCTGTTCTCTCTTCAGATTTCCTGGCAGACAGGCCTAATTCTCAAGTCCTCTCCCAGCACACTGGCAAATGTGGGAAGACCACACCCAGTTCAGGCTTCTAACTAATACTGAGGGGCTTTTCCAAGCATTTTAAATCTACAGTTGGCACATCTCACTTGTCACATTTTTGTTGTTGTTAGGCCATGTTCCATAGTTCTAGTTTGACCCTAAGCTTTTGGATATGACTACAATATCCATCTTCAGAAATATGACATATGAATACAGCAGCCAGGCCCAGAAGCTTAAGTTCAAACCCTATTCTGGTTTAACGGGGACTCATATTAGCAGTATATCAAACTGCGCTTTATAAAATACTTTATAAAAAGGAGAAAAACCCTCTATTTAATCTTCGCCATGCATAATTTTGTACGCCTCTATGCTGTTCCTTCTCACTCTCTGCCCTTCTAAACTAAAAAGGCCCCAACACTGCACCCTTTCCTCTAAAGAGGAATCCTCTGCCCCCGCCCCCTTGATTTTTTTTACTTCCCTTCTTTAGGTCTTCTTCTGACTCCATTATATCTTTCTAAAAGTGTGATGATTTCCAAAACTCTATGCTGTAAGGTGTGACTACAGCATCAAATGGTAGAGAGTTGACACTATAATCCACATCTCTACCACAATCCTTATCCTGGGCTTCCCACTCTCAAGGCCACCAGCATCTTTACATATCTAGGTGAAGGTTTAATCACATTGCCACCTGCTGAATTCAAGTGAAGTAAGAGATGTGCTATACTCTCATTCATAAATATGAATAGAGTTTAGAGGCCAAGGACTGTTAGGTGCTTTTTCTACCAGTCCTGGGCTCTATCCGGCTCCACTCACACACAAGCAAACCCATGAGGTGGAAAACATACCCACTTACTCCTCAAATTTATTCATTATTTATAGATCTCAAGGTGGGTTACAATAATATCACAATAAAAACAGATGAAAACAGATAAAGTATGACAAAATCAATGACAGTGCCTGCATGGGGAGGGGATGCTGTTTCCTCAGCCAAAGGCCAGGGTAAAAAGCTGTGCCTTCACCTGTCTTCTGAACACACACAATGTGGGTGCCATCATTGCCACCCCCATTATAGGGGCTTTCGTGGGCAGGACTGTAGCACACAATAGCAGAACATGCATGATAACATGCGCTGTGGACCTGCCCACGAAAAGCCTTATAATGGTGGTGACAACATGAGGGGGAAGTGGCTTCATTCCCCATTAGGCAAGTTTCCTCATGTGTGAGTGGAGCCAAACAGAGCCAACACAATTAGGGAAAGCACTTCACATTCCTTGGCCTTTTACCCCCATTTGCATTTGATGAATGCAAATTCGGTATATCTGAGACATGACTCTCTGGGCCTTCTTTCCATTTTCCTCCCTTGTCTCACATATGACTGTCTGTGTGGATGAGGCATCTAACCCTAGACGGGTGAGTTGTGGGCCCAAAAGACTGGCAGCGCTGCTGCCAGCACATCATCCAGCTTGTTCCTGGTGGTTTCTCACATTTGGCACCTGGGCTTATTAAAGGGTCTAGTATCCTTTCCCCTTGTTTCATTTGTTAAACAATAATAGCTATACAGGATTGAGTCACTGCTATTCTGCAGCCATCAATAATAGAAAATTAGGTGTTCTGAACTTCTGTAGAACCTGCAAAGCACATTTCTTATAGCTTCTCTGGGATCCAACTATGCATTATGGCCTTAATCACTCCTACCATAACTGTCACTTGTCACTCCTAACTACTGAAGTCATGCCTGTAAGCTATGCCAATTGGGTGTCCACAATAAGTTTGGCATCAGGTGATCTATTTGCAGGTCTCCAAATGTTCATAAACTGTAACTCCCAGCATTCCATTTGCAGCATCCTGGCCAGCCCCACCAAGACTGGCATGGACTGCCAAAAGTGGAATGCTGTGAATCTAGTTCAGCAATATTTAAGACAGGCACAAAGTGATCACCCCTAATCTAAGTGGAAGACTATAAACCAAGAATGGAGACCCCTGCAGCCTTTTAGTCATCATCGACTTCAATTTCCATTAGTCCCAGCCAGCATGGCGGACACAGCCGAAGAAATGGGAGGTATTAATCCAAAAACACCTGGAGAACCACAAGTTCCATATTTCTGCTCTTGTCATATTCTTTTGACCAGCCCAGGAGTAACAGAAGGCAGCAACCAGCCCAAAGGGTATCTAAATCAAAATTTAATTAAAATGGAAGTGCTGTACTATAAGATACATCTTCAGTACTCACAGGTTTAAATAATAAATCCTTCTTATTATAGTGCCTGCATATTTATTTAACAATGATTTAAGAACCAATATAACATGCTGAAGATATTCTCAATATTTAGATTTACATACTCCAACCTACTCTCACCCATATTAAACAGTGCATTTCAATTTAAAAAAAACCCTCAACCTGAGGCATTTTAATTTTAGTTTTGTCTGTTCATTTTTACTTGATGATCAATTAACTAATCAATAAAGTAATCTGCTTCTGAATCTCTCATCACAAAAACCTGGAATACCAAAGCATTTCTATCAGTCTTCTGGTTTAAGCTTTGTCTGTGTTAAGATTACAAAGTACAACTAAGTATTTGCTTTATCACACACACAAAAATAGCACGCCTGTGCATCCTGCCTATACCTTTGCATTGCCACTGAGCATCTCCCTTACAGCAAATGGGAGTCACAAACCAAATGCCTTTATGTATTGCAACATCTGAAGCAGCGACTGTGATTTGCTTCACTCTCTCTACAATCCATTCTCTGAACCCAAGGTTTGAGCAGCTTTATACCTCAGAGTAGACTGTCTTCACTGTAGTGTACCATCTGAGACAGCTGTCTTACTCAGCCCCACTGACGGTTACTGACTGAGGTTGGATACCACTGAGTCATGATGGACTCCTGGTTGACTTCATGGGTACCTCCATGGGCATCTCTAAGCAGTTATCTTGGCAAGAACACAGAAGTGGTTTGCCATAGCCTACTTCTACAGCCACTCCCAGATCTAGACAGTAGCAAGGGCATCATGGACTGTCACCTAGTGTGAGCTGCACAATTTCCACAATACGCTTCACTGATATCAAGGCTTCCTTCCCGATAATCCTGCTCAGAGTAGACTCTGAGGCATGTTGAGGAAATCATGGCCACCCCCAAAAGATAACTCCTTAAGCCTTTTTTTCCCTCCAAGAGAATGCAAGTACTTTATAAGCAACTGAAACTGTGAGTGAAGAAGCAAAGGAAGGCATAGAAAGGTGATGGGAAATTTCCTTCTCCGTGCAGGGAATGCTTTTTTTCCTTGAACATATGTCCTCATAATGGTGCGTGAGCAGCTTCTGCAACTGCTACTTAGCTCCACCTCTCTGGATGTAATGTCAGCCACCTACACCTGCCTGTACTCAAGGAGGCAGGTAAATTAAAGACATGATTTGTTTTCTTCTTACATGCATGTTGGGGGGCATGGAGTTTCATTTTAAGACAACAGTAGGCAGCTTTCCACCCTCACTTCTTGTTAGAAGAAGAGTTGGCTTTTCTAGCTTGTTTTTCTCACCCATTTAAGGGGACTCAAAGCAGCTGACAAAGCTTTCTATTCTTCTCCCCACAACAGAACACCCTGTGATGTGGGTGGGGCTGTGAGAGCTCAGAAGAGAGTTGTGACTAGCCCAAGGTCACCCAGCTGGCTTCGTGGGGAAGGGCAGAATCAAAGCCCGTATTCCCAGATAAGAGTCTGGCTCCCTAACAACTAGACCAAACAGATTCCTGAGGACAGCAGCTAGAGCCAAATGCAGATCAGAAGTACAGGGGACAAGGGGAGGCAGACAGAAATCCCCCTAGAATTAAAGAGTAAGGTGACTTTGAGCAACATATCCAATGAAGGAATTTATTTTTGGTAACAGAAATGACCTCATGATGCCTTCAACCAAAAATCCTTCTAGTTCTCTTTCAAGGCTGTCTCAATTTTAGCAGTCTAGTTTAATTTGAAGTGTTAAAATTTCTTTTACTGTTACACAGTCGGGAACCAAAACCTCAAGTCAGGCAGGCACTCCAAAGATGCAGCTTCTGCCCACCTCCAATATACATTCCTTGGGATAGCCGAAACGCTAATATGGCTGAAGAAAATCACACAGGATACTGTCTGTACTCCAGCAGGCAAGCTGTTCCACAATAATCTTGCAGCCACTAAGAAGGCCCTCTTGTTTATAATCATCTAACCCGCAACATGGCATGGAAAATCCGCTTTATAGTGTGGAAATGAAGGAAATGAACTGAGCATCCCTACACAACACAGATTCAAAACAAATTTGCTTGTTCCCATCCTTTCGCTTTCCCTGTGCTCGGCCCAGGCTGGAAAACTGTGTACCTTTCTCTGTTCCCCACAAAACGCCCCTCCCACTTCCATCATGCTGTTCCAGCATTAAATCTTGACTTTGTACACCTGCAGGGAAATCAGACTCTCCACCCTCTAGATTTTCTAGCCTCCCCCCAGCCCCTGCAGCCTCTTGCTCAAGCCTTCCTCCCCACCCACCCCTGTTCCACTCCTCAAGCCACCTCTTCTGCAACAGACTCTTATCCCCACCCCAAGATTTTTAAAAAACGGTAGTGCTTTAATCAGTGTGTTAAAGAAAGTGAACCGTTCTTTGTCTCTGCCTGTTCTATCCCCACAGCAACTCCTAGCTGTTTCTCTCTCCCCCCTCCCTTCCCTTCTCTCTCTCACACACATGCACAGAGTAGGGATGCGCATGAATGCTGATAACATTCGTTATTCATACGAATTCGGGGAAACTGCGGAGGCGGGAAAGTGGCTGCACCAGTCACATATGCAACGGATCCAGAGTGCATTCAACATGGATTGAGAGTGGATTAAAAGTGGATTCAGGTTTGATTTGTTAGGGTATACATATTAGATACGTGTTCATTCATATCAGATATTCATACAAATCCCTACAAATACATTCATATCGAATAGAATCCTACCACATTTGAAGGGGATCTATTCGAACAAATATGAATTTTCTAACATTCAATTCATTGTGAATAGAATGCTAAAAAACCCATTTGTGCACATCCTTAGCACAGAGGCATGAAGGAAGAAGGGAAGACAAGCCAGAAAGAGTGAAACCTCCCACAGATTTTACTTCAGAGTAACGGTGTTGAAAACACTGCTTCCTTGATACATGCGAGCGAGCGAGCGAGCGTGCGTGCGTGCGTGCGTGCGTGCGTGCGTGAGTGAGTGAGTGAGTGAGTGAGTGAGTGAGTGAGTGAGTGAGTGAAAGAGGCAGAGGTGAGGAAGAAGCAGGCTGCAGAAGAAGTTAAGTACTGGCTGTTTTGTTTTCTTCGTGTTCTTTGTCCCTTTCCTGCTAAAGAAAGAAAATGGCCACCCAGCCCCTGCAGACAGTCCTTCCTGCCCAGAAGGAAGTCTGTCACTGGACAGGAGGAAATGGGGATCCATCCTTCAGCATGCCCAAAAAAGTATGTTAACACCCAAAGAAGTCTACACTTGTCCCCACTTTGCAAAATGGGATAATGCTCTGAAGAGGACGGAGAATTTATTTAATCTGTATTAAAATAGTATACTTTTAGTTCGCTTCTGGAAACCTTAGTCCACAAAAGGTACAGAATCGTTAATACTATCAAGCCATTGAAGACTCAAGACGGTTTAATTAGCATATCAGAATGCAGCCTCTGACTCCAGTAGATGGGGAAATAGAAAATGTCCAGCCCTCTAAACAGGTATAAGTACTCCTTGAGGTAATATAGAGAGACAGTTCAGACTTGGCTCAGGGTTACTGAAGCTAATAAATCTTTAACGGTATGTGATTATTTTGCTATACTCTGCCAGTAAACCTTATTAAACCACATGGGAAAAACACATGGAAAAGAACACATTTTATGAGAAACTGTCTATAGAAGCACCATGGAGACGTACTGGAACTTTCAAAAGTACACAGATAAGAGGTTGTGCCTTTTAGATTGTAGAATTTTCTGCTGCATCCAAACCACGCGTCACAAAACAAGTGATGTTATGACAGTACCTTCTGTCCATGTCCTCATGGTAAGGATACTGCGAGGTGAACATGAGTTCACCTTGGGAAAGTCCCTGTGCAAAGCCCTAATTCGGGCTACATGAGGGACAAAATCCTAAAAACCGGGGGGGGAAAACCCTTTATAACTGTTCTCACCCCAAATTACGGTGCAAGAACGGGTTATTCTGGGAGCATGGGAGCACTCCTGGGTTATGATCACAGCATTAACAGGTGGGGTTTCACTGTCCCTGCCACTAATGCTCCAATCGCAACTGTCCCTCCTTACCTGAGCGCTTAATCACCTAGGTAAGGGCTTGATTTACCCCCACACAATTGCCTGACAGCTGCCCTGCAGTCAGCTGAGCAGCTGTCAGGCAGGTATAGGGGCTGTCATGCGCACAAGCAGAGCTCTGCTAAAATGATTAAAACAGATGCGGCTTTCGCGTCTGTTTTAATCATCTTACCGGAGCTCCGCTCATGCTCTTGACAGCCCCTATACCTGCCTGACAGCTGCTCAACTGACTACAGGGCAGCTGTCAGCCAATTGTGTGGGGTAAATCAAGCCCTTACCTGGGTGATTAAGCGCTCAGGCAAGGGTGGTGGTGGAGAAAACCGCAGCATCCCAATACAGGGATTTACCACAGTTTTCTTGGGGACGGGCAGGTTAGCCTTGAACACACCCTATCCTCCATTGCCATGGGGACGCCTTAATGCTTATTAAGATTTGCATTAAGGCTGCCCTGAATCCATCGCGAGGCAGTGGCAGGCCCATGGGGATGCAGCCTCTGTTGTAAGGAAGTTACTTGGGAGCATAGAGGCCTCATCCATATGGGGGATAGCACAATTATATCCACACTATGGTAGGATTTCCACACACATCTGTGGCAACCCACCATAGCCCCACTAAATCTCGCTATAACCTATTTTGGGAAAACTTGACACAGGTTGAAGGCTTTCCCAAAATAGCACTATAGCTTACCTTGTGGACAGAGCTGTCATCTTCTCTGCAGCCACCATGCATTTGCAAGGGGTAAAAAAAAAAACCAACTGCTTGTTTGTGGTGGTGGTTTTTTGCACCTTCAAAATACCCAGATGTGTACATCACTACATTGAGCAAGACATCACCAGATTTCCCCTAGCCTGAGAAACCTTGAAGCAAATTTGGGAAGAACTTCAGAAAGCTTGTCCATTTCTTAGTAAATGACAGATTCATTTCTTGGGTTCTGCTTTTCACCTTCTCAACGAACTTCAGTGATGGTATGTAAACATTTAAAAGTATTATGGGTGCCATTCACAAAATGGCTGCTACTGGGCAAGGAAATAATCAAAAGTGGCGCCTGTCTCAGACAACTGCCAGCGGACACCCCACTCCCTGGAATACATAACAAAGATAGTTTAGTTCAGCCAATAGGATAACGGCTTGAACTATATCTTTATTTGTGTGGGGGTGATTTTTTTTAGCACCTCCCTCATTCGGCGGTCAAGCCAATGACGAAGGTGTTAAAAACCACATGCCCCTCCTCATTCACTCCCACAAAAAGTAAAGGGCAAATTTATTCCCACCCTCACTTTTGATTCAGCTGCTGGTGGAGGAGGAAGGTAGGTTTCCCTAACACTGCTAGCCTAGCCTGACCCTAGCCCAGTGGTTCTCAACCTGGGGGTCAGGACCCCTTTGGGGGTCGAACTACCCTTTCAGAGGGGTCGCAATGAGTCTCCCACTGCCCTTCCCTCCCACCTCCCACCTGCCCCACCCCCATGGTTGGGGGTCCCCACAACATGAGGAACTCCATTAAGGGGTCGCAGTATTAGGAAGGTTGAGAACCGCTGCCCTAGCCTAAGCATCATCATCATCATTATACTTTTCCACATAAGAGCTGCATCTTCTCAGCATCTAAACAAAGGTTTCAAAAGTAGTCACCACTATTTGATGAAATATTTCAAGGTCAATTATTTCCAGTATTTTAGAATTTTGTGATGTGATTTGTAATTATTCTCCCTCCAGATCCATCCATTCATCCATCCATTCCTATACCTAAGGATCTCAGGGTGGGTCATAACATATAAATGAACACATTAAAATTAATAACATATTACGCATATTAAAACCATGGTGTGCTATTCCATACTCTACCCAACATTCAGATTACTATTGCTATTTTGACTATGTTTGTGTTTACTCTTACGTGATGACTGAATTTGTTTTCTGGTTTTCTTCACAGTAATTCAGAATACAGAACAGTAAGGGCAAAGGAAGCCTAAGCTGTTTAGATGGACCTAAAGCCCTTTCTGCATTCATTAATGATCTGGATTAAGAAGCCCCTTAATCTGGATCATGAGCTTCCTGATCCATACATTAATGTGGATCAAGAAGGCCCTTCTCTACTTATCTGGCTCAGTCTCTATCAGATGGAGTCAGATCCAAATTATAGGAAAATAATTTCCAATATTTCCCTAGCTATTTTTTATTTATCCTTATATGATGGGAGTCTATGGGCCTTTCTCCACTTACCTTAGATTCAGATCTTTTGGTGTCGTAGTCATCTTCTGAGCCTCTTTCATCTGTGAGGACCACCCTCCTCTGGTATGCTTTGTCTACATGAGATGGAGTGTATTCCAGATCAAAATGGCCTCGATCCATTTCTGGGCTGGATTATTGGTAGACCTGATAATGGGATCTACTGGCAGACTAGTCCATGGGGGACCCATTCCAGCAACGTGCCTTGTTGCACTGTTGAAATGATTCCTCTGGGGGCTACAAGTCATGGGACCGTTGTTCCTGGCCATCAATGGTGCCCACAAAGCTCACATGAGTTTTGGGGCTGGCACAGGGGCTAGTCCAGAACAGATCAGGACCAGCCTCTGCCTGATCTGGATCCATAGACCCAAAGGCTCATAATGCAGACATGTTTAAAGAGCCACAGTTGACCATATGAGTCTAATTTGCTTTTTCTCTCATATCTATCTGAAGGCATATCCAACGTTCATTTATAATTTCCCAACAACTATGGGAAAAATACCCTGGAGACATCACAGGTACAAGCCTATCAATATTACCCACACCTGGGTCTGCCATGAAGCTATAGCTCTTACATTTTTAATTGTTATGTGGACAAGGGATTACAGAAGATTTAGCTCATAATGCAAGCAAGTTCTGTCAGAATTCCTTCTTTCCACAATTACTGTATTGAAGTGCATGAACCCTGGCTCTCTTTCAGTTCAAAAATCTTATCAATAAGCAGATTTCTCATGATGGGAAAACTGTGAACACTTGCACTGATAAAAACACACACAGTAAAAATAGAAGACAGATCTTTAAAAGAAGAGGGCAAAACGCAGCAAATTGAATTTCTGAGGGCAAATTGTTGGTATCCTTCCATCCTGAAAAAAATAAAAAATAGAGACAGCCTGAGTATGGTGTGGAAATGTTGAGTTGCCCAGGCATCAGAGTTTTCCCTTTCAGTCTTGATGGTGTAACCCAAAGGAATGTGAACATGATTTTTTTGGCAGGGGGTTGGGCTGCTGGAAAATGACTTGTGGTTAGACCTTCTTTGCACTTATTTTTCTGTGTTCTGAATTACATGGAGGCCCACTGATTCAGATCTTCACTGCTGCTGCTGATTTGGCCCATGCTGTGAAGCTCATAGAACTGCCGCACCTGCCTCCAAAGGCTGAACAGTACCACCTGGTAGTTCCAAATCATGGAGGTGTGCTACCTGCGCATCTTCCATGATCCATAAGGTCTTGGTCCAGTAGTAGACCTGACTAAGCATTTGGATCTGACTCCGGTGGAGACTGAGCCTAATAAGTAGAGAAGGGCCTTCTTGATCCACATTAATGTATGGATCAAGAAGCCCATGATCCAGATTAAGGGGCTTCTTAATCCAGATCATTAATGAATGCAGAAAGGGCTTTAGGGACTACACTCCAGATTTTCCGACCCTTAGTCTTTCCCTTTCTCAAGGTCCACACAAGACAGTGAAGCAGTCAACCTGGAAGGATGAGTGAGCTTCCATTGCAGTATGAAAATTCAAGCCAAGGAACCCTAGGTTCTTGCATGAAGGAAAACTGCCCCATTATCCTTTTCACAAATAATTATTTCCTTTATTGGCTAAAAAGGTCCTAACTGTTTCCCCCAGCCCCTCTTCCAGGCATGGCTTTGTTTTGTTAGTGCCACTTCATGTGTTTCATCTCACATCTTTGTCTTCATTATCTTATTGAAACTCTGATGGCATAAAGGGCTCAAGGTTACATCAATCTGAAAAATGAGAAGACGTGAGCCACATTTTAGCATTAATAAAATGCTGGATAGGTAAATTTTCTAAAGGTCACAATGGCATTTTGAATCCCAGCTGCTGCTGAAATTCAATTAAAGGGAGGCACCCAAGTGTGAACCTAAGCTTTGAAATTCTAACCCTAGGTACTACTTACAACTCACAATTTGCTCCCATTTGCCATACAAAACAGACAGCTCCTTTAAAAAAGGTCTTTGTCTTTCCCATTTCTGTCCAATACAAAAAAATACCATAACAGATCAAAGGCTGGTTCAGAGGGATGAAAGACACTCAGACTGCTCCTCTCCAAACACCACTAACCCAACCACACTTTTCACTATTTGCCAGCTGTCCTTGAAAAGCTAGATAATCTGGGACCACAGCAAGCTAGTTCACTCCAGAACCTAATACCAGACAGGGGCAGAATAAATATGGTGCTATATGGGCACCTTAGAGTAGCCCAAAGGATATGGGATCTGTACCCACAGGGCCAAGACCCTGGCACAGAGGAATGGAAAATGCTAACAAAGTGCAAAGAACTGCCATTTCATGGATCCTGCCAGAGTCAGCAAAAAATAGTCATGAAGTACATATCAAAATATTATGTCAATACAGTACTAGCTTTGTAAAGTTTCCAAGCCCTGATCATTAACATTAGAGGTGGAGAAGCAAAGACACTTTGCTATGCTGTTGGACACCCAGGTCTCATCAGTCCCAGAAAACATGGGGCCTTTCTGCACTTACTTTGCCTTGACGTGAGCCAAGGAGCTGGATCACACAGCACCCTCTAGTCCCGCTCCGGCACAGTCCCTGCACCAACCCTGAAGCTCACATGAGCTTTGAAGCCATTCTCCAAGAGCTCTGATGGCAAGGAATCAAAATGGGTCCACTGATAGTTTAGGAAACAAATATGTGCGTTCTTCATGCCTCCATGAGCCATATTGACCAGTACTAGTTTGTACCTGTTCATAATTAGTAATTCAGGTCACAAGTCTCCTGTATGTGGACACAAGAGGCCCAGAAGAGGACTATGGGGGACCACAGTCCACATTGCAGGTAACTGCAGAAAGACACAAAGTCAGAATGAAATCCATTAATCAAGAGGAATGGGAAACGAGCACTGCATGATAGACAGGCCAACAATTATTTCTGCTGCAGGACACCACAACGTAGATTACAGTGGAATCCTAGACAGTGTTGCATGCACTCTACGCCAAGATTCATAAGAAATCTACCAATAAGGTGTGCTACTGAAATAGACCCCCATGTTAATCCAGAACACACCTTCTACATGCCCCCATGCTCTGGATATTCACCCGCTAACGTGACGGAGGACCTGATAAATCAGGTCCATTGGTGAACCGGATGGAAAACGCTCCATCTGGTACAAATGGAGTACACTATCAGTGGGCAGGACCTCACATATTCCGCACTTATGTGCAGAAGGGAGATCCATAATCCACTTCTTGATGTGGATCTAAGGTAAGAGGAGAACGTTTCTAAGATCTGCCCAAGCAACAGAGTTTTGCTCTCAACCTCCCCAGTGTGATCCAAATACATGAACAAGACATTTTGGCACCATGTTGACTGCAGGAGCTGCTACAGATATTACATGTGGTCCATCCAAATAGCTTAGGGGCTCCACTCTAGATTTCTGCCAGATTTTCCTATCTTAGCCTTTGTCTTCTCCAAGACGGTGAGGCTATTTTAACGTAGCTGAGGAAAATCAGCAAGCTGTCATGGTAGGGAGGAATCTGATTGAGGAGTCTACTGTTTTTAACCAAAGCACCACTAGAGGGCCATATACAAGTATTAATAGGAACCATGAACTGGATTAAATGTTGCAAGCCTAATCCATTCGTGAACCTGGGGAGGTGGGAAAGTGGATTCAAAGCTGATCCAGGGTGGACTGAGAGTGGATTTGATGCATTCAGAACAGATACATAGCGGTTACATAGGCAATTCCTAGTGGGGATTTGAATCTGATTCGTACTGAATATTCCTCTCAAATTTCGGTCCTACCACATTCAAAGGGGATCTATTCGAACAAATATGAATTTTTTTTGCATTTGATTCAATACAAATCAACACAAAGAAACATTCATGCACATTCCCAGTATAAGACATTATGCAATACAAATGATAAACAGTTTTCTTGGCAAAATGTGTCCCATATAGCAAGGCTGTGTAGGACGCTTGCTCTTATCGTACTTTGTCGTTTCCTAGCTAGCAATATTCGAATTTCCCTTTGTAATATTCTTCACCTTTAAGCAGAACAGTTTTGTCCTTTCTTATTATTTTACTAATCTTCTTTGGAACACTTTAATCATAGACTTTCACCATAAAATTCTGGAATGGTTTATTTTATTTTGATTTGAACTTAATGAAGTTAGTGTGTCAGAAGTGAGGCTGAAATCCTAAAACCTCTTTCTTGGGAGTAAGCATCACTGAAAGTGGGAAAGAGCAGAGTTGTCAATACTTCTTTCCTGTACTTTTTATCTTAAACATCAGATGCGGAAACTATCTTTAAAAATATCCTGAGACAAATTATAACTTGGCATCCCATGACAACCCTTTAATCAATCCCAAACATGGCAGAACAGATGCTCCAGCAGAAATCACCATACCGCCCAATGTCATGGTAGCTGCAGCAGCAGCAGCGGAAAAAGAATGGCTTTTTATACCCAGCTTTTCTCACTGTTAAGGGGACTCAAAGTGGCTGACAAACCTTCTGTTCTTCTCCCCATAACCGACACCCTGTGAGGTAGGTGGGGCTGTGAGAGCTCTCCACGGAGGAGTGCAGAATCAAACCAGGAGACTACAAGATACGAGTCCAGCACTCTAACCACAAGATCAAACTTCTTCCGGCTTTAGCCAGGGATGTCATCTGTGAGGTGCTTCAATGAGGACAACAGGGGCAGAGCAAGACATTAGCTGGAAGCCTCTCTTTCATCCCACTGACGCTCTGTTTGATCATTTTCCACTTTTTGTTTTCATTTTATTTGTATACTGCCTTTCCAAAAAGACAATTTGCCCAAGACACTTTACAACAAACAGAAAAGATAAGAGTACAAAATAATACATTACATACCATAATAAGTAATACATTAGAGAATGACAAATAATACAAAGTAATTCATTACATACTAGCAAGGAAACTTATAAAGTAAAACAAAACCAAGGTAACAACACCAGATCTTCCTTCTCTACAGCAGGTATAGTTACAGATCTTAGCCTTTGGCAGAATTGAACTGAGAAACTATCAGATAAGAGTCTGGCACTCTAATGACATGACCAAAAAGCCCCAAAGAATTAGAAGCAGGACTGTAGAGAAACAGAGTGTGGTTGCCTCTGAGAAAAGGAATGGGAATTTGCTGCCACTCTTCAAAAACATGATTTATTCCCCTATCATTCCAGAATTACAGGCATGGAATCATGGACTTCAGATACAACAAAGTATCAAAAGACATCTCTTGAAGTAAGGGTGACTTGATGAACCAACTGCCTAAAGAGATAGTAGCC
The DNA here is from genome assembly GCA_023333525.1 of Aspidoscelis tigris stejnegeri. Taxonomy (NCBI): domain Eukaryota; kingdom Metazoa; phylum Chordata; class Lepidosauria; order Squamata; family Teiidae; genus Aspidoscelis; species Aspidoscelis tigris. The sequence goes on along the minus strand of JALMGA010000003.1, from coordinate 92,378,725 downwards.
TCTGTCACTTTACGTACTTGAATAGAGACTGTACAATCATTGATTGGAGATACTTTATGATACCTGCATAGAGCAGATGAGTGGCTCCTACAGTGTAAGCATCCCCTTCTTTCTGCAAGACTCTACAACCAGTTGCTCTGGTTCTTTGTACCTGTAGTTACTTTACAGTTATGTTATACTCTTGGGTACCTCATTTGTTTTAATAGGGTTTTCACAGAAGTTCCTGATGGACTGTACATCACGTTCTCCAAAGTAAAGCCAAGTTTACTTCATACTTGAATAGAAGGAACAATCTGAAATGCCATCTGTGCTTACAGAAACAATGGAGAGAGTGTAATTAAAATTCATGTTAGCGAACCTATCTCCTTTCAGTGCACACTCTGAAATGAAGAGGCATGATACAGTATTTTTTTGCTGCTTTTGAGCAGATCTGGGGCTGCTCCATGGCTGAAATATAAAGCTCAGATATGCTGTCTTCATTCCACAGAAGAAATGTGAACCATAAGCCTCTTATTTAGAATCATAAGCCTCTCATAACCCCCTGTGCTGTTCACAAGTTTCCACAGGTGTTGAAAAGGTGGATAGAGAAAAAATATTTTCTTTATTGCACAACACTAGAGGTTGGGGGCAGTCTATGAAGCTGATGGACAGAAGAGATAGGACGGACAAGGGGAAGTATTTTTTTTCACCCAGCAATCAGCCTGGATAGCTTTAAGAAAGGGTTAGACAAATTCATGGAGGACAGGTATGTAGGTGGTTGCTAAAATTGATGCCTAGAGACTGCCTCCAGGTTGGAGAGTCAGGAAGGCTGCCTCTAAAGGTCATGTGCAGGAAACTGAGAGAAGGTGAAGGGTTCCTCTTTGTCCTCTGCTTGAGAATGTCCAGAAGCAATTAGTGGACTATTGGGTGAGAAAGGATGCTGGACTAGATGGGCTGCGACCTGATCTTTATGTTCTTATATTCTTCTTGCCAGTAACAATCCAATCTCAACACTGATGAAGTTAAGAGTTCTGCCAAAATGCTGGAAATATCAAATTCCCAAAACTGAGGAACCTAGAAAACAAACCCTCCTGTTTGGAGGTGTGGAATCAAGGAAACCACCACTCATGCATAGGTGTCATGTTTTTCTTATTTCTGAATAGCAAGGAGATTCACAAACTTCAAGTCGTAAAGAGAAAAAATTAGCCATGTGAATCATGAACCATCACTGCAGCTGCTGTTTTCAAAGGTTTTATTATTTTCATTGATGTTTTAGAGTTTTTATCATGTTCTTCTCCAGTTACTTGTCCATAGACTTTCTAAGCTATACCAAGGCTGCCTTCCCATATAGCAAAAAAAAAGAACTAGAAGCAGGACTGTAGAGAAACAGAGTGTGTTTGCCCCGGAGAAAAGGAGTGGGAATTTGCTGCCACTCTTGAAAAACATGATTTATTCCTTACACATAGCCCTTGTATGCCCATCCCATCTCTAATCCATATTTTCTAATCTAGAATATTCATGATTGAGGAACAGGCAGACTGGCGAGTGAATGATTCCGCTTGTGAACCATCTCTAAGTCACTTTCAGAGCTTTTTTTTTTAATTGTGTGAAGGCAGCTGTGTTTTAAAATAATTTTCTTTCTCCATTCTAGCTTCTTCTCTCCTTTTGCAGACAGAAAAAACACATAAAATGCAATTATCCTTTTGCAGCTAAATAGTTTAAGCTATTTTAAAAAAGGTTTAAAAGAAAGTGACATCTCTTTTACAAATTAAGCAAGTACAGCAGCTTTAACTCCTTTCCAAAACTATGAGAAGCTAATTGGTTTAGGACTTTGATAAGGAAAGCTGACAAGCCTCTTTAACCTCCCCCTTGTAAGATCTAATTTGCTTTGGAAAGTCTTCTATGCAGTGTCAAATGTGATTCATCTGAATTTGAGGCAAGAAAATACTTTTAAAAATACCTATAAAAGACTAGGGCTAATAAATAATGTATGTATCAGGACTCTGCCTTATTTCAGTCCAAGCTATTCTTAAAAAAAAAGCACTCTTTTTTCAGAGTCATGTAAGGACACTGTCATGCAATTCATAGCCAAAATGAGTTCCTCTAGTACATTTTGGTTATCATAAAAATGCCAACAAATTCAGACAGAGAAAATGAAAAGCACGGTAATGTATTTTACTAGTGAAAGGGATTTATTAGGCAGGTTCTCCAGCCACAATCAAGCAAGTGCTCAATTACAGCTTCTGGATTACTTCAATACCCTTCGTTGTACTAGTGGAACAAGTGCCTGAAATGATAAGGTCTCGGGACTCATTCCTCACTTCTCCTCCAAAAGAAGGTAATGGTAAATGTGCATGGATACGGCAATCTATTACTGTGCATTCGACACTCAAATCTGGATGAAAATATATTCAGCAAGAGTGCAGTTCCAGACTCCTGGCTGCAGCACTGACATTCTCTCCCAGTCCTAACTCAGAGCAACCTTGACCCCTCCCTCCACATGGACTATGAAGCAACTGTGCAAGGAATGGGGGTGAAAACAAAACTATGGATGTGGAAAGGCACACTTAAAAGAGTGTCCCCAGGCATTTTATCCCTACATGCACCTTACTACATTCCAAAGGAATAGGTGCCTCTTCCTCGTACAGAAATAACACCAAGAGTGACTCTTTCTTTCAGTCACAATGGGAGGGGACACAGAGGAGGAAAATGTAGCCAATGGCAGAATGGTGAACAAATGTTGCCACTGAGTGACCAATCAGGGTCCTAGAAAGATTGGCAGGCAACTGGCCAAGTGCCAGAACTTTGCCAGACTTTGAGATGAACAAAGAACAATGTGTGGAAATATGAGCAATAATTATTGTTTTTATTGTTTGAATGTCTGTGTTCTTGGACAGTTAGAGAAGTGGTGTCCTTCTGATTGTTCCCTAAAAGTCTTTGGCTGCTGTAAGGACTCTTCTTGTCACAGGGTCTCAGGCCTGTATAGTTGGAACACACTCTGACCTCAATGGGGCTGTAATGCCCTGGAAGGGAAAGGTGTGAAATCTGGGGGTGACTCTTGAAGCTCAGGTGGAGGTTGTGGCCAACAGTGCCTATTCCCAACTATGGCTGGTTCGACAGTTGAGGTCCCTTCTGGACAGAGATGACTTGGCCACAGTTATCCATGTTCTGGTCACTTCCAAACTGGATTATTGTAATGCGCTCTACATGGGACTGCCCCTGACGATGGTTCAGAAGTGGCAGCTGCTAGACAGCTTACTGGAACAGCTGGCCAGATGCACGCTACTCTGTTCTTAAAAGAGCTGCACTGGCTGCCAACTCAGAGTGTTAACTTTAACCTATAAGGCACTAAGGGAACAGCTTCTTCCATACCAACCTGCCCTCAGCAGCCAAAAGGGTGGGTACCCAGGATAGGACCTTCTCAGTGATGGCATCCAAGCTATGGAATAGTCACCCCCTTGAAATGCATCAATCACCCTCACTTTACTTGTTTAGGAGGGCAATGAAGATGCACCTTTTGCCCTAGCCTTTAACTAAACGGGGATATAACATTTTCTCCCCACTTTTCTGACACTTTTATTGTTTTAACATATTTATATTGGGTTTTAAATGTTATAGCCCACCCTGAGACCTCTGGGCATAGGGTGAGACAAAAATGCAATAAATAAATAAATAAATATTGCTGTGGAGTGCCCCTGTTACCTTCCAGACTCCTTTCCTTTTTCATCTTGTCTCTTTAGCTTGTAATCCTTAGGGCAAGGACTTGTCTGTAAGATGCTATGATAGCATCTAGCTTAAGGGAGGCATATAAATAAATGGAATAAATAAATAAAGTAATTTTTTTAAAAAAACCATCCTTTCCTCCATTATTATCATAATTGTGGTAGCTTGTATGTCTGTTGGCTGGACACCCGCACCACAGAAATGGGCATGTCCAGCCTGGCTTCTGAGTATGGTGGAGAAAAGTGGCTTTGACAATCAATAAACATGATTCCATTCTTATGTGTTTATCGAAACAACGTGAGTGCACCTTGCCCGACTGCAAATAATAAATGACATCTTGTGGAAACTAAAAATAACAGATATATAAAGTGTAGTAGCTATCATCCAGCTAACATGCAACATAATTCACCCACAAATCTGAGTGATAGGAGACTGAAGGTAGACAGGGAATTTTTTTCATAGCATTCAAATTGTAGAATTGTGCTACTGATCATGTTCTTTTGACAGAGGCAAAGTTATACAGTGACAGAAAATCCAATTTTACCTGCCCAAACCATGTCACAGTGTACATTCAACCCATACATTTTCAAAAAGTAAAAAGGAGAGTTTTTCTTACCACCCACCTTTGCTTCTGCTGACCTTTCACTGTCAAAATTATTTTAAACTTTTATTTATATCTGATTTGCATTTCAAATGTTCATCAGGAATCTTGTTCCCATCTTAGTTCAAATATCAATTATGAATCCATAACCTGCAAATTTCAGTTCATTGTCGTAAGTGGTTTGGTTTCCAAGGGTTCAAACAACTGGGAAACAAAACTACCACATTATCATTTCCAATGGCAGTATATCTTTATGCTTTCTTTTCCCACGTTCCATATTACACTTCCTTGAGCTGCCTGAACTTAAGTAGCTCCTGAGCATAACTGACAGTTAAAAGTATGTAAAATGGCTGACTCCTAAACAGGACAAACAAGCAAAATCACTGAAGGGAACAAATATAATCTTCTAGCAGGGAATTAGCACATCTACTTAACCCTCTATGGATATGTTCTAACTCTTTCCTGGCACCTGTGTTTCATAAGCTGCCCAAATCCGTTTAATTACTGAGTAGCTACATAATAGCAAATAAATACATAAATGTAACAAAATAACACAAACAAAAGTAGTGTTGGCTTTTCTACCATGCTTTTCTCACCCATTTAAAGGACTCAAAAGCGGCTGACAAAGCTTTCTGTTCTTCTCCCCACAGCAGAACACCCTGTGAGGTATGCAGGGCTGTGAGAGCTCAGAGGAGAGCTGTGACTAGCCCAAGGTCAACCAGCTGGCTTTGTGGGGGAGTGCAGAATCAAACCCAGTACTCTGGCTCCTTAACCACTAGACTAAACTGGTTCACTATTTCAAGTATTTCAAATGAACCAATTTTTCATCAGTTTGGTGACAAGACAAGTGTGGATGAGTAAAATAAAAAAAACAAGAGGGTGTGATAGGGTCTTTCAGCACTTACTTTAATACTAGTATAGGAAGAGGTTTTCCTAGTATTCTTCATCTTCAGCAGATGAATTGACAGGCCAAGGTGGCAGCCTGTCTTGGTCTTGTGGTAGACCTTTTCAAAATTATCTACAATTGGACCAATATTTGTATTCCAGACTATGAAGGACATAGAGAAAACACACTCCTGTAGTCAGAATACAATATATGCCCTTTTTTGGCGGCCTGAGAACATGGAGCCTTTGAAGTTGGCACTTGGGCCTGGTTACCACTAGCCCATCCCAAGAGATGCACATTTATCAAGGTGGAAAAAGTTTCAAATTCCTTCTCATCCATGGAATACACTGGGTGATCTTGGGTTAGTCAGTGTTTGACTGTGTTTACATGAGGTTAGGAAAAAAATTACCCCTGAGGCAGCAGCTTAGAGACAGCCCAGAGGTGCTTCACAGGTGCCCCTGCCCCCCTCAATGAGATCCTAAGTTAGACATGGTAGATTAGGGATCAGTAAAGAACGGGCACATGTTAGTGTCTCTAAGTAGCTTTTGAACTACTGTTTGCTATAGCAAGCTTTCGTCAAACTGGTCTGCATCACAGAGCTCTTTGCGTATACAGTGTATAATGATAATGAAGACAGAACAATGCCTGCTATGAGTTCCTGGGATACAATGAATGAATCAATAAAAGTCAATGAACAAGAAGGTAAGGTCTGAAAGTACACAAAGCCACAACCTCATTGGAGTTAAGCTGGTCTAGGTGGAGGCAGTGCCCAGCTGAGATGCCTCCTTGAAATCTGATCCTTTAAATGTTGTAAAAGTGCACTAAAATAAAACCTTTTAGCTTTGTGGACACCTCTGGGTGCCCTAATATCAGACTCTTCCCTAATAACATTGTTTGGTCCATTGAGGGCCATCAATCTTTCAAGTCTGGGTGATTCTACATTGGCCACTGTACCAGACCAGCAAGCATACTAGGAGCCTCCCTTCCACATGTTGGTGAGCTCTAAGGGAGGGCCCACCATAAGAGGGGCAATTTAAGGGATGGAGCCTCCATTAGACTATGTGGAATGAATGCTTCTACTGCACTTGCTGGTCCATTGTACTAGTAAGTGCAAAATTGCCCTATGAGAGCCTAACACGGACTTGACCCCCACACCTCACTTTTCTCCCTCAAGTAATGAACAGAAACGGTAATTCAGGAGTTTCATAAGCATCAAAGAAAACAAACCTTTCACTCTCATGTACCAGATTCACAGCCTCTGGTCTGCTGTGATGTTCACATACTACACATCAGCAGGCTACTGGATGTTGTGGTTTTCAGAAACCTCCGGGATGCCTCAGAGAAAGCAAGGAGGAAAGTGCTATTCCTCACTCTGTTTCTGACTTCTTGGTCAGTAAGTGAGGAAGGCTAGGCCTTTCTTCCAGTCCACCAGCATGAACTGTTTATCATCAAGTTTCTGGAGACAAGAGAACTAAATGGCATGCATCCTTTTGCTCTATTGTTAAACCATGTTGGAAAGCAATGAAGGAAACAGTTCAAGAAAAATGTAGTATCTCAGCAGGGTCCCCAAGTTGCTTGGGGCTTCATAATGGCAAAAGCACTTAAAAATCTGTTTGTATCTCAGAAGAGGTCAGATCCTGCTGCTAAACATATGCACATTATCCCTAATGGGACCAAAATTCAATTTGTCTTTAAGAAAGGAAATTAAGAAACAAAGAAACCATACTGGATGATGCCACTGGCAGATTTAAGTGACAAAAAAGAAGTTCAAGGAATTCACCTTACAGGTCCCATGACTTGATTTTAACAAAAGAACAGGACTGAAATGAAAACATGCAGAAAAAGATGATGAAAATATTAGCGGGCTAGATGGAGGATCATGATTTGGAGGAGGGAGTAGTTTAAGAAGAAAGGAAAGCAAGAAATCAATCTATAAATTGTATAGTTCAAGGGATCACATGGCAAAAGAAAAAAAAACAGCTCAAAAGTGCCTTAAAGACACTAGTGTATGGCATCCGAATTCTCATACCATTTCTAATCTACCTCTTTTGGCCTAGAGTGTTATTGAAGGAAGAGGGACAGACGTGTGTATGTGAATAATCCCACCTTTATTCTCTATGTAAAAGCAGCCTACCAATGTTCATAGCCGCCTCCTGCATATGCATAGAGAGAATCCTGAGTACCGGACATGCCTGTAAGAAACATATTGGTCTAGATCGGACAGACAGCTAGGAAGAGCCTGGGGCAAGGGTGGTAAGTAGGTGACACAAAGGAGACAAGGCTGAGGTGGCACCTAGTCTCTATGGCTCCTGCTCAAATTCCTGCCAGCAAAATCATCTCCTCTACTTTCTCCCATCCCAGTAACCCTCTTCTCTCTCCTTACCCATATAGCTATTGAGGATGGCGGGCACTTTAAGTCAACTCATGCTCACCTAGTGTGATTTGTGGGCATATGCTTGCTGTACAGCTACAGGTGTCCATCTCAGTTGGGGTAAAGAAGTTGATGGTAATTACGGAGCTGAGCACAGAGGCACAGCTTGGCACAGCTACCTGGAGGAGTTGTGGCTGACAAGGATGAAAAGGACAACATGTAGGGTGGAAGGAGAATAAGACACTGCAGTCATAAGGACATAAGAGGAGCCAAGCTGTATGAGGCCACGACCCACCTAGTCCAGCACCCTGTTTTACAAAGTGACCCACCAACCATTTCTGGGCATTCTTAAGCAGAAGACAAGAGCAAAACCTTCACCTGCTCTCAAATTCCTTTAGAGGCATCCTGCCTGTCTCTCCAACCTGGAAGAGGTACCTAGGCATCCATTCCAGTAAGGAGTCCAACCCAGGACTATGGGAAGCGGAGTGGCATAATACCATCTTAACTTTGCTTTTTCCTGCCAGTGACTGGCATGGTCCATTTCTCTCTTACAGCCCTACCAGTTTTAAGAAATGGGCAAATATACACACAGGCATGCACACGGGCAAGAAATAGAAGCAGGGAAACGATTACAGATATTTCTCTCTGGTTATTAAAGCACTCTATAGATTGTTTGGACTATGAGGAGGTCAACCCCCACAGTCTGCTTACCAAAACCTGTAATATGCTGACTGGCAGATTTAAAACAAGGAAAAGGAAACACCTCACCAAATAATCCACAATAATTTATAATAAAACATGAACTACATCCTGTCTTGAATGGATGCCTAAGAACATCTTTCAGGCTGGGGGGACAAGCAAGATGCTTCTAAGGCCATTTGCTGGGATTCGACAGCAGGATAATGCTTGAGATGCCCATGGGCAATTGGTGGGGCACTGTGTGTGACAGGATGCTATACTAGATGGGCTGTGGCCTGAGGCAGCAGGGCTCCTCTTAGGTTCTTAGGTTCTTTCACCCACAATACAAGGTATAGTGATGGCCATGGGCTTTGACTAGAGTTTGGAAAAAGTTCCTCTCACAGTATTTCCACTCATTATCACTATTTACTTACACACATATATTTACAGTCACATTCTAACCTTTACACTATGCAGTTTCTAACCCAACAGGCTTGGCCTAGTTGAGAACCAGTGAACTAGTGGTCCTCAAAATACAATTAGACAACTTGGACAACTTCAGTTGTCCTCAGCCCCAAACTACCACCAACCAGCAGCCAGGATTTATTTATCTTAGCAATCATACAACCAAACACCATGAAACCAAAATGTTTAAAAAAAAAATCCCAGAAAAAAGTGTGGGTGGAGGCCCTTTCTGCCCTGGTCCTTATTCCAGATCATACCTCCAAATACAGGCCTGCCATCTACATGCTAGTGTAGACCAAGACAGGCCCTATTCTGGGATATAATCCAGAATAAGGACCAGTGGGAAAAGGACCTGAATATAAGAAATACCATGATAAAGTCACAGCAATTTTACACTGAAACCAAGTGTTCCATCCCCACTTTCAGGTCCTGTTATTGTTTTTAGTGGGTTTCCTTTTGTTTTTACTGCTGTAACCCACCAGTTTTTACAATTTTATTTTGTTTTTACTGCTGTACCCTGAGACCTTTGGTTATACACGAGGACAAAATACATACTAATAATCACTTTTACTTTTAATAATATTAAATCCTTAAATTATTCTTTTTAACTCTGAAGCCATAAAAATGAGGATATTAATAGAGGGTTGTTGTTCAGTGGACTGTAATAAATAAAATACAACTTCACAGAGGTCAGTCCTTCATACTCATCTTAAAAAGTAGCTAAACCTACTGAGGGATTATATAAAGAATTATGTAAAGCCCTGCGGCTTCCAAAAGACTTAATGTGGATACTTGCAGCTTAAAATTCCTGGCATTCTTCCTTTGTCATAAAGTCAAAGCATTGTATGTGCACAGCAGGTCCATTGACTGTATGGCGTGCATTGGAAACTGCTGAGTATTTAAAGAGAAGGTGCTTTGGGAAATTTCATAAATAAGATTCCATTCAAGCTGACAAGCAGACATGGTAAGACAGCTTATAGAATAGAGAAGCAGGTAAAGACAAGAGTACTTTTATCTGTAACAGAAAAATGGGGAAGGAACTGAGGAGAGAATCCAGCCCAGCTTTCATACCTTTGGAGAAGAGGAAAGTTAGCAGGGTTGTCGTTTTGTTTTTTTAAGAATAAAATGTTTTCATACCCTACCTTACCATCTCTTGCTGCTTGTGACAATGTATACATGTATAACATATCCCAAACATAGGAACATAAGAGGAGCCTTGTTGGACCAGGCAACAGCCCATCTAGTCCAGCATCCTGTCTCACACAGTGGTCCACCAATGGCTCCTCAAGCAGAAGACAAAGGCAAAAGCTTGGCCCGCTAATTTTAAACTGTTTATTTTATCCAGTAACTCAAAAAATCTACAGACCGCCCTGATCTAATGGGGAAGAGTATGAAACAAACTTAATCAAAACAGTATCATTAGAAAGAAGTGAAAATTTTGTACGGCTTCACCCAATCTATGTCTGAATATGAATTGTTCCAACAACCTGGGCTATCGATAAAACATCAACTCAGGAAACCTTTCATGAGGCTGTGTAAGTGAGCAAGGAAGTAAAAGCACTTGACCGTGTACAAAACATGCCAGTTAAAGTGGCAGTTAAACCTATTAAGATGCTACTAGCTGGAGCTTGCCAAGAATTTGTTGCATTATCCTCCCACCCTGAAACGTGCTGATCGTGCGGAGGAAACAAGTGCTTCAAAAATAAAACTTAGTGAGTCCATTTTCCCTGCGGAGATTGTGTACTGCACTGAATTTCTGCATTTATCTTTGTAAGAGTTCAAAGCAGCAAAAATTGCTATCCTTGTCTTTCATTTTACATTCACAACAATCCTATGAGGTAGGCTACACGGAGGGCCAATGACTGTCCCCATGTCACCTCCTGACAGAATCTGCAGCTGAGTAGAAATCTGAAATTCGGGCATCACTCAGATAACATCAAAAAGTGTCCCTGTCACTCCCACACTGACCCTCTGGCTGGAATATCAGGGTGTGGAAATGGTCCATGGTCCTGATTCTTGTTCTAGCCCGTCATGACCACCAGGGCCAGACAGGAACCTCATCCAGACAGAAATCCCTCATTGGTGCAAGAATTCTATTTAGGCAATCTGGGGAGTGCAAAGGTCCAACTTGAAGCCTCAAATGTTTGCCCCAATACCCCTAAGCTAACATGTAGGGATGTGCATAAATGTTTTTGTGGCCTTAGTCTCCCAGTTTCTAACCCAATACTATAGCCACACAGCACAATAGTTCTAATATTAGCTACCTAGGCATTTGAAAAAACTCATGGTTCATTCCCATTCAAGTTTTAAAGAGCTTTGAAAATGTTTTGAGAGTTGATCGTTCCCAAAGGATCAAAGGAATCCACAGTTTGAGGATTAAAGGTCCCAAAATGCAGACTATCTGCATTTGAATAAGAAGTCTTGCTGCTGGATTGAGAAATAATCCTTTCTATTTAGGAATAGGAATGCAAACATTTTTTGGGGGGTGGGGAACCATGCTTTAGGGGCATTCTCCTTAGTTTCCCCTCAGCCAATGAGAAGGCATGATTGCAGGCTAATGAAATCTTCTGCTGGCTGAAAGGGGCGGGGAGGAGGGGAAGAATGAACAGTCTGCAGTTATAACAGAAAGAGATCAGATGAATCTAATGTGAAATGTTGGGGAATTGAGTCAAAGGGTGTTTTCCCACTGTCACTAGAAGTACTCATTAAGTACCCATTAATGGGTACAAAAATGCCATTACGTACCCATTAATGGGTACGTAATGGGTACTTTTAGTGACAGTGGAAAAACACCCAAAGTGTCCGATTTTACAAAGAGGGACTCTTGCAGCAATTGGTTTCCCTCCTGGGGTTTTGAAGTGGGTTCCTCTCCTCCTTCCTTCCAGGATTAGCCTCTCTTACCATGTAGCAAGAAGTGAGTCAAAGTACCAGCAATCAGACCATGGGTGCTTTTCCACTGTCACTAGAAGTACCCATTAAGTACCCATTAATGGGTACTTTTAGTGACAGTGGAAAAACAACCCATGTGTCCAATTTTGCAAAGAGAGACTCTTCTGCCAGTGATCAGAAGACTTTCTGTCCTGTTTCTCCCCACTCCTTCCCTCCACCCACGCCTTTTGCCTCCCTCTCTGCTTCCCCATCATGATCGTCCGACTCCCTGCCAAGATGGTGTGTGTGTGTGAAGAGGTAGCTGCTACAAAAGATTATCTGAATTTGGCTTATATAGGAGGTGGGGTTTGGATCCCCGCCCCATGATGTCAGGGTATGACGGAAAAGAGAGGGGGAAAGGGGATTCTCCCCTGCAAGTCCACATAATAACCTATAAGTGGGAATGCGGAAAAACAGAGCTCATGGCTGATTTTGTAAAAATGGATTTATACCCGGACTAAATTGTGCAGTGGGAACTTGGCAGAGAAACAGCTCGGCTTTGGAGAAATGTTTGTACCATTCGGGGTTTGAAAGGGTCTTCAAAAATGAGCTGGTGATGGTAACTTTAAGCATGACTGGTCTAGTTAGATGTCTGTATGACCCAAGATTGTGTTCAGAAAATTATGGCCCTTTCTGCACTGGGCCTTATTTTGGTTTATAACTCAGACTAGGGGCCTTGATAACAGAACAGCCTGCTTTCCTCACACTGGTGGAGGCTACAGCAGACCCTAACCAGGGCCTGCCATAGTCTGCACTACCATGCAGATGGTGGCTCCCTATTTTGAGATATAATCTGGAACATGGCCCAGTACAGAAACAACCTCTATCTCATGTATATACAGCCCTTCCAACTTACAAAATGCATGTTGGGAATTCCAAGCAAACACATTTTTAAAAAGCAGCTCAGAGGTGGTAATGGCTCGCTTGCTTGCTTATTTATTTATTTTATTTATTGCATTTTTATCCCGCCCTATACCCAAAGGTCTTAGGGCGGGTTACAACATTTAAAACCAAATATAAACATATTAAAACAATAAAAGTGTCTGAAAAGTGGTGGTGGGAACCTACATCTCCATTTAGCCAGAAACCAGGGGAAAGAGGTACGTCTTCAGTACCTTTCTGAACATGTAAAGCGAGGGTTCCTGGTACACCTCAAGGGGAAAACTATTCCATAGTCTGAGGGTGATCACCGAGAAGGCTCTATCCTATATCCTTTTGCTGCTGAAGGCAATCGTACAACCAGGCAGTGTCCCCTACAGATCTTAACGCACAGGCAGTTTGGCATGGAAAAAGGCATACCTTTATGTTTCAGTGTTTCTGTCCTACCTCTAAGCCACATTAAAGCCAGAGGATGCACTTTGGCAGTGTATTTTTGCCCTTTGATGAAGATTAAGGCACAAGCTCCTTTTCCATCACTACTTTTTACTATGTGCGGATGTAGCCTCTACGTCCTCCCTGGTGTATGCTCTTATCTTGTTTTTATTTGTTTGTTTGTTTATATCCCACCCTTCATCCAAGAGTTCCAAGATGGGTTAAATAAGAAAATAAAAATATATAAAATATTAAAACATAATTAAAAACGTATCCCACTCTCCCACTCCCCTCCCTAACAGGACAGCACCCCAGGGCAGTCATTTAAACATCAAAAGCCTGAGTGAAAATATATGTTTAACCAAGTATGAAAGCTATGCAGTGAAGGCGTCCGGCGAACCACAGGAGGGAGGCTATTGCAGTGCCAGGTGGGCACATGCACCTGGGCCTTCTCTGAACTACTCCTGTTCTGGAACAGGACCTGAATGGAAAGTCCACAAATAAATGGACAGAAATGAAAAGATGTGAACAATCAGACCTGATGTTGGACTGAGGAAGCTTTCAAGTGGAGGTGTGGCCATAGCCATAGAGAAGTTAAGCTCTGAAGATTGAGAGAATCACATCAGCAGTATCAATATGCATCCATATAGCCAACCAACCAGGATGCCATTGAAGAAGACCACCATAAGTCAAGATGCATCTGGTTTCATTTACCAAATTGATTTTTTTCCCCATTACGCTGAAATTAGTGGCTCATTAGAAACTATTGATTATATGAACCATGCGTGTACTTGCACATTGCTTGTTAAGACTATATTCAGCTATATTGTCGCTGAAGTTGCAATGTGCAATGTTGTTTATGTTGTCCATTATATTGTCATCTGTGAAGTTACATTTGCAATTTTACACTTAAATTTGATAACAGAAATATACACGGAGGTATATTTATATCGCTGAAATGACAAAGCGCATTATTTCAGAAGGATTAAATAACAGATTGATTCTTTTATTGTCCCTTCCTTGCTGTAACCATCCCTGAAGGAAAGAGTGTAAGCATCTGTAACACCCACACACCCCAGCATTGAAATTCATCAGAAGCATTGGCCAGCACAGCTATGTTACTTCTTAAGGTGTGAACAAAAGCCTGTTGGCTGACAGTACATCTGTAGCCAAAGAACAGATCACGCTTTCAGTCAGGGAGCACATGTATTCACACACCCACAGACTTAAGGCAGAATGAAAACACAGTGTAACTCTGCTAATCTTATAATTACAAGAGGCTTTGCACATGGCTGTTAAATAATAGTAAGATCCAGCATCTTAGGTCAAAACATGAAGTCACCAGCCACATAACCAAAATAGCACGCAGAAGAAAAAGACTGATTTTGCTACACAGCTTTTAAGGAAGCAAGAAACGAGGTAATTAGCGCAGTTCATGAACTATATGAGTATGTCTAAACCATAACTAATTTACAACTAACAGGCTCAAGATGAACTAATTCTGGATGCAGTTCTAAGTGATGAACTTCTTGGGATAAGTCCAACTTGGGATCCACTTTTACAGCCTTAGTGGGCCTTTCTGCAAGAGGTCTTATTCCAGATTATATCTCAAAATTGGGACCTGCCATGCACATGTTAGTACAGATTACACCAGGTCCTGGGGAAAGTTTGTCACAGTCTGCACCAGCTTGAGAACAGCACATCTCTAGTCTGACATAAACCAGAATAAGGTCCAGTGTAGAAAGAGCCAGTTTTTCTTATGGTGCCTAGAAGTGCTCAGCATACCATTTGTGTGTAGAAGATTTCAGTTTCAGAGCCAGCATGGGAGGGAGGGGCTTTGATGATCCAAGGGAACCATTTCAGAACCACACCTTGCTGCACTGCCAAAATGCCCCCCTCTGTGGTATACTGGACCAAGGAAGTATCCTGCCTTTAATTTTCCATGGTACAATTTACCATCCGCCAATACATGAGCAGCCCAGACCAGGACACCACTTTGTGCCAGGTCTGCAAAGTCTGAAACCTTGTAAGCCTGATTCTCTATGAAGGTGAGGGGAAGATGAAAAACAGCTGAGGAGGGGGTGAGACTTTGCATGCCATTGCAGTGATGACACAGAGCTTCCCAATGCGATCCTTCATTTGGTGGAATTGTATGCAGCTGTTTTAAAGTCTGAATTGGATGCAAAGGTTGGGGGAGGTAAGAGAAGCACTGAGTGTTACCTTTCAGCTCTGCAAGATCTCACCTGCCCTTACATCTTTCACTCATCTGTGTAGAGGGACCAGACTTGCAAAATGTCAGATCTTACAAACCTGGCCTTCTTTGATGGATCCCTATACTGCAAATAACACAAGAACATAAGAGAAGCCTTGTTGGATCAGGTCACAGCCAATCTAGTCCAGCATCTCATCTCCCACAGTGGGCCACCAACTGTATCTGGGCACTCTCAAGTAAAAGATGAAAGCAAAATCTTCACCTACTCTCAACCCTGTTAATTGGCCTTTAGAGTCATCCTGCCGGACAATTTGGGGGCAGTTGCTTTGAATCCATTGGAGTAGCCATTGATACACCTGTCCTCCATGAATTCGTCTAACCCTTTCTTAAAGCTATCTAGTCATCACCACCCCTTCCAGTAGTAAATTCCACAGACCAATGGAACAGTTCCAAATCCTTGATAATGAAAATGTCAGTTTCCATGGACTTTCATTCTATCAATTTGATCCAGCTTCTGGGGTCCAGGTGGGCAAGTGCTGCATGCCTGGTCCTCACTTCAACCCAGCTAAACTTGTATCAGGGCTATCAACAGAACAGCTATTAGCCCTTGTGGCAGTGAGAAGTGGTCTGCTTCTTAAATTCTGCAGCCGCAAGACTGTGAGCAGGGTAAGCGTTCTGCCTGATGAAACTGTTGCCTCCTGCAAGAGCAGAATACTGATGGTCATGGATCCCATCCAGTAGGGTACTTTTCATGTTCTTACATGTTCTGTCTGGGTTGTCCAAAGCAGGGAAGTTCAGCCCCAAAGTCACTTATGCCGTATCTACTAGGATCAGCAGTTACAAGGGCAGGAAACTTCCAAGCTGCAGTTGGTGCAATGATAGCCTAACAATCAGCTGATTTTCAGGACTGTCAGTGATTATGTTACGGTTTGGAAAGCATGCATGTGTGTGGTGTAGCTTCCCTCTAGGCATGCCATTTGCATGTGATAAGTTGGGAGAGTTTTCAGGGCCAGGGACAGAAAATCTGCATTTCCTCCCTGAATCACCATTTTTCCATAGCCATCCAGATCTAGCCTTGGGCATTTATGATTTGATATTGGAGGGGGGAGGGGGTCAGAATAAGGGTAATACAAAGTGTCCAGCAAGGCTAAAAAGATAACAGAATAACAGGTGCTTATTGAGGAGAGCAGCACCAAAGAAAACTCAGGTCTGCTAAGATGATTTACACAGCGTTAAAACTTATTAATTGCACTAAGTGACACAAAGCAGTAACTAAACACTTCATCCATATTTTTGGTTACTTCCTTCCCTCTTTTAAAGAAAAGCGGCCCACTTTATACTTTCTTAAAAGACATCCCTGGGTTTGACTTCAAAATGCATATTGATACTTTCAAGTCAGACCATCCATTTAGTAAAAAGATAGCACCTAGCTACAAATAAAGGGTTTTAGGCTGAATCAATCTGTTTCAGGCCCTTATCACACTGAAAAAGATGTTATCAGATTCAAATCAATACAGCAAGCAATTCCAAACTGATGCCCTTATAAATACCCTCTAAAAGAGCTGCTGTGTCTTTTGAGAGTGCTCTAAAGTTTGGCCAATTTCCCAATTCTATAATTATCCATTCTTTGGTCTAAATAATTCACATGAATGTTGAAGAAGAACTGAATCTGTCTCATCATTAAGCTACTTCTTTTTGCACGTTCGGCAAAGCTCAGTGGCCACAAGTTGAATATGCACGAGTTTGGCTATAAAACAAGGATGGTTTATTGTTTTTATCATTGCTATGATCAGTTTTTACCAACCTGGGATCCTTCAGCTGTTCTGGGCTGCAATTTTACCCAGATCATCCATGCAACAAAAACAAGACCATTCTTGATTATATCATTGCACCACAGTTAAGTTCAGGGACGGAGGGCTGCACTCATACTGCAAGCGCTGGTGTGTATCCCCCAACTTCACTACAGCGTGGATGGTGTGTATTAAACCATTCAAATGGCAATGGCAAAGGCCACAGCTACTTCCACCGCATGCCCAGCAACTGCCACAGCAATTGCAATGTGGCACACATTTGCATATGGGCACACACAGTGTTCATGCCAGAACAAAGTGCAAACACTGCATCTGAGAACTCCCCAGCAGCTCCTGGTGAAGATGTGGAATTTCTTCACAGTTTCAAAGGATCAGACACACTCTGGGACAGTGGTGGTTCTGCAGCATGTGGACAGAGCATCCCTGAGCATCCGGAACCAGTAAGTGCAAAGAGGCCCTAAGTTTCCACGAGCAAGCAAGTTTCAGTGAGTGGTAGCTTGCACAGGGAGAAAAGAAGCAGTGATTGGGAAAACCATCACCCCATGCACACTAGTGCAGAACCCCTGCAGAGGAACATTCATCCGTCCATCCCTTTGCATTTTTATCCCATCCTACACCCAAAGGCCTCAGGGCAGGTAACAATATTTAAAATCAAACATGTAAAAAGAACAAGAGTATATAATTAAAATAACAGTGTCTGCAAGTGGGAAGGCCAGGACAAAACTGTGCATTTTCACTGCCTTCCTAAGCATGTACAGTGAAGGTGCTTGACCTGCCTCAAGGGCGAAACTAATCCATAGCCTAAGGGCCATCACGGAGAAGGCCTTCTCCCAGGTGCCCACCCCTTTCACTATTGAAAGTAGTGGTACAACCAGGAGGGCCTCCCATGTAGATCTTAAAGCACGGGAACGTTGATATGAAGGTGTTCCTTCAGATATTTGGTGCCCAAGTCATTTAGGGCCTTATAAGTTAAAATTAACATCTTGAATTGGGTTCAGAAGTGAATCGGCAGCCAGTGCAACTCTTTTAAGATTGGCATGATGTGCATCTGGCCAGCCTTTCCCAGTCGGCAACCTAGTAGCTGCGTTCTGCACTAGCTGTAGCTTCTGAACAGTCTTCAAGGGCAACCCCATGTAGAGAGTATTACAATACTCTAGTCTGGAGGTTACCAGAGCATGAATAACTGTGGTCAAATCAACTCTATCCATTTGCTGTACTAAGGGTGTCTCCAGGCACAGGCTAAAACTGACAGTTCTCCTGGAGCTATACTGGGAATGCTAAGTAGTGTCTCAAATACCAGGCAGCAGATTCCTGACACACAGCTGTCAACCTTCACAGATATTAGTAGAGAGACCATTTCTGTAGCCTCATTACAAAGGGAGAGGGTTTACCTGTTACAATCATGAGCTGGTTCTAAATTAGACAGAAAGAATGGAGTTTGAAAGCCTCCATACAATTATCCATTGCCTGGAGCGATGGAGGAAAGAAAGCTATGACAATTTTCTATGCTTGCTCAGAGAGCTATTTTAGAAAGCAGTCCTGTTCTTCCCCAATACTGACTGTAGAGAGATGATAAGACGATCCAAGAGAAATGTGCAAGGCAGGAGATAAAACACAGGTATTACCAAACACAAGACAGGCAAATGAGGCAGCCATGTAACTTGGAAATGTCCAACAGTCAAATCTGCCCTAAATGGCACCTTTAAATACTTAGCTATGATTTCCAAGTTGGTCATTAGGTTCTCAGGAAATGGTTGCTTGAGGTTAACACTTTCCATCATACAGACCATCCTAGAAAGGCCATGGAACTGGCACGTGAATGAATAACATTAGGATTTGGAGTGACCTGCCTTGAGTCCTTTGGGTACAGGGCAAGACAGTTATACAGATGAAACACATTTTCAATTCCAGTTTCCAAGAACAGCTGAATGAAGCTTGATAGCCGCTTTTGCATGCTACTGAGAAAGCAGAAGACAAGGTGTTTTTCCACTGTCACTAAAAGTACCCATTAAGTACCCATTAATGGGTACTTAATGAGTACTTCTAGTGACTGTGGAAAAACACCCAAGAATTACTACTTATGAATGTGAAGCAAGCATGAAGAGCCACAAAGAGGCAAGGACTGAAATTACAAGGCAGCTCATCCTAATTGTGGGATTGGTGCTCACTTGTGAGGGCTGGAGGGAAATATAACATTATTTTGGTAATGAAAGACCCCTCTTGTACTTTGTTAAAAGTCTATGTCAGTTAGTTTAGTACAAGATCAAGATTAATCTCAAGACGCAAATGACAACAGAGATGGAGACAAACAGGAATATATGAGAGTAGAAGGAAAGTTCAGGGAAATCCAAACAGCTACAGAAGCACCTGAATGATGGAGAACTGAGCACCTTTCCTGGAAAAAAAACCATGGAAAACTAGCATCAAAGGTAGCATCCTGGAAGAGGAAGGCTGTATCTAGATAGGGCCTAAAATTCAGGATTATTCCAGCACTGTATTGGGATTGCCACACGTCTCTGTGGAAATCTCAACATAACCCTGGGATACATGGGTGAAATTCCAGAATATTGTTACTGCAGGAAAATCAACTCTCAACCCAAGTTTCATCTCACAGCAATATTTCTTACCTTGTCTGGCCCACTCACCCAGGATCCACCTTGTTGAAAATGCCTATTGGACAAGCATGGGGGTAAAACTGGGTCAAAAATGCCCACTGCATAAGTGCAAGGTTCAGCACTTGTGCACTTCCAGGTATTTCACGCCATCGGAATACCAAGAGATACCCAACATGCCGTCACTGGAGCAAGCACCAGAAAAGGTAAGGGCCCACGATGTGATGCTGCTGTCTTCAAAAGATGGCAAGAGGCAATTGTGGGATCTAAACAAGATCTTGCATTTTCCTCTTGCCATCTGGAGGCAGCCAACGGCAGGGAATTCACATTTGTCAAACTGTAATGTAGACCCCAGAAAGATGAAGACACAAAATATAGTAGATTAAAGGATAAAGGCAAAGGAAAGCTGCAGTGATGTGCTGGCTGTGATGTACGATCTGAGAAAAAGGAGGGTTCTTATCAACTTTCAGTCATGGAGGTTCATTGACATTGGGTTAGACACGGCCTCTCACATCAACCTGCCTCACAGAAGTTGTTGTGAGTAGTTTTGTGCTGAACTCAAATTCTGTGTCAGCAAATCATGCAGAGAGACCTATTATTGCCAGGTGTTCCATCCCATTAGTCTGGTCTTTCTACAGCCACAAAGTAGAGGCAGAGGCAGGGCAGATGAGCATGACGGAGAACACACCTGCTCCTCTCTGAGCTCCAATTGTTGCTACTTCCTGCTTCACAGGAAGTAGTTGCTCCTAGCAGTCAGGGGGGTGGGGAAAGCAGCTGCATGAGCTTCACAGGCTTGTGGAGGCTTAGGATGGATCAGCACTGTCAGTGCAAAAGGTATTGATCTGGCCCTAGTGCTCCAGATCAGTAGGTCTGGTGAATCCAGATCTTCTGATCCTGATAAAAAACAGGGAAATGCAGAAACAGCCCAGGGCTCCCGGATTTGCCTATCAACAACTCAACTACAGCAAGCGTATAAATACCCAACTCATTATATGCAGCAGACCCTCTTTATACACCCTAATATGGTTCCTACAAAACACCACATATCATTATTTCTCATTTTGGATCCATCCATTCAGATTAGTGCATCTGTGCTTCCTTCCTCCCTTTTTGCAGTGTGCAAGAAGTCACTTTAATAAGAAGTGAATGGATTGATTTTGAAAACATGATTGCATCCATTTTCATTTGAGTTCAAATTTAATTTCAGTGAGATGAATATAGTTGTGCTTCAGTTTCAGTTCACCGAAGGAGAAAGTACTTAAGAGATTTCGATTGAAGAAGATATGTAAATGCATCTAAGCATCTATGCAGGGTTCAAAGAAACCACACTGCTAGTCTCACTAGCACTCACAGCTAGACTTGAAAGAACAAGTGTATTTTTGGGATGCAAGAGGTCCCAGGCTCAATCTGACACACTGTTACTTGAAAAGGGCTTCCAGCAGCAACAACTAACAGCCTACAGAGCAACTATCACTCAGGATAAATAACACTGACAGATTAGTGTCATCAATATAAGGACAATGCAATTGCTCAGCAAATGAACATGTTTTGTATGCAAAAGGTCTCAGGTTTAGCCCTAAAGCCTGTTAAAAAGGCCACTTCGTTCGTTCCCCACTAGTCTAAATGATAGCCTCTAACTGAGTCAAAAGCACAATGCCAAGAGAGTCAAAGTAATGGAGGACCAGAGAAAGGATGGCTGAACCAGACATTCCAAATCCATCTGTATAATTCAGGTGGGAAAAGCATCATTTGACCAAGTACCACTCACCTGCCTCTTTTAATGAAATAAAGTACGGAGACAAGAACAAATGAGGGTTTCACCTTTTTCTTGAGCATGCCCTGAAGCAAATGGTGGGCCATAGTGTTAGGTGGGATGCCAGACTAGATGGACTGTGGTCTGATCCATTTCAGAATTTCCTTGTGTTCTCATGAGGTGCATCTTCACCGCCTTCCTAAACATATACAGGCCTGCAGGACCACCCCATCCCTCAGAGAGGCATTCACTACTCCTTGGATCCACCTAGCCATACCTTGCCGGCTAGCTTTTATCAGCCAGGAAAGGCAAGGGTCCAGAGAGTACATTGTCAGCCGCACCCCTACAAGCAGCTAGTCCACATCCTTGGGCCACAACAACTGAAAATGATCCAAAAGAACTGGACCAGGCAGTTCTCTAGCAACCTCCTCTGGACTATTCCCAATTGTGACATCTAATTCCCCAAAAATCTGAGTGACTTTGCCCTCAAAGTGCCTGGCCATTTCCCACACTTTCTTGGGCTAGATCTTATAAGTCCATTCACCACTCTGAAGAGCTCTGCTGGATGACTACCTGACACAAACAGCAGTTCAGCACAGGCAATTCAGCACAGGCATAGTTCAGCCGTATCTACCCATCCTAGAAGAGGAAGGTAAATATTAACAGGCTATGGTTTCAATAGACCCTGCATCATGAAGAACCTAGATAAATTATTGCTTTTCCAGATACCACTAAATTACACTTCTGAGCATTTGTCAATGGATGGACTGGCTGTAGTTCAGCAACATTTTAAAACCAGCCCTGATAAGGAGCACTTCTGCTTCTAAGCTCCACCACATCACCAATCATGCAAGATCAGTCATTGCTCTGTGTGCACATGGAAGCCAGCCAGTGACACATGAGTGCTTGGCTGCAAGGCAAAACTCTTCTGCCAAGGTGAAATTTAGAGCACCTATTTGAATTTACAAGGTCCGAAGTTCAATCCCTACCAGAAAAAAAGGATCAGCGCGCAGCTGTTGGGAAGGGCCTTTGCCTGAAGCCTTGGAGAGAGGATGCCAGACAGCATAGGCAACAGACAAGTCTGGCTCAACATGAGACAACTTCCTATAGATGACTCCATACTGGCTGGTATTCTGGACCAGCAAGCAGATTATGAGCCTCCCTTCTGCATGCTTGGAGACCACACCAGCCTATGGAAGAGAGGCTTCTAGTACACTTCCTGGCCTGATATATTGGCCAGTGCAGAATTGGGAGATAAGATCAACTCCTGAAGAACCCACAAGTGAGTTCCCAGGATGTCGAGCAAGAATTTCCCACAACTACACTCTGAGATCAGCCTTGGAGATAGGAATGGACCACTGCCTCCAACTCCCAGAGTCCATAGGCTTTCCAGGATACCATGGTGACTGATATGAAAAGCTACTGAGAGATCCAGGAGAACCAACAGGATTGCATCTCCCTACTTCTCCCCCAGAGAAGGTCATCAATTTGGGCAACCAAGGCATACCTTCAGACATGCCTATTTTTTTTAAACAAGTTCAAAAGCATAACAAATGACAGCTCTAACAAATATTGTTGGTTATAAAAGGCTAATGGTCAGGGGCTTTGAGAATCAGGCTTAGGTTTACGAGTTATGTCCTGTATGAATAATAGGCAGAAGAGGTATTTATGGAAACCAACACAGCTGCCATCAGACTATTAATCTGCACATTTTAGGGGTATTCTACTAACAAATCCAGATTTTTCTTTTTCAGGTGCATTGGATGATATCAGAGTACATGACACCTTACAGAGTTTTGCAAGCCCCTAAGGTAAATCAACAAGAAGTATGTTTACTGGATACAGAAAAATGTCACCAGGATATAGCTGAAAAGGGACCATTTTATTCTCTCCCCTTTCCACAGAAAGCTAGGGGGACCTTACTGAATACAGTGTGCTATTTTATTGATAGATTAAGCATAAGATGCCCCATCAGTTCATAGCATGAGTGGGAAACGGGAGATATTTCTTATATTCTCAAGTTCTATGGCACAAAAAATGACAGGGACAAAAAGGATGAGGATTCTAGAAACTGTGGTGGATGTTACTTTGGGAACCAGAAGGCCTTTATCAAAAATCCTTCCACCCACTTTTCAACAAGTATTTTTTCCTCCTCAGTCCATCTTTTACCACACAACAAAAGCTCATGGGAGTGGTTGGAGGTAGAGTGAAAGATCAAGAGAGTCGATTTCTACCTACTCTTTCTGAGACCTGTTTACCTCTCTCTAGTCTAATAATTTTTTAAAAGGTGCTATACTCTTTTATCAAATTTTGGGGAATGTCTGAACACTAAAACAGCCCTCCCTGTCCACTTCACCAATATAAAGAAATAGATGGATGTCTGCTCTGTTTTCCTCTGTGTCTCCTCATAGCCTCAGGCCATTTTGAAAATGTTTTTTCCCCTTTAATATATTGCCAAGTACTTTAAAATGTTTTCCGTTACAATTCAGCAATTTTTAGAAGCATTAGTAACAGACAGAAGAGAACACAATGTAAAAATGATGCACATTTTGCTTCATAATTTCTGCTTTCTCGTTTTGAGCGTTATTCCCACAAGGTGCTCTCAAGCTGTTGGACAAAGAAACAAGTTACCTAGGAGAGTTTTTAGAATTGCCTTCCCTGGAGGATGTTAAGGAAAGTCAAGCAGTGCATTTGGTTGATGTAACTTAATAACAGCAGAGAATAACACTAAAAAATAAAGTCATTTGGTAAAGAACGACAAATAATTTGTCTATAACCCTTATCTGTCTCCCATTCTTTCACCTCATCATCTCCTTTAATCTCCCCTCTCTCCCAATCCCTTTTGCTAGTGGATTCCTCAACTGCCTCCACAAAGCATTTCAGCTCACTTTGTTGCCCTCGTTTGTCCTTCTCTGACACTGTTATTGCCCAGAGAAATCCCCAATCCAAACAGAAACCTCTTACAGCCTTCCTGAATGAGGACGTATTATTGATGGGCCTACCTAAGTAGCTGGAATTACTTCTCTGTCTTAATTGTATAACTGGCTGATCCTGGCAATTGCCTTGTAGTTTTAGTCTATCAGTCACAACCGTGGAGCGGACGGAATTGCAACACAGAACAATTGAAAACTTCACTTCTACCCACCCAACCAGGAACCTGGTACACGGTGAACAGAGTCCTGATTTGGTTGGGTGAAACCAAGGCTTTCAATCACTGTTGCCACTCTTCGGCCCCACAGTTCAAATCCACCAAGCATCACTGTTACCTTGACCAAGGCACAAACAGTGCAATCGCTTACACAATATAAATTCTACAGCTCCACAGGAACTAGATGAGCATGCACAGGATGTTAAGTTCATGAGACCATCACAAAGACATTTACTAACACAGATTTCTGCACGCATTTGCCAACACTAAACTGAAACATGGATGGAGGAAGAAGAAGAGTTGGCTTTTCTATCATGCTTTTCTCACCCAGTGTAGAAGAGGCTGCGGTCACACAAACCTCATCTACAGAAGAAAGCAGCACAGCTGAGAATATAGTCTTGTTACCTCAAGAGAACTGTGCCTGAAGAATCTCTGTCGTTCGTACAGGACACTTATCCTATTTGTTTATCTCACAAAGATAATTAAAACTATTACTCATGGACTCCTTCTGTAGATTAGGACATACCCATGATTTCACACAGCCCCGTAAGAAGGGATTACATGGGGGAGGGGGGTAACTACTAGTTATAGCTTAGTGGCTTCCAGTGCCAACTTAGTCCAAAGCCTCCTTCTACTATTCTCTTCCGCCGCACATGCAACTCAGCTAACCTTTATTAAGCAGGCATCTGGAAGCCAAAGGAACACTTTGCCTTATATAGACAGCACACAGATTCAGTTGCCCTTCATTTACTGACAAAAGGTGAACAGTCTGATCAAAGGTCCTTGTCCCAGCTGTGTATTTCACAAGGCACAATCCAACAGGATGTTTTGCTAACTTCGCACACTATCCAAATGGGCCAAATGCAAGAAAAAAGTTCCTTTTGAGATTGCACGTACAAACGACAACCAGTAGCCGCAATCCAGTCATTAGCAAAACCTAGCATGCAGCACATAGCCCAAACACTGCTTTGTTTACACAGCAAACATCCTCATTTTGTTTTGATAGACAATAATATAACAGCTGCCATTTTTCAGGTTCTCAGGTTGCCATTTCCCCACCCACCCCAAAAATACCACACTATATAAATAGATTGGCTGAGATTTGAAATTAACAGTGTGCCCTTAATCTATCAGTTCACTGACCTGTTCGCTGCTGAGAGTTATTTAAACAGTGACAAAATAATACAAATGCATCTAATTTTCAATTGCCGCCATGTTCTGAATTCTTCTTTGTCATCAATGCCATTTGCTGCATGGAACAGAAGCATGGACTCTGGCCTAAATAGTCAAATCCATTTCTGTGTTCCTATGATTCTTTAATCTCTAGTTTTGTTACAACTTCCCTTAGACCCAGAATCTGTGATCTTCTCCAAATGTTCCAGTTATCAAACCCAGTGTCTTGATCAAATGCAAAATAATGGTTGTTTTGAAGCTGATTACCTAGGTATTTTAATTGTCTTTCTTTTGCTACACATTACATCCGCACACAGCTCTTAACAAAGTATGTGGCATGTTTTGAAAAGTTAGCAGTTAAAAGGTAGGGAGTCATCTAAACTAGAGAAATAGCTTACATCACACCACCTTCACAGTATACATCCTATGCCAGGGGGCAGATTACTGTGGGCTTTCTAAAGTCAGCAGAAGATGGTCCCAAAATAGCTCCTTGGCAAGAATCATTTTGAAACGAGCACTTGGGTCATCCATCTGTACTTGATTCTCAATGCTGTCAATTGGGGGCCTTCATCTTGACTTACCTGGCTGAAGAAGGGAAAGCAACAGAGCCACCAGCTCCTTGGAAACTCTTTCCCTGCTCTTTTTTGCTTGGAGTAAACAAAAAACAATGGGACAAAACCCAGACAAAAGAAAATTACCCAGACTGGGTCACTCAGAAGCATCAAGCTGGTTACTGGGAAAAAGCATTTGAAGCCAGATAGTTCCTTCATTGATCAAACACAGCTGTTGTTAATGTCTATTCTTAATGGGTTGAGATATACATTTTCTTGCTTGCTTTTTAACCATACACTAAAAAGCTATCATTTGGGGGGGGGGGGGGCGCGGGGGTAATCCTTTGGAATAAAGGGAAAGGAGGATGAACCAGACATTTTTGTCCATGAAAATTTGCTGAAAGCTCTTCTAAAAATGCACATGGCTAAGTAAACAGGCAGCAAGTACTTTCTGAGGGGGCATCTAAGTATAGCAGCTTGGAAAAAACCCAAGGCTGTAATCTGTACTTGGTAGCATTAATAGAATCGATGCTGTCAGCTTCTGGGAGCATCATCTCCTCTCGCTCAGTGGATGACCATAAGCCTTCATGGAGCTTTGGAGTAAAACCAGCCAACAGAGATGAAAAGGGTTGAGGAGAATAACGGGACAATCAATATCCAAATATGCTCAGCATCGAGCGGGAAAAGCCAAAAAATTTCTTTCTTTGTATTGAGGCTGAATCAATCCATATTGAGAAAAGGACATAAGAACCTAAGAGGAGCACTGCTGAATCGAGCTATAGCCCATCTAGTCCAGCAGCTTGTCTCATAGAGTGGCCCACCAACTGTTTATAGGCATCTCAAGCAAAAGACAAAGGCAAACCCTTCACCTGCTCTTGATTCTTTGCAAACGGCCTTTAGAGGCATCCTGACAAAGTAGTGTCACAGTGTCCAATTCTTGCTTCTCTCAGATTAGAAGAAGAAGAGGAGGAGGAGTTGGCTTTTCTACCTCACTTTTGTCACCCATTTAAGGGGACTCAAAGCAGCTGACAAAGCTTTCTATTCTTCTCCCCACAACAGAACACCTAGCTGGCTTTGTGTAGGAGTGTGGAATCAAACCCAGTATCCCCAGATAAGAGTCCAGCTCCCTAACCACTAGAATAATTACAGAATGTTATAATAGAAATAATACTGACAAGGGGAAGTATTTCTTCACCCAGAGGGTCATTGGTCTATGGAATTTGCTGCCAGAAGAAGTGATAACAACAACCAGCCTAGATGGTTTTAAGAAAGGGTTAGACAAATTAATGGATGACAGGTATATCAATGGCTACTAGAATGGAAGCCTAGGTACATCTTCCGGACTGGGGAGACAGGCAGGATTCCTCTAAAGGCTGTTTGCAGGGAATGAAGCGCAGGTGAAGAGTTTGCTTTTGTCTTCTACTTGAGGTGCCCAGAAGCCATTGGTGGGCCACCGTGTGGGACAGGATGCTGGACTAGTTGGGCCGTGGCCTGATCCAGCAGGGCTCCTCTTATGTTCTTAGATGTTAGGCCAAGTGCAAAAAAGGCTCTCTGGCAGAGCTTGTTCTCTCTCTGTCACTTGTCTAAATTGTCCACAGCAATTCTTGGGGCTCCTGAATATACACATGTAGGCCATGGTCACCCTCTGTGTAGAGATCCAGAAAGTACTCACTGCTCTTTGCAACTGCCAGGCTGGTTGAGCTTTGTGGAAGGTGTTACTTTAGCCACTCCTGAGCAAGATTAGTCAGAAGAATTTTTCCTCTCCATTTAATTTGGCTCCGCCTAAAGCCTGCAATCTGGTGCTAGGTAATGCAGGCCACACTGAACCAGACTAGCTGTATTCCAGACTAAGCATGGCTGGTGGCCCATGCTGGCCCAGCCCAAACTGCCAGATTTGAAGATTGGGCCAACCCATGTAGCTGGTAGCCAGCCTCTGAAGACCAAGAACTTTCCGTTTCTGGCCTTTGGCGTTTCCAGGGCCGCAGTCACACCTTCACTTTACATCTACTTTGGTCCATTTTCAGGTCCCACAGCTCACACTTTTTCATGTTCACCCATTTTCTCTGTGGACCTTTCACCCTCCACTTGGACTTTCCTGAACGGAAAGTCCACAAATAAACAGGAATGAAAAGATGTGAGCAGCCAGACCTAAAGGTGGACTGAAGAAGGCTTAAAGTAAGATGTGACCATGGCCCATGGCCAACTTCTGGTGCCACTTCCAGCAGTGTCTCCTTACACACTGCCAAAATGGACTCCTCATAATATGTCAACTTACAGAAATGTGTCCTATTCCATAATCCAGGATACAGGCCTCGTCCAGTTGTAAACCACAATTTGGTGCTGTAGCCCAGTCAATACTTTAATGTTCATTTTATATGTTCACTGGTTTTTAATGTTGTAACCTACCCTGAGACCTTTGGGTATAGGAAGGAATAAAAAAAAATCAATGCTAGGTGAGAGGCCTCTCCATCCTGTACTAGCATGCAGAGAAAACATCCCTGGATCTATTCCTAGATGAGACCATAGGTGACTGAAGAAAGGGCATAAGTCACCTTTCTAGTGCTATAATACACTGTTATTGAAGTCCCTACAATAACTCCACTTGCTCAAGGGCACAGCAAAAGGAGTAAGCAGCTATTTCCTGCCTCCATGTCAGTTCAAAAAACTGTTTGTCACATGTTCAAACCCAAGTGGCAAAACATTGCTCAGCCCTCCTGTTGAATGCCAAGTGTCAACCACGACTACGTTTCTTTTCCCAGCACCATTATTCACCAACTCAGCCTCCTCTTGCCTCCGGGTCATAAATCTTGACAGTCACCAAATCACATTTTGGTTTGCTTTCCCATCCTCAAAGTTCTGAATGTATCAGTGAAATCAAGTTCATTTGTTTCAAATGTAGATCAGCTATACAAAAAGAAAGCATGTTAAGATGTCAAAATCAAATTACTTTCTTTTGCTGAATTTCGTTGCCTTAAAACTATTTTAAGACAAGTACTGAGGCTATGTAAAAAAAAGCTTTTCCAAAAAAACATACAGAAGTCACTTTTTTGCTTTTCTGGGCAATGCCTGACATTCCCATGTCATGTCACTTGGGCTGCATCCAGACAGAGTATAAAACCCAGGATTATCCTGGTACTATGCTGGGATTGACACCCATATCCCTGGCTTTTGTGAGGAAAAAAAGTCCCAAACTGAGTTTTACTAATATAGTGAGAGGATCTAACCTGCATGAATGCTTGTTCCCAGGATCCACCATACTGGAAATGGCCACTGGTCACTGCACGTTGCAGGGCCAACCCAGGGCAAAAATGGCCAAGGGACACGTGAAGGGCGGCTGCAATAATGCACTTCTGGGTATTTCACATAATCAAAATACCTAGATGTATGCAGCACGCCATCACAGGAGCAAGCATCCAGGCAGGTAAATGCCCATGCTTGCACTGCAATTTTGCCCTGCTGCTTGGCAGACACATTGAGGGAAACAAGATCCCAAATTTCTGGCACCATCTGGCAGCAGCTTTGGTATCCCCCACTAACTGCTTTACTCATTAAACCTTCTTCCAGCATGCAGGAACAGTTTGCAACTCTGACACACCATGGCAGCTCTTGCAATAACTGCACAATAAACTAGAATAAGAAGAGTTCTTAGAGCCATGATTCTTACCTGGATCTGTGCAGTTCTTTTCTTCTTGTGATTCATTATTTGATGCCATCAATCTTCTGTTTCTCCACAACTCTGACAGAATATTGTTACCAACAGCAGCTGGATCTTGTCCTACATAAAGACAGATATTGTGATTGGATTGGTCAAAATGGATGGTTCAGATATCTGTCTACTGTACATCTTTTAGACTAAGGCTGTGGTCACACTTGAGGTTTAATCCAGCTTCAGTCCACTTTCAGAGTGAGTGAATACATCAGTAAAGTGACAAGCTGTTTCCTTTCAGTGTTAAATAACTCAGAAAATTCACCTTTGGGGTAGATAACGAAAGAAAATTACTGGTCGCATTGGTCTCGCTCTGAAGGTGGACTGAAGCTGGATTAAATCTTAGGTGTGACCGCAGTCCTTGAGAAACCAAAATGTAAAGGAAGGGATTTAAGAATTTGGAAAGAGAAAGTATCCAAAAGGGAAAGTGCTAGAAGGGGTTCTGCGCTTTCAATTTGTGTTGGAAGATTTGTGGGGAGGGAAGATAGAAGAAGAAGAAGAAGAAGAAGAAGAAGAAGAAGAAGAGTTGGCTTTTCTACCCCACTTTTCTCAACCATTTAAGGTGAGAAAGTGGCTGACAAAGCTTTCTATTTTTCTCCCCACAACAGAACACCCTCTGAGGGTGGGGCTGTGAGAGCTCAGAAGAGAACTGTGACTACCCCAAGGTCACCCAGCTGGCTTTGTGGAGGAGGGCGGAATCAAAACCGATATTCCAGAATAAAGCATTAGCCCTTTCGCACTGGCCAGTATATTTGTGTGCCGAATGGGCCAGGCCTCTGCCTTCTGCACAGTGGTCCACATCAGACTAGGATATGGACAGGATATGACACCATCTCACCAGCACACAGGTTGCTTCATTAGAGTTAGTTCAGCAGCAGACTAATGATGGTATACCAATCCACAAAGAGCATGATGACAGCATGCCCCATAGGCCAGTGTATCTCCCAGCTACTTTTTGGCCTGGCATTCCTAAGTGGTAATGGAAACACACTGCTCCTGGTCATGTGATTAAGAAACCCCTGCCAGAAACTTTGAGGCCCAGCTGGCAACCTCCAGAGCTGGGCTGGGAGGGGTTTGTCTGATGTAAATAGCCCTTAGAACAAACCACAGTTCCTTGGATTACCATGTAATGAAAACAGCATTTTTTTCGAAAGTGAAAGAAGAAAGCATCATTCTCACTTGTACATAGACCATCCATGTGTGTGTGAGAGAGAAACAGAGAGAAGGCTTCTGTGATACTGCAAACCATGGTTTATGGCAGGACTGAAAAACCTATAGCTCTTTCTGTATACTAGTGTGGGTTACTGGAGGCCCCTACTCTCCTTGTAGGCTCCATCCACACAATGGCATCCTAGTCCAGTTTACCAATAGACCTTGACATCTAGGACCACCAGCATGGTAGACACGGTATACTAGACCACAGGACACCCCACCCAAATACCCCCCTAAGAGCTCTGAAGGCCAGGAACTTTCTTCAGAGAATTCACAGGCCCCTGCATTGATTCCAAGGCTGGTGCAGGCATCAGAACCAGCACATGATGGCCTTGTCCCACATCAAAGGAACTTGACCCAGCTTGGAACAGGTTGGTAATCTAAGGATGAGGCCCTGTCCCACAATAGTTGCTGTAAGCACAAATATGGCCTCAGTGTAAAAAAACATAATCTAAGAATTAGGCATATATTACTGTTCCTAAAGAAATTCATAATGAAGGCAAACGTAACATATTAACAGCAGAGATAACAAATTATCAAAGGCTGTGGCTTAAGATTCTGCCATTTCTGCCCTGCAGATTCTGGGTTTGTGGTTTATTTTAGGAAGTTGCTTCACACTGACCATGATGCAAGAGTAACAATATAACACATAATGCAGTTTTTTACACCATGGTAAAATCCAAGTTCCTTCCTTTAAGAAAGGCAAAGTGCTGGAATACTATCTTACCCAGCACTTAACCAAGCACCAGATTGATGTCAATCGCTGCCATTACATCAGTAATTGTGAAGCCCCTACAACAGTGCCAGCGCACCTGCATGGTGCCACTGCCAGGGCAACCAGGTGACACAGCACATATTCACCCCTGTGCTGCCAGTCACAGAAGAGGTGCATATGCAGCATGCAGGGTTGTACTAGTCCTGCCGCTAGTATAGACATGGAACAGTTTTAACTCCTCCACGGCTATATATGCAGGTGATGCTCCAGCACACGCAAAGCTGTTTCTAGTGAAGAAATGTCTCTGCACAGTATGGATGCTCCACAAGGAAGTGTCCCCTGTGTGCACTTATAAGGTGGGTGCAAAAGGACCCTAAGACAGTGTTGCATTAAGACAAACCATGCTACAGACATTTATGCAAAGTACAAAAATCGTGCCTCCCCAAATAATTTTGCATTATGCACTGACCCTTTGGAACATAGAACTACAATATATAAATGTCAAATTAATGGGATTATGCAGACGCTGTAGGCTGTTGCATAACTGTATCAGTTTGATTGTAAATCACTTCAACATGTGTGGGAAAGTGCCCTTCCCCCACTTTCTCACTTGTCAAAGCATTTCCACCAGTTAAAGCATTACAGTATATTCACCTTCATTCTTGGTTTACGTGGCAGCAACATAAGCTTGGCACTTAGGCTGCTGCACAATTGTCACTTTGAAGGTTTGCAAGGGGTTGGCTTTTTAGAGTGCAAAAGTTTGTTATATTGTTGTTGGCACAGTTGTACGGTTCAACTGACCCTCTTCTGATAAGGCACCTCTAGGCCCCAGGTAATGAAAGATGAGATGTTTCATGAAGTTAAAACGCTTTGATTCCCCTGTTTTGATGCACAGCTCTCCCTTGATAATTATTCAAAAGTCTTCACTCTTGTATAAGCAGGAGGAATAAAACTCCATTACGTCCCCCTAATCCTAACTGCTATGATCCCACAGCTGGCAAGGCAACTGGACAATGAGTGGGAGGTGGTAATATGCTCGAAACACTCTTAAGGTACACTGTTACAATGAAAGGGGCCTCCCCTGATACTCCCAAAGCCCATAAGAAGCAGGCATGCAGCCTGCTCATCAAAAGTCACAGAATGTTGCACTTGCCAGTAGATCAGCCCAAGAACCAGTCTACAAGCCTCCTTTCCACATATTGGTACAGTCTAAGGAAGCCACTGTCCCTCCTAGTACACCCTGTCTGCACAGGCACTGGGAGTGGAATACTGGCATGCCTCCACTATCTAGTATACCACAAGGGATCCATTTCAGCAGGACGACATGCAGTCAACCTGAAAGAGTTCACAATTTGGTGCCACCAACAACAGACACAGCTGTAAATCATGACCAAATAATCACAAGTCAACTTTTCTTTATCCTTTCTTATTCCTCACCCTTCTGACCTTTCCAGTTCCCCTATTCTGAACAGCAATCCACACCCCTCTAGCAATTAACTGGGATTAAGCAGTAAAATACTGTCCAGATGTTTGCCAAGCTTCCTGATCTCTCCAGCACCCATATGGTAAGTCCAAAAGCAGCAGAGAGAAGGACTCTGTGTGTTTTTTCTGGTTGCACTAATTTCAAATAGAATGACTAAGTAGCCTGTGCTGAATTCCTTGTTTCATTTTTACATTAAGAATGTAAGAATATAAGAGAAGCCATAGCCCATCTAGGTCAGCATCTCCTCACACAGTGTTCCACCAATTGCTTCTGGACATTCTCAAGCCTCAAATGGCTACAAGTGTCCTTTAGAGACATCCTGCCTGTCCCTCCAAAGTGGAGGCTGTGCCTAGGCATACATACTAGTTGCCATTAATTGACCTGACTAGTGACAGACTAGTGAATATCATCACTTCCCCAGGTAATAAACTCTATAGATCAATGACCTATTGCATGGAAAAAATTTCCCCTTATCAGCTTCATATGGCAATTCCACATTTACTGGTAGTCTAGACCTGCAAGTATACTAGCAGCCTTATTTCGGCATACTGATGCAGTCTAAGCGAAGCCTTGTCCCCTGCTAGTATGCTCCGTCTGAACATGATGGAGCTTAACCCAGACCAGGAGGCTCAAAATGTACTCCCCGCACAAGCTTCAAAGCTGGTGCAAGCCTTGGATCTGCCAGAGGTGCTGGAAAAGAACAGGCCATCCCACTGTGGACAGCCTTGTCTACGAGTGACCTCTCCCAGAGGGGTCCAACCTACTTAGTCTGGTCTACAGAAGGCAAGTGAGGAAAGGCCCTTAAGACTGCCTCCTGGTTCTAGTGTTTTTCTTAATCTACCTTTTCCACATCTTGCTTGATTTTATATTCTCCAGTTCTGTGCCATTTCTGAACTTCCTGCTATCCTGGAACAAGCTACTCACTAGTGTGCTTCATCCACACAGGACTAGTGCTGGACCAGCCCAGAACTGTCCCAGACAGTCCCTATCCCATATTAGGGATATGCACAGATATTCAAAACATTCAAAAATCAATCAAATTTGATCAAATTTGGACATTCGGATTCGAATGTCTCTCCATTTGAATTTAAGATTTGAACAAATTTTTGAATTGTTTGAATCATTCATATGAAATTATTCAGACATTTGTAGGTGTATGGATATGTACGCATTACATAGGTATCCATACACATCTTATTTGTACGGATACGTACGGCACAAAAATGGGATACGTACAGATGCATACGGATACATTTGAATGTTGTCAACATTTGTATCTTCAAATACAAATTGAAAATTCGTACAAGCAGATTTGAATGTATTCAAGTTGAATCAAATGTGAATACATTTAAATTTTAAACATTCAAATCTATTCAAATCTTTGGATATTCAATTTGAATCGAATCCCAAAAATTGCATTCATGCACATCCCTATTCTATATTAGCTGCAAACCTTATTTAGGGTCTATAACCATGATAATACCATATATTCCAGTCCCAGTTATTAGTGCTTCTTGGTCCAGAACAAGGAGAATGGGGGCGTTTCAGGTTCAGCAAAACGTCACTGTGTCCATTCATCACCATTACTGCCCCATCTGTGCAGAACCTCAGGATGGAAGGGGGCACAATGTCTTTGATGACAGCCCTATTCAGCTCTGTACTTGTTCTCCCAACCCAAATATCTAAAGGAACCCCTTCTCCCATACCGTCCTGCCTATGCCTTAAGATCTGAAGAAGATGCCCTCCTGGTTGTTCCATCACCTTTGATAGTGAGGTTGGTGGGCACCCGAGAGAGAGCATTTTCAGTGGTGGCCCCTAGACTGTGGAATGGTCTCCCCTCCAGGGTGCACCATGCCCCTTCCCTGTTGTCATTTAGGAGGGCTGTAAAGGCATATCTTTTTTGCCTTAGCCTTTGCCCAAGGTTGACTCATTCTCCCCTCAGTCACAGTTTTATTAACAGACCATTGGATGCATGGCTTAAATCAGAGCTTTTAATTATGTACCTTAGTTTAATCTGTGCTTTGTTTTTAATACCTTGGTTTTATACCTGGTTTTAATATGTTTTGTACCAGTGTCTTGTTTTTAATATGTTTTTTAAATTCTGTTTGATCTGTTACCCACCCAGAGACCTCTGGGTATGGGGCAGGATAGAAATGGAAATAAATAAAATTATTTATTTATTTTATTTTATTTCCATTTCTATCCTGCCCCATACCCAGAGGTCTCTGGGTGGGTAACAACAGGCCAATGGCTGGCAGGAGTGGATAATTCCCTGGATAAGCCATCAGTTGTGTGGACCAGAATAGCTATGGCACTTCTACATTGCTGCAAGTGTTAGTCTTGAATGGATGGATTGCAATGTGGATGCCACCTGTTGTGCTTGGTTCAGAACAGGCTACAAGACTGCTTCAAGGGAGGTGAGTGCAGAAACAGCCTTTGAAGGCTGAATGGGCCTACAGGATTCAGCCTGATCTCATAGGTGTGCTGCTCTAACTCCCTCATCATTTTGGTTGCTCTTTTTTGCACCTTTTCCAATCCCACAATTCCTTAAAGCCCTCTGGGAATTCAGACAGTCCAGGCAAAAAAGCAGGCTTTTTAGCACTACTCTAGTGTAGGCAGGTATATCAGAGGTTCTGCAGAAAGGGGATAATTAGCAATTTGGAAAAGAACACATTTTCCTTCATGAAACCAGTTGATAATTTGCTGGCTGTAAGGAAAGGCTCTCATTTCAAGTTGCTGCTTCTCTACTTCTGTGGACCAGATCTTAGAGGTCTTTTTCTACACTAGAGAAAGTGAGTAAATTTTTAAAAATGAACCTATGAATGTGCAGGCCTTTCATATTGGGGGCAAGAGAGGTTAGTGCACATTGGCGTGGCCAGAAAGATGAGGAACTTGTCAATGCCAGTTCTGGGAATGTCTAGTGTAGGGATGTGCACGAATGTTTTTTTGACATTCTATTCTAATCGAATTGAATATCCGGAAATCTGATTCCATCAGGATCTTTTAAATCTGAATTTAACAAGATTCAATTTGTATTTACCAAATTTGAATCTAATCATTTGAATTTTTGACTCGAGTCTGCACATATGAATGTCAACATTCGTATGCGCACGTACGCATTCTTTCCAACATCTGTACACATCCGTACACGCCTGTCTGCATCCCGTAGTTATCCTGTATGCAACCGGCTTTCGGCCTTTACGGGTCCATACAAATGCATACAGATGCAGGGAAGATGCGGGTCTTCAAGTACACATCGTGTACGAACCCATACACATATAAATGTCCAGATAATTCAAACAAATAGATCTGAAGTACGAAATTCAATTTGAATGTTTACATTCGAATTCTGGGACATTCTATTCGAGTTTGAATGTCAAAATCCAGCACATTAGATCGGATTTCAAAAGCCTACGAATATTCGTGCAAATCCCTAGTCTAGTGTGCCCCACAGTACCAGCAACTCCTGGTTAGAGCCTCAGGTGGAGGCCGTGGCCAGGAGCACCTACTCCCATCCACGGCTGGTACGTCAGCTTAAGCCTTTTCTGGAAAGAGACGACCTGGCCACAGTTATCCATGCTCTGGTAACCTCTAGATTGGACTATTGTAATGCGCTCTACATGGGGCTTCCCTTGAAGGCGGTCTGGAAGTTGCAGTTAGTGCAAAATGCAGCAGCCAGAGTGCTGACTGGTACAGCTAACTGGATACACATTACGCCAGTTTTAAAAGAATTGCACTGGCTGCCAATTCACTACCGGGCCCAATTCAAGGTGTTAACTCTGACTTATAAGGTCCTAAATGACTTGGGCCCCAAATATCTAAAGGAACGCCTTCTCCCATACCGACCTGCCCGTGCCTTAAGATCCAACAATGAGGTCCTCCTGGTTGTCCTGCCACCTTCAGTAGTGAGGTTGGCGGGCACCCGGGAGAGAGCGTTTTCAGCGGTGGCCCCGAGACTGTGGAATGGCCTCCCCCTTGAGGTGCACCATGCCCCCTCCTTGTATTTATTTAGGAGGGGCATAAGACATACCTGTTTGCCTCAGCCTTTGGCTGAGGTTCTATTCTCCCTCCCCAGTTAAAACGACATCACTATTAATGCACTAGGGAGTACACAGTTTTAAATTTGTTGAATTTTTAAGGTGTTTTTAAATGTATTTTAATCTGTATTTCATTTTAATTTGTATCTGTTTTAATTTGTATCCCGTTTTAATCTGTTTTAATCTGTCGTTACCCGCCCAGAGACCTTCGGGTATGGGGCGGGATAGAAATGTAAATAAATAAATACAGTTGCAGTACAGGGGAAAGGGCAAGAAAGAAACAACAGGTCTGACAGGGTGGGAGCACTAATTGTACAGGCACCTGCAATCGGCTTCAGACATGTGTGGAAGTGGCAAGGAGAGAAGTCATCCACTGAAGAAGTAGCCTCAAACATGGCTGCAATCCATTACAAATACTTGGTGGCCTTACAAGCTCTGCCACTTGCCCACTGCCCCTCCAGCTTCAAAGTCCACTGCTGATATTGCCCATATAGCATCACATTCACATACACACCTTCATGCCCATACCTGGATTAGTACCAAGTGCAATTCAATGAGTAGGTCATGTGCCAGCATCCCAGGGAAATGAAGATGAGGGATGGAGGAGGCATTTGCATTTCAAACCCCTGCACCATCCTGAAAGTTACCCAGCACCTCACTAAGTGCCAGTTAAGTGCAAACACCACTGTACTAGCCGTGATCATTTTGCTGCAACAATGGCCATGTGCATTGGCCACTGCCAGAGCAACCAAGTGAGCTGACATGCAACTGCAGCTGCCAGGCCCCATACATCCTCGGCATGGATGCTATGCAGAGGGTACATGCCAGTGCATGATGGCAGCGTCCTGGATACCACTATCCAGGCCAGGGAATGGTCCGCAAGCTTGAGCTCTGCGCAGTGTGGATGCTCCAAATGTGAACATCTCTGGACCTCCCTTTACACCAAAGCACGAAAAGGCCCAAAGACTCCCAAATATCCAATGTAGCAACCATTTTTGAGAATAAACAATACTTGAGCTAGGAGGATCAACCCCTAGTAAGGATGTGACTGAAGTTAATTTGAACTAATGGCAGTTTTAGAGGGCATCAGGAAGGGCAGATTTAAGCACTTAAAATAAGAAGGTTTAATAAAACTTAGCAAAGACTTCAGTCAATACCAAGAATCTTTCCTTTCTCAGTATTTTTAGCCATTACTGTGATGCTAAAAGGAAGGGTGCCTCAGCATGAAGGAAAATTAAAATGTCTTTTTAGTTACACTTCCAAGGATCAGATCATGGTTTTTTAAATCTGTTTTGGTTTGCTTGCACAATTCATCTGCTTTGGCTATACTGATAATACAGTTCAGAGGAAATTCCAAGTTGTAGGAAATCCTGAATCTGACTTCACTGGTTATGACGGCTAACAGCTCCCTCTGATGTAGTACAATCTGAAGCAGGTTTACTTGGAAGTATCTTCTGCCTAATCTTACATTTAAGAAAACGTGCATACATTTAGCAGCTTAACATCCCTTCCCTCACATGGTGATTACGAGGAACCAATAGTGGGAAAGAGAATAACATGGACTGCTTTGAACTCTGGGGAACAAAAGTGGAATGTACACGCCATAAACAAATAAAATGAAAGCTACAGGAGGATTCTTCTTCTTGCCCGAAGGCCAAACTGGTCACTTCGACCTTCTCACCTAGCATCAGATGCTGTGCTTCTACAACACCTTAGCATCAGGATTCATAACATGCCCACTGATACATCTAAGCCAAGGAGAGGTGCCAATTCTTAGCCTCCTGGGTCATTCCTTTAATAACTACCTGGCAGAGTGCTGTTTGGAACAAGCTGCATTTCCCATCTCGGGTAATAAAACAGGAGTTTACGCACCTGCCAAGCATCCTGTCTTCTTAAAGGAACAGGAACCATATTGGTGGCAGAAAGTAGACAGCAGATCCAAAATACAGTGCCAGATATGCATTTATTTAAGAGCTTGACAGGTTCCAAAAGAGTGCCTATACTTAGGAACATAATCAATCCATGGATTGTAACAGGCACATCTCATTTCTGTTCTGTTTCTGTTTCAAGCCCCAGAAAAAGCAAAAATTCCACAACTTCCTTTAGCTTCCTTTAGCTTCCTTCCTTCCTTCCTTCCTTTCAAATGACCAGCCGTTCTAATCTTCTGTTTTTCAAACTACTATTCTAAGTCCATGGAACCCATGAGGACAAGTAAGTAGACAGCATTTCAGCTCCTAAACACAGTTTGCACAAATTTTGTTCTATAATGGGCAAGGAATGCAGTGGGTCTAACTATCAGCATCATTTCCAGACAAATCCACCTCCATGAAAGCTCAGCCAGTTGAAAAAGGGGCCATATGTTGCTCCATTACATGCCACCTCTTCTAAAGGATTTGCTCTGCTCTCCTAACATTTCTGAATCAGAACTTAACTTCAATCTCTATTTTCCGGGCAAAAAAAAAATCACACTTAAGTAAAATCCTGTGCCCCATGGAAATAATAATCCTGTGCATAAAAAGCGTTCCACAAACTTGATATCTCTGGATCTGATGCTAAAATTCCTAGGCATGGAATCAATGTTCATGTGCAAGTCAAATGATCATTGTAGAAGTAAGTCTGTACAGATGTGCCAATTTATTTTTTCCTACACACAAAAGCTCTCTTGACTAGGAGAAAAAAAACTCACAATGTGCAAATCTGTCCGGTAATGATGCTAGGCAATCCTTAAACTGGACAAAATAGACTTCAGCCATTTGCTTAATGACTCAGAGACATTCTCACATGGATGCTCTATAATGGGATCAGGAGTTTTCAGGAGCCCCTAAGAAGCTCCAAGCAGCCTGAAATGTTATCCCTATGGTGTGACAAAAGATGCAGCCTTGCACACATTTTTCTTTTTGGCAGAGGGGGCAGAAATCACTGGCTCTTCTGGGAAAGTGCCGAACACCAAGTGAATTACTACTCCTTAATTCAACGCGACTAACTCTGGACTGAATAAAAAGGACACGCTTCCTCATGGGCAGATTTATTCCCACATAAACACCTGTTGCAATGGTACACTAAATTGCAAGCTTAGCAACCAGCGCACAGAACTCATTGCTACAAGATGCTGTGACTCCATCAGCTTTAAAGACAGAACAAGATTTTTTCCCAGTCTTCAATATGCCTCAGGTTGCCAGCTGTTGGGGGGCACCACAGGATGGTTAGATAAATTAAGGACCTAAGAGCCGTTGGGGTTTGGACTGGAGACCTGGGTGGGGCCATAAAAGTGGAGCAGGTCACCTTCAGCCAGGTACAACCTAAGCTACCTGAAAGTGCCGTTTAAGAATAAAATGGTGGGGAAACACAAAAGGCGCACTGCCTTGGGATGGATGGATGGATGGATGGATGGATGGATGGATGGATGGATGGATGGATGGATGGATGGATTCTGAGATAACTGCTGCTTGCCAGTGGGAGAAACAGGAGGCTGAATAAAGCAGAGCCTGCATATCTATGGCAAAGCATGCAGAGATGTACAGATGCCGGCTTCGGCAACAACTGCGGCGCTGAGACCTGCGAGGAGTCCCACGGGGCAACAGGTACCTTCTGTTTATTCACACCTGGCTTCTCTCCCCCCCTCCTTCCCCAGAAGATCCCACAGAGGACGCGCCATTCATGCCCTCCGTTCTGCCGCCTTACCTAGCTTCGACAGCAGCGTGGCCATGCACCACACGAAGAAGAGGATGGCGCAGATGAAGCCGAGTTGTTGCAGGAGCATCTCCCGCCTCTTGCGAACTTTCCGCAGCTTGAAGAGGGCGGCGGGCTTCGGGGGCGCGCTCGGCGGCGCTTCCAACCCCATCACTGGCGAAGTGCGGGGACAGAGGACCGGAGGAAGCGGGCGGACTGGGGGCCAGAGGGGGCAGCCGCTCCTGTCCTGTCCCCCTGCAACCACGGGGAGAGGGAGGGCTCACTTGGACGGGATCCCCAAGCTGGGTCGCATCCTTTGGGCCGAGGGCGAGGTGAGCTTCGAAGAAGAATCAGCCCGGAATCCAATATACAGACCCCCGCGGTGGCTCTGAGGAGGCAGTCCCGGGAAAAGGCGCCGTTTTGCAGCAGGTGGCGGCGAGTTCCTGGGGGCCGGTATCAGGACCCCATCGGTGGTGGCGCCGCAGGGCAGCGCACGAAGCGGGCACCGCGGCCCTTCCGCACTAAGCACCGGGGGGGAGGGGGGTTGGGGGGGCTAGAAAAACAAAGCCCCGAGCAGCAGCAAGCCAAGCAGCATCCAAGATCTTCCCCTCGCAGAGAAAGGAGAGGCGTTCGGCCGGTGGGCGAGGACGAAGTTGCCCGCCTTGCCCGAGCCAAGGAGCGAGGGCGCGGGATCCCAGCCGCCCCAGCCAGCTCAGGAGCGCAGCAGCTCGGCTCCTCCGCGCACCATCGGCGCCCTGGAAAGTTTCAGATCCACCACCGTTCCCTCTTCCCGCTCTCGCCGGCGGCGGCGGCGGCGGCTTGCGAAGGAGTCTCAGTCCTCCTCCTCCTCCCCATGGCGCCCCACATCCTCGAGGCGGCTTGGCGCTCGCCGGGCATCCAAAGCGCCCAATAAGTCTCCCTTTGCTGCTCTCCGCAGATTCCTTCGGAGGGAGAGAGAGCGAGAGAGCGACTCCTACCAGGCTGCCCGGGCCCCCTGCGCTCCCTCCTCCTCCTCCTCTCCTCCTCCTCCTCCTCCTCCCTCTCCCAAGCAACTTTGCCTAGGATGGGCTCGTGCACCTTGAGTTAGCCCTTCCCGCGCCACCCGGCACCCAGGCGACGCGCATGCGTCTCGCTCCAGCACCAGCGGCGGCGGCGGCGGCGGTCCCTCTGCGCCTCTCGCGCTGATAATAATCACCACGTTAGGGCGCGCGCGGCGTCCGGGCGGGCGGGCGGGCGGGCGGGGCGCTTGTATGTTTTCCCGCCCTGGCGACGAGGAGGAGGAGGAGGAGGAGGAGGGGGGGATTAGCGGGCAGAATTAATCTTTTCTTCCCCCTAAATGGCGCAGGAATTATCCCTTCTTCTTTTAGCGCTTGGCACCGGCTCCGCGTGCGGGGATGAGCCATGCGAGCGCATGTGAGCACCGGCTTCTGTCACACACGCGGGATCATCACACCCGCGCGGCAGCCTCCCGCCTTCCAGCAGAGAGCGTGACTGCTCAGGCTGGATGGATTGATGGCGGGGGAGGGTGGCGGGGGATCCCCCTCAGGAGCCGATCCCGCTGCCTTCAGAAGACGTGACTGTGAAGGGTTAACTGCGCCCTACGCTTCCCCCACTGCAAACACTACTGTTTTTTACTCTTTTGTATCATTCTTTTTTTTTTTAATATTATGCTGGATTTTTTAAAACCTTGTGCTATTTTAATATTGTTTGATACAGTTTTAATATGTTTGTTTTTAAATGTTGTGAGCCGCCCAGAGACCTTTGGGTATGGGGCGGGATATAAATATAAATATAAAAATAAATAAGGGTGAGGGGTAACGTGAGAGGGAAGCAAAGGATGGGGTGAGCCAGGAGCAAAACTACTTTTTGCAGGAAATATTTCAGTCAAGCATTGTTTAGATATTGGTTTCTGTGGGCCGTTTCAGACACTTGCTTTTCTTTCTTTTTTTTAATTTTTTATTAATAAAAAAAATATTAAGACACTTGCTTTTGAACTGATGCAGCTGACCTCCTCTTTGGCATCACCGGCGTGTCCTTCATCAAATATAGATACCCTTTTCTCTCCTTGGCCAAGTAAACCGACTTCAAAAGAGGCACAAACACACCAAGAAGAAGAAAGGGTGTCCGTGGAGGACGGAGTCTTATACAGTTGCGTCGGGTACTTCTGTGCAGTTTTCTGGGCAGAGGTACAGAGGTGGTTTGCCATTGCCTGCTTTCGGGGACAGTTGGGAGATTGAACCAGTGACCTTGTAATT
Organism: Aspidoscelis tigris stejnegeri; assembly: GCA_023333525.1. NCBI lineage: Eukaryota > Metazoa > Chordata > Lepidosauria > Squamata > Teiidae > Aspidoscelis > Aspidoscelis tigris. The sequence continues at coordinate 92,335,446 of JALMGA010000003.1, read as the reverse complement.
CCAGGCAATTTGCCTACCGCTCTCTGTCTTATAGGGGCATAATTAGCATAAACCCAGCCAGACTTTTTGCCTTGTGGACAATCAGGAACCAAAGGGGACCCCCGTTTGGTCCACTTGACTGCCTGTGGAACTTAGGGTGTTTCCACACTAGCTGAGGAAACTGGATTAACCCCCCCCCTTAAAACACATTAAAGACACTTACCTTAAATGGCTTCCGCATTGGAGTCCTTTTCTGTGACCCTTTGCGGAGGCCGCTTCTGCATTTTGGCACGCAAGACTGGTTTTTAAAACCGTTTTTGCCACCAAAATCCGGATTAAATGTAAGACCTGAAAAATTCCCCTGGATGTGTGCAGAAGCAGGACACTTCCCCGCACAGCCAGGGGAAGAGATGGATTCCTGGCGGCCACCATTTTGGGAAGGGCGAAAGCAGGACTGCCTGCTTCCAAAGCCCTTCCCCCCACTGCGCAGGTCGCCACCGGAAACACGCGGTGACTGGCAGATCCATGCTCCAATCCCGCAGCTCCAGGGGTGGCATCACTGGCACACGAGCTGGAGGACAGATTGGAATGGGTGCTGGTGCGTCCACACAGCACCCACTCCAATCTGTCCTCTGGAATCCGTCCTCCCCACATATGTGCGGACACACGGGGGGCGGGGGGCTCCCATCTGTCACAAATAGTGACGGATCTGGGGGAGGATGGCTCACCAAAAATCGTATCTTTTCAGTGGCAAATGCGGAAGCACCCTTAGTTGTTTTTTTACAGCACTTTGTGCATGATTTAGGTTCTGTCAGCATGGCATTAGGAACCCATTTTGAGGGAGTTGTGTTTTTTGTTGCCAGGGGCCCATGCCTGGCTACTCCCCTGGAGTCTGGCATCTTTGAATTCCATGTTTGAGATCAGTGGGGAAAGGGTCCAAAGCAAAATATCAATACGAACCATACTGGGTTTACCATTGTCTTCCTGAGGACTGGTCCTCCTGGAGATGAAGGGCTTCAAATTGGAAGTCATATCTCAGCGAACTGCATTTTGATCTGCAGTGGACTAGATAGTCCAACTTGAGCTTCACAGTGTTCTCCAGATCTTTATGAAAGTGCACTATGAACTCACACTGTTAATTACACTTTTTCAGTCCCCATATCCCTGAAACCATATTGCTGAGTCTGGGGCTATCTCCAAACTTAACAAAAAGAGATCATGTGGCCCTCATGTTCCCAAACCTTTTCTAATCCACCTTCTAGCACAGAATGTTTAGGAGAGGGGGGAGGGACAAGGCAATGTGTGGGCAATTCCCACCTTGTAGCTTTTCTAAGCTGCCTTAGAAAATGAAGAAAGAAAAGAAAATAAGGGGATAGCCCAATAAAGCTTCAGCTACAGTGGTACCTCGACATACAAGTGCCCTGACATACAAGTGTTTTGAGATACAAGCCGCCGAGCGAGTGATATTTTGCTTTGAGATGAGAGCAAGATTTGAGATAAGAGTATGTAAATACAGTACAGTACATAACAAAAACAACTGAGGTGGTGTTTTGGGAGCTGGAATGGATTAATGGGAAAATTGCTTTGAGATACGAGCGATTTGACATAAGAGCAAGGTTACGGAACGAATTAAACTCGTATGTCAAGGTACCACTGTATCTCCGTGTATTTATTTGTTACTTAGTTTCTTGTCCCATCCAAGAGTCTCAGAGCAGGAGAGCCAAGAGCAGTTAGAAATGCAACTGCTAAAACCAGCAATAAAAACCAGCAAGAAGACTCATAAACTGGATATTGATCTGATGATCTATATCATAAATTGAGTGTCATCATAGAAAAGGTCTTCTCACATGCTGCCGCTCCTCAGAGCATCTTTGAGCCTGCTGGGGCTGCCTCCTGTTGATCTTGCCTATCAAGCAGATATAAACCCAAACGAACAGGGATAGCATAATATGAGAGACAACTGCAATAAGAGTTTGGTTGCATGGGGAGAAAATTTATTATTTGCACTTCTTTGTTCGAAACCAGTGGGTCTGGACCAGTGAGACCTGCTGCATTGATTTTGGTGAAAACTATCCTGTGTTGTCATTTTAAAATTCAGTGCTTGTATTATTGGCCACTGAAAAAGACGCAAAAGTTGTGATGACTGAGAAATTTTACAGGTCACATTTTTACCATTATATCATGTTGTAAGATTATTGGCTTGGAGTACCTGGCAGCTGGGCCACATGCTCAAGCTGCATGGCTTTTAGTGTGGTGATTTAAAGGTCTGGAAAACCTCTCCTCCCCTGCCTGTCTAGGAATGATGCGGCTGGACCGCATTTTTGGGCTTCTGCACTGAATTTAGAGGCCTCATTTTTGAATCAATATTTATATTTTCCCCAACCCCTGTGACAACCATTTTATGATTAGCAGCTGCAATGTTCTTTCACAATTCCATAGGAGCCTGCAGATGGTGTCAGTTACTGACTTCAAGTCTGTGGTCCAGGATCCTTATCAGGGCCAGCCTTAGCCATCATAGGGGCCACTTTGGGACCCCATTAACACAGCTTAGATTGGCTTGGGAGATCAGGCCAGAGTCACGTCGTAGTTGTTCTACATTCCTTAGCAGTCACAGTCTGAACTGGGTGGCCCAAACTCCAGCAAACTGAGGTGGCTTAGGCTCCGTTCAGCACCCCTAAGGCTGGTTTGGGTCACTGCCATGGGGCGCCATGCACACAGGTTTGTGCCGCCCATGGAAGACCTCTGTGAGGGTAGGGCCAAATTGTGTCCAGTTGTTATCACTGGCCTAGGTTCGGCCCTAGTCCTTAGTCATTGAAAGGGATCCTGACTGTATCGATTACAAGTTGATTACCACTCATAAGAAGATCCACAGTGCCTGCACCAGCAATGCCAACGTAGACCTTCTGTTTGGCAGTGCCACTTCATTAATGTCCACATGTTACCATTTCTTCTTGTGATAATTCCAACAGCTGGACCAAGCCATAGTTGTGGGAAGTACCAGAAACCAGACACACACAATACAGTCAGGATCATGAAGTCCTGGAATGAGCAGGCAAGGTTTCTACTGGATCCACAAAGCTGTAGGTCAAAATGCAGTTTGGGGAGATTAAAGGAAAACTTTCAATTGAAACCTTGCTCTCTTCATCACCCATAGGTATTCTCTGCAAGCTTGCCAATTCAAACCTTGTTCAGCTTGCAACTGTTTCATTGTACTGTCAAAGGGTTGTACCAGCTACATAGCACATTCAAGTGACTTTAAAATAACCTTTAGGCCCTGTCCCCAAGCAATTTAAAGTCTGCTAAAAATCCTCTTTTGCCTCTGAGCACCCCCATGCCAGGGTTTTTAATGAGCTTCCAGCGCTACAAAATGAGGAAAACCCGCAACAAAAAAGTGCCGTTTAAATAAGACTTTCAGCACTGTTTTTGGAAGTTGCGGGTTTTCCTCGCAACATTTACCTTGGGGATGCTCCGTGGCAAAAGGGGCAGGGATTGCCGCCTACACACACAGCAATAACACAAGCAGCCTCCCTTTCTAAAGCTCAGAACTAAAGAGCCAGAATCGTGGATTTTGACAGCAATAACAGGGGAAAGTGGTGAGAGTGAATGAGTGATCGTGCGCTGTACAGGTAAAAACTCCTTGCAGCCATCGTCACGCAGCTTCTGCAGCAAGAGCCCGAGGACAGGGAGGAGAGAGGGAGGGGGGGGGCGGAAGATCTGGGAGATGAACAGAGAACCGTTGGCTATTTTTCTTTGGACTTGTCGGGGGTGTCTTCCTGGTTGTGGCCGCGCCAAGTGCAGCCCCTCCCCATTTCCACTGGCGCCCTATCAACAAGAGCAGGGGTAGGGAGAAAAAAGATGTGTGCAAAGAAAACACAGCTCCCATGGGGACGGAAGGTGCGTTAAAAACACGCATTTTGCTGAGCCTCATGTGGACGCTTATTCCTGATTTGCATGGCACTTTTAAAGTCCGCTTGAATAGAGTGATAGTAGAAGGATAGTAGAGAAGCAAATAAGTCATTTGGAGATGCAGTCCTAGTTGTGACAGCCCAAATGGAGTTTAGTGCAGGTAGCACTATGGTTTGGGTATCTTGTATCACCACCACTGCCTCTAGGATTTGTTTGTGGTTCACCAGTTAGTAAACAACAACAACAACAACCTTATACAATTCTGACAGATGTTTATTTAATATGGTTAATTGCAGTACAAATTAGAAACCATAAATTAACTGCAGTTCTAAAAATAAACAACTAGTAATAAAAAAAATAATCTTTCAAAAGCTCAAATTACTTTGGTGATTTTATCACAGGGGTGCTGAAGGTGTGGAAGCCCAGATGTTCTTTAACCACAGCTCCCAGCCACAGTGGAACACTGGCAGTTATAATCCAGGAACATCTGGAGAACCACAAGTTGAGTAGCCCTGTAATACTAGGGTGTTTTTCACTGTCATTAGAAGTACCCATTAAGTACTAATGGGTACTTAATGGGTACTTCTAGTGACAGTGGAAAAACACCCCTATATTTTAGCACTTTCTTACAAATGATGATAATGATTTTGGCATTCAGTGCTACCTTTATTGCATAACTTCTTTCTTAACCCTTTATAACCTTGTCAATAAACTTGAAAATTAGTCTACACCTGAGCATTCACGGGAGATAGCAAAGGGATAAATTCAAAGGCAGGTCATAAAAAAATCATCTGGCAGCTTCACTGGATCCTTCAAGCCTCAGCTGTGCCTATTGAAATCTCAGTCTTTTTTGTACTGTCTGTACTGATTGATGGAGCATGTTGAAGCTGTACCTTTTTAGGAGACTCACCTGCCAACTGCTCTTTGCCCGTCATGGCTTTTTTTATCTGCTTGGAAAGTGTCACTGGCACCTTTGCTTGTGTACAGTCAGAAATTATAAATCAATTTTAGATTTAATATGAAGCTCGAGAAAGGCATGATGTGGATGCTTATATTAAACAAAAGGTTTGGGAGCAATATGTTGGAGGCTGCTGGTGTAAGAGACATAGGGCATCTGGGTAAGAAAAATACCTCTTTGGGTTGCATTTGGTGAAGACAATCAAATGCTAAAATAGCATGTGTTTGTGTGTGTCATGCCCTCTCCAGATGACTATTTCCCCGCTTTTCTGCCATTCTTGTCTTGCTACAAAGTAATCTCTGGAGGCTGGTGACGTATTTCCTTGCTAAAATTGTATCTTTTGAGGCTGGCTGGAGCTTTAAATTTTTTTTTTCTTTCTCCTCTTGTGATTGTGTTCAGATCAGGCATGGCAAGGGGTGGAGGACACCTTCACAGCTGTGAAATCACACCCACATCTGGGGCAGGCATTGGCCAGAAGGAGATCTCCGCCACAAATAGTTCGGGAGTGTTCCCATTTGCAGGGGGAAGTGGACTCGGGTCCAAAAGGGAGAAAATGTCCAGTTTTCCTCAGAACTTTTTTTCTCTCTGGATTTTTGCAGGATAGTCTTCATAAAATCCGGGAATAAAAAATTGAATGGGAATGCTGGATACCGAATTCGGATTCTATGTGGATGTATAGAAAATTAAATGGGAACTCTGGATACTGAATTCGGATTCAATTCGGATTTAAATGTGCATGGGAATGCACATGACTCACTTAAACGTGGCTGCTTTATTATTACTTATCCTTTGTTCAATTATCATGGGGATACAGGACAAATTCATCTATTTTCTAATCTTGAATTAATATGTGAACAAGAATGCAAGTAGCCTGAGAAATTCACACTTTTCCAAATTTGTGGCTTTTACTTTTTCATATTTACTGAATGGCAAGCTTTACCATATCAAAATGCACTATTTTAAAGGAAACTGCAAATGTGTGAATAACGGGGAAAAATGCATGCCAAATTGCATGCCTGTATAACTTCAAGAAATTAATAAACTATTGTAGGCTTCATAATTATAAATGAAACGTATTCAGTTAATATGCTAGAGAATAACAAAGCAATGGGAATGAGAATGCAAAAATACTGCTAGATTTCCATCTCAATTTGTTTATTGATTTTTTAGTACTTCTTTCTGATTTTGATATTAGATGCCTTTAGATAATGCTAATTTTTATAGATAATGCACTAGATAATTTCTTAGAGTAACCCATAGAACCACTTTAATGTTTTGTTAATTTTAAACCTATTGTGGGTTAAGTGCCAGGAAGGAACTGAACTTCTTTCCAACGATTAACTAGTTGCGAAGCTTAAAATAAAATAAAATAAAATAAAATAAAATCTTCCTTTAAAGGAAACATCAAAGAATGACTTTGGTGATTTCTTCCGCTTCAGATTCAAGTTGTCTGAAAAAGGATGATTTTATTTATTTCTTTGATCCATTCACATTCTGCTAATTGTCAAGTACAATAATTAAGTATTCAAACTTTAGAAACAGCCAGATGTGCAAAACTGAGCCCAGCTGGCTTGCAACAAATGGCAAAAAGCCTACACTATCTAACTCCTTCATTGAAGTAAATGAGGGGTATTTTTTATCTAGCTTTTTTTTCTCACTCTGGAGGCCAAATCACGTCTGATAACAAGCTGATTTTCCTCTCTTCTGGTACTGAGAGATCCCTGATAATGTCCTCAACAGAAAAAAAAACCCGTAGAATTAAATTGAAAAAAATAATCAACATGTTAGACCAACTGTGGTAAAACTACAACCCCAAGCATCAAGGAGTAAGGCTGTAGAAACTGGATGGAAAGAAACTCCAAGATTAGAAATTTGCAAAATCTGTCCTTCTGTTTCAAATGGGACATGTGCATTTTCTTGTCAAATGTTAGCTTGTCTCTATGCTTAAAGGCACTTTGTACTAAAGAGTATTTCCAGAGCAACAACTAAGATGCGTTTCGTTGTCTTATATGCAACTTATATACAACTTTTTGAAAGGTTAAAATTATTTCCATGATACAGGTTGTGGATTTTTAATACCCTTTTAATGTTATTCCCTCCCCCCTAATTTTATTATGCTTTTGTGGATTATTTTTTTCTCATGTTTTAACTAGGAAAGTCCAAATGGAGGGCGGAAAGTCCGCAAATAAAATGGATAGAAATGAAAAAGTGTGAGCGCTGCGATCAGAAGATGGGCTAAAGAAGGTTTAAAGTGAAGGTGTGACCATGGCCATTGTATCTTTCCATGTGTTGTAAAAGAAGTAGTAAGGATGTGGATTTTCAGAGTGGTCCACGTGACTCTGGCCTCACTAAACATCAGCAATACATGCTGCCAAAATAATGTGTTGGAGCGGTCTGGAAAGGTAATTTTCTGATTGTCCAAACTGGATGCAGCTTGAGTTTGCAACTTGCAGTTGTTTTGTGTCTTCTGAGGAAACAGCCAAAGTTTGTTCTCTTTAAATTAAAAAAAAAAAGCTCTGCAGAAAATTCAGATACACAAGTACTCACAGCCTATTGGCAGTCAGACAGGTGGGTGGACACTGTCTCTTCCTTTTTGAGGAGTGACCACATTTTTTTTTAACCTGCTGGCTTGGTCTTCATTTGCCTTTAGAAAAGAAGGAAGGAGGGGGTCACTTAGCACTGCAACTAAGTGAGTATGTTGCGTAAGAAACCTTATCCTTCCTGTGCCCATGGAGCTGGAGCCTTCCACTCCAAGGGCTTTTCTCACTGGTCTTGTTTGCGGGGAGGGGGATGGCTATGAATCTGGATACATCTATATTTTTCTGACAGTAGGGCTGTTTCCGCATGGACCCCGTAGACCCCATTAAGAACCCGATTAGAACGGATTTGGTACGCATACCTTCCACACTGTGGTCCCCACCACACTTGTGAGCACTGTCAAGTTCTGGATCTAATGGGGTCTTTGGGCCCCATAATCTGGATTAGCCATAGAACACTTTAAAGGGGTTTGCAATCCATTCCTGCGCCCAGAAGACTGGATTTCAGAGCGTGTGTCTACAAGCATGCCGGGACTGTGGGCTCCAGGGGCAGGTCTATGTCGCCACTGCATTCCCTCTTTGTAGAAGGACTACACAGATGAGCTATGCAACTGGTGGCCAGCAATGTAGTAGCTACATAGGCAACTACAAAGCTGTCTCCCGTCCACGCCCATTGTCAATGGAAGTGACTCTTGATTGACTGTTGTGCGGGCCAATCACGCCATGCACCACTTCCTGCACGGGCCTATTCAGGGTGTAGCTACACCCCGTGCTACTCCCATTGGGTGCTGTACGCCCCATGTGGAAATACAGGGTCTTCATTTAGATTTGGAACTATAAGGAACGGATTCCCCAAATACCGGATTCCAAAGATCCAGATTTACTTAATCTGGATTAAGTATAGTAAGTGTGGAAATGGCCTTGGTCTGCCTTTGCCCTTAGAAAGGAGGGAGGTGTGGGGACACCAGTGTTGCAGCTGAGTGAGCCTGCCATGCTGAGGAAGGGGCTTTCCCCCTCCCATTCCTCAGGAAACCAGTGCCTTCCTGTCCATCCTCAGCTAGTCCATCTGCTCCAAAGGATTTCCCTGCTTGTATTTTTCTTGGTTTGCCCATGTATCTGAGCTGCATGTACTTTTTTTCTGCGGGCTTGGTTCATGTTTGTTTGTCCTTAGAAGAGGAGGAGGGGGCAAGCCACTGTGATGGCCGTGGCAACATCCAGCACATACCTGGGGATTGAGACGTAGTGCACAATGTGGCAGCCTTGCTGCCACACCCACTTGCAACATCACACCCAAAAAACGGTGCAAATGCTGCTCCCTGGGAGCCACCTAGCCACCCCCAGTGAAGTTGTGGACTGCATTTTAGTAGTCCACAGCTAATGAACTCTGGGGGTGGTGGTGTGCAGAGACACTTACCAATGAATGGACCACCGCTTGCTAAATGGTAAGTGCAAATGGGGCCATACTTGAAGAGCTTGCATGATTTTCACAAGTGCCCCAGATTTAAAACTATTTTTAAATAATTCTCATCAGCCTTGTAAAGTCCTTGATTCTAAGTTTTGCCTTTGGCAGCATTACAAAACACTGTGATCACCATCAAACCAGCAATCATGGACTATTTTGCCCAGTTTTTTCCCTAGCTTCTGTTGCTGCTGGGTTTATATGTTTCAGTGCCCTTAATTTGTTCCTTCAGCATGAAAAACTCTAGGGAAGATTTAAAAATCAGCACACTTGGCAAGGACAAAGTCATGCCAATAATTATTTAGCTGAAACATTTTTACTGTGTTCTTCATACCCCCAAAAAACAAAACAAAACCTTATCCCAGAGATCAACCAGAAGGCAAGAAGCTGTTTTAAGTTATTCCTCTTTTTTGTGGGATTCCATAGAACAAAGCTAAAGCCAGTGCACGAATTTCAGTTTCTTTAATGAAATCATAGACGTTTTCGCACGGGGCTGAACGGAACGCGGAAAAGACAGCTGTGGACACGTCATCCGCATTGCCCGCGCGCGGCTTGCGTTCCGACGTGTCCGCAGCTGTCTTTTCCGCGTTCGAAATGTAGAGCACTTTAAAGTGCTCTACACGCGTTCCAACGCGGACGAGCCGCCCGCAGCCGTTCGGGAGGAGAAGCGTTCGCGCCTGCTTCTGTCTCCCGAACGGCTGCGGGCGCGCCTCCGACGCCGCGCGGCTTTGACAATCAGCTGTTTGTCAAACAGCTGATTGTCGATCTGCCTCCGCGGCTGTCTGCGCGCCCCTGGCCGGCGTTTGCCGGCTAAGGCAGCTTCGGGCGCTTTGAGCATTCGCACCCAGACGCTCCGGAACGCATTTACACGCGTTCTGGCGCGTCTGTGTGTGAAAGGGGAAAGCGCCCGGAGCTGCCTTAAGCTTTCCGCCTGAACGCGTTCCATTTCGAACGCGATGCAGTGCGGAAATGCCTCATATCACTGGAAACTTGGCCCTTTTCTGCACTTACTTGTTAATCTGGATCAAGGAGCTGTTTAGGACACATTGTCCGCACAGCAGTAGAGTAGATCCAGATGAGAAGTGTTTTAAGGGCTCACCTAATCTGGATTAGTGGTAGGCCAAATAAATGTGCTTTACCTCCATGCTAGATTTGGTTTATATCCATCCACACATTTGCTGTTCTAAAGTTCACTCAGTGCGGATGCCACTGCCTGTAGTTGACTGGGATCTAGCTTTATACAGCTCTAACTAATATAGATTAACCAGAAAAGACCTTTATTCTCAAGCCACTTCAGTGCTGCAATAAAATAGCATCACCATTCAAACATTTTTAGTGCATCAGAAGCCCTTGCATCAGAGGATCAGAATGGGTACCCGGCAGTACAAGGAGTTGTGAGCCAGAGAGCAGGACTGTTGGAAGGACTTGAACGCAAAGTAACAGCAGGTAGAACTAGTAGGAGATGAGACATTGTGATGTTGCAGGTCTGTCAAAATACACATGGAAATTGACCCCATTGAATATAACGGGTTATGTACACATTAACCAAGCCTGAATTGAAAGAAGATAAAAAAGAGAAAGGGAGAGTGAACTCAGGCTTTGAAATATTGGAGTGCTGTTTGCATTTCTCTTATTGGCTTGCTCCAGTTCAAATCTCTGTTTCATAAGGAAATTCTAGGTATGAATTTTGAAACTGGATTTGCAAATTAACTAGGTGAAAGTAGGGGCCTTTCTGCACTGCCCTTTAATTTGGAACAAATTCTGAAACAATGGGCAACATGTTCACATACTAGTTCAGACTGGGCCAAGCCCCACCCATTCTGTCACATTTTGCCTGCATTAGATATACAGTAGTGTGGACTGGGCTAAGGTGCCAAAAATGACACCCTTGCCCATTACAATTTTAGACCTTGAAGTCTAAAGTGGCCCATGGGTAGTATACCAGACTACAAAGGCGTGCGGATGGCATGCTCTTATAGACTGGCATACTAAGGGCAATCCTTTTTGGTGGCATTCCAGTAGGCATGTGCACAAATGCAATTTTTGGGATTTGATTCAATTCAAACCAACTATCTGAAAATTCAAATTGATTCGAATCTTTAAAATTCAAATGTATTTACATTCAATTGGAATCGAATACATTCAAATCTATTCGAGTGAATTTTTGATTAAGATTTGCAAATATGAATGTTGACAACATTAGTATGTGCCCGTATGCATCCACATTCATCCTGTACACATCTGTACATATCCATATGCATCCCGTATGCATCCCATTTTCATCCCGTATGGATCTATACAAATGCATCCGCATGTGGGAAAGATGTGTATGAGCAAGTACACATCATGTAGATATCTGTACACATACAAATGTCTGAATAATTCGCACAAAAAGATTTGAAAATTCAAAATTCATTCGAATGTTTAAATTTGAATTTACAGACATTTGATTCAAATTTGAATATCCAAATTAAAACAAATTTGATAGAATTTTGAATGTTTTGAATATTCGCGCACGTCCTACACTCCTGTACCCAGTGCAATGGGTCTGCCGCAAAACCAGCCAGGACAGAAACTCTGAAGGACTCCAAGGACTCCAAATACAGACAGCCCTGCTCCACTCCACTGGCAACCTGTCCCAGATTGGGACAGGTTGCTTATTCTGGGACAGGGTGGCCTTCCCTGCCTGAGAACACCGCACACAAGGGCAAAAGGGCCCTAGGCTGCTTTCAGACACTATCTGCAAACCAATAGAAGATTTAAACAATATGTTAGAGAGTGTTCTAGTCAAAGGACAATTAAACAAGAACATTAATTGCAAGCCAGAATTGTTGCCTTTGCTCTTCTATAACCCATTCTTCAGGGCTAGGGTTATTGCCATGCAGTGTCATTAGAACATGGTCTCAGAATGAGGGGCAAGAGTTAATTGAAGCAATGCCTTTCTGCATGACCAGTTTTCATTCATGAGGAAGAGTTCTAGAAACAAGTCAATTGTTCTCTTTACAACCTGTAATTCCACTGCAACAGGTCCTGTCGATACCAAGGGATCTGCTTCTCCCCTACACTTCCCCACCAATCATCTGTGGGAACAAACAGGAGAATGGAAGGAGAGCAAAACTGAAATGCACTTAAAAATTTCTCACACGTGTGAGGGAATCTTTGTTTTAGCCAGCCAGAGTTTATAATATTGCAACAAGAGTATACATTGCAAATTATTAATTCTTCAAAATGTCTTGTGACTTTTTATCCAGATGAAAGAGGTAGAGTTCTCATTCAAAAAAATAAAAAATAAAAAATAAACGACAGGATTAAGAACATCAGCTATGCCCTGGTGTCTTTTCACCATGCTTGCTTCCCTTTGCCATGGGACGCAACCTTCCAAAGAACCAACGTGGTTGGCCCATAAAGACATAGTGGGCAATGTCTGAATAACTCTCACCTACCGTTAATTTTACCCATTCCCATTTTCATTTAGCTGCCTTGTTCTTGACCTTCATCAATCTAAATGGGCAGTAGCCACTATGTTGAAGGGAACCTCATGTACTAATGAAGGGTTTTGCCCCTTTTAAAATCCAGTGAAATCTGGCTTTTCAAATATGTTGGAAGCCTCCATGATAAATTTCCCCATTTCACATGTTCGTCTCCATGATACCCTTTATGCAGTAGTCTGAACATGTAAAAACATTTTTTGCCATTTTTAGAGAGATCCCACTGAAGTCTAGAGACTGGAACTCCTCTAGTTCACTCAGTCATCTGCTGTGGAAGTCTCACAGATCCTGAATCTACCAGTGCTCATATTTAGAAATGGAACTTCCAAAGATCTCCCCCAAATCTCCACATTCTGAAACTAGATTAGGCAACTCAGGGATCTATGAGAGGGGAAGTGCTAATTGAAAGCTGGCCCTGACCCTCCTCCTGGTCCAATTGACATGTCCAAGTCTCCTGCAGCATAAAGGGCCTTCACAGGATGTCTGGGAAGCTCCTTCAGCCTTGAAGCAAAAGGAATTTTTCTGGAACTCACCGCACAAGCACACAAAAATATAGAGAGTGGACACAGCAAGCTCCAGGAAGTATCTCTGTGCTGGATGTATAAAAACAGATCAGAGTAATCTTGAACTGTTTTTTCAACATTTAAGCAACAGTGCTGGCATGGTGTCTGACAATCTAGCCACAGTCCCAACAGGCTGTTGGCATTTTTTACTTGTCTAGAAGCAGTCTCAGATACAGTACTTCAACATCTGACCTGGACCCTTAGAATTGCAAGGTACAGTCTAAAAAAGTACTTTAACACACTTTGGAATATATGACCAATCTATAACCTTTAACATAGATTAAAAGGGGGAAAGAGAAGAGAGGAAGAGAAACAAAGAAGACATACAATAAGGGAAAAGAGAATTTCTGGTCCTTCCACTGAAGATTATATCTTTAGTTTAAACATCTGTTGACTTCCTGAAACCATACTAAATACATCAACTCTCAAAGCCCATATTTGGGATGTTCTTTTGGTTTCATAGAAAGTCAATGAAGGATTCCCAAATTTCTTTTTACTAAAAAAGATGGACAGATTAGCTTGTCCATTTCTATTAAATTGGTCAGTTTGACAACCACTTTTCCACTATCAGTAGAATTAAATTATTCCATGCTTGTGTAAATACAGCAGCCTCACCACCATAATCATTCAATGAAGTATATTTTCCCATATTTGTTTTCTAATTTTAAGACCGTTTTACCCAAAATAAAAAGTTCTGGTCTGATTGAGCAATTCAAATGATCAGGGTCATTTGTTTCAGCCTGAAATGAATGTATTGTGTAACAGTGGGTTTGATATTATCACATCAGTACCTAATGTTTATTCACAGCCTGGCCAAACTTACAGCCAAACTCTGCCTTCATTTTGTGTAAGGGGAAGCTTAACTATTGTGTAGATCATGTCATTGTATGATTATTTTGGAGAGGGTATACAATGTGGGCTTTGCATTTTCTCTAGACTGGAATGAAATCCAAAGTTTCTTTAGGATGCCACTTGAGATACTGGGGCTGCATCCCTATGCAAGCCGTTTGGGTCTGATTGGGCACGCACTGGACCAGGTGCAGGACCGAAATCAAATCTTGCCTGTCCCCATGCCATTCCCAGTAACGCAGGCTGGGTGCAGATTCAGCCATCCCCATGCAAACTGTGCAAAACACCAGCATGGGGGAACAGTGCCATTTCCTCTCTGCCCCCTCTCTCCTTATTGGAAGCTGGATTAATGTCACTCCACCCCTGTGCTGCCCTCACAAATGCCGCATCCCCCCCCCCACCTTAGCGGCACAGAAGCCAGAACCAAATGGGGGAAAAAAATAATTTTTTTTAAACCAAAGCCACTACAACGTTTGGTGGCAGTTGAGCAGTTTTGCACACCTCCGCTTCACCAGGGTGAAGAACACCCGGCAAGCTTAAAATGGAGAAAAATCAAGCCATTATCATGCCCACCTTGGAAATCGGGAAATGGGGGTAGAATATTTTCTGTATAAAAGGGAGAAAAATCAGTGGCTGCAATCTCCAATGCACAGGGCAGGAACGGCAACCATGGGACATAAAACCCCACCTCCCACTGAGACGTGCACCAATCTCTTCCCCAAATAGCCCAGGACCGTCCCCATGCACAGGCTTGGCTTGCAAACCAATGGGTGCCAAACCCCAAACTGTGCTCAGACCAGTTTTTTCCAGGACCAAATTTGGACCTGGTTTGGGCAATTTGGTTCATGGAAGTCAGACCAAATCAAAAGTGCATGGGGATGACCCTTGCCGAACACAATTTCAATTCGGACCAAAACGTGCATGGGGTCACACCCTGGCAGTTTCAAAAGAGCTAAGTACAAAGCATTGTTAGTTTGAGGAGGGGTGACACTATTTGGGGAGGGGACAAGGCATTTTTAGGATTAGGGTAAGGGTTGGTTCAGGTTCAGGTTCAGGAATGATGGAGAAACCTGAAATACTCCATTCTTTCCCATGCATGACTGGTAGGATCACCAAAGGGTTTGAATGATAGAACATAGTGGATGCTATCTAGCATCTAACCCACAAAAGAAATGGGTAGCCGTGTGTATGTTAACTCCAACTGGGGCTGTTAGCACTGAAAACCAAAACAAGGGATGTACTCAACAAAATATTGCATGTTCAGTTCACCACTGAACACCCATTTATTCAGTTCAAGTGGTTCAGCTAACCAGTTAATCGAACAAATGGTTATTCACATTTGTACTTTAGCTTGTTTTAAAATGAAAGCACAATCCATTGAAATAAACCCTTTTTATTGGTAAAAACAGAGCAAATACTATTTGATTGAATTGTTTGTGTGGTGAATGGGAGACTGGTTTGGTTCAATTGAATTTCTGGGTACCTTGACAACTGTATGTTTTGCTTGATGTGAGTGTTCATGAACTATCCAATTGAATTTTCAAACACGCACCAAAATTTGTACATCCCTACAAAACAATCCAAGATGAGGTTCCTTTCTCTTGATCTCAGAACATGCCCATAATTTAAGAGCTGTTCTGTTTCAGCTATGAAACATTCTGAACAGCCAATTTCAGGCCGAAATGTTTGAGGCTTATGATGGGACTGGAAACAGCTGTTTCTGACAGGAGTCAGAAGACCTTTTGTGGTTTGCTGCAGAGACAGTATAAGGTCTTGATGGCATGCCATCCAGGGGACATGCCATTTAGGCAGCAGTGGCTGACATGCCAAGTGCAGTGGTGAGGTCGAACTGCAATTTGCTCTTTTCCTTTGATGCTTTTGAAGCTTGGTGATTATGGCTTTAAACTGACATACAAGCAAGCACCTCTGTGTTACATCAAAAATCTCATTTGCCTACTCTTCAAGACATCAGTGCTGTTCAGCCCCATGTAGTGACTGCCACAGCATTAAGACATTATTTTAGGCAGCATCAGTTGACTTCAGGAACTGACTTTGATAATCACTTATGGATTTTCTCAGGGTGCTCCTGCTACCATTCTGGCATGGCCTAGGAAAGGATGCTAGAATGCTGAGAAACATGGTCACACCCATAGCATTCTGGGAAACAAGACTTGAAAACTTTTAAGGAACTATTGGCAACCTGAACTTTACAGCCAGCACTGTCCCAGGAAGTGGTAATAAAAAGAAAAGAAAACCCAAGCCAAGGACTACAATTAACGTGACTGTAGATTTTGGATCAACACTGATTCAAATAAATTATCTAATAATTAACTAAAGAGGAAGAAGGCTTCAGTAGTGAAAATAAAAACGCCTTGTGAGTGCTACAAGGGCAGAGTTTTTCAACAGTGTTAACAATGCAAATCTTCATGACCCAGGAAGTCCTTTAAGTCGTTTGCTCATGGACTAAGACACAGAGGTCTAGCAGTTCTCAACTCATTCAGAGGATTGAACTGCTCAGATGAATTTTGGACTATGCTGGATTGACTGTAATTATATTAGTGCATTACTTACAACACATTACCTGTCACCAGAGACATTAACTATACGCCTTTCTGCATGGGCCCTTAATATGGATTAAAGATATATGTAATACACTTCTTTGCCTTATAGACCTGCAAGTTGGTGTGGAACTATGAGGCCGCACACCCCACTGGTCTGTTATGATCTGAATCAGCGCCGTCTCAAGCTCAGTTTTAAGGCCCCCCAGTGTAGCGTATGGGTCTTGAATCATAATGCTCAAATCATCAGCAAAAAGGCAAAATTTATCTCCATGAACACCGTTATTGTATCCAACCGCACTTGTGTTTTAACCTAGCTGCTAGACTTCTGTAACTAAGGCAAAGAGTACCAACGACAGAAGACAACCTTGTCTAGTCCCCCTGTTCAAAGCAAACGGCTCCGTATTGACTCCATTTATCCTAAGGGAGGCAGTAGCCTTACTATAGAGACTCTTGATAAAGGAAACAGAGCTTTGGGGGAATTCCTTCTGTTCTAAGACTTCAGTCAAGAAGCTGTGCGAAATACAGTCAAATGATTTGTATGTATCAAGGGAAACAATTGCCGGAGGTTTACTGTTTTCTTGGTATGGGAAAAAATATTCAGAACTAACCTGATAGGATCCACTATAGATCTACCAGGCATGAATCCATATTGCCCTTGTCCTATAATTTTTGTAATGAACTCATTTATACATTGTGATAGAATGGATGACAAGATCTTAAAATCCACGTTTAGGAGAGAAATTGGCCTGTTGGAATTCGTAATTCTGGTTTCCCTTTTTTCAAACATGTAATCACCAGTGACAAAAGCCATGAGGGGGGCACCTTCCCAGAACTCAGGACCTCATTAAACAGGTTGCACATCTTGTGTGCAAGTGAGTCAGAAAAGGCCATGTATAAAGGTGAGGTAAAGCCTTATTTCCCTTAAGTTTCTTAATGGTTTCTAAAACTTCTTCCATAGACATGTCTCTTTGGAGCTATTAGTTTTGGTCAGGAGTTAGCTTAGGGAGGTTCAGAGATTGGAGATAGTTTGAAGAGGAAGTCGTTGAATCAGATGGGAATGACTAGAATAAAGATGTTTATAAAAGGATAACATAGTTTGAAGAATTTCATGTTGATTAGTGGTAGGAGTGCCCTCTTGGGATATAAGCTTCTGTATATGATTTTAGCAATTTTTCAGCCCATAATATCCTTGGTTTAATTCAGCTCCCCCCTTTCTGTATAAAAGGAAAAAATACAATGAGTTTTTTCTCGGTACACTTAAGCAGCAGCACAATTCACAGAAGGTACACTGGGCAAACTCTCTTGCGGTGAATGAGAACACAATGGACCTTTGGCAGACAATGCTCCTCACAAGCTGTACCACCAGAACAGATAGGAAGGCAGTAAAACAAAGGATACAGATAAAAGTGTGTAACAAAGAATTAGTGTTGACTGAAAAATTGTACAAAAGCCTTCCTTCGTTTGGAGAGGGGAAACAAGTGAGACAATAACTTTACAGAAGCTGAACCTGCAATACTACCTAGGCAAAGGGCTGAAAAGGGTCAGTTCCCTCCATCAAGAACAGCAGAAGCATCCCTGACATTGCCCCAAGGTAGCTGATTCAGCATGGGGACAATTGTGTCCATTGTATTGCCCTATGCTGAATATAAACACAGAGTTCAGGAGCACACACAGTGTACACAGACCAACCTCTTGATCTGTTTTCAGTCTCCGGTCAGAGAATTTGGCTTCTGTGGGCATGTTCTCCCTGCAGAAATGTTTTCACTGCCATTCCCAGTCAATGCAATCAAGGCTCCATATGGATGGTGCCTCCGGGCTGTGATCACACCTCACCTTTTATCCAAATGAAGGTCCACAGCAATCAGACATGGATGCCTATTTTTAGTCATTCTGTGGACTCTCCTTCCCCAATTGGGACTATTGACAGGGTGAATTATGCCAGCACTGAGTCCGTTTCTGCTGCAAGAAGCAGACCCAAATGAAGGCCTGCAAAGGGCGGGGGGGGGGGGGGGCTTTGGAATCATTCAGTTTCTCTGCCTTCCACACTTTTTCTGCAATGCCATCAGCACCATGTGGGAAGGCCAAGCCCAAGAGTAGTTCATACACTCAACCACATCCTGCCTCCAAAGCACCAGGCATGGAGTCCTCCCTTCTGCTTTGCCCTGGCACCATGGTGGCATGGCAACATCCTGGAATTCAGGAAGAGCAGCCTTGTCCCTGTCTCCCTGTAGTCTCTGGTCTCATGGAGGGCAGCCTCGGGCTTGGAACCAGAGAGGGTCACCCAAGCTTGACAGCCTTTGCTCCAAGGTACATGTGACTAGGCCAGAATAGCCTGGTAACACCTTGAGTTCCCTGTCCATCCTAGAGTGGAGTATCTTTTTAATAGTGTCACCACAGCCCTAGGGACTACATTTTATTTGGTAGTGAAGATGTGCCTTGCTATTACTTTCTTCCACAAAAAGGCTGAGAACTGAAACTGTCACCCTCTGTTTTTCAGGCTGTTGTTCTATCACTGAGCTTCAGTTTTTGTGGTACTCTTGTATAATGTCAGTTGGATATGTGCAGAAGAGTAGAGAGTTTTGAATAGGAAGATGATGGCAAGATCTTGTACTTCTGCCAATAAATTGTACACATGCCTGAATTCAAAGGCCACACGGTATTCAGAAATTCTTGGGAACCCAGCATGTGAGGGACTATCATGGAGTCTGTCAGGTCTCATGAAAATCACAAGGATCAAACCCAGGGATATTAGTTTCAGACACACAGAATGGTAATTTTTCTTCCCTGTTCAGGCTTTTCCCCCCCAGAAAAACCTTTTATTTTTAGGAGGTGCAAAAATTTCACGGCTTTAACAAGCGATGAAAATTCATGACACACTACAAATCAGCCAGTCACAAAGTAACCTTCTGTAAATTCATGTGGACAAAGGATTTCCCCTAAAGCTAATCTCATAGAAACAAAAACAAAAAATATCATACAGTGAAATCTCATGATGAATCAGCAGGCAGGGATCAAAGAGTAAAGCTTATAAATACACCTACGTTCCTGATAAGATCTGAACAGGAGACTGGCATCCCTTCTCAATGTGCAAACATTCAGCAGAGCTGGGACATGGTGATTATCAATAATCTTTTTCTCCACCCTGAAGGTTCAACCATGCTTAAAGGCTATACACCCTATCCTGCACACACTGGCCCCTCACACAGTATGTGGACCCTGATCAGTAAATGGTCCTTTCTGCACTTACCTTTAGTCCGGACTATGGGACTATGAAGTCCACATCTGGGCCTCATCAGTCTTTACGTAAGTGCAGACCTCTGGGGTTGTGCCCCTCCGCTGGAAGGCCCTGTCTGGAGCATAGTTCCAACTAGGGAGACTCTAATTCGAGTACTGGTAGACCTATTTAAACAGGTCTACTTGGTGGACCAGCAGGCCTTGGTGCAGGTCATAGAGACATGCAGAAGTGTATCTCCCATGTTCAGGTCTAGTAGGGAATGCATTTCAGCAGTGTACCAAAATGCATGCTCCAGAGGCTCCAAAGCTATGAACATTTATTCCTTGCCCTCAGAGCATTCAGAGCCCAGCCTCATGTAAGTTTTGGGGTTGGGGAGGGGGGTGGACTGGACCCAGACAAACCAGCAGCCCTGGTGAGCCAGTTTGGTCTTGTGGTTAGCAGTCAGACTTTTATCTGCTAGTCTCGTGGTTCAATTCTGCACTCCTACACGAAGCCAGCAGAGCGTCCTTGGGCTAGTCACAGCTCTGTTTCTGAGCTCTCACAGCTCCACCTGCCTCACTGCAGAGAAAATGTTTGTCAGCCACTTTGAATCTCCTTAAATGGTGAGAAAGCAGCGTATAAAAACCATCTCTTCTTCTAGTCCAGATCCACTAGTTCAGACCATGGGGCTTCCAGTGCAGAAAGGGCCAGATAAAAGGATTTCACACATGCCTGTATCCATTCTCTGACGTTCTGTGTTCTCTGAAAGCTGATGTTTGAATGCATTACCCTTCTGATACCTATAGATGCTGGTGAATTGTTTTTATTCCGCTTTTAAAGGCCTCCTGTTAATGGCCTTCACTGCACACTGTGGTAACCTTGTCAGTAATTTAACAATGTGTTGTGAAGGAACTATGTGAAATTTCCTGAGAGTAACCTTCTTTGAACTTGTATTATCTTTGGATAGTGTAGATTCAGCTTATAAAACAGATGGAGCTTTAATTAACATAGCAGCAGCAGCAAAGGCCTGCGGTCTGCCCATATGCAAACACAAACAATCTTACAAATAAGCTTTGCCATTTAAATGATTAACACCCAGCAAAGGAAAGCAACAAAACATCCCACCTTTGCTTATTTTCCCTTATAGGGTGTTTTTTCACTGCAGCCCTTAGATCTAGTAGATCCGGATTAAGGGAAGCACCCAATGTGTTTCCACAAGAGGTGTAGCACCCATTAGGAATGGGTGCTAACCCCCCTGCTGTGGAAACAGCTTTGCACCCACCTGGGAAATCCGGATCGACCCACAAGGGGTCAGTCCATTACCCCAGGTGTTTTGGGGGGCGGGGGGGGCAGTCTTCGAAGCAACTTTGAAGTGATTTCGAGGTGACTTCGAAGCTGACTTCAAAGTCACTTCGAAATGAATGTGAAGTCAACTTCGAAGTGACTTCGAAGCCAATGTTGGGGGGGGGGGTTCCCAAAGGTGCATCCCCTCCCCCTAGCCTCCTTTGGACCCCATTGCCTGTTTCCAGTGGAAAGAGGCTCCCTTCAATCCGGATTTTCTGGGAGAAGACCCCATTTTAGACCCCTTTAATGGGGTCTACAGAAAATCTGGATTAAAGGCCAAAATGTACCCATTAGATCTGGATTTCCCCAATGGCAGTGGAAACAATCAGGTCCCAAATGGGTGCCATAGTGGAAGTGGGGTCATCCAGCTCACACCCAAATGGGTCCTAAATGGGTGCAAAAATGGGTACTTTTGACAGTGGAAAAACACCCATAGTCTGACTTTCCCTATGAAAACTTGCCCCAAAGGAACTTGAAAGACATTTTATAATTTCTTTCACTTGCCAGAACAAGTAACCTCTTGTCTCAATAATTATGATGCTCCAGCACATGATTTGATCCCACCTGCACTAGGGGACAACCCTGTGTTTCTTTGTCTTTTCCTTTCTAGCTTCTAAATCACTGCCATAAATGCCAGGACTTCAGGCAGAAAAATGTGTAATTGCTTACTAGCAAACAGCCCTCATAAATCTTTCTGCCAGGGAACTCCCTCTGAAGAGATATGTGAAATCAGCTCATTAGATAGAAATAATGTGACACTCTGAAGGAAACTTGGCAAAACCAGGTCAATTGACAAGGCTTAGTTTCAGCCAGCAACCATCTTCACTGCCAAACATAGTTCAGGGACCTGTAAAATGATAATGAAGTGTTTTCAGTCTCTGCAGAAGTCTCTCTGTCACCCATATTAAACTTTTGAGTAGTGACTGTGAATAAAGGACTTGGGAAAAGGGCAAAAATGCCCCACAATCTGTAGGTGCTCTGATATGTAGAAAGACTAGAGATTCATTAAAATTTAGACCCCTGCAAAATTATAGTGGGGAATAAAACTTAGGAAATGCATGATCATAGGACCCACAGTTACAATTAAGGGATGGTGGCTAACATGTATTAAAGCTAGTGGTGGCATTTAAAAATTCAGCTGTGGGCAAATGCATTCTTAGGATTGCTACAGCACACAGATACCCTTTTGTTTGGTGCAAAAGATCAGCAATAAAATGCCTTCTAGCATCCAAGCAATTCCATGTTCAACCTTTTTAATCTACTTCAGCTGCATTTTGTACCTGCAGAGACACACTTGTACCATGTTTTTAAATGAAAGGCAGGAATCAGAAAGATTAAAGGTGTCAGTTCACCGTCATTCTTGACCTTGCTTTCTGGTTTTGTTTACTTGTTTCATTAAAATATTGTACCTGAATACTGTGCTTGCTAAATTGTTTGTTTACATTTCACTTTTCTCAGGATGAAGTTATGCTCAATCTTGTTACCATAGAAACAAGAAGAGGTAACTGGATGTTAAAACTGGTTACCCAGGACCAAACGGTCTTGAGAAACTTTAAGTGGGGAGTAAGTTACTATTTAATAGTGTTTTGTGCCTGGTTTCCATCATTTAAAAATGCACTTGTATCATTTACTGTACTTTACTTGTATTACTTTACTATACGAAGAGTTGCACTGACTGCCAGTTCACTGCTGAGCCCAATTCAAGGTGCTAACTTTAACCTATAAGGCTCTAAATTACTTGGGCCCCAAATATCTAAAGGAACGCCTTCTTCCGTATCAACCTGCCCATGCCCTAAGATCTGCAGGGGAGGTCCTCCTGGTTGTACCACTACCCTCAGTAACAAAATAGGTGGGTACCCACAATAGAGTGTTTTCTGTGCTGGCTCCCAGATTGTGGAATAGTCTCCCTCCTGAGGTATGTCAGACACCTTCATTTTACGCTTTCAGGAGAGCAGTGAAGACACACCTCCTCACCTTGGCCTTTGGCTAAACAAGGAATGACTTTTCCTTCCCACATTCAGGCACTGTTGTGGTTTAATCTGTTCATTTTATATGTTAACTGATTTTTAATTTTGTAACCCACCCTGAGACCTTTGGATGGAGTGGAATAAAAATCCAAATAAATTAATAAATAGGTTACCCTATCATAAGAAACTGTAGTACATCAATGGATTGCATTATTCCTTGAAAATAGACCATGGCAGTACACCATTTTAAAAGAGGGCGGTCAGACATAAAAACATGTATCTGGCCCTTTCTGCACTGGGCCTTATTCCTCTATTCTGGGATATAATCTAGAATAAGGGCAAAGGCAGAAAGGCCCTCTGTACTTGATTCTGCCCAAACTATAGAGGAGCAGAAAGATTTCCATTAACAGCCTGATTGTCTTAGAACTGAAATGATCTGACTACACCAAATGAACCCACTCAGATCTCAAAGTTATTAATTAAATTGAAGAGAGGTATATGTCTTCAGTAAATGACGTCAAGTTTACCATCAGTTTCAAAACATGGTATCTCCAGTTCATGATATTGACATGCAGAAGTGTACGTGAAAGGCCTTTTACTTTTGTTATAATAAATAGATATTACTTGGAAGTTACTATCCCTACCTGCCTACAGTCTGTAGGTTTGATTTGAATGCACCAATGGTAGTAAGTTGTGACTGACAGCCTGATCTCACAGGGCAATTTTTAGGTGTCCCTTTATCAAGGGGTGCCGCATCTGCAGACTCACAAAAAATAAGTGAGGGCCTGTCCCCAAGCAATTTAAAGTCTGCTAAAAATCTTTTGCCTCTGAGCACCCCCATACCAGGGCTTTTAACGAGCTTCCAGCGCCACAAAAGCAGGAAAACCCGCGACAAAATACATGCCCTTTAAAGAAGAGTTTCATTGCTCTTTCTGTAAGTTGCGGGTTTTCCTCGCAACATTTAGCTTGGGGACGCTCCGTGGCAAAAGGGGCGGGGATTGCTGCCTGCACACACAGCCATAAAGCATTCACACATCTCCCAGAAATGCTGCAGCTTCCCTTCCTTTCCTTTGTAAAGGTCAGAACTTTCAAAGAGCCAGAATTGCTCAGAATTACAACATTGTTATCAGGTGTGAAGTGGGTGATCTGTGAAAGAGTAAATGAGCGCACGATCATGCGGCCAATGGCTGCAGCCAAGCCATTTTGAACAGAGAACAGAGTGAAAGTAAGTGCTGAGAGTGAATGAGCGAGCAATCACTCTTTGCCGGCACAGGAAACCATTTCGGGGGATGGAGATCTGGCTATTTTTCCTTTGAACAAGAGAGGGGGTGGGGAGAAAAAGATGCGGGGAAAGAAAACACGTTTCTGTGGGGATGCAAGATGCATTTTAAACACGCATTTTGCTGAGCCTCATGCGGCCGCTTATTCCAGAAGTGCAGGGCACTTTTAAAGTCCACTTGAATACAGTGACAGTAGAGGGAGACTAGAGAGGCAAATAAGTCTTTTGGGGACTCAGCCTGAGTCACACAATATAAAAAAATAAACATCCTACCTCCAATCTTTGCCTTCTGTGCCTCACCCTGTCACCTTCCTTGCTCACCTCCCATTGGCTGCTGTTGTCCTGGGGTTGTAGCAGTCTGAGATTGGCTCAGGAACATCATGGCCTCCCACCCCATTGGGCCCAAACTCCCATGTCACCCTGAGAGTGATTATTTCACATCTGCAAAAGGGACACACAGAAACCTGGGGGTGTGCTTTTTTTTTCTTTTTAAATCCATTTGTTCCTTGAGTCCCAAATTTTTCCCAGGGTCACCCCTTTTGCCCTACATGATCATACTCTGAAACTATACCATATTCTCTCAGATGCAAAAATTATACTCCCACTAATTGAGCTAATGCAAACAACGCAAGGAGGAATTGATACTTCCTCCATCTCTTGTCTTTGCTTTGGCTATCATTTTTAAGGGAACACAATAGGCAAAGTCCTCTGATAAAAATATCAGTGTAGGACTTTCTTCTATCCTCATCCAGATAACTGGAAATGAAATTCCAAGAAGAATTTGGAAAAGACTCAGGCCTTTTCTGTACTGGGTCTTATTCTGGATTGTATTCCAGAATAGGGGCCTACTATCCCTCATGGTAGTGCAGCTGCTATAATATAATCCAGAATAAGGACCAGTGCAGAAAGGACTTCTGTGGGTATTATTTCTTTAGGGAAAAGTGTCATTCTATGGGTGGGGTGGCAGGTTCCACAACCACAATATGACCCTCATACAAGCCTGGCATGTACTTGAGTTTCAGGTACCTCTTTTGGGTGAAAGTGCTCTCAAATGACTTTAATGAGATTTCAAAAGAGTCCTTTTTGGCTTCTTTGAAGTTTCTCCAGCCTGCGTTGCTAGGCAGATAGTCTTCAAAATTCTAGGAGGTTGGGTCTCATTTGCCACAAGGAACAATACACTCATAAATATGAGTTCGTGACCTTCTGTAACAGTATGGACTCTTCTCAAAGCTCCGTATGATTGGAGTACAATTTTGTTTGTGGAAAAATAACTCTCTATGCAAGCAGGAAGCGGTATATTGTTTCCCTGGGTTTGAACTGCTGCCATTGTATTAAAGAACTCCCTAGACAGGTCTGTTAGTGCCAACGTCCGTTTCTGTTGCTGTCAGGCTACCTAATGGGAGTTGAAATTCTTGTCTAGAAGAAAAGCATATGAGGTAACTCTGTCTTTCTCTCCCCCTTCTCCTCATCAGAATGCAGTCTGGATTTTGTTTGTTTGATCCCATTGATACCCTGCTCTATGGTGGCAACAGTAAATAAAAATAAATAAATAAATAAATAAATAAATAAAAACCAAGTGAAAAAAACAGTGAAAATTTTAAAAGTTACAGTGCAGTCCACAAAGGGGGGCACAGACTTGTTTCTTCACTGAAAAACCCAGGTAAAGAGGTACACTTTTTTAAAAAACCATATATTTATTTTTATTTAACTACATCAACATATGAACAAACAAGAACAAAGTAACCACTACAGTTCTACAGTGTACAACTCTGAGAATCTTGAAGAGATTTAAAAATTATACAACAGTGGAACATTATTCCTCAAGAAAGAAGTCAAAATGTTGAAACTGTATTTTATAATAACAATAAGATCAAGACAATAAGGTGAAGCATAGGCAAGAGCAGGCTTATTCACTGAGGTCATAAGGGGACCCCATACATCTATAAAGGAAGTCTTCATTGTCTAGTCCTGTTATTAAGTAGGCCCACTTTTAATCATTATCAATAAATACATCATGATGGTGCTTGATGTACCTGAGGAAGAAGGCCATTCTGCAGTTTAGGGACTACTGCACAGATTTTTCCAGATTCTCACACCATTTGCACCTGAAGATAGTGGCACTACCAAGAGAACCTTAGTAGTAATTTCAATAGCAGTCACCTCTGTATTGAAGGATGAACTTCTCTAGATGGTATTCTCAGGTGCAATAAATTTTTCCTATAGATAAATTCTCTTTCACTCACAATTACATTATACCACACTCATTTCCCTATACTGTTCATTTATAATGCAGACAGATCCCTTCTTTTGAGCTTTTGATCTCAAAAGACATCTTTTTATAGGCACTCCTCTGGCACTCTGCACATGCTCTTGAAGAACTGAGAATGGCAATACACCTGGCATTATTCTTCAGTAACGGCCATTAATGAGGACTGGAAGAGCTGAAGGCATGAAATCAATCCATCAAATGAGAATTACCCTCAAACAGAGCAACTCAGGCAGGATTCATGCCGCACCTTGATGGAACCATGAATGTGCTGTAAAGGGGCAGGGTCCCCATGACCCTGCTCTACCATGGTGCAGTTAGTACACCAGAGAAATGTTGCATCTGCATGGACCTAGGCTGAATTTGCTCTTCCCTTTGTGGAATTGAAGAAGAAGACAATTCCAAGTTGGTGAACACCAAGGGCAGCTGGGCCAGTCACATGCTGAGTGGTGGAACATTCCTGTCGCTGTCCAGCAGCAGTAGCAATGAGGATGGCATGTCTCCTATTCTG
Source organism: Aspidoscelis tigris stejnegeri (assembly GCA_023333525.1). Classification (NCBI taxonomy): domain Eukaryota; kingdom Metazoa; phylum Chordata; class Lepidosauria; order Squamata; family Teiidae; genus Aspidoscelis; species Aspidoscelis tigris. The sequence goes on along the minus strand of JALMGA010000003.1, from coordinate 92,308,565 downwards.
TTCTCCATGATACATCCTGACATCAGATGTCCCATCAGTCCCTAACCACAAGCGAGCGATGGTATGTCAAATCTGATGCACAAGGGCGGAGCAAGCATTGAAAGATCTGAACCCTAGGTGATCATGTTCAGGCCCTAAGGTCATGGTCAGAGGCAGGTCTGGAACAGCAACCCCTCACCTTGCAACCCCTGGAAGTGGTGTGAAAGCACTACTCGTAAACCATTCCAGACAGCATTTAACATGTTCACAGCAGATAAGGATATAGGGAATGACTCAGGATGCTTCGGGAATGTTGCAGTGTTGACAATGTGTTCCATCAATCCACTTGGAACTTTCTCACAGGTAAGTGCCAAAAGGACCCTGACTTGTCATGCCACAGAAAGCACCCTTAAGGTCCTTAAATTGTAGGGGAAAGAGCTCTGAGCTGGCAGTCCTACTACTGCTATAGCCATAGTTACACCCTTACTTCAGTTCTTCTTCAGCCCAAATTCTAAATGCCAAGCCGTTTTTTTCCTGGATTTCCCCTCCCCTCTCTATTCAGGTTTTCCTTCATTCAAGCCAACACAGCATTAAAGTTTTAATCCCCTTCCAGGAGGCCACTGTTCCGGCTCCTTGGTTGCCCAGAAAATGATACCTATGAAAGCCTCTGCTGAGTCTTGTCCCTCCCCCGCCCCTTACCATGACAGTCCTTCCTCTGCTTCCCCCGCCCCCTTGCTGCGATTCCCTTTGCTTTGTCATCAGATCTGCCTCCTCAACCTGCCTTGCTGCAATTAGCTTTGTTCTGCCATTGGATCTGCCTCCCCCCCCCCAGTACAATTCCCTTTGCTCTGTCATCAGATCTGCCTCCTCTAGTGGTTAGTGGTTAAGGAGCTGGATTCTTGCTGGATTCTTATCTAGGAGTACTGGGTTTGATTCCGCCCTCCTCCACAAAGCCAGCTGGGTGACCTTGGACTAGTCACAGCTCTCTTCTGAGCTCTCAGAGCCCCACCTACCTCACAGGGTGTTCTGTTGTAGGGAGAAGAACAGAAAGCTTTGTCAGTCGCTTTGAGTCCCCTTAAATGGGTGAGAAAAGCAGGGTAGAAGAGCCAATTATTATTATTCCTCTTCTCCTCCCCCCCCCTGCAATTCCCTTTCCCTGTCATCAGATTTGCCTCCTTGCCCCCACCCTACTGTGATTCCCTTTCACAGCAGCAGGAAGGTGTGACCAAACCATTCCAGGCCGAAAACAGCATGGATTCAGCTGCCTTCCTGTGTTTAATGACACTCAAGGCAAAGCTGGGAAAATAAACTTCCCCAGCTGCTATTGTGACAAAGCAGAACTGTGGACAAATAGCAAACAATGCAATACTGTGCTACAAGCATAGGGCTCCTCTTAATTGAAATGTGGAAGACCCTTTCCCTTGCCATAATCCACAGTTCAAAATGAGCCATTCATCATTTCGTGCACAAGCATCTATGCATCTTTTTCGGTAAACAATATTCATGCATTTCCTGAGGGGCAAGGCCAAGAGGGAGCACCTTGCCTCCAGGTGTCTGTTGCATTCACAAGCTGATATGGGATTTATGACAGCCTCTAGAGAGAATGCAGTGAAAGAAACAATGAATGGACTCACTTTGCCCATAATGTGCACTAGATGTATATGTGGCAGCATTTTCACAGCACAGTCTAAATCAAAATGGGTCCTGTGTCCAATGGAGCTTTAGCCTATCAGGCAGGTGTAACCAGACTTGTAAAAGAACCCACCAGTCCTGTGCATGTTTAATATGACTCACACTCTCAATGTCCAGTAATTTTCAAGTTATGCCAGTGTCCCAGAATGCATCTATCCTAAAGCAATGCTGCAGCAATTGAATCAAGAGCCCTTTCTCCACTGGACTTGCAGATCCCATTCTGGTCCCTATTCTGGTATAAGATCTGGAATAAGGCCCAGTGCAAAATTTCCTCACTTTCCAGATGGTAATACCATAACAGCCATCCTCCCCGCCCCCCTTGGCAGATATTTCTTACTCCTGAGTCAGCTGTCATTGGCAGAGGCAGAGGCCCATAAGGGCAGTGCCCTCCCATGCCCAGAAACTCACTTTGGGGTTGTTTCTGATTAGGCCATGCTACTTGCGTCCAAATACAGCAGTGCTTATCTATAACCATAAATCCATTGGTCTCTGCAGCGACAGCGACAGCTGGGTCTGCCTGACACCAGAATGAGGAGGTAAATCTTGCCCTTCTGGCTTGGGATACTGGATGTGACAGGCCAAGTAGGACTTGCTAAGGCATTTGCCTTAAATAAAGGACAAACACATGTATCCAGTTTGCTCTCTGCCTTTGGAAGATGTGTAACAAACCACGTCTGTATGCTTGGCAAGAAACCTGCATGGATGTGTTTATGCAGTCAGCTACCCTTTAGTTTCCGGGATGATGAATTGTGTTTCTTTTCTTTCTCTCTGTTTATCAGTTTAGTTCACCCAGGGTCAACTAGGATCTGTACACTGTAGCTCTCCAGTCCCCCTTGGTATGAATATGAAATTATTGGGTAGAACTATCTAAAGACCATCAGTAAGAGGTCCCTTTGTGCATGTAGTCCTGAAGATGTGCAAACATGCTGAGCATTTGTGGTAACACCAGTGGTCCTAATAATGGAGCTAGTGAGATGTGGCATCCATCAACATTTAAGACATCATAAGCTACAGTCACCTGTGTTAAGATGTCACTCAGTCTCTTATGGGGCAGCTTTAACAGTGATATAGCTCATATTTATATATCATAACCATGCCTTAGACTAAGCATTAGCGTAACTGAGCCAGTGCTGAGCCTGAGAATGGCTCCAACACAATTAAGATGGTACCAGCTGTGCCCCCACACTGTGCTGGAGCTCTTAAATCTTGGATCTTTGTGCACTGTTTTGCTAGGTACCTGTGAAACCAGCTCTAGGATCATGAAGTGAATATCTTCTCCCCGAAAGCAAGTAATTTTGCAAAATGTAGTTTGATCCACCTCATTTGCTGTAATTGTGTAATTTCTTGTAATTTTCTAGTGGCGATGATTTCTCTCTTCAAATACAGGTATTGGTTTCATGCATATCACCAGGGGTAATACTTCCTAAAAGCTCATTCAATCTTGTTTCAAGGACCAATTAGAACTTTTGCTAGCAAGCCCCAAGACATACAAGGTGCTAAGTGACAGGCCTAAATGTCAGCCTACAATGTAATATCAGGGCATCCCGTTTTCCTTCCCAGTTCTTCTTATGGACTGGGATGAAATGGGAAAAGGTAAAGCCAGAAGCTTCTATTAGGGTTTGAATGGCTTAGATCATGAATATCTGAAGGAACTTTTTCTCACACATAAATTAACCCCGTGCAAGATCACTGAGGCCTATATATGAACTCTTGTTTTGTTTGTTTGCTTATGTACTTGTGTTCTTTCTACTTCATAACAGCTCAGGGTGGCTAACAATAATCAACTCATGTTCACAAAGCTGAAAAAGAGAATGAGAAATAGGGCATGTCTCCACAGTGCCAGCTTCAGTGCTGGATTTGGCTTCCTGCCAGACATCTGCAGGCTTTGGGCAGCCTTGGAACAGGGCATGACAAATCCATTGCCACCCCAGGCCTGATGTTTTGATGTATTCATGCCTGCCTTTAGAGTGTCTCCTTGACCTCCATGATTAGATGCAGCCCATTTCACTATGGCAAAGGCCCAGCTCACTGTATGAAAAGCAGCTTTAGAGATGCACACACAGTTCTGTTACTTTGAAGGGGACTGAAATCCTCCTATACACTCTTGTGTCCATTTGGTATGGGGTGCAGTGGAGATGGGTGGACTTCAGCGTCTCTCAAAAGTCTTTTGAACACCTTGTAGAGATGCAGCCATACATTTTCCAGCAGGTAGCTGTCAAACCCTCAAGAGTTTGATTTCATTTTTTTATGTATAGGTTTGCAGGGGTCGGATTCACCAGGAGAAATGATGATGTATATAACCAAACAAGTAAGATCTGCTATATCTACTCTATCATAATTGTTCATAAATGAAAATTCCAGAATCCTGTGTGGGGTTTCCTCCCGTAATTCTTTAACATTTCACAAGGGCCAAAGCAGAACTCCCGCACCATTCCAGTAAGTTCAAAGTTCTCCATCATATTAGGCTGATCATACTAGGGGATTTCAGAACTTCTTTGGAATACGGCAGAGATGTTTGGAAAGAAGTGGAACAATTTTTATTGTTTACCTGCCATGGAATAACAGCAGATGTCTGCAAGTAGAACTCCACCACGTTGCCAAAGTAACCTGTGAAAATGGAGGGAATGTTCCTGAACAAGGTATAAGTAAATAACATTTTTTGCTCTATGAAAACAGATGTCTCAACAGATTTCTAAACACTTTTGCAAATATCAGATGAAGACCCACAACACACTCCTTAGTTTTCTTAACATTTCAGAAAAGAATGCAGAATCTTCATATCTCTAGAGTGTTGTTTAATGTCAAAATTGGATTTTAATAAATTTTTAAAAACTCTAGAGTGTTCGGAAATTTAATTTTTCATTCCTATTTATCAGTTTCAGGCTGCATCTACATTCTGTTCTCTGTTTCCCATTTTGGAGAGAAAACCTGAATTACAGTACATCACATTTGCTCCCGGGTTTTTCCTCCATACCTTTTTGGGCTGAAGACATGCTCTGTAGGGGTGGTCACGAATGTAGTTTTAAAATTTGAATGTATTCACATTTGATTTGATTTGGATACATTCAAATCTAGGGTGTTTTTCCACTGTCACTAAAAGTACCCATTAAGGACCCATTAATGGGTATGTAATGGCATTTTTGTACCCATTAATGGGTACATAATGGGTACTTCTAGTGACAGTGGGAAAACACCCCTATTTGTGCGAATTTTTGATCCGTATTTGCGAATACGGATGTCAACAACATTTGTATGTGCCCATACTCATCCATACGCATACCATATGCATCCTATTTTCAGCCTGTATGAATCTGTACAAATGCGTACAGATGTGGGAAAGATGAGTACGCGCAAGTATGCATTGTGTACATATCCGTACACTTATGAATGTTCCAATAATTTGTACGAATGATTCAAAAATTCAAAATTCATTCAAATGTTTACATTTGAATTCATGGACATTCAATTCAAATTGAAATATCTAAATTCAAACATTCGATCAAATTTTGAATGTTTTGAATATTTGTGCACATCCCTAATGCTCTGAGCAACCCTATAATAATAACCCTGTAAACTGTGGGAGCTCCCCTCACCCACCTCTTCCCTGCGGGTCACAGATGTTCTAGCAAAGGTTTTAGGGTTAAAAAAAAGTTTTTATTTATTTTAATTATTTAAGAATTTATATCCTGCCCTTCATCGGGAGGTTCCAGGGTGAGTCACAACAATAAAAATATAGAATATATACCCAAATCATATTGAAAATGTAACTCTTCTACCCTCCCTCCCTGGGAAGGCAACACTCAGAGAAAGTGTCAGGGCGTGTCTCCATGGCCATTTTAATTTTAATTTGATTCGAGCTCAGGAAGGAGTGTCCCCATGGCCACTGTAATTAATCCAAATTGAATCCGAATCTGGCACCCAGAGTCCCCATGCAATTCCCTTATGAGGACTATCCCGCCTAAATCAGGAGGAAAAAAGGTCCTGATGAAAACTGGATTCCATCTCCTTTTTGGAGCCGAGTCCGCTTTGTTTCCCCCACATGGGGATGATACTGGGCTATTTGGGGTGGAGGTCCAGCATTCTGGCCAATGGCAACCAGCTGTGGGTGGTTTTTTGCAGATGTAAAGCTCCCCACTCCTTTGCCAGCCTCGTAAAAGCTCTGTAAGGCAGGAAAAAGGCAAAAAGGGGGGAGAAGGAAGGGGCTTCTATTTCTCTTGGTATTTAAAGGGGCTTTTACAACATTTTCACTGCAAAAATGCTTCTGCTGGGAGCATGTATCTCTTGCATGTATCTTTTGAAACATGTATCTTTTGCAAAGGACAGAAGCTTGGAAGTGCTTGAACTGATACATTGTAATTGCAAAAGGGAAAGCTGTGAAAAGGGGAAAGTAATTAGGATCGTGTTTGCTTCTTCTCTTGCAGACAGGGTTTGCAGCATGGTATTTACATTGCCTCGCATATCTGCATGAGCGTGCTTTGGGGCAGTAATCTCAAAAGGGGTGAGGGGTATGAGAAAGAAAGTGGGGTGTGCAGCTAGAATTTCTTTTTTAAACTTCTGTTTATTCTCTTTTTCTCTTTCTCTTTTTCTTTTTTGAAGGCAGGGTTTGCACAGGGGGGAGGGGGGATTTGAAAGCCTTGCTTTTAAGTTAAAAATAGTCCCAAAACCAGGACTAAAAAGCTGTCTGGGGATGGCTACATTTGGATTAATTGATGGACACTCAATCTGGATTAAAAGTAGCCCCCCCAAAAAATATTTCAGGACTAAGTTTCTTGCATGGGGCACAGCCTCAGTAGGTTTATGGAGAACCAACCCTGCCCAAGTCAGCTGATGAGCAGAGGAAGTCTCTTTCCCAATTTTTCTGCAGGATTTAATTTCTGCCAAAATGAAAGGAAAAACTGAAGATAGCTGAACATTGAAAGAGGGCACTGTGACCACCTGGAGGAGAAACAGTGGCGGAGGTACTTCCTCTGACCGCTGCTACTTATCAGCTGATTAGTACAGCTGATTATTTATTTTATTGATATCCCACTCTTCATCTTCAGAACAGGTCACAACATTTAATAAAAACCATTTTAAAAAAGAAAGACATGAAATATACGAACCTCCTACCTGGAAGGACAACATTCAGAAAGATCTAGATACCAAAGGCTGGCTGAAGAGGTATGTTTTAACCAGGTGCAGAAAATCCAGTAGCATTGGCGCCTGGCATAACTCTAGAAGCAAGCTGTTCCAAAGCCTGGGGGCCACCACAGAAAATGCCCTCTCACATGCTAGCACTCCTCATACTTCAGAGGGTGATGGAACTACAAGAAGGGCCTTTACATGTGATCTTAATACTCAAGGAGGTCTATCTGATGGCTTATTTTGAACTGATGACTTATGACTTATTTTAGACTGGCCTGGCACTGAACGACAGCACTGCCAAGCCAGTGGGATGGTTGAGTGGCGTCCCCAGACTCTGATGGTTGAGAGGAAGAAAAGAAGGCATGATAGCCTTAACGTGTCTAACACTGTGTTCTGTTAATTATTTTTCTCTGCTTCCAATCGCCGTAACTCTCTCTACTTCTGCATTCCCCTTGAGAAAAAAAAAAGTCTTGGCTTTGCTCAGGTTTCAGCACTGAGGACACAGAAGGGCTCCCAGGGTCACACCCAGGGGATAGATGCAACATTGGGCCACTCACACTAGCAATCACCCAGGTTATTTGCTCAAGAAAAACTGGAGAGAGATCAGCCTCTCATGCAGACTTGTTTCTTTGTTTGTCTCCTATGGCAGTGCTGGCAGTAAGAGAAGCAAGGCCAACAGGGAGAGGGACTGTGAATCCTTTGCCATAAAATGAATTAAAAGAAGGTATTAAAACAAGCATCACCCCACCACCACCACCACCCATACCTAACTAAGCCCCAAGTGAGCGTCCTGGCCTTCTCCTACATGTCAAGCTCCCTGGTCCCAATCCAGCAGTCCTAGGTGTGGCTGCCGCTTGGTCTCATTGCAGCTTCCACGCCAGCAGATCCAAACGTCTCAGGGCAGGTCACAATCAAATCACTATACAACAGATAAAATAACTAAAACAATACCTGTGGAGCTGTTCTCGCCATCATAATGTGCCAACAAATGTGCAGTGCAGTACATGGACTACCCAGCACTCCACTAAGTGTACTTCCAGTATTTCGTTGGGGACAGTCTGGCACCTTTGAAGCTGATTCCAGAACAAAAGCAGCATCACACAGTGTGGATGCTCCATGCTGAAGCATCCTAGGACCTCCCCTTTAGGCCACGTGTGAAAAGGCCCTGTGTCTCTATGAGGATGTTATGGTTTTCCTCAGGATAAAGAGGTGTGTTCCTCAAGTAGGGTGCTCAACAGAAATAGGCAGCAGTTCTCTCAGCCAGTTGCAACAGATGGTATCATGGCAGCATCATTCACCCCTTTTTGGCAACTATTTAATGGCTCCCAAAAAGAGAGAAGCTCCCCATCAGTGAAAGGACAGGAACAGTGGAGATATTCCTTCTACTCTCCCTGCTGGTAAGCTGTTTGGCACAGTCTTTCCCTCTTTAACAGCAATTACACAGCTGGCAGAAAGAACAAAAAAATAAATCCCTTTTTTGATAGCGAAGAAGATGGCTACCAAAATTGGAGGGGCTTGGGCCAGTTCCAGATGCTGGCTGAATGTGTTGCTGTCAAGCAGTGATATTCTAGTGTTTAACCCTCTGGAATTATCACTTGTTCGCTTGACGCATGAGGGCTGACACTGTCTGTGCACACACCCAGCACTGTGCGCACATCCAGAAGTGTGAGATAATCACAACCACACATGCACGGGTGTTTTCAGACTCTGCACATGCACAGTGGTCATAGTGCCACCAGAGTCAGGGTTGCCATAGATATGTGTGGCAATCCCTCCATAGCGCAGACAGAAGGTGCTGTATATTCACCATCTGGATGGGTCCTTGGGCTTTTTTCTTCCTTATTCTACAGCTACCCTATGACTACAGACAAAGTAAAAGGGGGGAGAACCCTCCACTGGTAGCTATTTTGTGGGAGAAGGAAGTTGCTCCTGCTTGAAGTTGGAAGGGGAAAGAATAAATAAGTGATTTTACTGCTTGCATCCCCATTGCAAGCTTATATCAAATTCAGTATGGTTTCAATCCTCGCAGACCCCATGTCAGTTTGGCTTAACACGCTTTCCACGTGTTAAATCACTCCAAAGCGTTGTAAATGTTAACCCTCATTTCAACAGGTCTCACTCCGGTTCGTGCGCTTGATACGTGTTACATTTTTTACTGTGGGGACTGTACTGTTTTAAGAGATGAGAATCCATGTTTAGGGTTTCCCTCCCCCAATAGCTTGCTTCCAAAGATAGTGATTTCAGTGTAAAAATCCACCCTTAACAGCAGCTGCTATACTGTAGCAATCGAACCACTTCACACCTGATAACAATGTTGCAGTTTTGCACAATTCTAAAAGTTCTGACCTTTAGAAAAGGAAAGGGAGGGAGAAAAGCAGCTGAGGTTCTGTGTGAATGTTTAAAGCAAGGGGGCTTGAGTTGCTGCTGCTGCTGTGTGCCCTGGGCAATGGGGAGAATCACTGGCTGCCCACTGCTGTTTTTCCTTCATCCAGGCAAGCAGCAGCCACCCACCTAGGCTTCGTGAAGGGGTCCCTTATGGGTGGCGCATCCATGCCAGGAGGAAGAGGGCAGGGCAGCCCCGAAAAGCGGCTTTTAAAAAGTAGCCACTTGAGTCCCCCCTTGAGTCATGTACGCCATGTACGATCCTCAGAATCCGGATTGAAGGCAATTAAGTTAAAACTAATGGGAATAGGCAAATTCGCGTTTGCATCCGGTTCTATTATTTCGGGTTAGGGAAAGCTTGTAATGGGGATGCGGCCTAAGTGTTCCAAGTATGTCCAATGTGGCATCAGTACAAGAAGGGGCTAACTAACCCAATCCCCTCCAGCTCCCCCTTCCTCTTTCTTCAGGTGGAAGGCTGAGCACTCCCCCTGCTGGAGATGTTCGGCATGAGTATCTTTTCTTTCAAAAATGCCAACAGTAGCATGCCAAGGCTTTAACCCACCACCATCATAGCATGCCAAGGCTTATTTTCCCCCAACCCACCACAGTCATAGCATTGTGCCCTTATGATGATGCCCAGAAAACATAAAGGCCACATTTCACTTCCACACACCTGCAGCTCTGGCACATGTGACCACAGGTAAGTGCATCTCACCCCTTGCCAGATGTTCCGAAGCTACAGCTCTCAGCATTCTATGTTTCATGGGGTTGGACCTGTGCTTCTGACCCCTAGATACTGCTTGAGCCTCATTATTCTTGCTTCAAGGTGCCCTCTGTGTGCAATGTCGCAACTGAAGGTACGAGTAAAATCTATAAACTTCCTTCTAAGTACATCCTCATTTTTAAATCTGTGTAGCCCATCAGGTAAACTTCACATCTGCTTTGCTAATTCTTTCAGGGAATAAACTCTTCTCTGCAAACTTGGGAGGTTTGACTGCAGCTAGGTGACTGTGCTAGAATGCTGGAATTTGGCAAAGAGGTATTTTAAGGAGATATTTGCTGCTCTTACCAGCTGTGTCTTCACTTTAATCCTTCTTCAGCCCATCTTTGAACTCCACTGCTCACACATTCATTCATTCATTCATTCATTCATTCATTCATTCATTCATTCATTCATTCATTCATTCATCCCACCCTATACCCAAAGGTCTCTGGGTGGGTAACAACATCTAAAATGAAACATCATTAAAACAATACTATGTATTAAAACAGTAGCATCTGCCAGTGGGAAGGGAAAGTGCATTCCCATTTAACCAAAGGCCAAGGCAAAGAGATGCATCTTCACTGACTTCTGAAATGTGTACAGTGAAGGAGATAGATGAACCCTGAGGGAGAGACTGTTCCATAGCCTAGGGGCCATCACTGAGAAGGCCCTCTCCCAGGTGCCCACGGCTTTTGCTGCTCAGGGTGGTGGGACAGCCAGGAGGGCCTCCCCTATCTGTTTTATTTGTGGACTTTCCTCCCTTCTGTCGTTCTTTCCTGAGTCCTGATTGTTGTAGGTCCCAAGTCGTTACAAAGTATTAGTCTGTTTTGATTTGGGGGGTGAATATCAGGGAAGAGGATCGAAGGTGGTTGAACCATACTATGGTGGGTGGATACTGCATGATTTGCCTTCCTTTTAACATTGTTGAGTCACAGAACTTTATCCTATCAGAGTGCAGGGGGTCTTGTGACAGGTGGAGAGAGGCAGAGATCCAAAAAGGTCTCATAAAGGAGTGAGCAAAGCGACCCAGACTGAGGACCAATATATGTACATATATATAGGACACTGAAGGAGTATCTCCACTAATGAAAGTTCTTTGAATAGGAAGCCTTGTCATGAATTAGAACACTTTAAATAAATACATGCATACCTTTTGTATAGGAAGCCTTGAAAGTCAAGTTCACTTTTGTCCTTTTTAACTTGAAGGATGAAAAATATATTCTCTATTTGCCTTGGCTGTATTAAGTAATAGACATGCCTGGTAGCTGTGGTCACCTCCTTTTAGGCGGACTCTGGCTTTTAGATTGTTTTATATTGTTAAGCACTTCCTGTTTCTTCTGTCATTGAGACGTTCCAAGGGTAGGACAGTAGAATTTAGGGTCTTTCCACACCTTTACTAGGCATGATAGCCAGCAGACCTCTAGGATGGGCCCCTGCACTTTGTGACACCCGTGCACCCGACACTTACCTGTCACTTCCCCAAGCACTAGGTAAGTGGGATTGCTGTCACTGCCTCACCTCGCCATGGCAACAGGCATGTACGGCGCTGTTGCCGCAGCAATGGGTGACGCTGATGCAACTGCGGCTGCACCACTCTGCCCACACGCCGTTTGCCCAGATGGTTTGTGCCAGACTGTGCTAGCTGTGCAGCTAGTATAGCTGTGGGACCTGACTTTTTTTAAATCTTTATTTTTAATTCATTTTAGTGCTCCACAGCTATCTGCTTGGGAGACACTGCAGCACATGTAGAGATACTTCTGGGATAGAAGCACCTCTGTGCAGTATGTATGCTCCATATGAGAGCAGCACACTCAGATTGTCTCACCAGGCCAATTGCAAAAAGGTCCATAGTTTCCTTAAGATGAAAGGCAGCATTCGGGGTATCATCACTACAATCTTTATATTACTGTATTTGCAAATAATTACTGTATTACTTTACCCAGTAGAAGTAAACAGATGTTTATTTAGGAGGCAAGAAAGCTACAGCTGCATCAGAACCATAAAGAAAAAAATCCCTCCATTTAAAGAGCTTCACTGGCAAACCCCACTTAAAAATCCTTCATTTCGTCTCTTTCTTTGGCCTTTCCCCACTGGGGCTTATTTCAGATTGTATCCCAGAATAGGAGGTTGCCATCCACACGCTGGTGCAGACTGTGGCAGGCCCCACTATATTTCCCTTAGAATGCCTTGATTTTTTTTTTCAAGATTCACTTTAATAGATCATCTCCTGGTTTCGACCATTAAGGTATGATCTGTTAGAGTGTAGAGCAATTACATTTTGAAACAGGGCAAACTGAGGCCCACTTCACACTTACCTAAATGGAATGGTCTGGGAAGATCATTCTAGACTGGTTAACATCTGAACCAGCATCTAGGGCAGTGATGGCAAACCTTTTGAGCTCAGTGTGTCAAAATTCGCAAGAAAACCTAGCTTAATTTGGATACTGTGTCACTTCTAGAAATATCCATAATTTTGTGATATTTGTGGCTCTAGTAAAAAAGTTATATTTTTGATATATGTACTTTATTAAAAGCAAAAACAAATAATTCTTTACATTAGTGACTTTTGTTGCTAAATCTTCAGTTGAAAGTTGGTATTTCGTACACTTCAAGAACAAGCAAGCACTACACGCCCAGGTGCCAGGGTGACCATGCGTGTCACCCAAAAGGGCTTGGTGTGTCACTTGTGACACACGTGTCATAGGTTGGCCATCACCGATCTAGGGCCTTTTGCATGCTGGACACATGAACATTCTTTGCACGATTGTGCAAGGGGGAGGCATATATGCTGTGAGGAGGACAGGCTGGTCAGGATACAAGAGGCTTGGAAGCAGCCCGCAAGTGTGAGAAGCCTCTAGAGGCGCATCCCCATTATAAGCTTAATCAAGTTTCCTTAAACCAAAATAATAGAACCGGATGCAAACGTAAATTTGCCTGTTCCCATTACTTTCAGCTTAATCGCGTTCGATCTGGATTCTGAGGATCATATGTGGCGTACATGACTCAAGGGGGGACTCAAGTGGCTACTTTTTAAAAGCCACTTTCGGGGTTGCCCTGCCCTCTTTCTCCTGGCATGAACGTACCACCCATAAGGGACCAGTTCAGGGAGCCTAGGTGGCTGGCTGGGTGGCTGCCGCTTGCCTGGATGGATGAAAAACGGCAGCGGGCAGCCAGTGATTCTTTCCCCTCCTCTCCCCATTTCCCAGGGCACACAACAGCAGCAGCAGCAGCAGCAGCAGCAACTCAAGCCCCCTTCACAGCCACAGCCTTTAGAACAGAACCAGCTGCTTCCCTTCCCTTTCCCTTTCTAAAGGTCAGAACTTTCAGAATTGTGCAAGTTTGCAACATTGTTATAAGGTGTGAAGTGGTTAGATCGCTACAGTGTAGCTTTAAGGAGTGGATTTTTATAGTGGCTGTTTTGAGGGGTGGATTTTTTCAATGAAATCACTATCTTTGGAAGCAAGCTATTGGGGGAGGGAAACCCTAAACACGGATTCTCATCCCTTAACACCGTAGGGTCCCCACAGTAAAAAATGTAAAACGTTTCAAGCGCATGAACCGGAGTGAGACCTGTTGAAATGAGGATTAACATTTACAGCGCTTTGGGGCGATTTAACACGGGGAAAGCGTGTTAAGCCAAACTGACGTGGGGTGTGCCAGGATTGAAAACGGTTTGAAATCGAAATAAGGTTGTAATGGGGATGTGGCCTAGGACTGCTCCAAGTAGGCTGCAGTGTGTACAATGCATTCCCATGCTCTGCCTAGATTGTCTTCACACCTAGTGCGAAAAGACCCTAAGTAAAGTTTTGGCTATTTATTAAATAACCATTTCTTTTAACTAGGAGTGCGTGTTTGCCGTTGGCCATGTTTACTGTATTTGGTGTTTCATACTTCGTGTTGATTTGAAATTCTCTGCTTTAGCGATTAGCTAGAAGAGAATCCATTTTCTGAGGTAAATATCTAATTAGGAGCATCCTAAATGCTGTTATTTACTTGAGAGGCAACACGCAATCAAAGCAAGCTGCTTGCTCAAGAGACCGAGCAGTTCTGGCCACTTCACGAAGGCTGTAATGAGGATGTTTTTGAAACACACACATTATGTCATTTTTACTGGAAGTAGGAATCATATCTCTTCAGCAACTGCCACGCACAAGTGTCCACCCCATCACCTGTCAGAGGTGTCTGTCTTGTCTCTGAAAAAACTCCTTTCCAGCATTTCAGGATGGTTACTGATGCGTGATTGGAATGCAATTACTGTCTCGAACAATTTAATTTTGGTATTATTTTAAATGGCTAGGACACGCTGTTCTTTCTGCCAGCATCATGGGCAGAACATGAATGTTTAGGGCCCAGCAATTTCAGTAAACAAGTCCTTCAGACTTCACAAGCTTCAATATAATCTAAACCGAACCTGCACAATCTGGGATTTGCAATTACCCATTTGTTGGCTTGCTGGATTTATGCCTCATCCTGCAAAAAATTATCCCTCAATGGACTATGTACATAATTTGGAATACAGTATAAAATACAATGAAACTTAAAAAAAATTATAACACGATAAAAGCAAAAGTCAGTACCCTGGAGGGATGAGTTCCCTTTGAAGTAGAGGCCTGAGTAAAGAGGAGGCCTTTGCCATTTATCTGACAATATGTAATGAAGGTGCTTCATGCTTTTTCAAAGGAATTGTTATTCTAAACCAGTGTTTCCCAAACTTTTGACATATGTGTATAATTTTTGTAATGCGGAGTACCCCTCATAAAAAACATTAGGGAAAAAATTGTATTTTATAAAAATCAGTGGAACTTACTAAAGCACGATAACAGGCACCTGGAACTAACTATTAAAAGTTGTCTCTGTAATGAAGTGCAGTATATTCACGCCGTGTCACGCCTCACAAGACCGTTAGATAACACTGCAATTCTCCAGCGTTTAAACAGCTCCGCGGCTTAACGTTAACTGTTAATGTTCCCACAGTTTAAAAATGGCCGAACCCGAGCTGCGCAAAGGATGCACAGAAGTTCCCGCCATTCCTAATCCAAATGCATTAAGAAGAGCAGTTCAAAAGTGGCTTAGAGATGGTAGCCTACAAATAAGTAGCTTTTTACTTCAGAGTTTCAGTGGAATGGTGTCCCGCCATTATTGAAGTCTCTCAATGGTCCCATCTGTCTATTAAATAAAAAAGTGGCTGTGCAGTCCCTGTGCAGCTTTAATGCTGTTTGGAGACACCCCCTTGTGAGGTAGGTGGGGCTGTGAGAGCTCAGAGCTGTGACTAACCCAAGGTCACCCAGCTGGATTTGTGTAGAAGTGCAGAATCAAACCTGGTAACTACAAGATGTGGGTCCATCTGACGGTCTAATCACAAGACCAATGTAGTTTTTGGATCTGATTCCATGTGGGGGAAATTGGTTAATAAAACAGCAACAAAGTTATAATGAAACAATTGCAATTGAAGCAATATGTAAATATGACATACTTCAGCTGAGTTGCAAAGAAATGCCTAAGGAAAATTCTTAATGATGTTTAATTTGTCCAGCGTACTCCACCTTTAAAAAACAACAACAACCATAAATAGTTTTTACTGTTTATTCCTGGTATTATTTTTTTTGAAATAAATAGTATTTTCAAACTTAATCAGTAAGAGCTTTTTATAATTCCTTAATATTCGTGCCCATAAAATTTAAAACTGATTATAATGATACGATTAATAATATACTGATATGGAAATAAGTTGCAGAATGCTGAATTCCTAGAAGGAATAGTCCACATAGGACAGTGATGGTGAACCTTTTGAGCTCAGTGTGTCAAAATTCACAAGAAAACCTAGCTTAACTCGGGTGTTGTGTCACATGTAGAAATATCCATAATTTTGTGATATTCGTAGCTCTAGTAAAAAAGTTATATTTTTGATATATGTATTTATTAAAAGCAAAAACAAATAATTCTTTACATTAGTGACTTTTGTTGAATTTCATTTACTAAATCTTCAATTGAAAGTTGGTATTTTGTACACTTTGAGAACAAGCAAGCACTTCACACCCAGGTGCCAGGGTGACCATGTGTGTCACCCAAAAGGGTTTGGTGTGTCACCTGTGACACGCGTGTCACAGGTTGGTCATCACTGACATAGGACATGCCATTAAATAATATCACAGGGTTCCTCATTGGGAAAACAGTCAAAGGGTGCTCTGAAATGGCCTTCCTACAATGAAAGCTCTGATAATTTCTCTCTCTGAGGTGCTCAGATTGATTTTCTTCACTCATCATGTGAAGATTGAAAAAAAAACCCCTACATTGTGACTCACCAGCATGTGTTTTACCCTCCAGCTGAAAGCACTGAGATTTTAAAAGTACTTTAGTTTGGCCAGATTGTGCTTAGTGTACAATAGGGGTGTGCACAAATGTTCTAAACGTATGAAATTTGATTGAATGTGGACATTAGATTTCAAATAGAATGTCTTCACATTCAAATGTAAACATTTGAACAAATTTTGAATGTTCAAGAACATTTGTTCCCTGGATTAAATCATTTGAATGAACAAACATGTATGTATTACATACATATCTGTAAGAATATTGTATGTATCTGTATGCATTTGCGCTTATAATACAGAACGAAAATGGGATGCATACGGAATAAAACAGGTTGCATACGAAATGCATACAGATATGTATAACACATGCAAATATTATTGACATTCATATCTTCAGATTCGTATCTAACATCCAAACGAACAGATTCAAATGTATTGATTCAAATTGGTTTTTGTTGCATTCAAATTTTAAACATTTGAATTCAAATGAAAAAAAAATTCGTGCATATCCCTAGTGTACAAGTGTAAATTGAAAAGACCCCATTTGCTCCCTCATTGTCTGCTACATTCACTTGCTTATTTGTGATATTTAATAATCTATCCTATGGACCACATCTTATGAACACCAATGCCCAGTTAGCTAGATTTTATTTATTTTTCAGCTCCGTTTCCATTTCATTGTTTAGCCAGGATTCCCTTCTTTTAAATAATTCTTAAAAAGCAACCTGTTATGACAAATAAAGTGGAATTATGGGGTTAAATGTAAGTACTTTTTTGCACTCCCAAGATTGGCTTCCTCTAGCTCCTGCTCTTCCTTGTAGCTGCAATGGCTTAGGGTCTGATCAGACATGGTTAAAAGGTCTGGGCAAATTGAGGCTCTAGGGACAAATATATGATATCTAAAATTGCCTTACTGTCCCAAAGCTTCTAAATGTCCAGCCCTTTCTCAGGCAGGAAATCATAACTCTGAGGGTATCTCAAACCTCAAAGCCAGTTTGGGTAGGAAACTATATAAGCAAAGAGGCAGTGATTTCCCATCCATTGGCCAATCAGTGGGTAGTCAGGTTAGATTGCCTGACATGGAAGCAAAGACAGATTTCAGTGTGTAAAGTAAGTTTGAACGGTATCTTTGGGCCAACTGTTTGGAAGGCTTTCTGTGTCAATTGATGGAATCCTTATTCTTAAACAGAGGATTTTAAAAAGCCCTGTCTGCACACTTAGGCTGCATTCTGACACAACAAGATCATTTCAATGGTTGCCTTATAACATGGACTCAAAATGGACTTGCTCATTCCCACTCTTCATTCTTCCCATGGTCAGCATGGAGAAACATCCCATTTTCTCTTCTCCCTTCATCAAAAAACCCTTTTCATGCACTCCTCAACTGGGCACCAATTCATCCTGTTTCCATTTGTTACTCTGCTCTTCATCTGGGCTCTTGTGTACATGTTCCTCAGCAACTGGACACCAATTTAACCTTCAAACCATGACTTCATGGGAGAGGGGATGACAGAGGAAATCAATATTCATGATGGTGAATGAAAGGAAGCATTTGTTTCCTTTATTCATTAACAAGGGGGGAAAGTAGTATATGTTGTCCTTTTACAACAGAAAAGAAATAGAGGATACATTGTCCTCCTTCCAGGCTAATATTCTGAACTGGACTGAGAGCTCATTTAATCCGCATACAGTTTAATTTGCTTTTGGGAACTTTAGTCCATAAAAGCTTTCATTGTCATCTTTGATTCCAGTTTTGGACTATTATTTCCTTGACCAATATAATGACGGACTTGCCAGCTGTTTACTTTCAGGTGACATCAGTTTCCTGGAACAGAGCCAAATCTTTGGGCCACTAATACAAAATATGATTCTATGATATTAATTATCACCACCATGCTTGAGTTTAACATGAGTTTTTCAAATGCATATCATATTAATGCATATAAAGTGAACCATGAAATAACAGATTAGGCACTTTGCCACTTGCTTAACTTACAGGATCTTGTAAGTTACAGAAAACATCCTCCCAAGTGTGCTCAAATTACAGAACACATCAGTCTGTGCCCCAAAGGCTGCCAGTGTGTCTGAGCACAGCTGGAAGCTTCTCCTCCTGCTGAAAGCCAATCCATGAGTTTTCTTTGAAGTCCATGCAGCTGTGTGAACTTCAGAGGAAGTTCATGAACTGGCTTCTAACAGTGGAAGGGGCTTCCAGGCGAACACGCCCATGCCGGTCACCACTGGTCCGTACCTGACTATCCAACTAAATACTTATGGCAAACATGTATGGGCTTCTGTTTGGTCTAGTGGTTAGAGAGCTGGACTCTTATCTTGGAATACAAGGTTTGATTCCACCCTCCCCCATGAAGCCAGCTGGGTGACCTTGGGCTAGCTACAGCTCTCTTCTGAGCACTCACAGCCCCACCCTTCCTTACAGGGTGTTCTGTTGTTGGGAGAAGAATAGAAAGCTTTGTCAACTGCTTTGAGCCCCCTTAAATAGATGAGAAAAGTGGGGTAGAAAAGCCAATTCTTCTTCTTCTTCTTCTTCTTCTTCTTCTTCTTCTTCTTCTTCTTCTTCTTCTGTTGCCTTTGCTATGTTTCCCATCCCAGCACAGATATCATCATTACAGATATCATCATTTTAAACATGCTGTGTATTGTTTTAGATTTGTTGATTTTGTTAAAGTGCTTTTAATGTATATTCTGTTTTTAATCTGTTGTTTTAATGGTTGTTACCTGCCCAGAGACCTTCGGGTATGGGGCGGGATAGAAACATAAATAAATAAATAAATAAATAAATAAATAAATAAATAAATAAATAAATAAATAAATAAATAAATAAATAAATAAATAAACTGCTCTATAGAGGCATTTCCATTTCTGATGCTGGACACAGTTGCTTATTGTTTATTGAGTTACTAAGACAATAAATAAAAAGAACAACAACGTGCCATAAAACAAAGTGTATGTGAATAAAACAAATGCTAAATAAAATCTCAGTTAAAACATCATTAAAATGGATGGTTCATAGTAGGTGAAAATTAAATACCAAATGGTACTCTAGCCTAGTATAGCTATAGTTCTCTTAGCTGCTTTTGAGACTTTAAAAACAACCACCACCTGTGTGTGGGTGCAAACTTAGGAGAGACTTATCCATGCTCACCTATTTGTTCCTCTAAAGTGCTGTAGGGCAATATAAATAGAATTCCTTTAAAACTAGTTGGTGAAACGCATGCTTTGCAACAAAATGAGCAAAGTATAGGTTCTTGCATGGTTCAGGAGAAATAAAATTTAAAGATGGATGTAAGAATTGGGAGCTCATGGTACATGGCAAAGTCTTCTCTAGCCCTCAGCTCCATGGCAGCTGTTGTGTTGGCAGGTTTTAATGACAGCTTGTTCCATTTTAAAAGTTTCAGAATGTGCTCACTGCTCTTGTTTCCCCTGGGAGAAAGATTGATATTACAGGTTTTGCAAGCAAGCAAGCAAACAAGCAAACAAGCAAGCGAGCAAACATCAATGCTTTAACAACAAGGAATTCACAAATGATGACGCTTTGTCATTGGCACCTGTGACAAGGTCATAATGCAGTAGCCAAGCCCACAACCGTTACAAACACAGACTTTAATAACCAGTCTCCCAAAGTAGTGTTCTTCCTTCTCTTTAAAAGGGTTCCCACCTTAATGTCACCTTGCAAGCAGAAATATAACTCTAAAAATCACATTCAGAGGGGATCAAAACAGCCTCTATTTATCCCCCACTTGGAGCTATTTTGGCAAAGTGTATTCAAGCTGAAAATTACTCAGTAGTTTTCTTGGTGCTTTATTTCAAACAAGTCATTGAGAAGCCTGCTGGGCAGCTATATTGATGTCTGCATCAAAGGAAAGCTATCAGCCTGAACTTCAGATGTGGTATGTATTTTTAAAAACCAGTCACAGGGGAAGAAAAGGCTTATACTTTAACAGAAACCTGAATAACAGATCCCAATACTACCTTGATTAATGAAAAATAATTTCTGAACTGTGTTCAATCCTGGGCTATGATCAGACACAGAAAAAAAAAAAAACACCCAGCTCTGAGGTTCCTCAGAGACAACTTCAAGGTTGGCTTGTTCACACCCCAGTCTGCTCCTCCCGCCTCTCATGAACATTCTGTGGCTTAGAGAAGGGTTGGGAACTTGAGAGCCACACTGACTGGGCTTTTGACACATAGGGTGCTTCCGCACAGGCCCTTTAACACCCATTAAGCACACATTCTAATGTGCGCTTCCGCACACGAGTCACTAAGTAGGACACTTCCGGCGAGGGGTGTCCGCACAGCGAGCCTGTTTTTAATGCGGATTTCGGCAGCAAAACCAGTCTGCTGCCAGAGCGTCTGCATTAGCGGGGGCAAAGAAGCACACTTCCGGTGGGTGCGTCCGAACCTATCTGGACTCAATGTGTGCTTAATGGGTGTTTCTAGCACACCACATATCAAGTGGTTTTGTGCTGTGAATCCCCATCCATTTCGGATGCGGCCGCACAGCGCAAGTGTCCTAGCCCATGGCCCTTCCCCGGCTCGCCACGATTGGCTCCCCGGAGCCAAGCATGGCGAGCCGGGGGGCTCCTACCTTTTGCCTCACCCTCGCCCCAGAAGTGGTGGACTGCCGCTTCTGGAGCCAGGGCGAGCTTCCCAAAAGCCTGCCCTAGCCCACCCTGGGGGGAGCGCGGTGGATCCCCTCCTTACCTCATCAGCGTTGCCCCGGACCTGAAAGCAGGTGCCCAGGATGCAGCGCACTTGCGTCCTGCGCGCCACTCGATTGGCCAGCGCACAAGTCAGGGCAGCGCGCCTGCGCAGAACAGCTTCTGAGGGCAGGGGCTGCCAGGCACAGCCCAGGCCACTCAGGAGGAGCGCAGGACGCAGGCGTGCTGCATCCTGCGCGCCTGCTTTCAGTTTCGGGGCGACGCCGACGAGGTAAGGAGGGGAACCGGCACGCTTCCCCCAGGGCGGGCGAGGGTGGGTGTTTGGGAAGCTCGCCATGGCTCCAGAAGCGGCGATTTGCCACTTCTGGGGCTCCGGCGAGCCACGGCGGCGAGGTCCCCTGGCTCGCCAGGCTTGGCTCCGGTGAGCCAATTGTGGCGGGCCGGGGGAGGGCCCTCTGTCCCTGATCGGAGGTGGGTGCTGTGCGTCCACACAGCACCCGCCTCAAATCCGGATCAGTGCCACGTGTGCGGAGGCACAGACGCGGGGTAGATCCGCATCTCTTAGATGCAGATCTACCCCGTTAAACCGGATCTACCGGGCACTTGGAGTTATTAAAACCGGTTCCCCTGGGAGCCGGTTTTAATAAATCTGGGTGCAACGGATCTGGTTTAATTTGCCCCTGTGCGGAAGCACCCTTACCTTACTAGTAAAGACAGTGGGGAACTCCCACACAGGACATCCGCACCATGCAGAGCCACTTCTTTACGAAACAGCTCTGCACATGCTGTAGTCCATTCCGCCCCCCGCACATATATGTGTGGAGCAGTAAAAATTATTCCACACGTATACTAGTGACAGGGCTCATATAGCCCTGCATGCTGCATCTGTCAAGGCAAGCACATGACTGCAAGCATCTGTATCATCTGGTTGCCCTGGCAAAATGATTGCGGTGGTAATGGCAGCGATTCACACTTTGCTTGGGCCTAGTAAAGCTCCGACTAAGTTTTGAATGCTTTGGGTGTCCATAAGTGCAGACACCCAAAGGATTTCAGAATTTCGCCTCCCTGAGACAGGAGGCAAAATGTGAAAATGTTCACTATCTCTCTGATTCATCTCTGAGGCAACTTAGAGAAGGCTTTGAGGTGGGAATGTTCACACAACAGTCTGCCCTTTCCCCTTTCATGGACATTCGAAGGGTTGGGAGTTTGAAAGCCCCATGCTGTCTCTCTGAGGTCCCCTTCTTGTTATATCAGAATGCGGCCCTGGTGACTTTATGGTCAGATGCTCACCATTGACTTCCCTCTCCTTCTTCTGCTTCCTTTAACGTTGCCAAGCATAGCAATCTTTTCTGGCCCTTCCATTTCTTCACATGGCCCAAGTTTGCAAGGTTCCGCTTGATGATCATTTGCCTAAGCAAGCAGTCAAGTTTTAGCTTTATCTGGAGCAACGCCACAGTACTTGTATTGCTAAATATTTACATAACCCCCATATGTTCCTCTTATTATCCTACAGATATCAGGACACACCTAGATGAGGTACTGGAAGATCTAAATATGAAATTCCCTAATGCATTAATAATCAGTCAAGTTTTATTTGTCCACCAAGGGTTGATTTGCCCTCCAAATTCATCATTCAAATGCTTGGATGCATCATTCAAGTGTCTTTTAAAAAATATGATCCAGCAAAGATTAATTTGTTCTTCAGATGTGCAGTAATCCAAAGCGACATCTCTTCTTTGCCCTTCATAATATTATGAGAGCTTGTTCAAATTTGCCTTCTTAGTCAGGTATTGCCATCGGTCCAACCTCTTGTCTAGCCAAGAAAAGCCTGTGCTGTATTTGTCACTGAGACACTGCTTTTTCTCTCAAGACTAAAAAGATATTGAGGATATTACGTGACTAAATGTTACAGTGGTTTAGGTTGCAGTTCCTGTTTAAGTGACTGTGTACAGTGTAGAGTTCATGGGCAACAATTCTACGGTGTATGGACAAGCAATGCTTCCCTTACAGTTATCAAACACAGAAACATCAATTGCATCCCAGTAGTGGAATGGGCTGAAAACATAAAGGGTGCGTCTTCACGGGATGCCTTATATCGTTTCCCCAAAACCAAAATAATTGAACCGGGTCAAAACTGTCTCCACGGCTTTGAACTTGATCCAGTTCCGTGGCATCCCGAGGGCATTCCAATTGCAGCCTTATCTCGGAATCAATCCTCGGAGTCCCCACGGCAGCCCATTGCCAGTCAATTGTGCCCACCCCCTCTCTCTGATTGGTTCCCTCCCTCCCAGGATCAGCCCCTCTCACATAGTTCAAAGTAACAGAGATCAGACCTTTCCCCGGCTGATGAGGCTGGTTGAAACGGGCGGGGAAGGAGGGAGATTTAACAAGAGATGGGGGGGGGGAGGTAGCAAAAGTGTCTGATTTTATAGCTGTCATGAAAGCCTGCCTGCTCCCGGTCCATTAAACAGTAATACAGAATCTCAGCTGCTTCCCTTCCTTTTGCTTTCTAAAGGTCTGAAGTTTTGAAATTGTGCAAATTCGCAACATTGTTAAGAGTGTGAGCTGGTTCCCTTGCTACACTGTAGCGCTGCTACAGAAGGGACCGGCCAGCTGGCCTGTAAGCCACCCAAGCATTTGGGGGGTGATGTTTTCATGGAGGTGGATTTCCCTGGGAAGGAAGAAGGGAAAAAAGAAGGGAAGGAAGGAAAGAAGGAGGGAGGGAGGGAAGGAAGAAGGACAAAAGGAAGGGAAGGAAGAAGGAAGGAAAAGAGGGAAGGAAAGAAAGAAAGGGAGAGGGAAGGAGGGAAAGGAAAAAAGTACACGGAAGGACGGGGCGGTGAGGCAAGAGCACCTTTGAAGCTGAGCCCTCCTTTCCTTTCCTTTCCTTTCCTTCGGCTCGGGCCCCTGTGCTCCCTCCATGCCTGCACACCCTTGCGCCCTCTGCCCCCAGCGAGCCTCGGCCGGTGAAGGTGGATGAAGGCGAGGCGGCTCCATGTGCGACTTGAAAGGCTCCACCAGCAGCCAGAGTGGTGAAGAGAAGCGATCCAAAAAAAGTTTGCTTCAGATCAGGCAGGGAAACACCCCCCCACCCCACCCCGCAATGACGTGCCCAGAATACGGATAGCCATTGGATACAGTGCGATTGGGGGAGGGACACCCTGAACACGGAATCTCATCCCTTAACACGGTACTGTCCACACAGTAAAAAATGAAACACCTATCGAACACACGATTCAGAGTGAGACCTGTTGAAATCAGGTTTGAGATTCAAAACAGTTTGGCGCGGTTTAACATGGAAAAAGCGTGTTAAGCCTAACTGCCGTCTGGACTGGGAGGACTCAAAACATTTTGAATTCGAAATAACGTTGCCGTGAAGACGCAGCCAAAGTCTGGCCCAATCCAACCCTTAGATCCAAGACAATCTATTAAAAAGTGTGCAAATCCTAAGCAAGCACCAGGTTGGAAGTTACAAGTTGGTTGTCAAGTATACCTATCTACTATCTGAAACCATTCCAGCTTTTGGAAATAGTTAGCCATAAATAGGTGGAATGCTTTCCTATAAAACACACTATTAACCACGTTACTTTGCTAATATGCTATAAGATCCATTCTAAATTCCATTTCAGCTTATGGAAACTGGCAGTAACTACTTCTTCCCTCTAAACCAAGGAGATGTCTCCACCTCTAGTGCTTGTTAATGATCAACCACATTGTGAAATTGCAGAAATTCCAAACTCCCATTTGCACAATTCCAAACTACAATACTTTGTTCATTGGATACACTTCCTTCTACCAGTGGGACATTGTGGCTCCTTATCTTACACACCAATTTCATGCTCTTTAAGCTAAGCTTAAGCCATAGCATGCCATATATCTGAGAGAATTGTTTTGGGTAGTTGGAGTGTCATCTCCTGTCAGCCTCAATCACATGAATCTTGCTGTATGAAGCTACCTTGAGAACCTTGGATGGGGAATGTGGGATTGTTGGGAAGATGGGGAAAATTTACACTGTATTTTATGATCCATGGTACTTCAAGGATGCTAGATGGTTGAGATAGTGGCATTGCTGTATTGTAATGTTAAGATAAGGGTGACACCAAGCAGCTTTGATGCGAACAGATGGGCAGGTGAATATTGGGTATTTCTGTACCTGATACACATAGAAAGTTGCTTTCTGTAATTGTACGTCTAACCTTGCCACCTGAATGAAGGATATCTGTTCACTATGAATAAATTCTTTATTTCTGGCTGGGAACAGTCAGGGTGTCACATACACAAATCAAGTACCAAATTCAATATAATAAAATAACTGTAACAACGTCTTTTATAACTGTCATAGCATTAAAAAACATTCAAGATTAAAATAATGATATGTAGACATTATATAAACACCATTCTATAAAACCATGAAAATAAAATGGCCGTGGGCTGGACATATTGCAAAAATAAATTACGGCTGGTGGAATAGAAACATACAGTTGTACCTCAGTTCACTCAAGTGTTTGCACTGAAATGCTCTGAAGAGGGGGTTTATTTATTATTATTTACATTTCTATCCCGCCCCATACCCGAAGGTCTCAGGGCAGGTAACAACCATTAAAACAACAGATTAAAAACAGAATATACATTAAAAGCACTTAATGCCTTTGGCTGGAATGCCTTTGGCTCCTCAGTTTTTGCTTTTGAAGCCAGGGAGAAGCAGAGGAGGCTAATCTTGGAAGGATCCAATCCTTTTTTTTAAAAAAAATCAGGATGAATGAAAGGAAATAATAATTCAGCTATTAACAAAAACACGGGGAAAAGCAGAAGGGAGGAAGCAGAGGCAAGCAGAAACAGAGACCTGTTTGTGAGCTGCTGGTTGCTGAGAATACAGGTAGAATAACATACCTAGCTCACAGCCTTCCAGCAGATACCCTACTTTCTCCTCTACCAGAGGTAATCATAACCATCAAGGTCAATAGCCAGTCTTCCATGATTTTTCCAGAGAGGAGGTCCCAATTTATTAAGCCATGTTTCATTGAGAAGGAGATCACCAACCAAACACTTGCAGAGTGGGCCTTTTTCTGGTTACTACTGATGAACTAAGGGTGTGGGGGGAAAACAAATTATGTAAAAGAAGAAGAGGGAGTGATGGCATGTGCGTTTTATTATTATTATTATTATTATTATTATTATTCTGGATAAGTGTGTGGGTGGTGTTGATAGGTAATTGGTTGGAAAGGCTCCGTATTCATCCCCCAGACCTTAGTCTTCTGCACAAGTTGATGAGGGCGGTGCTGCAGCATTCAGCAATGAACAGCTTGGACAGCAACCTGTTCCAAAGCCACCCACACAACAGGAAGGTTCCAAACTGTTGCTCTCTGGTGGACAAAAACAGTCATTCCTTCCTCAACGTAAGAACTTAAGAAAAGCCCTGCTGGATCAGGCCACAGCCCAAATAGTCCAGCATGCTGTTCTTACACAGTGGACCACCACTTGCTTCTGGGCATCTCAAGCAGAAGACAAAGACAAAACCTTCACCTGCCCTCAGATCCCTCCAGATGGCCTTTAGAGGCATCCTGCCTGTCTCTCCAGCCTGGAGGCATCCATCTAGTCCGGCATGAATTGATCTAACCTTTTCTTAACTCTCCTGGCCAATCAGCTTCATCAAATATCCCCTGGTTCTAGTGTTGTGTGAATGAGAAAAGAATTTTCCTCTGTCTACCTTTTCCACACTGTTAAAGATATAATGTCCTCCTATGGCCAAAGGGTTATACTTGAGAGATTGGTAACATCCTGCTAGTGCAATCTGATGTGATTGACATTGAGACACCAACTGCTGTTCTGAGGCTAAGGGGACAAGTGAAAGCATCTAAGCTGTATGTATAACTGTCCTTCAAAGAATGAAGTTTTTCTCTTTACAGTGTCCAAGGGTTTATACATATGTAAAGTCAAGCAGCATGAGGTACAGTATATGTTGAGTCAAAATCACCACCCTGGGCCCAGACCCAGAAACAAAAGCAATACAGGCTTCAAAGAAACCCAGTATGTTCTTCTTGTTTATCACAATAACAGAAGACACAGATTACCGTCAGGCACTGAATATATGAAGCATCCTAACAATTGCCCTTTCAGCACTGGGCCTTATTTGGGATTTTATTGTGAAATAGGAGCACGTCACCCACATATTATTGCAGACTACGACGGACCCCAAATGAGGCCTAGGCCCTGGTCACACCTATATGAGACAGGACGGCCTATTAATAATTTGAACTAAGGTCGTACTAGTTCTGTTCACACATAGGACATCCCCAGGCCATCCTCACCTTGGGCGGCATCACTCACACCTTTCTCCACGATTGATCTGAGCTTCCTCCATGGAACTCTTGGTTCTCCAACCTTTTTGCTGTGTCAAATCTATCTCCTTTCTTATTGGATGTCGTTGTGTCACTTAAGGGAGGCGAGGGGGTGTGTTTGCGGTTCTTTTTAAAGCCTGTTCCCCCACCTCCATGGCCCTCTTCCTTTTTACATGCTTTTCTTCTCCGTGTGATTAATTTTTAAAATAATAATAGTAATAAATTTGCATAAAAATGCTAGAAAGAGGAATCACACACAAAAACTGAGGAGAGAAGGGGAGGTGCCTCATGAACTCTGTGTGTGCCACCCTCTCCTAGACATGGGCTGAAAGGAAAGACTGGAGCCCACTCAACACAGCACGGTTCAACCTCCTTTAGTCTGCCCCACCCCAGCCCCACTCAGACTGAGGAAGAGAAGATGTCCTGGCATGCCAGGACAGGTTGAATTTTCGGGAAAACTTCAATTATGATGGGGATAAGCTGGCTTGGAAAACAAACTGAATAAAAATAATGAGAGTAATGAGACCAGAAGATGACCTGAAGTTGTAAAAGGTGTGACCAGGGCCCTACTATAGTCTGCATCAGTATGCAGATGGGATGTTCCTATTCTGGGATATAATCTGGAATAAGGCTCAGTGCAGAAAGAGCCTAAATCCCACTTTCCATGCCCTTCTTCAGCATAACATAGCCAAAGTTCTCATGACAACCAGTGTTTCTCAAGCTCTCTTTATCAGCATTCCAGATAACGGCCAACAAAGAGAAACATTGGGTTTGTGGGAAATGTAAGAAAAGCAAGCAGGCATGAGAAACAAAAGAAGATGGCAACACAATAACCATGGGGCTTACAATATGTCAGCTCTGCAGAAACTTTAAGCTTTTGGCCTTCACAAAGATTTTCCTGTGGTGGTTCAGTTCTAGTTCTGGTAACAGCTATTGGAAACTGATGGTCCTGTCAACATTAAGGGGGAAGAGAAACCTAGGAACATAAGAAGTGCCCATTGGATTGGACTCATGGCCTATCTAGTCCAGTGGTTTCTTCTTACCGTACAACTGGCTGCATAAGGAAGCCCACCAGGAGGACATGAGCAGACAGCTTGCTCTGCTTGGCATCTCCCAGCTATGGCCTTCAGAGGCAGATAGCCCTGATTTCCATGAATTGATCTAAGCTTTTTTTAAAAACTATCTAAGATATTAAAAATAGGCACTGACTATGAAACAATGCACCAGCTAAGTGGCCAGCAGTTTTCTTTCTGCATCTGTACACAGTAATGTGGATTAGAGGTGGTAGCATCCATACATTAGTGCCTCTAATCCATGTGAAAGGTGCATCCCCAGGCTGTCCCAGTAGGCCAAGCACAGAAAAGCTCTCAGTTTCATTGTATTGGCACTTATCCATCCCATTACTGCCTCCAAGCACCTGTCAAGCACTTCAACTGCCTCTTCTGATTCAGTTGGCATTGAGAGATAGAGCTGGGTGTCATAAATGTATTGATGGCATCTCATTCCAAAACCCCTGATGACCTCTTCCAGTGGCTTCATACAGATGTTAAAGAGCATGAGAGATAAGTGAGTTCCCAGGGCATCAAGCAAACTTCTCCCACAGCCACTCTCTGGCATCATCCTTGACAATAGGAGTGGAACCATTGCAATGCAGCCTCCAGCTCCCAAGCTCAATAGCTTTTCCATAAGGACATGTAGTCAGTGGTATCAAAAGCAGCTGAAAGGTTCAGGAGAACCAACAGAGTAACATACTTCTTTTCTCCCAGAGAAGGTGGTCATCAACCAGGGCAACTGAGACCATAAATGGCCCTAAAGCCAGATTGAAATGGATTGGATAGTCAGCTTTCTCCAAGCATGCTTGCAACTGGGTAGCCACAAATCTCTCCAGTACCTTACCCAAGAAGGTTATATTACCCACTGGGTGGTAGTTGTTTAACTCATCTGGATCCAGTGACTGTCTCTTGAGGAGGGAACACACCACTGCCTCTTTAAGAGCCAATGGTACCACCTCATCTCTCAAAGATGTGTTCACCACTCCCTGAACCCATCCAACTAGACTTAACCTGCCAAGAAGGGCAAGGATCCAGAGGGTGCATGTGTGGCCAAACCCCAGCAAGCACCACTTAGACTAAAAAAATTTTTCTGGGGCCCAGTAACCATTACAACCAGCTGGCTTGCCCAGACACGTTTTGGATCCTAGCCTGCATCATATAATGTGGGACAACCGTCTTGTGTTTTTGCCAAGGACCTATTCCACACTAGCTGTGCTCCTTGCCTCTCCCTTTCTGTTGCCTTTTGTGTTGCTGGAAAATAGACTACAACTGTAAGATGGAGTATCTCAGCCATCTTTGCCTCTGGTGCTGCCCAACACTGGCATAGCACCTGGAGTGGCAAAATGGAAAAGAGGATAGGGCTGCCACACCTCTGATGATTGCAGAGAAAGGTGAATTCCGGGCTTGTCCTATAGGTAAAAATGTCTTCCACTGTATATAGCTAATTAAAGGTTCAGGACCACATTCTCCTGTCCATGTGGCCACCCTGATGCCACCCATAGGATGAACCTTATGAGAGACTGCAGCCCTCAATAGAAAAAAGTGCTTCCCACACAACAAGGTTCAGCCCAGGAGAAGTTGCTTCTGTCTGCTCACATACTAATGTCAGTAGCTGTAGCTATTATGCCTTATCTAGGGAGCATTATGTGGAGACTACTGGTAGTCTGGAGGTAATGGAGAACCTGATCCCAGAGGAACAAAACATGTTTGCACACTTCCCCTTAAGCTAGGCAAATCAATTCTGCTGAGCAGAAATGAGTCCTGATGGCAGATTAACAA
Source organism: Aspidoscelis tigris stejnegeri (assembly GCA_023333525.1). Classification (NCBI taxonomy): domain Eukaryota; kingdom Metazoa; phylum Chordata; class Lepidosauria; order Squamata; family Teiidae; genus Aspidoscelis; species Aspidoscelis tigris. Next base: position 92,278,469 of record JALMGA010000003.1, on the reverse strand, counting down.
TTCCAAAGCTGCCAGTTCCATAAAAAGGGGACAGATGGCACAGTGAGCATTTCAGAATTTGCTTTAACCTTCTCTCCCATGCCAAGAGAGAAATTTTCCTGGAACTAAAGCACATTTCTCTCTCTTAGACCATGAGTCACATGTTACAAAGATCTGATTTACAATTATTAGATAATACGAGAAAATGCACAAAAGGAATGCCTTAAGCTTATTCCATGCTGGGGAGGGAAAGAGGAGAGAGTTGTGAATAATGGGTCCATTAAGCTGCTTGAAAAGGATGCTGGTAAAAATTGACATCTTATTCACTTCTCTGACTACCAGCACCTGAACTTTCATTATTCCACCAAGACAGATTTGTATGAAATTGCACTCACTCGTTTGATGAACTCCTACCTTGCCAGCCTGTGTTTTGGAGCTAGAAACTGATGAACATACAACATTAGTTTGACAGATGGAGCTGTCAGCAACTTATATTAGATACAATGCTGAGAGATGCGAAGGTATGGTCCTATGAATAAGGTGTGCAGATGGAATTGACAGAGAAATCTAGCAATTTTCTAATTTACTTAGATTAGACCTCTTATCACTGGCAGTCAGCATGAACCTGCATATCAAGATTATGTGAGAGAAACAGGACTGCCGTATGGAATCCAGTCCAGGGTTCCTATCTGAACACCGAGTTCAACAATCAGTCAGTCATTGCAAAAGGAGCCCCATTTTGTTTCCTGGCTCTCAACAAGCAGTCGGACTTAGGGAAGTGCAAGAATATTCAAAATATTTGTTATTCAATTGAATACGGCCAAATGCGGACATTGAAATTCGAATGGAATGTCCGGCCATTCATTTTTTAATACTTGTATGACTATGAATATTTCAAAGTGTTTGTATGAATAATTTGGACATTCGCATGTGTATCGATATGTACGCATTACATACATATCCATACGCATTTGTACGGATACGTATGTGATGAATACGGGATGTGTAAAGATGCGTATTTGTAACATTCGTATCATCAAATACGTATCGAATATTCGTACAAATAGATACAAATGTTTTCAAATCAGTTTGAGTTTTAATACATTAGTTTTCTCTCTATTTGTACAAATTCGGACATTTGAATATTCAATTCAAATTGAATGTCGAAAATTGCATTCGTACACGCCCCTAGTCAGACTTGCACAGTGGTATTTGCATCCCTTGCTAACATAGCTGGAAATTTTGCAAAAGTTCCTACCGTATATTCCAGCATATAAGACGACTGGGCGCATAAGACGACCCCCAACTTTTGCAAAGATTTTCCTGGGTTAAAACATAGTCTTATACGCCAGAATATACAGTATTTATTAAACAGGAGAGGGGATTGTTTTGCTGGAGTAATTTCAGCAGTTCAGTTTATGGATTTGGAGAGACCAGATAGTCTTCCAACCAGGCCCTCATCTCTCTCCTGTCATCTTATGTTTCTGATACATGGAACCAGTGCCATGTGCCTCGGTAAATCCCAGATGCTATTGAGGAACATTTCGTGTTGTTCTTCCTCTCCTTTTTATCATTCTTTGACATTCAAGAAGACAACTTTCCTCTATAGTGTATGCAAACCAGACAACATGCCTGAATCTTGGGGAGAGGAAGATATGGAAATTTGGGATAGGGAGCCTGGATGTGAATGTGAAGCCATTAACTTCTGAAAGGAGTGCTTTAGGAATTGCTTAGAAGCTTGTCAGTAGCCAGTGAAATGCTCAAAGTATAGATGGAATATGATTTTTTTCTGCCTCCTATGTAGTCTCCAGAGAATGGAGATCTACACTGAGTACACCACAATAGCCCAAATGAAAATTATCATCCTGTGAATTGTCAAAGCTTTGTGATCCTAGTTCCTGAGTTGTCATTGATGGTGAACCAGCACAAACTAACCAAATGCTAGTAGACTTTTTGACATATACTATGATCTTGTAAAACCATCCTTCAGTTTCAAAGAATAACAAAACCCACAGTAGACACTGTTCTGTTACAGAGCAGCTCATAACATTATGCTGTAACACTTCTCTGTTACATCAGAAGCCGAATTCTTTCCAGATGGCAACTTTCTTGATAACCACAAACTGATGGGTTTGCTCAGTAATAATATTCCATTACTGCTTTATTTTCTGGTCTGGAACTTTCTCCACTTTGCTCTGATTATTCTACCAGGAGATATTCACTGCCCTGACCTGGTTACCTAGCTAAGGCACTGAAATCCAGTGTCACGATGCCCAGCGTTCCAGTTAGTGCCTGCCCTCTCTGAGGAGTAGCTTGGCCCTGTTTGGATGCTGGGTTCGTGCAATGGCCAAGTGAATACTACAGTGTGGACACAAAACACTGGTAGCAAGCGTTTCAACAGTAAACTAAAACAAGTTTATTATTATACACAAGCAATACTAAAAAGATAATAAGGTTCAGATAGTTGTTGGTTTAAATTTGCAAGTCTCTTAAAGCTAGGAGCTAACCCTTTCCTCTACAGGAAAATAGTTCACCTTTTAAAAGACAAGCCTCCACACGTTCCTCCTCCCTCCTGACTAACTCAGCCACAGCTCAAGCCCAGCCAGGGTACTAGAACGTGGCTCTAGATGATCACAAGGCCCAGCCCATCCTTGCTTGACTGATCATCTAGCCTGGCCAGTTGCTAGTGAAGTCTCCCTCAGAGCCACAATCCACCCGATTGCCTCCTTCAGAAATCACTCAGCCCAAAAGACCAATGGTCAGCTACTGGTCCAGCTCCCTCAGGATTCAGCTCTTCTTCTGTTCCCTTCAGCTCTTCTCCCAGCATGAAGACCCCTGGTCAGCTACTGGTTCCAGCTCCCTTATGTTCAGCTCTTTTCCTTTCAGCTCTTGTCCCAGCATGAAGACTCCTTCTGCTGTACTCTGTGTTCATTTATACACACACCCCTGATCCTGATTGGCTCTAGCTGCAATAAAATGCTGCTGGAGACTCCTAACAGAGGTTGCTGTCCCTCCAGCCTGATTGGTGGGAACTCCTTCTCTAGCCCCTCCAGCACTCAGATCCCCGGACAGCTTTTCCCTCCAAAACCTTACTCCAGCCAATCACTGCAACAGGGCCCGCACAGGATTTCCCGCCCTTTTTGCAGCCCAAATCCCAGGGTTTGCAACAAGCTGTTTGCAACAAGGCTGGCTATTGCAGCTTGCAAGAAGCCTGCAATGCCAGAAAGCAAAGCAGTTTGCAGCCTGTACCCTGAAACCATCACATCCAGTAACCCATTTTTCATGTGATATCCAGGGACTTCAGAATCTGATGTGACTTTGTTGACAAAAGTGTAACTTATGTGGTATAGAATTCTTTGCTTGGTCTCTTTTCCACTATATTTAATAAAAGCCACCTTGCCTGAGGAAAGCAGAGGAAAAAGAATAAGCTGTGAAGATCTTCCATCAGCTCTCAGAGGTGGCATCTCCCTCCCTCAACTGTCAGCAGAAGACCCATCTTCTGCCTGCGAAGAGTGGAGGAGAAAGATCAAGGTGAGAAGTTCTTCCACCAGCTGATAGCAAAGGTCTTATCCTCCTTTGTCTTTCCCCAAAAGATCCACCATGCCTGATGGGAGGAGAAAGAACAAGGTAGGAAGATCCTTCCTCAACTCCCAGCAGTGGCTTCAACTCATTTGGAATGAATGTGACTTTTAATCAGTAATTTGTTTTGTAAACTATTCTGCGACCTCAGTGTGAAGAATAATAATACAAAGGAAAATAATAATGAAGATAATAAAAATACTAGTGGAATGGAACAGTGCAGAAGTAGTTGACTGGAGTCAAGATGGATTACATTCATTGGACTGAAAAACGTAAAAGATATTACTGAATATCATGCATTAGATACCAGAAATAGTGAATGACCATACCTCTCACATAATACCTGCAGCCAAGGGTTAATGCAACCAAAATAGCCAAGAAAGAGAAAAGAAGTTCAAGTGATTACATCAGTCATGGCAAATTATGAGCCTTTAAACTCGGTGAAAATGTGAAGATGGGGGGAACTCCCAAATGCTGCCTCCACATGTGCAGGGGTTCCTCCCATGCGTACTGCTCTACCTCTATACTAGCAGCAGGAAGAAGTGGAAGAAATACAGATAGAGCTTGTGAACAGTGGTGCACACTAAGCACTAGCTAAGTTTGGAATAGATTGGTCATTGCAAACTGTGGACACCCAATCTATTCCAGGAGTTACCAGGAGTGGCGCACATAGGAAAAGTGTGAATTGGCCCTAAACGTTGTAATAGATATAAGCAAATAAGGCAGTGAAGTTTGTTTTTAAAAAAATAATAAAGAAAACTTTGAAAAAGAACTCTGTGGCTAATAGACAGAAAGCATTACAGGAAAAATAGATAAGGAATTTTTTTATATACAGTATATTCTGGCGTATAAGATTACTTTTTAACCTAGGAAAATCTTCTCAAAAGTCGGGGGTCGTCTTATACACTGGGTGTCGTCTTCTTATATGGCGAGTATATACCAAACTCTATTTTAACTGGAAAAGTTGGGGGTCGTCTTATATGCCCAGTCATCTTAAACATCGGATTTGCTATTTGCTGTAAATCCCCTTGGGCAAATTTTCTTTTGGAAAGGCAGTGTACAAATAAAATGGAAATGAAATAGAAATGAAAAAATGAAATGGCTGCAGACTGGAACACTGAAAAAAGACACAGAATACGTATTATATGCAGCTTAAGAACAGAGCCAATTAATGAGCAGCATGAGAAAAAAAATAAGCAATGATCAGTACAGTCAGACTCCTGTATCCATGGGGGAAAGGTTCCAGGCCTTACTGTGGATACTGACAACCACGGATATTTCAAACAGTGGGAAATTGCACTCAGTTTCTCATGATTCCTCAAAAATCATGTGTGATTTCATTTGAAACATGGGAATTCTCACATGATTTTGCACTGTATTTCTCACTGCTCCAGGCAGCCTCAGGTAGTCCTAATGGTGGGCACGTTGTGGTGGGGGGGCAGAGGCTGATCCAATCACCATGGATAATTGAAACCACAGTTACTGGATCAGCGGATACAGAACTCCAACTATACAAATTGTATAAAGAAAAAATAGTAGGCCACCTCATTAGCTTGCATAGTAAGAACATTCCGATTCAATGTATGAATCCCAAACAACCAATCCAAGTTACAATAACATTCAAGGATGTGATGTGCTGGCTGCAATTCAACACCACCACTGGCCAGCAACAAAGAGAAAATGTCAGATTTGGAATAATTTGATCCTGGTTTTATCTTGTAGTAAACTAGACTGATGATGTTAAGGATATGAAAAATATGCATCATTTTACTATTGTATGTATTACTAAACTGCTTAGAGGGCTAGAAGGCAAGACAGAGGTCTATCTAAATAGTAAGAACAAAGCCAAGAACAAAACTTGACATTCATGAGACTAGGAAGATACGGGGGTGACCTCAGTTCTCTGTAGTTTTGACACATTGTGCTGCTCTTCCTTGCAGTTAATAATAGAGGGGGGAAATCAAATTGCTCACCAAGGAGAAGGTAATTATCTGCCATAGTGGATGATGATGGTTGCCTCATCCTGCTTAATCATGCACTAAGTTACATGATTAAATCAAAAATGAATGCATTCCAAGAAATTTCACACTTCATATAAATTACTAGTTGGAGGGAGGAAAAACACATGCTGTAGCTTCTATTCCAACCAAGGTTACATAATACTGCCTGTGACAAGAACAATAGCTAATTAATTAATAGCCCTGATTACACAGAACAAGTTGTGCAGAGGGAGGTGGAAAGAATCCATCTTGAAATAAAGATGCACTTTCTAAAAAGATATTCTGCCCTAGGACCTGCATGCAATCGCCAACACCACGCTTGAAGCTCTGCAAATTGATAGTTCAGATTCATTTATTACTTGTTCATCTTTTACATTTGCATCCCCTCTTCATCTGAAGGTGTCAGGGTAGTTTACAACATACAATATAAGCACAGAACACTAATATATATATAAAATATAACCTTTCCACCCTACCAGTCTTGAATGTGGTAGTCAAGACTAGGGATATGCATGGATGTTTGGGGGCATTCAATTCAAAATGAACAGAATGTTTGAAAATCCATATTCATACAAATAGAAGGCATTTGAGTGTGGTAAAATTCTGTTTGATACAAATCAATTCATACGTATACGTACAGACATTCGATACGTATCTGATATGAATGAATATGTATTTGACGCAAACAGATATGTATCTGACACAAATAAATATGTATCCGATACATTTCCCCAGTTTAATGAATGTCAGAACTATTTGTTTGAATGTCCAGAAACATTCGTACTCATTTGAATGTAAGCCTATGAAGATCATAACATTTGATTTGAGTGTGAATGTCCAAATTCCATCGAATTTGGCCGAATTTCAAATGTTACAATTATTTGTGCACATCCCTAGTCAGGACACTATACTCAATGGCTCCCATATTTTGTGCTTTCTATTTCCATATCTGTTTAACTTTTATGAATAAGAAATAGGAAATGAAAAGGGAAAAGAACAATGAGGGCCTGTCCTGCTGAATTCCCATCAAGTCTCCCTGTTTGCTTGCTCTGTTTATGAACTCTACATAGACTTCCCTTTTTAATGGAAACCAGACTCAGATCAGTCTTCCTGTAGACTTGGAATACAGTTTTACCACAGACTTGCTAATGCTCTGGATAAGGTATCACCAGCCATGGCTGCAAGTCCCTCCCCTCAGACCACATGCTCAACCAAGGACTCATTAATATTCAGGCACCAAAGACAGTCTCTCACACACAGGCTGGTCGCCACCAGTCAGGCACTGTCTCCAAACCCCAAGAGATCAACCACACAAACTCACAGCTAGACCAGCGTCTCCCATATCAACCTCCCCTTGCTGGTGTGGACAGAATACAAGTTTATACATCTGAAACATGTTTAAAGCACCTCCTGAATTCTCCAGAACAATCTACTAAACAATCCTTGGATCCCAAACATTGCCCAGAGGAGCTGAAACTAGGGATGCCTGCCACCAATGACATTGGATGCATATTCAGGAACATGTTCTATAATATTTGTGTATTCCTGTGACAGCAACATAAATTAAATTTAGCTCTAGTTACATAAATAAATAAGCTTAACACTTTTAATCAGCGTAAGAGGTTTAGAGATCCACAAGTGATTTAAAGGCTGTTGGCCTAGGAAGCTATGCATTTGCAATATTGTGCATTAGTCAAATCACAGGGATTATGGTGGGGAGGAAACCCTTCCAATAAGCACGCTAAATAAAATTATATAAAACAAAAAAGCTATGGATCTATACACAAAATCCTTCTTTCACTGACGAGGGTAGCAGTGTACTTCTATAGTGATATGGGCTTTGGCCCCCTAAGAAAACTTAGTACAGGAGACTAGAGACTCTTCTTGAGCAAATACACCAGACTGGTGTGGTGTGTTAAGAAAACAGATTGCACTTTTTAAATACAGTGTTAACGTGCTTGACCTAACCAAGTACATAGGGATAAAAAAAAAGCTGCCAGTCAAAGCCAAATTACCAAAAAAGAAAAAAAAATCTAGGTTGAAAAAAAAATTGGCCCAGCACAGATAGTTTAATGACAACATTTATGTAGTGAAAGACCAAAGTTCTTGAGCTGTCATCCCAAGGAACAGCCAACATGGTTTCTATGAAGGTAAGTCCTGTCTAACCTTTTAGAGTTTTTTTACGACATCAATAAATGTGTGGCAAAGGACAATTCAGTTAAGCAAAGACTGTAATTCCAAGTGATCATTAGACCAAATATTTCAGTCTATTTAGCACCACAATTTCCCCCACCTAAGACTATATATGCTGAGTTGCTATTGGAGCATCTAAGAACTTAACAAGCTGCAAAACTGCAAGCCTTCCATTTCTACTTGGTCTGCACACTCACCCACAAGAGCTTCTGGAGCTGTGGGGGAGGGGGGAAGGGAGATCAGCAGGAAACACCATGCAATAGTTCCACCCGCTATCTCAGAGACACAGCCTCACTACTGCTTCTCTCTCCCTCCTGGAACATAAGTGTAGGGAACCCCTAGGGCAACACTTGGGAAGAGAAGAAAAGCTGGGCTATTCTGTCCTTTCTCTGGGAACGGTACTCTATCAGTGGGGATTGCCTCCCACTCACAAGGAGTCACGCAGTGCAAGTTAACACTGCTCCAAGGGTCCCACTTTTGAAAAAGGTGTCCTCTGAGAATTTCATTCCACTCTTTTCTTTCCAGCTACTGTAATGGCTTCCATAATGCAGAATATGACCACTTTCCTCCTGGGCTTTTTAGATCCAAGTGGACACAGGCACAAAACAGGTAATTTACTGTGTACAAATGTACCCTTTAATGTCTCAAGAAGAGTGCAAATTTCATTTTAACTGAACTTAAAAATATAGTGACATCTTGCCCCAGGACATCTTTCCAAGTCATCAGTGCTGACGAGAGTGTGCGTACATCTTCATCTGGTACTGTGGTTCCATCATTACCTCAACCAGCAGGCACTAGTCTCAGTGACTCTGCAATGTGATCTACTTAGAGCTACCATTGAAGATGACTTGGAAGGTGGTCCAAAGTGCATCTACCTGTATGTTATCTAATTCTTGGAAATATGACAGGATGACCCCCTGCTTCAGTAGCATGGATCACCAATTTTCTTCAGTTCAAAGTGGTTGTTTGTTTGTTTTTACAAATAAACTTTACAGGAATCAGCATTTAGATATAAGTGAACCCATCTCTCTTACCCAGCTAATGCTCATCCTGTGTGCTTGGTTCATTCTTTAGTTCTAAAAATCCCAGGAATCAGGACCAGGAAGGGAGGAGGAGGAGGAGGAGGAATTGGCTTTTCTCACCTGCATTTCTCACCCTTTTAAGGGGACTCAAAGTGGCTGACAAAGCTTTCTATTCTTCTCCCCAGAACAGAACACCCTGTGAGGTAGGTGGGGCTGTAAGAGCTCAGAAGAGAGCTGTAACTAGCCCAAGGTCACCCAGCTGGCTTCATGAGGGAGTGCAGGATCAAACTCAGTATTCCCAAATAAGAGTCTGGCTCCCTAATCACTAGATCAAACCGGATAGCCTTTTTAGTAGCAGAGACACAAGCACACATGGATGGTTCTAACTTTCTACCTACTGAGGTTTGAGCACCTTCATCACTGACATCAAAGGTCAAAATGCTGCTCTGCAGTCTTTATGAATCATTTTCCAATACCACCTACAGACAACTGAAAAGAATCTACAATAAAACTATAACAGAATTCAATAGCAATAACAAATATAAATCTGCCTCACCAAAAGATTTCCAGACTCTGGAATTTCTACATGGCTTCCAAATGCTGGAACATGGCTTTAGAAATAGGTCCTGAAAAGACTAATAAGTATATAATATTCATTTCTGGAGTCACAAGATGCATCACAAATCATTTCAACCACCCATTCCACAGCAAACATGAATTTATTTCTCCATTCATTTCCTCTGAGTGAATACACTCAGTAGACCTTTTCCTACAATAATACGTATCAACACATTTAATTTAGCTGAAATTTTTGGTGTTCTAAAGTGTATAAAGAATGGAGATTTAGGGTGTTGTTTTCCTCCTTAAAATCAATCCTTTTGAAATGAACTTTCCACACTATGGGTACATTCCCATACACGATAAAATGTGAATTCAGTCTGTTTTCAGGATCATCCGATCCCATTTAATTTTTTTATTCCTGGAATTTATGAGGACTATACTGCTAAAATCCGCTGAAAAAAAAGTCCTCAGAAAAATTGTTCTCAGTCCTGTTTTGGTGCCTGATCCGCTTTTTTTTTCACCTATGGGAACACTACCACACTATTCGGGGAGGAGATCTGCCTTTCAGGCTGTCCCCCACAATATCCTTCTGGCCAATACCTGCCACCAATGGGTAGGATTTCACATCTGGAAAGGTCTGCCCCCTCCCCTCCCCATCCCTGCAATGCTAGCCAGAGATTTAAAAAAAAGCTTGCATCTTTGAACCCAGAGATTTCCTCTTTCTGCGAATGCCACTGCAGTTATGAGAAATACATTTGTAGCAACTAACAATTGCCCCCTCCCCTTCCCATCCCTGCAATGCTAGCCGGGGGTTTAAAAAAGCATGCATCTTTGAACACTGAAAGACTTCCCCTTTCTGTGAAAGCCACTGCAATTACAAGAGATACATTTGTAGCAGCTAACAATCACAGAGGGAAACTTTCTTTAGCCTCTCTGTGAGCTGCTTGCTTGCCGCGAGACAGCGGGAGAGCGAGCGAGCATGCGGAAAAAAGCAACAGCCACAATCTTGCTTTCCCTGTCAGGGAGGATCAAAGGACAAGGGGTGGAGATGAAAAGATCCTTTTTGTCTGTGCTGGGGATTTGTGCGGTTTGAGTGAGAACTGCAGTATTTTAATTCAGCCCATGTTATCCTTAAGCAAATGGGGACAGCCAGAATGTGCACTCAGTCCTGAATCGGGGATTGAAATAGTCCAATCTGGATTAAAATAGTCAAGTGGGAATGTGGCCTAAATGTTCCCTATGTTAAATCAAATTGGTCTCAGCTCATTCTAAGATTTCACATTTCACCCACCCAGATCATTTTTCCTAATTTTCCAAAGTACTGTTATGCACTGAATTACTCAGGAATAAATCATATCAGGTTTGTACCGCTGACGATGACAAAATAACTACGCACAGTCTGTGGTGTAGGATTGGTGCATCAGAGTATAAACCACCAGAACAGCATTTTCCCTGTATTTTAGAACCTGTTTTGAATCACAATGGCCTCAGGAGAACTGTGGTTCAAAATACCTGGAGGGTGCCAGGTTGGAAAAAGCTCTATTACAATGCTTCCGATCAGCTGATATTTTTAAACCAAGTCAGGTTTACCTGGGAGTACTTTTTTAAAAAACAAAAAGCAGATGATTATTAAAATACATTGTTTAGCCCTTAAAATATTCTCCCAAGGAAAAGCATGCATTGTTCCTCCCTCTTTTAAGGCCACTATGAAACCAGTGACATTAACTACAAAAGCTCTACTAGCCTAGCAAAGAACTTCGGGCCCAGTGGGGTCTCTCTCTGCTTGTCTTTTCTAAATGAGCCAGAAAGCACCCAAAAGCAATTAAACTGGCTACGAAAGTTGCAAGCATCCCAGGCTCCCAGACACAAAGGCTGCCTCTGGGTGTTTAGTACAGTCCATTTTCATCCTGAGTACACGCTTATTTTGAAATGCTCCCACTGGTTCTGCTGGTACTGACAAATCTTTAGAAGCAGTAGAAATTAATATCTCAGGGACTAGAACAAGAATAGCAGGGACATTTTTCATTCCTCTATGTACTGCCCTGCTATGAGTTGAAACCAGGCAACAAGGGCCTTAAACAGAAGTTGAAACAGAAATAAAAAATCAGCTTTACTTCAGAGAGTCAGGGAGAATCAGAAGTATATAAAGGTCTATTATATATTCATGATTTGCACCTACTGTTGAAACTGGAGCTATTTGATCAAAGAACTTATCACATGTCCTCTCCATTGCAAGGGTGAATTTGAATTCAATCCTAAGGTCGGCTGGAGTTCCCATTTATACAGGCAGTCTGTGTATATTTTGAAATGCAAGTGAAGCCTGAATCAGGCTAAGAACAGAGGGCACTGAATGGTATGAATGGGAGTGGACTGCAAAGTTCATTAGGAAGTCAAATTGCTCCTTCGTTCCAAACATATTATTATGTAAAAGCAGCAGTTACACACAGCAAACAAGATCACTATGCTGGATTTGTATTATACCACTAGTTGGGCACTTCCCAAGCACGTAGGACAGCGTAATGTATCGGCGAATTATGCGAGCAGACCCCAGTAAAGTGGCTTTTTGTAGCTGGCAGATGGATATTTTGTCAATGCCAATGGTTTTTAGGTGCCCGCTGAGATCTTTTGGCACCGCGCCCAGTGTGCCGAGGATGACTGGGAACACTTTCACTGGTTTTCGCCAGAGTCGCTGAAGTTCAGTTCTCAGGTCTTCATATCTGGTGAGCTTCTCCAGCTGTTTCTCCTCAATTCTGCTGTCACCTGGAATAGCAACGTCAATGATCCACACCTCCTCTTTCTCAACAATTGTAATATCAGGGGTGTTATGCTCCAAATTTTGGTCAGTCTGAAGCCTGGAGTCCCAAAGTAGTTTTGCCTGTTCATTTTCAACAACTTTTTATGGCTTGTGATCCCACCAGTTCTTTGCAGTGCTTTATTGGGCAAACTTCAGGAGACAGTGGAGGACAAAAGGGCTTGGTGTGTAATGGCCCATGGGATCACAAAGAGTTGGATAGGACTTAACAGACACCACAACAACATGACTAGTGTTCGCTGTGGTAAAAAGAAGGCGAAAAGGGAATTCACTTCAAGAGGGAACATGTAATTCTGCCTGTTCCTGCCCTGGTAACCTCTGGTAGATGGAGACTACATATATCTGTATCTGTCCTAGATGAGCTTCATGGTGAATGTGATATTTCTGTACGCAATGAACCCAACAAAGACATATGTATAACCATAGTGGATAAGATAACAGTCCAATATATTCTTTACTTCACTTCATTAATAGGTCACAAAGTAATTGGGTTTTATCCTAAGCTGGCTGAAGGAAAAGGTAGTGGTACCCATTTGCCAGAATACTTCTAAATCATTAAACAAATTAACAGTAAATGACAAATCAGTATGACAGAAGCCTCTAAACATACAAGTGATACACGAAAACGTTCCCCCCTAAATATGCAGTACTTATTCATATGGAATGGATTTCCGTTTTTGTTTTTTTTAAAAAAAAAATACCTGGGCTTTCTGCACTAACTAGTGATTCAGATTAAGGAGGCCCTTAATCTGAATCACTGGTCTGGATCTGCCTGCACCAGATGGAGCCAGATCCAGATTAAGGAGGCCCTTAATCCAGATCTGCTCTAGATCCCATTAAATGTGTCTGTAACTGGACCAAGAGTCTTGCTCTGGATTACAGAAGGCATGTGAAAAGCACACTTCCATGATCCAGAACTACCAAGAGATGATTTTTAGCAGTGTGATATAGCATGCATCTAAAAAGCACCTCACCACCACCACCAGGGTCCAAAGCTAGGACCGGTCATTCTTAACCTTCAGAGGCATTGGGTGGGGGGAGGCTGTGAAGGTTGCATGAGGTTCACAGCCACAGGGAGGAGAGGCAGGGGCTGATGTGGCCCACACTTTCAAGTAATCCAGATCAGTGGAATCCACTGATTCAGATTAAGGAACACTAAGTGCAGAAAAGGCCAAATTTCTAACAAGTTTAATTAATAATAGGGATGTGCACGAATATTTGAAATATTCATTATTTATACAAATTTGGATGAATTCAGATATTCATATATGAATCGAATGTCTGGACATTTGAATTTCTGAGTTTAAATGAGTACAATTATTTTGAATTACTTGTACAAATAGTTTGGACATTTGTATGTGTACGGCTATGTACGCATCCATACGGATATCTATGGGATGCATATGGGATGCATACAGGTATGAACATGATGAGTGGAGATACAAATGTCCGAATTATTCATATGAGTACATATGAATGTATTTGTACCAAATTGAATGTCCAGACATTTTCCCCCCCATTATTCGGATACATTCGTGCATACCCCTATTTAATAATTTACCATCATGCCTTAGAACTACTGTTCAATGAATAAACATTAAGAAAGAGGATGTAAGCTGATCTAATAATGTCATTCCATTTGCTATCTTCTAGGCCAGTGTTTCCCAAAGTGTGGTACGCGTACCCCCAGGGGTACGGGAAGAGTTTGGTGGGGGTACGTGTTGCACCGGAATTTGGTGGGGATCACCTGGGAATATCCACTGCACCGTGCTTAGCTGCGCCCACAGAACAAGGAAAGAAATAGGCACGTATCACAGTTTTTACACGGAAACTGGGGCCATCGTACATCGTATCGCAACTCATTATGGCGGGAACTTCTGTGCATCCTTCGCGCAGCTCGGGTTTGGCCATTTTTAAACTGCGGGAACATTAACAGTTGACGTGGAGCCGTGGAGCTGTTTAAACGCCAGAGAATTGCAGTGTTATCTAACGGTCTTGTGAGGCGTGACACGGCGTGAATATACTGCACTTCGTTACAGAGACAACTTACTTCTTTAATAGTTAGTTCTGGGCACCTGTTATCGTGCTTTAGTAAGTTCCACTGATTTTGATTATTTGTATAAAATACAATTTTTATCCCTAATGTTTTTTATGAGGGGTACTAAGCGTTACGAAAATTATAGAAGGGGTACACATATGTCAAAAGTTTGGGAAACACTGTTCTAGGCTCTAGTGTGAAACTCTTCCATCTTGGCAGATTTGAAAACGGGGGGGGGGGGGAATATTACAGTGAAAAAGGTTGTTTGTTTTTAAATATTATTTTTAATTGAATCTAATAAATGCTGAATACATGTGAAATCAATATGGAAACAGATGGTTGTCTTACAATATATACATAATTATTTTAATTAGTTTTTTAAAAAAAATGAAAACAAGTTTAATATCCATTAATAAAACAGAATTGTTCTTGGAGCATTCATAACTGTCAGTTTGATAGAAGTGGAATTCTTTCAAAATAAAATACAGGAATGGCTTCTGTTCAAACAGAAATTAAAACTTGGCAAAGATAATGTTAGCTCAAAGTCCTGCCAAATCCCCCCCCCCCCCGCAATTTCTTAAAAGTCAGCAGTTCTGATCAATGCTAACGTGGCAAAACTGAATTGACAGTAAGAAAAATAAACTTTAGAAAACACAGAATTTAATGGCTTGAATTCAAATAATCACAAGGAGAAGTTAAAAGCTGTGTCAAGTGCTGTTTCAAGGGGAAAGCTTCCTGCAGTATGACCACCATGGAGTCTCTGTTAATGCAGGAAATCTATTTAAAGAAATGTAGCCTAGACTGGAGAATGAACCTGTGTCTGCAGTGTGCAGTGAAGGCACTTTAATCAAGCTCTCAGGGCAGCTGGGTATGAGTAAGGGAAGCTGGCCTCTGGTGGTCTAATGGAGGTGGAGCCTGTGCTAAAAGAAACAAGATAGTTAACTCAAATGGACCACAAAATGTTCTATAGTTAAGTCAGATTTTCCAGAATCTTGCACAAATGGAGTTAAGTTCTCTGGATTTGGGTTTTTTTTTCATGCAATGTTTAGTTTAAGTAGGCAGCATTAGAATCAACCCAACATACTGTGTTGGCTGAAGTGAAACACAAGATTCTCCTTGTCCTACAGTGATGGTATTAAAGCCATTGATACTTTCTTCACCTCTTGGGGTGCCTCCAGACAGAACAAATATAATGCCATTACAACTACTACGGTGGGGTTAGCTCACATATCATGGATAAGCCTACCATAGCCCTTTTTCATCCCTAAAAAGTGCTTGTGACTGTTGATGGAAACTTAGCACTGGTAGCAGCATTAGCACTTTTTAGGAGTGCAGTTACCTTTCTGGATAGAGTAGCCGTCAGAGCTCCAGCAGCTGTCTTGGACAGGGATGGAGCCTCAGAGGGTGAGTCCTTCTGTGAAGCAGCTTCTTAACCAGGAGTTATACACACAGCAGAAGAGTTTGACACCCACGACCATATGAGTACAGGCATCACAGAGGCTGTCCCCTCCCCAAGATGTGAGTTGAAACAGGAGGACAGAAGGATGTGGAAGAAAAGCCTTCCTGCATTGAGAAGATCAGAGAGCTTGCAGCAGCAGCAGTGTAGGACAATTAGGCAATGTCCTTACAGCCAGCTGAACTCTGATTCAGAAGCATAGAAGGAAGTGCAGCACTCAGCCCAACTGTTGCTGGCAATTGTTGACTTTTAGATGTTTGCAGCCCCTGCTCATGATTCTTGTCTTCTGCTTCCTGAACTTCAGACTGGTTTCTGACACTGGCTTTTGGATTTGTCCCTGTCTCAGCTTTCTGAACATTGACTCTGCCACCTTGACATGAACTTAAGAACATAAGAAGAGTTCTGGATCAAGCCACAGCCCACCTAGTACAGCATCCTGTCTCACACATTGGCCCACCAATTGCTGCTGAACATCTCAAGCAGAAGACAAAGGCAAACCCTTCACCTGCTTTCGATTCCCTGCAAATGGCCTTGGGAAGCATCTTACTTGTCCCTCCAGCCTAGAGGAAGTACTTAAGCATCTATTCTAGTAGCCATCTTATCCATGAATTTTTCTGTAAGAACCTATCAGCTTTGCTGTGTTTGTCGCTAGTTGTACACACTGTACTTCACTTCCTTTGAACTAGTAATTACAATTTGCCATCTTTTCTTCCATGCTGCTTTAAACCTGAGCATGTGATGGAGTTCCTGCCCTCACCTTTCCTAAGAAGGACAGACACATGGAAGAAGGGTAAAACCAAGCGTGAGTGGAGGTGGTCACCTGTATATCTGGGAATTCAACAGCAGCCAAATTGCCTAGACTGTGCATCACCAGAATGTGCAAATACAGCACTGAGGCTAGCCCTGTCTAGATAGGAAGCAACAATAGCAGCAAAGCAATACTCTAAATTATTGCTTTGTACTGCTATATCAAGCTGCATCTCAATGCAGCCTTAATGTTTTGTAGCTTTAGTTTTATAGTGATACTGGCTAGACAAGTAGACAATATTTACAGATACTTTCAAACCGTCATGAAGAAACATATTTAACTGATCATTTTTTAAAATTTTATTAAACCTTTAATATAACATAAATAATCCAACATTACTTACAAACTCAAATATTGAAACACAAACACAAATTAGCCTTTGTACAAATAATATATTCATAGGGTCGTTAAACGTAATATTGAACCAATTAAAATGTTAAGGGTGCTTATAGGAATGGAGACTTTTGCAATCCAGGTAATATCTCTATAAATGGGGACCACACATCTCTGTATGGGTAACATGGTTTTATTCCTTTCATTTCCTTATATTTCACCAACATTAATTCCATGACTGCTACCTCTGTCATTTTAATGTTTCAGTCTGATTTACTGGGGGCATAATTTTTCCAATTTTTTGCAATAACTCTTTCGATAGTGTGTAACATAAAATGTATCAGTAGTCATTTATTGTGATTGATATCTGTATCTTTAAAGACATGTAGTAAAGTCAATCCAGGAGACTTTGTGATTTGCGTGTGTGATTTTTTAAAAATTTCTTCTACTATTGTTCACCAATATTTATTTATCACTGAGCAGTCCCACCAAAGATGTACATAAGTGCCTATCTTCCCACAGCCACGCCAACATTTATTACTGATGTGATTTGAAATATGAGAAAGCCATACTGGGATTGAGTACCACCTGAATAAAATCTTAAAATATGGTTTGCAAAGATACATATAATTATAGCATGGCTGCCTATTACTCCGTATGGTTGTCCACTGTGTCTCAGATAATTGGTTATCTATGTGTGTCATCCACAATCTTTGGAAATGAGATCTAGAAGTGAGGCCTTCCTGGTTGTCCCACCACCCTCAGTAGTGAGGCGGGTGGGCACCCAGGAAAGGGCCTTTTTGGTAATAGCCCCCAGGTTATAGTCTCCCCCTGAGGTGCATCACGCCCCTTCCCTGTATACATTCAGGAAGGCAGTGAAGACGCACCCCTTTGCCCTAGCCATTGGCTAATGTGACTATGTTTTCCCTCCACCATAGATATTAGTATTTTAATATATAGTATATGCTTTTAAATATGTTGTGTTTCTTAAGTTTTTTTATCAATATTGTTTAATGTATATTGCTTGTGATCTGTTGTTTTTAAAACTTGTAACCCGCCCTGAGCCTTACAGGTATAGAGCAGGATAGAAATATAATAAATGGGTGATGTCTCTGTACTCTTTGTACTCTTCTTTTATTAACAGCTTATATATTGACACACCCCTTTTCTGTGTAAGTGGCAGGGCTTCAAACAGGCTCTCAAAATCTGTGGCTGATATTTCCATGATGTTGATAATGGCAGGGGATTGTAAGGTTCTTGTAAAGTTTGGAACCAGAACTGGTCTTTCGGGGGGGGGGGGGGGGATAAAATGTCTTTAATTGTGTCTTCTTTTAGTTGATGTGGTTGCTCTTCAAAGAAATCTTTTTTATACAATCCAGGTTCTTCTAATTTATCCCATATTCATATTGATACAATGTCATTTAATTCTGTAATGTAACAAAGTGGCATTTCCCTTGAAAGATAGGGGAATAATTTTGGTTTCCATTTATTCCAACTGACAAGAGAACTCCTGAGAAATGAGATTTCTATGTGCCTAAATAGGTATCAGTGTGTAAGAGATGAATCCAGGAAATATCTAGTTTAATTCCAACTGTGTCCACCATTCTCGGTCTGGGTGTTGCATAAGGAGTAGTTGGTGCTTAAAAGCATCATAATATATAAGATTAGATAATCCCCAGCCTCCCTATGACTGATGCCAGTAAATTATTTTTCTTGGTATTTTATTTCTTTTTCTGGCAAACACAAATTTTTGGGGATATCATGTCTGGGATTATCCTAAAAAAGTAAAAGATCTTTGAAATCACTATCATTTTTACCATAAGTATGTTCCTTTTCCCCCCCAGTGCTTCATGCCATTTTCAGAAGAATTCTAGACTTTGAGGTAATACTAGTTAAATATTTTGTTAACATTTTTGGGTATGGAACCCCCCAGATATTTTAGACTTTTGGTCACTGTTTGCATGCCTGTTAATTTGTAAACTTTAAGGCCCTTTCCGCACTGGCCCACTGAAAACCGGATTAAGTAAATCAGTTTTTATGAAATGTGTCTCTAGCAAGATCCGTCTCAAATATATAGATCTAATAAGGCTCCACGCTCCCGCAGTCGCTTGGGAAGGACGGATTGCGAGGAACACATTATGCCTTCGCAGTATGGACGCAGTAGCACTGATTTCCAGATGGCTGCCCCAGGAGTGGCATGATTGGAGCATTCAGCTGCCAGTCACCGCTCCTTTCCTGGCATGCGCGTACCAATAAGCGGCACGTCCAAGATCCAGTGCCCACCTGGCGCCGAAGCCTGCTTTTTGTGCATGGAATCGCTACATTCAGACTTGCTGTTCCTCTGCCGCCGTAGCTGGGCGCCTGCCTGATGCGAAGCCTGTGTGAGGGGGACTTCATGGCTGGACTGTGCTTCTCCCGCCTCACTCAACATGGCGGCTTGCTGCTGCCGCCTCTCTCAACAAGGCAGCTTACTGCTGCTGCCTCACTTAACATGGCGACTTCCTGTCCCGCCCACGTCTTCTCTCTCCTGTCCATGTGCGGAAGCGTCCTCCGTTGATGCGGATTTAGAGCACAAAACAGATTAAGACTACCTCCAATCAGGTCTTCCAGGAAACCTGTTTAAGGGCTTCTTTGCACACATTAGAGACGGATCACACGCGAGCCAATGCGGAAGTGGACTCCCCATGTGTCTCTAATGGATGCTGCACTGCGGACGGGAATTTCGCAAATGCTTAATGTGTGCTTAATGTGTATTAATTGGCCAGTGTGGAAAGGCCTTTAAGTGTAGTAATCGAGGATAAATTCAAGTAGTAGGCTAAAGATTTATTTAGCCTACTAAGGCCATAATGTTGTTCAAAGAGTTTCAATTATTCTTTCAAAGGAATTAGTTATATTTTCTGAAAATAACAGGCAGTTGTCCACATATTAAGTTTAATCTAATCTCGGTTTTTCCTATCTTATGCCCTGTAATGAGTTTATTGGTATTGATCCTATTTGCAGGGGTATCATAACCAATGCAAATAAAGATGGAGATAGGGGGCATCCTTGCTTGGATTTGGAAGAAGGCGGATAAAGTTTTATTTATGTAAATTCCAGCAGTAGTGGTTTTACAGATTTGGGTTAGGATAGTTATTAGTGGTTGAGGAAATGTGATTACTTTGGTAAACCAGCGCAGTAAACAAGCAATCATATTCTACCACTTCACTTGCTCTTTCAACCCCCAAATACAAAAATTCCTCCTTCTTAAACAATTTTGCAAATCCGTGATTTGCATGTTCATGTCCCTTAATTCCATTTGTATTGATTTTATTTGGGTGGAGTTAACTTCTGCCATGCTGAAGGCTTCAGACAGTTGCTTGAGTACTTTTCAATTCCTCATTATAGTCATTCAAAGTTTCTTTCATTTGTGCCAGGTCTATTTTCACTGTAGTAAAGGAGTTTCTAATTTTGTAATAGAACAGCTTTTAAACCGTCTATTCCACACTGAAATCCATCTCACCATCTTTTCGCCCTCTTGGCCACCATTTTAAGCTTGGAGTCATCACTAGTGTGCCCCGCTGTGTTTACCTTCAATTTATTTGGTTTCCTTATCTTGGCTCACTGAAAAATACCTCGTTCCAGGTCTCTGGTAGTTTATGATGAAGAAGCTCTTGTTTGAGGGTGAGAACGCTTGTTGTATATTTTGTTTGTTAGGTTTCTGTATTGGCCCAGGGATGTGGGCAGGTCAAACATGACTAGTCCGCTGTTCCACGCATGTGACCCCCCTTTAACTGATAATTTACTGGATTCATTTGGTATGCTACTATCTGGAAAATCTATGGTAAGTATCCAGAGTAAAAATACCTTCAAGCAACATGGATTTTAAACTTTTTCTCAAATCTGAATTGCCAAAATAATGAACACACATTCTTCCACAGATGGAAAGAAATTATTTTAATTGCAAAATAACAAAAATGACTGCAGACATACACATGTTTTGCATTCTTAAACATTAGAAGAGTTGGATTAGTTGCACTTAGTTTCCATTTAAATCAATAGTATTTAACTTCCTTATGAAGATGTCCTAATGATCTCAATGGGAAATACGTGTAACAAACAGTCTGGAATATAGGCTTCATATTTTTAAGAACAGTTCTCGTAAAAAGATACATAAATGAGATGGAACGGTTGACAGCAAAAACCTTTAATCTGAGGAGCGTAATTGGAAAAGTGCAAAGGAACATTTATATAGTTATTTTATCTATAACTGATTATGTTCCATCGCCAGTATCTTCTATTGAAGCCCTTGAAAATGGCAGACACTCTTTGCAAATGTGTGCTTCTAAAAGATCCATAAAAATAAACATCCATGTCATATTTACAATTCCTCTCTAGACAATGGCATACTGTTCATATAAAAGGTCTCTAATTTTATAGAAATCTTCACAGAGGCAGCCTTCCAATCCAATACGCCCGGTTTCTGTCTGTAATAAAACATTATATGAATTACTTAAAGAAATGACTTGCTATGATTGGAACATAAAGCATCTGTCTACCCACAGACTACTCACCCTGCGAACAGCCACCAAATTGTTACACACAAGGACTCCACCTACAAATTCAGCTTGAATTCCTTCTCGCAAGAGAACCTGCTTAAAATCAGACAGTCTTGGTTCATTCATGAAGACAGACTGATGCCCAGGAACCTTTGATGAAGGAGACACAAAGAAACTAATTTACAGCCAATGGAAAGAAAAGATACAGTTTTTAGAAACATAAAAGTAGGCTCACTTAAGAGTTGAAAATTCAGCATTAAGCAAATGAGATTAAAAGGACAAAATCCTCTAGAATCGTAACTTTCATGAACTTGACGGCAGTGCACGAAACCTGAAAAAGTTATTATACTCCACCAAAATAACCCGCAGTTTATGCTCATGGGTTTTAAGATACTCATAGAATAATTAGAAGATCTGACATTTTCAGCATTTTAACTTTACATAATGAAAACATATGGGTTTCAGCATTTTCATGACCTTTAAGAAATATCTCCTTAGGAGTGACTGGTATCTATGTTTAATCTCCAAAGCCATTTCATTTGGCTCACAACACTACTGGGGATTTGTTTGTTCATTTCCTGCCATTTTAAGGAAAGAAGGCCTGTTTCTTAAAGACAAGTGATTTTGTACAAAGCTGAAATCATTATGAGTAAGAAGATTTGGTTTTTATACCCCACTTTTCTCACCCTTAAGGGAACTCAAAGCAACTGACAAAGCTTTCTATTCTTCTCCCGAGAACAGACACCCTGTGAGGTAGGTGGGGCTGTGACAGCTGAGAGAGTTTTGACTAGACCAAGGTCACCCATCTGGCTGCATGGAGGAGTATGGAATCAAACCCAGTGACTACAAAGTATGAGCCCAGCAGTCTAACCACAAGACCAAACTGGTTCACAAGACAAACTAATTCTTAGTCTTTTTACTTCATTAATTCATGCATGAAAAAATTATGCCCATGGTCTTCCACAGTGCCCCAGACCTCCATGTCCAAGAATCCAGCAACAATGTCCTCTCAAACAAAGATCCCAAGGCAATAAAGACTTATCTGAACAAACCACATTGTTATACCTCATTCGGTGGCAAGGGTTCCAAAGTTGGGATGATCTCACTCTCCTCACATATTTCCTTTTCGTCATCTCCAAAAAGACTCTTGATAGCCTTCTGTTGCGCAACAGTGCTCGAGTCTGAAGAAGGGGCATCCACTTGCATGTCGGCCTCTTCTCCATCGTCTCTTAATTCCCCTTCTTCCAAGATCACTCCTGTGTCCACTTTTGATACCCGCATGTCTAGGACTCCATCTATCCATGCCAGCTCAGCATCTTTAGCTTTACAAAACTGAAGGGAACTGACCAAGGAGTCTTTCAACCTGACCTAATTCGCGCGTAAAACAAAACCCAAACAAGACTCCTTGAAACATATGAAGCATCAGGCCACGTTACTTATTGGAGATCATTACTGCGATTATAATCAATGAGAAAAGTCACAAGGAGAAGCCGGTGTTAGGCAACACTGGTATTCATAAAGCATCCTTCCTCAAACAGAAAACAGTATACATCACTGAGTTTGTGAAGAGTTCTTCATAAATCATAGTAATAATAAGAAATTGACTTCTTTCTTGATTTGCATCAGCATATCTAATTATTGTGCAAAATCAAGAAGTGTGTGAACGTTGAGGGGAGATAATTAAAACCTCTTGGATACATCAGTATCTGAAAGGAACAGCACATGGAGAAGTGCTAAAAGGAGCTACCGTATTTTCCGGCATATAAGACGACTGGGCGTATAAGACGACCCCCAACTTTCCAGTTAAAATATAGAGTTTGGGATATAATCGCCGTATAAGAAGACAACACCCGGCATATAAGACGACCCCTGACTTTTGAGAAGATTTTCCTGGGTTAAAAAGTAGTCTTATACGCCAGAAAATACAGTACTCAACCAGAGCAATGATCAGAAAACTGATTTAAACTGTATATATACTAATCCAGGTGTTGGGGTTTGAGCACTTTGCATTTGTATCCTATTGTTTAAAGAGGTGAATAAATGAGGAAATGGTATACCCCTCATGTTAAGGAATCTGAATTCCATTGATACTTTGTGTTATTTTTCCTGTTATTTTAATAAATTTAAAAAAGCACCCACAAACTTAGGATGAAAGTCATCCTAAAACATAAATATATACATGATATATTACTATAAATCAGTAAACCTGCAACATTAAAATAAAAAACCACTGGTGTGACAGCATGATTGCCTTATTTCTGAAGGCCACTGTGAGGTTTTTGAATCTCAAATGTTGACAGGGATGGAGAAGGTATTATTTATTCAAACAGAAATGCAGCTCTGCAACCAAGGTGCCACTTTAGGGAATGCTATTATTTGAACCCCTGTTCCAACAGTAGTATTTAGCATAGGGACACTCAGCTATTTCTCTCCTCCCAAGCTTGACATATGAGTTAACTGACAAAAGTAAACTATGCAAATATTTAAGTCCTTAAGATGGGACTGTTGCTTGCAGAAGCTAGTTTGGAGCCCACAAGGGGAGCAGTTGTTGATCCTGATAAGACGCAGGTAACATTCAGAACTCTGAGAACTGCTGAGGTTGAAATGGATCAACCAGCACATGAAACAGACAAAATTAAAAAATGTCCACAGACAGCAGCTTATATAGAAGTGTCAACTGCTGAAGGAAGATTCCAACTATCTTAATTGTTCTCTAATAGACACATTTGATCAAGCAGGTGGTTGCATAAACATGAACCAAGGATTAGACTTGAGTCTAATCCTTGAGTGAATTTATAATTGTTAAATCTGCATTCAATTACGGCGACTGAAGCAGTCAAGCAAGTAGCATAAGTTTCATCAGAGCAGGCTTTACTACTCTTGGTTTCATAGACGTAAATAAGGAAATGTTACAATCAAGTTATTTTAGGACTGAAGACTCGTACGTCTTGTTGCAAACAGAGTTAAGATGCTGTAACAACTGTTCTGTGGTTTTGTTTTGTTTTTTGCTTGATCACTTAAAGAGGCATCTGTGTA
The DNA here is from genome assembly GCA_023333525.1 of Aspidoscelis tigris stejnegeri. Lineage (NCBI taxonomy): Eukaryota > Metazoa > Chordata > Lepidosauria > Squamata > Teiidae > Aspidoscelis > Aspidoscelis tigris. The sequence goes on along the minus strand of JALMGA010000003.1, from coordinate 92,254,117 downwards.
GCTACATATATTACTGACAGAGTATAACAGTAGCCAAATGGAAACATACACCAAGAAAAGGCTGCTTAGGATAAAAGGCATTAGAAGGAAAATTCTCATATGCACAACAGATGGGTCTAAATCTTTCAGCATTCCACAATATTATTCCCCTTCTTTGAACAAACCATGGGAAAGTTTGTTCTAAAAGTAGTTCTAATAAATTATTTGTTCAGGAGGAACTGTTGACTGCCCTTGCAGGTAGACAAGTGGCAACTTTGGCTTATAGGTAAAAGTGATTTCTAATATGTAAAGCTGCCAAACTGTTTCTATCCCATTCTATAGTCTTACCTGATATATGTGTGTTTCACTGGTTGCGTCTACAGTTTCATGCAGCTTAGGTGTGTAAACCTTTATGTCTTTCCCACCAAACGCTCTACAAGACTCTGCAAGATCTTGACTGGCCTCAGGTGGTCCATGGATAATGATCAACTGTCGTGGCTTCATCTGATTGATGATTTTCTTAATGGAGTCCCCATCTGAACGCCCTTCATAGTCGATGTATGTAACACAAGCTCTAAAACATGGGACGAGAAAGGCAATTCAACTGATGGAGTCTGCTACTTATATGTCAAGAAAATATATGGTTGCCACTTGCACAGCAACTACATCTCTTCAGCCTTGAAGACATTTAAGAAGGGATCTGACTGAAGTATATAAAATCATGCATGGTATAGAAAAGGTGGATAAAGAAAAAATATTTTCTCTATCACACAGCACTAGAACCAGGGGGCACTCTATGAAGCGGAGGGGCAGGAGAGTCAGATCAGACAAGGGGAAATATTTCTTCACCCAGAGGGTCATAGGTCTATGAAACTTGCTGCCAGAAGAGTTGATAACAGCAACCAGCCTAGTTTTAAGAAAGAATTAGGCAAATTCATGGATGACAGGTGTTTTAACTGCAACTAGAATAGATCCCAAGTACATCCTTTAGCCTGGGGAGATAGGATGCCTCTAAAGGCCATTTGCTGGGATTTGAGAGCAGGTGAAGGTTTTGCCCTTGTCTTTTGCTTGAGATGCTCCTAAGTATTTGGTGTTCCACTGTGTGAGACAGGATGCTGGTCTAGATGGGCTGTGGCCTGATCCAGCAGGGCTCCTCTTAGGTTCTTATTTATCTACTGTTGCTGTACTGTGCTATTCCTTACATAACGAAGAATCACACTAGCAGAAAATCATTTTATATAAGTCCCTGTTGGTTGCTGGAAGCTGCTTCCCCAAAGCATTTTGCATAATGTGGTGGTTTTCCAAAACAGAAACACTTTATTATATGACAAACAATTGTACCTATTTCTAGCACTGTCAACTGAAATGTACACTGTAAAAACAGATGAGCCATCTGGCTTTATATACTCCTATCACTTTTTAAAAGCATCATAACTGCACTGGAGCATAATTCTACGGAATGATTTCAAACCAACTCTTACAAATTTATCAAAACAAATAGCACCCTTTTGGGCCCATGAACATGTCAGGAACTAGTTCCGAGGCATCCTTGTACAGTAGAGACAGCAGCTGAGGACTAGCAACATTTTGGTTAAGAACCATTCTAAGAACTCCCTCTCCCGATTTAACGGTAGACTTGTTTGGAAAGGTCTGCAGGTATACTAATCCAGAACAAAGAAAATGCTGCAGCCTCAACTTCAAAGTTTGCATAAGCTTCCAAGACAAGGGTATGGACTTTTCCACTGCTCCTTATGCAAGCTTTGAAGATCGTATCTGAAAACCTAACATGGAGGAAGTGCAGCTCTGCCTTCAACACACCAGATGTAACACTGGAGTGACTGGGACATAGGCCAATCACAGAGAAAGCTGAGTGCTGATTGCAGCAGAAGTACCCTTCACTTGGAGCAGAACAGGGAAGGCACGTCTGTACTGCTGCCAGTGTTGGACTGAGGTGATGACATTCCAGTCCTTGCAATGCAGATGGCATCTCCTGGACTTGGGCCAGGACAGGCTGGAGCAGACAAACCACTCCAAAGGAGGTAAGTGTGGAAAGAGCCTACAATTCCCACCTTTCTATGAGGCTCCCACGCACCGAGAGAAATTGTAGTTCAGGAACATTTGGAGCCCTAGGTTGAGCATTTGCAGCTTAGTATGCTCAGGCAGAGACTATACAGCCTTCTGACAGAGACTATTTAATTTGCAAGCCTGCATGGAGCAGGTGATTGGCTCTGACAGCCTAATGGGCTGCTTCCAATTCTGTAATGTGACAAGAGAAACAAACAGTAGCACACATGAGAGATTTTTTTGTTCTTTCTGGTTATCTATATAAAAGCCCAATTAAAAGAGACAATTTTGAATCTGAGAAAGGTTTTATAGGACTTATCCCAAACAACTGAAGGTAACATTTAATGTAGATTGCACAGATGAAATCACAGATCAGGCTCACAATTATCACAACAAAATAAAGAGAACAACATTCAAGGTACAGATTCATGAAGGTTTTTTATGGTTTTAATCTGTGCTTTTATTCATTTTGGCTTCATTACCTGTACTTAGAGCATTTGGTGAAATACTATGATGCCATACTTTGGCAACCCATAAACATGTGCAGCACAGATAATCTCTGTTGGTGATAATATCTATGATCACTCTGTATAGAGAGGTATGGGGGGTTGTCAATCAAAGGCTTTCAAACATAGCAGTCTTTTCCTCTCTAGTTCTTCTGAATTTGACTTGATACTTCTTGAAGTAAGCTTTACCCTTGACTACTTTAATAAACCCAATGGTTCATAGTTCTGTCCATCTTTGCCTTTGGCTGAGAAACACTCAGCGAAACACCCTCTGCACATAAGGATGAGAGGTCAAAGCTACCCAATTGCAGACATGGTTGAAGAAAACAGAATACCTAGACCCATTCCAGTCTGGTCTCAGGTGGGGATTTGTCACTGAGGTTGCCCTGATGGGATAGGGACAGGGCAATGCAACCCTGTTGTTTGTCCTTGATCTCTTAGCAGCTTTTGATACCCTCAACCATGATATCCTGCTGGAGCAACTTTGGACTAATATACAGATATATCAAAAATCTCACCCATGAGAACTCTGGAATCACCTGCCCCCACCCAGGTCACTGTGATCTGAATATGATCTAAAGAGTTTAAGGAAGCTTCCACTTATTCTTTAAAAAAAGAAAACTGATAAAATATAGAAGACTCTTGTCAATTTAAACGAACAACCCATCCAGCTTCAACTAATTTTAACCTTTTTAAGAGACAGGCAGGATGCCTGTAAGAGCCATCTGCAGGGATTCAAGAGCAGGCGAAGGTTTGTTTTGGTCGTCTGCTTCAGAATGCTCAGAAGCAATTGGTGGGCTACTGTGTGAGATGAGATGCTGGACTAGAAGGGCTGTGATCCAATCCAGTAGGGTTCCTCTTATGTTCTAACCTGCCCTTACATTACGATCTGCTGGAATAGCTATCACCCCCAGAAATGAGAGGACTTCTCCAAGGCTGTGGAATAGCTTCCTTTCTTCTCAGGAGCTTCAAGCACCATTCCTCTATACATTCAGGGAGTTGGTGAAGACACATCTCTTTACTGTTTATGTTAGCTATGGAGGCAGTTCTCCAACTCCTCCTGAGTGCTGTCTTGTTTTCAGATGTTTTTAATTTTTGTTCTCATGTATTTTAATAGAAGTAAACCAAGACCTGAGGGTACAGAGCATAAAACAGTAATAATAAATAAAAAACAAATCACACTGACTTTATCTCCATTGATTCTGTTGTTGAAATGCACTTGGTTGGGACATCTGACAAATCTTGATCCATAGGCTCCTCTCCATTTGTAAGCCCAGATTCTAATTTATTCTTTTCTTCTTCTGTTGCCTGAAGTTCCGGAACAAGGAAATCCTCTGGTCTAAAACATCAGGAAGATTACAATACGGTACTTAATTAAGAGACAAACCACAAAATATCTGGCACTAAGATGAAGCAACAGAATGGAAATAAGTCACATTCAGGCATCCCAGTCTCACTAAAACAAACTATTCCTCAGTCCAGTGCAATTAGCATATGTGTGCAACTTAACTCTTTACTCAATTTATAGCTTACTAGGTAGAAAAATCAAAATAGTTAATATAGTTCCATGTGTTAATAATATAGTTGGAAATGACTGACTTCCAATCCTGCTCTGAATCTTAGTCTTCATTCTTGGTGCTTCTCAGTAAGCTACTTGTTTACTTAGTCTCCTTGTATTTAAATAGCTACAGATTAATTTTGCTCATCTTAAACTAACTAAAAAACTTTTTATCCTCCGACATACTTGATAATCTCTCCATATTCATCCCACTTAATTCTTTCTTCTGGAGCGGGAAACATAGGGTAGGATTTTTTGGCCTGTTTGAAGAAGCTTCCCTTCCGGTTACCTTCACCTTTCATCATCAGGTCATGTTTAGTTTTATGAACCGTTGGTTGATCGATGTCCTCTTCAGCATCACTATCATCACTGGAATCAATATCTGCTCTAAAACAAGAGCCAAAAAAAGATTGTTTGTTTGGGGCTTGATGAACTACCATGAAAGTGAGCAAACCCAACTTTTTTTTACAGAACTTGTGATTGAACTACCAAAACACTAATCAGAAGTGTAATAACATAACTTCTGTAACAATAGAGTAGGAGCTACACACTGGCTTCTACTACACTATGGAATTTAACACCCAAAAGACCAGGCCCTTTCTGCGCTGGGCCTTATTCTGGATTATATTCTGGAATAGGAACCTCCCATCTGCACGCCTATTCAGACTACAGCAGTTACTTGCCAATAATTTCTGAAGTGAATGGCAGCTATCAAACTACAAATGGTTATAAACAATCCCAATATATACTAGTGCGGTGATGGCCAACCTATGACACGCGTGTCACAGGTGACACACCAAGCCCTTTTGGGTGACACACCTGGTCACCCTGGCACCTGGGCGTGTAGTGCTTGCTTGTTCTTGAAGTGTCCGAAATACCAACTTTCAATTGAATATTAGCAAACGAAATTCAGCAACAAAAGTCACTAATATAAAGAATTATTTGTTTTTGCTTTTAATAAAATATTACTAGAGCTACAAAATTCACAAAATTATGGATATTTCTAGATGTGACACAGCACCCGAGTTAAGCTAGGTTTTCTTCCGAATTTTGACACACCGAGCTCAAAAGGTTCACCATCACTGTACTAGTGGCACAAAGTCCTTTTACTTGAATGTATGAAATCACATGGTGGTACACAAAAAAGAGCAAAAATATTGTGAACGTTTCAAACATTATATTTACACCCAGGCATACTCACTCTTTGGACTGTTCTAACTTTTTTGCTGCCTCTTTTTTAAGCTTTTCTTTCTCCAGGTACTCTTCAAGTTCCTTTCCTTCTAGTTTGACCCTTTTCCTCAGCTATAAAAAAGTTATATACAAATATAATTTTTGCCAGCACAGACAGCCATTCACATTCTCCTGTTCTATGAGGAAGGGGTAAGTGTTATATATTCAGGTAGGAAAAAAAAGTGGCTTGCATTCTCACTGCTGCATGAAAGCCATTTCATTTCAATGGAATCTAAAATCAGTCTCCTGAAAGGGCCTATAGCTTAACAGTAGAACAAACTGCCTGGAGAACAGAGTTACCAGTTCAGTCCCAAGTCTCTCCACAGAAATAGGCAATAGCAAACCACTTCTGTATCTCTGCCAAGAAAACTGCATAGAGGTGCACTTGAAGTCAACCAGGAGTCAGCCTTGACTCACCCAAGAATTACTTCTCCGTCTCAAACTTCTTTTAGTATGTGTAAGTGGGTAAGGATAACAAAATAGTATCACATTAAGGGAAGAAAAGTTCTTGAAAATTATTTGAAATTTATAATTCAAATCAGCAGAATGGGTTATCAAAGATACACACAGCCACTATTAAAAGCTCTTAAATTATAATGTGTGCATTTTTTCCCTCAGAATTTTTATTAAAGTTTGTTGACTCCTTAACACAGCTTCAATCTTTTCAATTACACGATTAGTCAACGTGACTGTGTAAGGGATTGCTTTTCAAATTTTTATTTAATCCTACAAAGCTTTTGTGGCTCTTCTACAAAGAAGTAAAGGAAGAAAGGTTTTTTAAAATTTATTTTAGAATATTTATATCTTGCCTCATATCCTAAGATCTCTGGGCACTTTACAATAAACATACAGCAAAACATTAAATACATACCCCACTAAACAATATTAACAGCATAGTTAGTTAAAAAGTTAAAAGCTAAAATTAAAATAGTGCTTAAGTGAATTAGTGCCCAAAGGCTTTCATTAAAAGCCAGGTCTTACTTGGTGCCTAAAAGTTAGAAGAGTTGGTGCTAAACAGGTCTCCAAGGGAAGGGAATTCCACAAGTGAGGGGCCACAATTGAGAAGGCCCTCACCCATGTCCCAACACAGCAGTATTTTCTACTTACTACTGGAAGAAACAGACATTCTTATCAGTTTTTTCCTCCTCTATGCTTTAAAATTTGTGAAAGAAAGAGAGTGTAGTGTCTAAGAGACATGGGTTCAAATTCCAAACTTGAAGATGTGCAGGGTCCCATACAGTATAGCTGGATACCAAAGCAGCTCTGTTTGAGCAGGCTCAGCAGCATGCAGGGCCATGGGATAGAACAAAGAGAGGAGTATAATTGCTAACAGTTTCATGCCAAGCTGCTCCATGCTGCTCTTTACCAGTCTAGCAGGCTTAGTAAGTGGCTTGACCCACAAATGGTGCTGTGGAGTGTTTTGGTGTGAAGCTGCCAACAGTTAGAATATAAGAACGTAAGAGGAGCCCTGCTAGAACAGGACATAGACCATCTAGTCCAGCATCTCACATAGTGATCCACCAACAGCAGAACACTCTTCTCCCCTTCCCACAGCTCAGAAGCGTGCCTGAACCAGACCAGTCTGGCACCAACTGGAACAAAACCCTGCACATTGCTTCCAGCTGCTGACTCTTGGCCTGACTTCTTGACACCATGTCTTTGTGAGACTAAAATGGATAGGAAGAGAATAGTATAAAGTGATTTGAGGTTTTTTGGAAAAAGGTAGAATGTAAAACAAAACACCATGATATGAAGACATGGTTGGCATGTGAAAAGTTCCAATTCTGCAGCTTCATCCATTTCTACAGAATATATTGCCTTAGGAAGGTTGTTAGGACTACAGCCCAAGAAAGGAGTGAAGTTTTCTTACTTCTATATCTGTAATTTTCTCAGTGGGATTATCAATTAGGAATCGTGCTAATGTTCCAGGAGTCGTTCTGTACGTTAAAATGATAGAGTTTTTGGGATCCTGACACCACTGTATAAAAAGATCTCTTGAAAATCCACATTCCAGGTCAGGCTGGCTGGCGAGAACAACTTTTGGACTAGGAACACGAGCTAACTCCGCAAGTCCATGACAAAGAGAAAGATGACGAAATTGGAAAGGATTGTTCCTTTTATCTTCAAAGCATCTCATCAGTTTGTCACTCATCCATTCTACCTGCATGAAACCGGGGGGGGGGGGGGGCAGGGGCGGAGAACAGCAGGCTGTTAGATGGTGATAACTCAGTACAGAATAAATAAGGAAAGAGAAGCTCTGGAGGATCAGGCCACAGCCCGTCTAGTTCAGCATCCTGTCTCACACAGTGGCCGACCAATTGCTTCCAGTCATCTCAAGCAAAAGACAAACGCAAAACCTTCACCTGCTCTCAGATTCCTGTACATGGCCTTGGGGGGCAGCCTGCCTGTCTCCCTGGGCTCAAAGATGTACCTAGACATCCATTCTTGTAACCATTAGTACACCTGTCATCCGTGAATTTGTCTAAGCCTTTCTTAAAGCTATTGAGACTGGTTGCTGGCACCATTTCTCCTGGCAGCAAATTCCATAGACCGAGGACCCTCTGGGTGAAAAAATACCATATTTTCCAGCGTATAAGATAACTGGGCATATAAGATGACCCCCAACTTTCCAGTTAAAATATAGAGTTTGGGATATACTCGCCGTATAAGAAGATGACACCCGGCGAATAAGACGACCCCTGATTTTGAGCAGATTTTCCTGGGTTAAAAAGTAGTCTTATATGCCAGAAAATAGAGTACTTCCCCTCTCCTGCCCACCAGCCTCAGAGAGTGCCCTGATTCTAGTGTTCTGCAATAGAGAAAAATTATTTTTTCTGCCTACCTTTTCTATACCATGCATGATTTTACATACTTCAATCAAGTCCTCTTTTTGTTGCTGGTCTATCTAAAATTCCCATTAAACCACCAACCAGTGTGACTCAGGTTGCAATCCTGACCTCACTTCCTGAAGGAAGCACCTCTGGGTGAAATGGGTCTTCTGCTTGAGTAGATACAGGGTGTTTTTTGACTCATTTAGGACCCATTTGGGTGTGAGCCGAATGATCCCATTTCCACCCATTTGGGACCCGATTGTTTCCACTGCCATGGGGGAAATCCGGATCTAATGGGTACATTTTGGCCTTTAATCCGGATTTTCTGTAGACCCCATTAATGGGGTCTACAGTGGGGTCTTCTGCCAGAAAATATGGATTAAAGGGATCCTGTTTCCACTGAAAACAGGCAATGGGGTCCAAAGGAGGCTAGGGGGAGGGGATGCACCCATTGCAGCCCCCCTAAACCTAGGCTCCGAAGTCACTTTGAAGCCACTTCAAACTGCTTTGCACCCATATGGCTCTGGAGTGCCTATGAAGTCTGTGCTGATCTTCGGAGTGAACTTCGGAGTGAACTTCGGAGTGACTCCAAAGTGACTCCAAAATCATTTAGAAGTTCACTCCGAAGATCAGCACAGACTTCAAAGGCACTCCGGAGCTATTTTGTACAGACTTTGAAATGACTTCAAAGTCAATTTGAAGTGGCTTCGAAGACTGCCCCCCCCCCGCCCCCCGAAACACCTGGGGTAACGGACCGACCCCTTGGGGGTCGATCAGGATTCCCCATATGGGTGCAAAGCTGTTTCCACAGCAGGGGTGTTAGCACCCATTGCTAATGGGTGCTACACCTCCCGTGGAAACACATTGGGTGCTTCCCTTAATCCGGATCTACTAGATCTGGATTAAGGAATGTACCCATTCCTTAGATCCGGATCTTCTTAGACCCGGATCTAAGGGCTGCAGTGGAAAAACACCCACAGTCAGAATAGTGTCATAAGAATTTCTTTCTTTTACAGGATCTTGGAGTGATTTTTGCATCCAAGCTTCCAATTGCCTCCTCCTTTGGATTCTAGATTACCCAACACGTTCTGCAACAATTAGATCTAGATGGTCAGCAACTCAACATTGCTTTCTGCTTGTAACACACCTGGGCAATTACTAGAACACAAGGGACCTTTGCACTGCCATTGTCAGCCTACAGCACCAGCAAGAACAGGTGTGTTCAGGCAAGCATTTCAAACCTCCCCAGTGTGTGAAAAAGCAGTTCCAAGTTTCACAGCACACTGCCTTGAGTTTCCAGCAGCTGCAGCTCAGGAAGCACAAAAGCTCTGACGATGACGAGTCCCACTTAATGTGGACATCACCAAGGCACTCCTGCAGCCCATATTTTTGGTCTCTTCCTACCCAAACCCACACAGTGATAGCCTAGCACCATAAAGAGGAGTTTTGCAAAAAAGCATCATATTTTGCTACAAGGACATACCTGAGATTTTGAAAATTCCACAACATTGTAGCTGACATTATTCAAAAGTGCTAAGGAATAAACTCCTAATCCAGCATCTTTTGTCCTCCATATCTGATCCAAAAGTTGAGCAAGTTCCAAAACTCGGCCTGCAGTATCCACTGCTATTAGGACATTTCCATCACCTCTCAGTGTTTCCAAGACATTTGCTGGTGAGAAAAGAGTAAATGATTAATAATGAGGAATACTTGAATCCCTTCTCCACTCACAGACAACACACACAAAGGCGTAAGTTTTGCACCAGGTTTTTCAACAATATGTGACCATTTAACATTCCTTTTCATCTTGTTTCAGAAAAGTTCTTCTACAACAGTCCCTCAACTTTTTTTTTTTTTACTCCTGATTGTTTTTAAGTGCTGTATTTTAACTAGGCATGCACACTAGTTTGATTTGGGTTGTCCAAAATGCTGAGCTAGGTGAAGAACAGTTTGGCAAAAAGGAGGCTAGATCACGTAAATCTCTGTTTATATCCCAGCTTGATGTGCGCTCAATCTCACCCGCCCTGGGCTTCTTCAAAGCAAACTAATGCACATGCTTCGTTGTAATTGTTATGATTTAATTTTTCTTGTTTTACCTTATTTCTCAGAGATACGGAGTAAAGGAAAGGATATAAATTGAAATATTAAGCAAAAATGAAATGGAGACTCTGAAAGCACCTCCAGGTAGATCTTATTACATCAAAAGAGTGGACTTCATGTTCTGCATGCTCCTTTTCTGTGAAGAAACCCTTGTCAGGTTCACACAAAAAATTCTGAAAATCTCTGAGCACTTAATAGCAGTACATTCACTTGTCATTTTGTGAAAGAAAGAAAACGAGAATTCTCTTTGGACATGCAGCCAAATACTATGTATCTTTGGACCTGGCAAAATCTGATGTTCCTTAATTTCCTAAGTAATCATTCAGGCAGGGATTGAATATATCCCTGTAGCAAATCCATGGCCCTATTTTTCAAACACATTCAAAGTACAATTTAAAATTGCGCTAAGGACAGAACTTAGTTCTTTATCTTTTGGTATTTTAGCTGCCAAGAAAAATGCTTACTCAGCAGTTGTTCATCTCTTTGTTTCCGTCTTGGTTGCACGTAAGTAGCATTAAAGGAATCAGTAATAAGCAAGGAAGGCCTGCTCAACATTTCCAGAGAACATCCATTCAAATGGCTGAAAAAGAAGTTTCAGTTGAGTGATTTCACTGTTCTACTTAAGCAAAATAAAGTGTGCATTGTTTCCATAAAGCCAGCTTTCATAATAGTTCTATCTTTCAACAATATTGATCTAAATTACAATTTCTCTACACTTGCCCTCCATGAATTTGTCCAACCCCTTCTCGAAGCTATTTAGGTTTGTCACCTCTTCTGGTAATAAATTCCATAGACTGATGACCTTCCAGGTAAAAAATACTTCCTCTTGTCAATCCTAATTCCCCAGCCAATAGCTTCATAGACTGTCACCTGATTCTAGTTTTGTGGGACAGAGAAAATATTTTTCTCTATCCACCTTTTCCATACCATGCATGATTTTATATACAGTGGTACCTTGACATACGAGTTTAATTCGTTCCGTAACCTTGCTCTTATGTCAAATCGCTCGTATCTCAAAGCAATTTTCCCATTAATCCATTCCAGCTCCCAAAACACCACCTCAGTTGTTTTTGTTATGTACTGTACTGTATTTACATACTCGTATCTCAAATCTTGCTCTCATCTCAAAGCAAAATATCACTCGCTCGGCGGCTTGTATCTCAAAACACTTGTATGTCAGGGCACCTGTATGTCGAGGTACCACTGTACTTCAGTCACAATATCACAATGTCCTGAGGTATTCATTTGAAAATTAACTTCCATATTAAGACTGTAAACTTCTTCACAGTTACTTCTCATTTCTCACTTTCACTTTCTAAACCAGTCCGAATTAAGCAACCATGGACCAGAATATTATAAAATATGTTAATTCACTGGAGTTCTATTTTAGCCCTATTTTAGGATTGTAGCATGTTTTTTCTCAAAAATTACTCATTACCCCAAAATTTACACTTCATATTTTATCTCAGAAATAACTCTGATCCATATGTCTTATCCTTGTATTGTTTTGGAAGACTAGCTGTGAACATTCCCCAAAATAAAAATAGCCCTGCAACAAAACAACAAACCAGAACATTTCAAAAATGGTACCTTTCACTCTCCATCCAACAAACGTCTATATCCTACTTTTTGGTAATCTACAGAACACAGGAAACACTATCAAGTTCTATGCCTAAATGGATTGAGTAGTTGAACATCTGCACTTCACACGTTAAGGAACTGTTCAATCACAGAGTAAACTTGTGTATTTCTGAACAGTAATGGAGAAAGTACTTGTATGTTTAGGATTGTTGAAGTCTTCTAAAGGATGATACCTTTTGCCTAGAGAACTCAGGTGCTTGTTTCTACCTGCCCTTCCAAAATATTCTTAAATTTCAATGCAATGTTAATCTCCAGATCTGGTCACTGGGGATGTTTGGTCTGAATTAATTTTATACTGTCTCATCAGCAGAGGCTGAAAAACACTTGTCCCTTCGGATATAGACATGGAAGCAGCGCCAGCACTGGTAATAAGACACTAAGGGGCTGGGAAGGGGTAGACTTCCATTAACTAAATCACTGAGGCAGAAAAATAAGTTGTTGTTTTTTAATGGCAACACCAACACTGGCCATGTAGAATTCGGATAGGAAAATATAATGCAACATCAAGTTAGAGATCCAATTTTAAGACTTTCCTAAACTACGAGAACAGCAGTTAATTCCAACTGCTTAACTTCACATTTTGATTTTTGCTTATGGAAATATTTACCACATTCTAGGACTCACTAGATTTTTTGTTATTATGTTATGCTTGCAAAGAAATACTACATGTGGCACATACAGCTAGCTGTCTAATCATGCTCACGGACATTCTGAAACAGAAAAAGGCTGTGCTTTTACCTTTTGTAGAATAGGCACAGTAATAGGTTAGAGCTGGCAAACCAGCCAATCCTCTGGGCTTTTAAAGCCACAATACCCCCAAGAAAAGCTAGAACAATGAATCGGCTTATAAAACAAGCAGCAGGAGCAAGTATATCCCGCAAGGACTGGATAGCTGCTGAGGAGCTGAGTTGAAATTGACTCCATAACCCAAACTGGTTCAAGTAATTGATCCCTAAACTGTTTCAGGCCATTGAGTTACTTATACCTGGAGCCTTTCTGCATTTGGCACATCATCATCGTCCTGGTGATGGAGCAGACACACACACACTGGCGCTGCCATCAGAACTCAAGATGGCAGCACCCAGATACCTGAAGTGTGGGCGTGTAAGTCTGCGGGGGCATGCAGATTCTAGTACACAGATGGGCAAGTTCACCCAAGTGTGAATTTGCCCCTTATTTTTGAATGCCATCTAATGCAAGCAAGGAACGCTAGAACTTTTTCTATGAAGCCTCAATGTTACTTTAGCTTTTGCCCAGCCTCTGCGTTAAAAAATTCTAGCTGATTAGAGCACTGGGGGCGGGGGGGGGCAGCAAACCAGTGCCTAAATCTTACTTAGGCTAACAACATTGTGGCTGTATTTCATTATTTATTTATAATAAAAAGTAAATTTCTATCCCGCCCCATACCCAAAGGTCTCTTGTGCAGGTTACAGCAATGAAAACAAAACAGAAATGGACAAATTAAAAACAATAACAGTTCCTGAAAGAAATGAGGGGGAGCTGTTCCTCAGCCAAAGGCCAAGGTAAATAGGTGCAACTTCATAGGTTTGCTGAACCTATGAATGAGAATGACTGACGCACATCAGGAGGAAGACTACTCCACAGTTTGGAGGCTACCACTGAGAAAGTTCTATCCCAGGTACCCACCCCTTTACTGCTGAAAGCAGTGGTACAATCAGGAGGGCATCTCCTGCAGATCATAATGAATGGGCAGGTCAACATAGGTGAAGCCACTCCTTTAGATATTTGGGGCCCAAGCTATTTAGAGCCTTATAGGTTAAAGTTAACACCTTGAATCGGGCTATGAATATATTTAGAACTGTATATTTTTAGACATCAAAACATTGAACAATGACCATTAGTAGACAAGCGGCAGTAACTGTGTACATACATCTCCCTCTTGTGGTTGAAATCAACGGCATAAACAATTTCTTCTTCTCCATCTTTAACTATCTTCCAGATTGTGCCTCCTATCATGTGTCCTGCAGGTAATGGTGTGATGGATAAACCATGTCCTTTTCCTAAGATTACAAGAGCAGAATTTCAGATACACAAATGTAAGGATCATCATAGTCCATCTTCCCTTTGACACTATCCCCTCAGACAAAGGCAAAGCACATTACAAACTACATTTCACAGTAAACTTGCCCCTGGAGTATTTAAAATCATTAAGAACTTATTATTGTGATGAAAATGAAGTCAATTCTAAATGAGTTGGGAAGTGTAATTTTATGGCAATTGCTTTTTCTTTAGTTGTGATAATGGCATATGAAACACACAAAGACAGCATAATTTGAAACATGGGGCTAAGTATGTTATATAGATGAACCTCTGTATCTGCTGATCCAGTAACCACAGTTTCATTATTCCACTGTGACCGGATCAGCTCCCCCCAACAGTACTATTTGGCCTACCTGGAGCTTCTCAGAGGCCTGGGCCATTCAGGAAATCACGCGAAATGACACAAGATTTCTTGTAATTCCTGTGAAATCTTGTGGGATTTCACAGGAACTATGGGAAATTGAGTGCATTTCCCTGTGTTGGAAATATCTGCAGGTTTTTTTGGTAACCTCAGTAGGGCCTGGAACGTATCCCCTGCAGATACAAAGGTCGAACAATATTTCACTGTTCTTTTTGGGAGGGAATTTGTATATCACTATTAACAGGGCAGTGTGCAAACTGTTTGTCACATGCAGCTAAGTGCCAGTTAGCCCAGTTTAAGATCTGGTTTGGCTTAGCCTGGTTCAGCAACCACTACAGTACCAAACTGCATTTGTCTTTAAAAAAAATCAGAAAACATTGGAAACTGATAGTGAGTTAAGTAGTGGTAGTAGAACTAATATAACAATTCACCCTTTATCTTTTCTTGAAAAAGCTGTGTGGAAGTCATTTATACAGCCATAACATTTCTTTACTAGTCATTTTTTCAAGTTTTGGTTGTTAATGATTTACAAACAGTTCTTCATACACTGCGCCCTTGCCATGGCCCTTCCAACTATGCAACTTACTGGGTACCTGTGACCTCTTTGTCACAGGAAACAGCCGTGGGATATGTTCAAATTTCCTGAGCTGGTATGGTTTGGCTCACGCAACCAAACAAACTTTCTTTAACGTATTCTGAAATGAGCCAGACAGATGCTACTCAGTTTGTTCAAGAAAATGAGCTGACCAATAAGCAAAACCAATTACCATCCAGTTCAACCACAAGCTGAACCACAAAAACTAAGTTCAGTCATACTAAATAAAATTCATTATGATGCAGAGCACAAAACATAATTCAATTAAGCAAATGTCTTCTTGTCGAACGAGTGATGTCAATAATTCCAGTGAACCATGGGACACAGCAAGAAGACTTCTCATTTAGCATCTTATTATCCACTTCAGAAAGGAAATCTATTGTGTACACACACATACAAATGCACACACTTTTAGTGAAATGTGAGAAATAGAGGAAAATAAAATGGGAAGGACACGAAATCTGTATATATCAAGGGAACATTTCATGCAGAAACAGGCATGATTCAAGACAAAAATGGTAGGGACTTAACAAAAGCAGAAAGGTTACAAAGAAGTGGCAACAAGAATACACAGAAGAAAAATACAAGAAAGATCTTAACATCACTGATAACCATAAGGCTGTGTGTTCACCAACCTAGGGCCAGACATCTCAGAAAGTGCAGCCAGATGGGTCTTTGGAAGCACTGCCAACAAGGCTGATGGGAATTATGAAATTCCAGCTGAACTATTTAAAGATGGTGCTGTTACAAGCACTACTCTGAATGTGCCAGAAAATTTGATAAACTCAATAATGGCCCCCCAGGACTGGCAGAGATCAGTTTAATGCCAATCTCAAAGAAGGGCAATGCCAAGGAATGTTCAAACTACCAAACGACTGCACTAACTTCACATTCTAGCAGAACAGTGCTCAAGATCCTGCAAGCTGGGTTTTAGCAATACGGTCGGACACCTGTATCCACTGATCCAGTAACCGGTTTCAGTTTCCAGTGGAGACCGGATCAGCCCCATCCCTACTCCCTGCAGGTGCCATTAAGCCTACCTTAAGCTCTTCTGAGGCCTGCGACGGGCAGGAAATGGCCCAAAATGGCACACAATTTCCCACAATGCTTGGTCTCATGGCTAGGGAGCCGGACTCTTTGATTCCACCCTCACCCATGAAGCCAGCTGGATGACCTTGGGCTAGTCACAGCTCTCTTCTGAGCTCTCACAGCCCCACCTACCTCACAGGGTGTCTGTTGTGAGAAGAAAGCTTTGTCAGCCGCTTTGAGTCCCTTTAAATGGCTGGGGAAAGTGGGGTAGAAAAGCCAACTGTTCTTCTTTGAAATCCCACAGGATTTCACAGAACTATGGGAAATGGAGTGCATTTCCCAGCTTTTGCTATTATCCACAGTTTTACATTATCTGTGGTAGGGCCCAATTGTATTCAACCTGAGAACTGCCAGATGCGCAGTTCTGGTTTTTGGAGAGATAGAGGAACTAAAGGTTGAATTGCTAATATTTGCTGGATTGAGGAGAAAGCAAGACAGTTTCAGAAAAATAACTACTTTTGTTTCATTGACCACTTTAAAGCCTTTTAACTGTGTGGATCACAACAAACTGTGGCAAATTCTTAGAGACAGGAGCCCCAGACCACCATATCTGCCTCCTGAAGAATCCACATGCGGGTTGAGAAGCAGCAGCTAGAACCAAAGAATGGAACAACGGATTGGTTCAAGACTGAGAAAGAAGTACAACATGTGGGAAAAGTTATCAATTCTGGGTAACTAGGAGATGGTTGCTAAATAGGAAAGATTCTCATAATTCACAGTGTTATCTAAGCTGGATTGCCACCAGGAGCTAATTGAATTTAGCAACTATTTAACACAGAATCAGCTATTTTAATGGAATATAAGGGCTTATGATCATACCTTGCCTCATGACTCGTTAATATCTATGCTATGCTATGCATTGCTTTGCTTTGCTGGCTGGCTCGCTGCCCATATTGCTTGCAATGATTATTGACTGGTATTTGTCTGAAGCTCATGTATTTAAGGTTTATCGATTATGCTTTCATAATGCAGAGTTTATTGTCTGATGCTCAAGTGTATATATCATTGATATATTGTTATCTATGGTTAGCAATGTACATAGTCATAGCACAGATGCATTGTACATAATGACGTAGTGATTGACCGGCAGAGTTATTGCTACAACAACAAGCCTGTTTATTGTCACTCTGTTTATTTAAATTATACATAGAATACACCATACAAAATGCCAGGCTGGATGAATCAAAAGCTGGAATTAAGACTGTCAGGAAAAATATCAATAACCTCGGATACACAGACAATACCACTCTAATGGAAGAAATTGAAGAGAAACTAAGGAGCCTATTGAAGGGTGTGAAAGAAGAGAGTGCAAAAGCTGGCTTGAAGCTCAAACCTGTATTGTTGGAGAAAATGTCTGAGTGTCCTTTGGACTTCAAGAAGATCAAATCAGTCAATACGAAAGGACACTACCCATGGTGGCTCACTGGAAGGATAATACTGAAGCAGGAACTCAAATAATTTTGCTACATAATGAAACAGTATTCACTTGAAAATACCCTGATGGTTGGAAAGACTGAAGGCAAAAGGAGGAGATGGTAGAGGATGAAATGGTTAGATAATATTATGGAGACAAAGAATGAGCTTGGGCAGACTTTGGGAGGCAACGGAGGACAGATTGGCCTGATGTGCTGTGGTCTGGGCAGACACACAGAGTCAGACATGACTAAACAATTAAACAACAACAACAAAGCCTGGAATATGCCTGGAATACTTGACTGTTGTTTTCCGACAAAATGGTTCAGGATATTTAACTACAACCTAAATACTGTTGAATTCTATAGCACAGTTAGCACAAACAAAAATCTGGCACCATGTCTTAACTACAACATACTAAGAGACAGAGATGCTAGCCAAAACTAGAAGTACCGTATATTCCGGCGTATAAGACGAATGGGCGTATAAGACGACCCCCAATTTTTCCAGTTAGAGTTTGAGGTATACTCGCCATATAAGAAGATGACACCCGGCGTATAAGACGACCCCTAACTTTTGAGAAGATTTTCCTGGATTAAAAAGTAGTCTTATACGCCAGAACATACAGTACTTCATGCACTTTCCTAATTGTGCCCTAATTGTGTAATTTCCCTGTTCACTTCTCCTTATTCTTTCATACCCCAATTTACTTTTCAGAGTTAACTACAGCAAATATCACACGCATGCTAACCTTTCAAATTGACGATCTGAGAAAATTTCAATTGTTGTATTTTATCAAAAGCTGCATCCACATCATCCAGTGTAAACAAAGTGAAGTCTTCAGTATTGTGACGGGACTAAGCAAACAAAAAAGAAAATATTCTTAGAATTATGTTCACAAAGAGAATCACCACCCAGCTTGAAGGGAACTGTACCTGATAGAGATCATACATGAACATCTGGCCCATTTTGTACACAGGAATGGTTGCATAAATAGCACAGTTTAGCCCCATTTTTCCAACTGCATATGGGAGGGCACCCAAATGTAAAGGATCAGGATGTGACAAGAGCACTGCATCAACCTGGTGAACATGCCTATAAAGCAAAATCAACAAGGCAATAAAATTAAATATTCCATTCGCTTCAGAAATTAATTATGGCTGAAAAATTCTCATCCTTGCACATTGTTATAAACCAAAGAATGACACAGATCTCAATGTTCTGGGACCAAGGGAGAAAATAATGAGGGACAGGTTCCCATGCTTGCTATTTAAGGCACACAGTGCTCCCTGTTGTCCTGTCAGAGAGTAGGAGGGGTTACCTATCTGTATCTCTCACTTTCACCTTCTGAAAAAAGAGGCACTTTTTGCTGATTGCCTTTTTCTTCTGAGAAATATAAGCTGCATGTGTAGTTCCCCGACCCCTGATTCTAAACATCAGATCTTCCATCAGATCAAAAGCCTTCTGTGATGTGCACAGACCAGATCAGCTGGTCTGGCCTGATCCTGAACTGTTTTGTGATGACTGTATCTTTGCATTGTATTTTATATTGTACTGCATGGTTTAGCTATATTTTATTTTATGCTGTTCCATATATTTTGCAAACCAATGTAAACGCGGTACCCAAATAAGGCAGGTTAAGGGTTTTACAGTGATTGGCTAAAGAACAGGACCTTAATTAAAGCCAAATTTACTTACTTCCTTAGAGAGTCAATGATATCCATAGAAAAATTTTCATCCCAACCACAGTCCAAGAGAAAACGAAACTCATCTACTTGAAGTAAGTAACAGAGAGCAGACTCTTCCTGTGCCCCCGACAGGGTGGTTAGCTTGATGATGGATGTCATTTTTTTCTTTTCAAAAGCACCTACTGTAAGGTAACAAACTGTGTTAGAAAACAAAGGATTTAAAATGCCAACTACCTCCGAATAAGGGAGTCTTCCTTGCTTAGTGTAGTTTAACTATGAACAAACACCACATCTGAGCACTTTTCTTGAAAAAAGCAGGAAAATCAAGCCCTGAAACCTTAGCATTTCTTAAGAGCAAACAAGGGACAGCTTTTAGGAGTGCTGGATGTGATGCTGCTGGTAAAAAGGAGAATCACATCACTGGTGTTAGCATTCACTTGCCACAAAAAAGCCACAAAGTCTCCACTCACTGGCCACTTGTTGATCTGAATCCCAGAGGGATTAATCACCACACCAGACTTAAAAGCAACTAATTTTACACAGTCAAGCTTTACTTGTACTAACAACCTGATGTGAACTTTTGGTTACTACCAGTTATAATTTATATACACACTGCTAAACTGCTCAAAAAGTTTTGAGAAAGATACAGACTATATAAAGGCCCATTCAGGACAATGAGGATGTGATGGCACGGGGTTGTAGAGTGCCACTGCAGGTTCTCGGGTTTTCCCAGGGGGGTCAACAGGTCAAGAAAAGGCCTACACAAGCAGAAGGTTTCTTTCATTTGTTTTACTAGGTTCTGTGTTCATCTATTTACATGCACTGATTCATGATCCCCGTCTGCCAATATTGATAGCTTTTAACTTGCAACTTCTCCCCCCTCCCCCCAATCACTTCTGCTTCCTTCAGCAATCACTCCAGCTCCTTGTCCTCAACAGTGATTCTGGACTGGGCCTAGGAATCCTCCCATTCTGGCTCCTGTCCAGCCTTGCCTTCCTTCACTTTCTTCTGCTCTCTCTGTGGCCAGGGCTTCTGCTGTTCCTCTGGCTTCCACAATGTAATCTTCCTTCCTTCTCTCTTCTCTCTATGCATCTTCCTCCTCTCTTTCTTCCCTGTCTCTAGTTACATGCATTCTCTCCCCTTTGCCTCCCCCACCCCCACCCAGTGATTTAGCATTTTCCTCTTACTACTCCCCTGAGTTGAGAGGGTTAAAACAAAACAATCACAGAGGATTTTGGAATAGTGTTCAGACTAATCTTCAGGCATTCTATCAATAGTTAGTTAGCAACACAATACTCCCTTGTGTCACACTGGACTTCTTGGGTGTTTTTCCACTGTCACTAGAAGTACCCATTAAGTACCCATTAAGGAATACAAAAATGCCATTATGTACCCATTAATGGGTACTTAATGGGTACTTTTACTGACAGTGGAAAAACACCCCTTTACGCATGCATGTAACTTAAGGTGTTTTTCCACCGCGCTCCTTTAATCTGTATCTAAGAAGATCCGGATCTAAGGAATGGGTACATTCCTTAATCCGGATCTAGTAGATCTGGATTAAGGGAAGTACCCAACGTGTTTCCATGGGTGGTCTACCACCCAAAAGCATGTGTTATTTTATCCTGTCTTAAGCAACCCAGCACAAAGCAACATAAATATGGGAGATTATAATCACCTTGGTCAAATGGTCCCAATATGGTGCACAAGGGCACCTCTGGCACTTAAAATGCACCTGAGCATTGACAGGAGCAATCAGAAGGGTAGAGAAAGGGTGTTTTTCCACCGCGCTCCTTTAATCCGGATCTAAGAAGATCCGGATCTAAGGAATGGGTACATTTCTTAATCCGGATCTAGTAGATCCGGATTAAGGGAAGTACCCAATGTGTTTCCATGGGTGGTCTAGCACCCAATAGCAATGGGTGCTAGCCTCCCTGCTGTGGAAACACCAGAGCACCCATCTGGAAATCCAGATCTACCCATGAGGGGTCTGCTTGTCACCCCAGGTGTTTGGGGGGACAGGAGGTGCAATCTCCGAAGTGGCTTCGAAGTCACTTCAAAGTCACTTTGAAGTCTGTGCAAAACAGCTCCATTAAAGTCTGTGTTGATCTTTGGAGTGAACTTCGAAGTGACTTTGAAGACTCTCCGGAGCTATTTTGCACAGACTTTGAAGTGACTTTGAAATGACTTTGAAGCTTAGGTTTTGGGGCTTCCCCCCTGTGGGTGCCCCCTCCCCCTAGCCTCCTCTAGACCCCTTTGCCACACAAGCGTGGAAACAGGCTCCCTTTAATCTGGATTTTCTGCCTGAAGACCCCATTGTAGACCCCATTAATGGGGTCTACAGAAAATCCGGATTAAAGGCCAGGAAGTACCCATTTGATCCGCATTTCCCCAGCAGCAGTCAAAACAATCGGTTCCCAAATGGGTGCCGTGGTGGAAATGGGATGATCCGGCTCACACCCAAATGAGTCCTTAATGGGTACAAAAATGGGTACTTTCTGACAGTGGAAAAACACCCATTGAGTCTCAGCCTAATGTACCTCACAAAGCTATTTTAAGGATAAACTTGGTTTGACAGAAGAACAATACCTGTCACCTTGAGCTCTTTGGTAGAAAGGCAGGATATAAATACAAAATAAAACATAATAGCAGCAACATACCTGTATGTCAAGAAATGTCATCCAAATCTCAAGCAGGGCAGTGCAGATGCAGCAGTTTAAAGCACATCAGCATAGCCAGGATCATTTCCTATTTCTTTCATAGCAGGCTCCAAGACCAGAAGTGGCACACAGGTGGGGGAAGGGGCTGCTGGAGAAAAATAATTTCAGAGAGGAAACTTTCAGGACTGAAAAAAAAAGCGCCCACAAATCCAACAGTCCTTACCTAGCTTCAGATCATGTCCTGCCTTATGCTGTTTTTCTGCACACCACAGGGAAATCTATGACCTGTTTGCACTTGGCTTTATTCTGGGATACATGCTGGAATAGGCGCTTGCTGTACATATGTTGGTGCAGGCTACAGCAGTGCCCAGGTATGACCTGCCAGAGTGTGGATTACCATGTGAACAACAGACCTGCCTTGAGATATATTCCAGAAAATGACCAAGTGTGAATAGGACCCTAGTCTCACCTCAAAAGTGTCAATGAAAACAAACTTTTGCTCCTGCTGTTAGATATTAGTCTCCTGATGCATCCATGCAGTTTCGGAGGGAATTTCACTCCCTTGAAAACATGCATAGGTGTTATTAAATATCCACCATGTTTCTGAGGACAAGGGGAAGCATTCTGCAGCCAGAGGGTCATTGGTTTATGGAATTTGCTGCCAGAAGTGCTAACAGCAACCAGCCTAGATGGCTTTAAGGAAGGGTTAGACAAATTTATGCATGACAGATGTATCAATGGCTACTAGATTGAATGCCTAAGTACATCTTTCAGGCTGGGGGGACAAGCAGGATGCCTCTAAGGCCATTTGCTGGTATCCCAGAGCAGAGGGTTTGCCTTTGTCTCTGCCTGAGATGCCCATGGACAATTGTTGGGCCACTGTGTGAAACAGGATGTTGGACTAGATGGGCTGTGGCCTGATCCAGCAGGGCTCCTCTTAGGTTTTTATGTCCCTTGGTTGTGGATACTATCAAACACCATCAAACACTTTCAACACACACACACACGGAGTCACCGCTTGGAGTCAGGCTTGTAGCTTGCACGTGTGCCATCTAGGAGTGCAACTTTTGATGACTTCCACGGTCCCCCACTCATCCTAAGCAAGTTTCTTTTGACATTAGACCCGATGTGTTCAGTAAGGCTTCCTTCTTAAGAAGCACATTTAGAACTGTAGCCCCAATCTTACAAAACCGAAATGGATGCTGTCCATCTACAACTCAACTCAGCCCTGCAAACCAAAGTCGTAAACACCCCCAAATGCTTTTGGCGGCCCAGGACAGAGGCTCTCGTTTCATACCCCACCCTGCAGTTGTGGCTCCTTCTCCTGCACGATCCATCCACAGACAAGGAGAAAGTAGATCTCGGCGAATCCTCGACGTGCCTGCAAGAGAGACCTGGGACAGGGGCGAGATGCCACGCTGACTCCCCTTCCGACTGCGGTCACTGGAAGCCCTTACCTGTATAGCAACCCTCTTCTAAACCCCGGCCCCCTAATCCTGGTGGTGGAGTCTTTAACGGGAAAGGGCGGCACCTGGCGCCTTCTCCCCACCACTCCAGCCTGTCGCCGCCATTTTCGTACCAGGGTCAAACAACCGGCAAAGGAGGAAGGAGGAAAGGGAGGGGAGGGGGAGCCTGGACTGGACGATTTGTGCAACAGAGGGGAGACCGCGAAAAAAATATCTCGAAAAGAAAGTTCTCTCCTAGATAAATATATCTTTACTGTTTCTCAAAATAGAGACTAAAGAGTCTTTTAAGATAATTAACGACGGTATGAGCGGGGAGAAATTTTTGCGTGCCCCACCCTCTTCGGCTTCGTTGGTGGTTCCTCCCAGCTTCCTTTTACCAGCGGGACTTCCGGGAGCTCAACGTCCTTGGGTTGAATAGGCCCAGTTGGAGTGGTGGCGTGTGGTAGACAGGTGAGTGTAGCATAGCTCGGGGAGGGCTGTAAATGGCTTATGCGTCTTCAGTGTTACTTATAAGCGGGAGTTTCGGCAGATCTCGCTTGCCCTGTGATGTTAAGGCTGCATCTGCTGCACGCATTTAAAAAAAATGAAGCCCGAAACCGGTTTATGGCGGTAGTATGGGGACGTTAGTGTTCCCATCCCATCTCTAATCCACATTGGGGGCCAGAGAATGTATACTGGAGGTGCATATACTGGCATTTAATGTGCGCTAATCCACTGGCATAATCCACTCTTAAGGCTGTGTTCACCCCTGAGTTTTAAACCAGGTTCAAACCACTTTCAGAATGAGAAGACACATCAGATGGATTTTTTTTTGAGTTAGATAATCCTGAAAGAAAACAGCTTGACACTTTGCTGATGTGTTCTCTCGCTCTGAAAGTGGACTGAAACTGGATTAAAACCTAGGTGTGAACACAGCCTAAGTTGCCTTTGGGCCATTTTTCCTCCCTATGCTTGGATGCAGTCTCAAAGGTGCAGAAGCGCTGACTTTTCCATCTGGGACGACAGAAAGACAGATTGATAGAAAAACAAGTAATGTGCTGTCGAAAGCATTACACCAAATCAGTTTTTCAGCTTCTGTCGTGGGAGGCGTGTTACATAC
The DNA here is from genome assembly GCA_023333525.1 of Aspidoscelis tigris stejnegeri. Taxonomy (NCBI): domain Eukaryota; kingdom Metazoa; phylum Chordata; class Lepidosauria; order Squamata; family Teiidae; genus Aspidoscelis; species Aspidoscelis tigris. The sequence goes on along the minus strand of JALMGA010000003.1, from coordinate 92,229,776 downwards.
TCTCTGAAATAACCTGAATTAATGATTGTGAATTAATTAATGTGCAAATAAAAACAAAGAACTTAAGTCCTGTTGTGTTTTAATGGGCCTCATTCACAGGCAAGTGTGGAAGGAATTTGAGCCTTCATATCTTTAAACTAGCCTTTTTGTTTGATAGTGTTGTACTCGTAGGTTTGGGAGGGGGATATTTGTCAACAAATTTGCTTCATGCATCTTGCTTTGTGTCTAAATTTTAGGTTTCTTAAGAAATTGATAAATTAATAAATAAAATTCCTTTGTTTGATTTTGGATGGATCTGTGCTATTGGTCTTTATCTGCTGTGCTGTGTAGATATCAAAACTGCAAAATTTTCTGCTAATCAATAATCAATAAGACATTTCTGGAGTTTGCTATTAAGGCTGTGTGGTGAAGTTTTAATACCCAGGGAAATACAAAATGTTCTTCTGGTAACATATCTTAGTTTTGCTCTGTGGGAGGTGTTTCCTTTTTCCTGCCAATCTACTCTGTAAGATCAGGGTGTAAATTGACAATAGGAGTTATAGATCAGCAATATCTGAGGATACAAGATTCTAAAATACTGGTCTAGCATTCATGCTGAAGATTATGCATGTATGTAAATTCACTGTGGTACTAATTGTGAAACCGTTTCATTTCAGGCCCCTTCCGGATGGACTCTTAATCTGGATTAAGGGCCCACATATTAAAGTTCTGGTTGGATACATAGGAGACCTTGGCCTCTGCTAGTTCACTCTGCTTTAGACAGAGTGCGATCCCAATCATAGAATTACTGGTAGACCCATTTAATCAGACCTACCAAAGGTCCAAGAATATGCAGCAGGCACACTTCCATGTTCAGGATTACTGGGGGATGCATTTTAGTGACACATGATGGCATGTTGCTGAAATGCATCTCCCCAAAGGCTAGGAACTTCTGTTCATATTTTCACAGATATTTGGAAGTTTGACTATGAAGCTCACAGAAGCTTCAAGGCTCTAGTATGGTCTGGTCTTCATACTGTTAGGAGAATCAACCAGGGGTCCAGAATTAAGTAAATCAAACACATAGCTGCTAATAGCAGGTTCTTTTGTTTATTACTATCAGTAACAGAAGACAAGGGAAATCAGGTGCAGGTTCTCAGGAAGTTTCCACAAGCCCTCCATATATCAGCAGTCATTGTTGGCCAAGGCCTTTTTGGCTGCACTTTGGGTATGAGGTAGCGCTCTGAGAAAAGCTATCTATTGTTGTGGTTATGGAGACAGCCAGGGAAAAGGGGATCTACAAAGCCTAGTTGCAGCAAGGATAGAAGATGGAAGTACAGTCAGTGACCCTTATGCATACAGATGACACTTATTCTGCCCACTCTTTCCCATGGTCAGAATGATTCTGAAAGCAGTCGGGTAAGTGCAGAAATAACCAAAAGTGTCTTAATTAAGCAATTCTCCACATTTTTAAGTCAGATTTACTATTTTGTTTTAATTTTTAACCAGTGTAAATTCTACATCCTTTTGCTTTATACTTTACATTGTCTGGTATGTGGATTAAACTTGTGTTATTTTTCTCCCATACTATCTTGTCAAGCCTCAAAATCAACATCAGAGGCCATTCTCTGTGTCCCCACACTGAAGGCTTACAGGCAGTGATTAAGGATCAGGTCTTTTTAATGGTGGCTCCCTGGAAAACATCTGGCTACAGACCAAACATCACAAGTGTATTGTCTTCCCGTTTTTTCTGAGGTTGACCTAGCCCAGGATAGCGATGTACCTCAATGTTGAGGTCTACACTTGACCTAGAACCACTACAGGGACATGTAGACTGCATACCCCCATGGTTTGAAATACCACAAGGGATCTTTTTTGATGGGGTCCCAAGAAGTGCCACTGCGAGTGGATCTGTCCCCAGAACAGTCACACTGGAAACTCCAAAGATTAAGAACAAAAGTTTCCATCTTTCAGAGTGTTGGTGCTGGCTCTGATGGCTCTTCAGAGACAGTGGCCAGGTGTGGAGAGCTAGAGTCTGTCCAAATGCAGATGACCCTGTCCTGCTCCAGTTAGGGACAGGTTGTGTATCCTGGGATACGAAAGTTAAATGTGGAAACAACCTTTGTTATCCTCTGGTGCTTCTAGCCTTGCTGAAAGCACCATCAGCTTTTCAAAGAGTACCAGGATGAAAGTCTATTGTGGACTGCCATTGGTAGGACTGCTGCTGTTGCTGCTCAGTGTTTTTGCAAGAACCTTTGCAAAACTGGGGGCCAGGAGTTAGCAGTCCCTGTTAACTCCTGCTTAGCTTGTCTTCCAAGGGGGTGACTCACAAGCCACCGATCTTATTCAGTGTTTTTTTCATGGAATGGACATTTTTAAACTTTCTCAATTTTATGTTTGCCTCACTTTTTAGCTTAATTTTATAACATATTTTATATGGTTTATACTGCATTGTGTTTCTGTTTTGTAAGGCAGCATGCTGCTAGAACTAATAATATAATAATTAGTTGTATACTTCTGTTTGAAAATAAATCCTATTCTGTTAAGCTTATTCCCAAGTAAACTGGCTAAGAATGAAGCTTGTATCTTAAAAATTCTACTTATAGGAGATCTAAGTGTTTTGGGACACAGGTATTCCGTTGAATTCAACCTTTTCCTTCCCACATTCAGGCACTGCCATGGTTTTAGTATGTTATGGTTTTAATATGTTCATTTTATATGTTGTAACCCACCCTTGGGTATAGGGTGGGATAAAAATGCAAATAAATAAATAATGTCTTCATCCTTTTCCTGTTAGTAAATATGACAAATATTGCCAAGTACGTGAAGGATTACTGGTCTCTCACCTTGGTCCCCTTTGGATTTCTGGTGGGATGGTACTTTGACAGAAGAAATGATGAGAGTCTGACAGCCTTTAGGAACAAGAGCAAATTATTTCAAAGGTCAGTTATTTGGGTTATTATTGTATTAATTAACAGGATATTAATAACTAAATAGGTCCCTTTCTGCTTGTATGCTCAGATGTTTGTTGAAAGCTGCACTTGTAAATCAGATCAAAGCTGGATTCACCGCACTTCAAGCTGGACTATTGGCTAATCATGTCTATTGGCTTACTTTGGATATTTAGATCTGGTTGTCAGGACTTTGGCTTGCCATACGTTAATCACAGGTAGTTCAGAAGCATCGGCAAATAGAGCGGGCAAATCCTATAGAAACTCTGGAGATGCTTTATGCATGCCCCATGAAGACCCATCATCCTTAGATAAGCCTACTTGGGTAACACTGAAGACATCTGGTGTCTCCAGATCAAATTTTGGATAACCTTGATTTAAGCCAATATCTAAATAGCTACCCATTTTCTTGATCAATTCAGGGTGCTGATATTTACCTTCAAAGTTTAAATGGCTTAAGAGCTGATAAAACCTTATGTAAGTAATATGTCCTTGATTCTACATCTTCTGTTTGCTGCTGAAGCCTTTACGCAGACACCTTTCTCATCTGATCTGAAATTACCATCAACAGGGGAGAGGGGCTTTTACATTTTTATTTGGGGGGCAGTGTTTCTGTGTTTCAGAGACATTTCCATTTCTGTCAGTTGACACATCTCTGCCTAAATTTGCAGCTTTCATGCAGCACTTCACAATCATGCTTTCCAGCTCCTGGCATCCTGGTTCTGTAATCACTAAAATGAAGAGTTTTCAAAGCACATAGGTGGGCGTTTCCAGGAGCCACATCTACTCAGACAACATTTAGTGATGCTGGAAATGGTGTTTGCCAACTGTGGCTAGTTACAAACCTCTCAAGACCCAGGTGGTTCAAGATTAGCAATCTGCCTTTTCCCCATCTATGCTACTTGAATCTGAACTTCTCGAAATTCAAGGGAACAATATAGGCATTAGTCTTGCTTTTCTAATATGTTACATAATTGTATATTGTTACAAAGCATATTTTGAGTTCATAAATTTTGCTGTAAAGAAACTGATTCTTGACTTTTCCTTTGTTTGGTTTTTTTATAGGGAATTGAAGCCTGGTGAAGAAGTCACCTGGAAATAATGTGGTCAATTGAGAAACCTTCCATCATAACTAATCCTGTTAGTATAAGAAGTTATGTGAACATGTCAGCATGTCAAACAAGGATGTTCTGCTGTTCCCCTTAACCTAGAGACTGCCTTGCCCCGTGAACATTTTCAAAGAACCACTTCTGCTGGCCATAGGTCTTTTAATATGAGCCACCTGTGAGCATTTTGGTGTGATTCTGCAAAGGAGAATTAATGGAGATAAGATATGGTCTTGTCCACTTTCAAATAAAAACATCTTAACAGCCAAATTATATTTTCTGGAATCCAAATGCTTGCCTCTTTGGCGCTTGTGTATGCTTCATTTTAATTTGCTGTTACTTTTCTTTAAAAATTATATTCCTTTGAATACATGCTGGTAGAAGAACTATCAGGAAGTGGCAATTTACCCAGAAGTAAAACCTATAATGTTCATTGAGAGTACTCCCAGGTAGATATATACAGGATTGTGACCACAAAGTGCTTTGTGTTAATAGAGTAGAATGTTTAAGGACATTCTTAATTTTTCTCCAGTAGAGGACTTTTTAAAAATCTTTATTTGGCATTTCCTCACATAGCTTTGTGATTCATTCTCTGATCAACAAAAGTATTATTAATATGCTCCCATTGGAAAGAAATGTTAAAATAAGAGTATAGCTCCTTATCTCATATATCATCATTACACTTTAATGTCAGCTGTCGTGACACTTAAGGACAGTGTTTGACTGCAGAAAAAGTACTGATGATGGGCTTAGTGGTATCATTCTGTACTATGCAATATGTAGTTGGATCAGGATGTTTAAATATGGGCATGTCTGTAAAAAGCAACATAAGGTTCTCAAATGCAGTTTGACACTGGTCAGTCCACTAAAATTTTGGCAGTGGTCCTAGTTTGCCTTTGTCTTTTTTCTGGGTTTTTTTTTACCCCTTTAAGCAGTGCAGTGGGTGGAGTAGGGCTTCATGTAAATGTTAATGAACCCCAGAAGGCTTTGCACATATTGTCCATTGTAGGGGCCAATCTTCCAATACGAGTAGCAATACTTTTCGTGGGGTTGATTTCCACACTTTGGTTAGAAATCTGATACCTCACATGATCTGGCTTGCTAAAGTGACTCACATTTAGGCAGGTTAGCAAAAACGTAGAAAGAGTTGTAATTGCTCTTGACGATGCCTAATCCAAGCTTTCAGTTAGATGGTTTACTGAAGTTACAGACCATTTCAGCCTGCAGAACCATCAATGTTTATAGATATGATTGGATAATTCAACTGTGGAGAGATTATGTATCTGCTAATCTGGCCTCAAGCATGATTGTACTGGTATCACTATCAATAAGGGTTTTTACCTTGAATTCACCTGATCCTGTTACCATAGGGTATAAAGGCAGTACCACATGCAGTAGTGTGGCTGGTGTAGTGGTAGGGCAACTCACGATGACAGTGCCCTAATCCCATACGACTTACTCTTTGCTGTGTTCTTTGATTTGTGCTGACATGGCATTGACTGTTAACATCTTATAATCAATGGTAACGAGCATAAGAGGAGCCCTGCTGATCAGGTTGCAGCCCATCTTTTCCAGCATCCTGTCACATACACTGGCCTACCAGTGGCTTTTGGGACTTATTTTTACATCCCTTCCAAATTGCCCATTCTAAATTTGCTTTATTCACTGCTGCTGCACACAGGGTCAACACCAGGAACTCAAGGTTACTCTTCTGGTCTGTCACAGGGAGTTCAGCCCTCCTCAGCTTGTAGATATAATGGAGGTCCTTTCACACAAAGACTAAGTGAAGGAATGGGTAAACCACTGTTTCTGTGAGCCCAGGCAAATTTAGAAAAACATTGTGGACTAAAAATTCTGTAAGATTCAGCTGAAATTGCAATTCCAGACTCCATATTCAGTATTACCTTTTTAACTGGTTTATACCTCATGTATGGCTGTAGTACAGTGGTGGAGCAAACTGCCTGGAGAGCAGAGGGATGTTAACTTGTTCCCCAACCCCTTCCTGTGAGCCAGTTTGGTCTAGTGGTCAGGGGGCCGGACTCTTATCTGGGAATACTGGGTTCGATTCTGCCCTCCCCCATGAAGCCAGCTGGGTGACCTTGCGCTAGTCACAGCTCTCTCCTGAGCTCTCACAGCCCCACCCACCTCACAGGGTGTTCTGTTGTGGGGAGAAGAACAGAAGCTTTGTCAGCCGCTTTGAGTCCCCTTAAATGGGTGGGAAAAGCAGGGTAGAAAAGCCAACTCTTCTTCCTAGAATTTGGAAATAGTAAACCACTTCTTTATCCCTGCCAAGAAAACTCTGTGGAAGTGCCCAAGAAGGTATCCATGCAGTCGGGCCAGGAATCGGACGCCACTCCATGTAGGATGGAGAGAGATCCATTTTATCCTTGGGTGTTTTCCCACTTAGCACTAAAGGAGCCATTAAGGGTCCTTAATGGGTACTCTAGTGCTAGTGGAAAAAGACCCTAGCACTAGAGTACCCTTTAAGGACCCTTAATGGCTAAGTGGAAAAACACCCCTTGTAACCCTTGGAGGCTGGCTAGGATAAAAGGTCATGCTTGCCTCCTAGCATCCCCGCCCATGGCAGGCTTTAATGAAAAATGGGGGGTGGGGAGGGTGGGAGGACCCGAAGCACACGTTGCGTGGAACCCAACCCACTTTCCTTAACTCTTGGGCCCTTTGATGCGCTCACAGAGAGAGGCGGGAGCCCGAGAGAGCCGGGAGCCCTCCTCACTGGACGAAAAGGGGCGGGCACGGCGATTGGCTGGCAGAGATCACGCGGAGCAGAGCGGCGCCTGATTGGCTGCGGGGCCGTCATGTGGCGTGGGAGCTGCCGCTCTGCTGCTGCTGCTGCTACTGGTGGTGGTGGGGAGACAAACAAACATGGAAGCCATTTTCCACGAGAGAGTAAGGGGTCTCTTGGTTCTCCGTACGGGGGCTTGAAGGGGGAGCGGGAGGCTCGCTGGAGGAGGCGGGGAGGGAGGTCAGCCCGCGGCGGGGGGATTGGAAGGGAAGACTGGGAGCCGCTCCCGGGTGCCGCCGGCAGCTCGAGCGCCGCTTGCGCTCCGCCTGGAACGCCCGCCGAGGAGGGTGGCTGATCCGAAGTGGCCGCGGATCAGCCACCCTCTTCGGCGGGCGTTCCAGGCGGAGCGCAAGCGGCTCCCACCGAGGAGCTGCGCTTCCCGGGCTGTCTCGTCCTGAGCCTCGTGAGCTGTGCTGCTAACATTGGGAAGGCCCTTGCCTGGTCGGGCTGGGCAAAGAAGGCGCGAGTCCACTTCAGAAGCCGGGCGAATAGGCGGCGACTCCTCCAGGGCTGTGGTCACACCTGAGGTTTAATCCAGCTCCAGTCCGCCTTCGGAGCGAGAGGACACGCCGGCACAGCGACCAGTAGTTTCCTTTACCCGTTATCTGTCCTCGTAGTTGAATTGTCTGAGTTATCTTAACCCTGAAAGAAAACGGCTTGTCACTTTGCCTGATGTTTTCTCTCACCCTGAAAACGGAATGAAGCCGGATTAAAGCCTCAAGTGTGTGTGTGTGTGTCTCTTACCGTTTACGGTCGCTCAGGCGGGTTCGGCGATGTTGCATCGTTGTGAACTATATGTGGCCTTTATCGTTCACTTATTTCTGTAGTTTTTAAAGATTGCAAACTGGCCTCAAAGGTAGTGCAAGCTGGCGGGTTTCCAACCTTTGGGGGCTGCTGGTCCCATTTGGCCCCTGGGATATTGGGCTGTGAACACTTTGGGTGTTAGTACCCATTTTAGCACCCATTAAGGACCCATTTGGGTGAGAGCTGGATGACCCCATTTCCACCACGGCACCCATTAGAGACATTTGTTTCCACTGCACCTCAGGAAATCCGTATCATTTTGACCTTTAATCCGGATTTTCTGTAGACCCCCATTAATGGGGTCTACAATGGGGTCTTCAGCCAGAAAATCCGGATTAAAGAGAGCCTGTTTCCACGCTTGTGTGGCAATGGGGTCTAGAGGATGCTGGGGGGGGCACCCATGGGGGGGGGGAGCCCCAGAACCTAAGCTTCGAAGTCATTTCAAAGTCACTTTGAAGTCACTTTGAAGATCAGCACAGACTTCAAAGGAGCTATTTTGCACAGACTTCGAAGTGACTTCGAAACGACTTTGAAGCTGCTTTGGAGATTGCACCCCCTGTCCCCACAAACACCTGCGGTGACAGGCGGACCCCTCATGGTTAGATCCAGATTCCCAAATGGCTGCTCTGGTGTTTCCACGGCAGGGAGGCTAGCACCCGTTGCTATTGGGTGCAAGACCACCCATGGAAACACATTGGGTACTTCCCTTAATCCGGATCTACTAGATCTGGATTAAGAAATGTACCCATTCCTTAGATCCGGATGTTCTTAGATCCGGATTAAAGGAGCATGGTGGAAAAACACCCTTTCTCTCCCCTTCTGATTGCTCCTGTCAAGCATGCTTGATGAACGCTCAGGTGCATTTTAAGTGCCAGAGGTGCCCTTGTGCACCATATTGGGACCATTTGACCAAGGCGATTAAAATCTCCCATATTTATGTTGCTTTGTGCTGGGTTGCTTAAAATGGGATAAAATAAATTTCTTACATGCTGCTTAGGGCTGTATTTGTCCAAGAAAGCATGCAAGTTATTAGAGGCAATATGCTTATCAAGGTCAGCTTCTGGGTGACAGCAGAAATTTCCATCTTCCTCAGGCTGGAAACTCTGGAAATATGGTGCTGGAAGTCGGGGATCCAGTGGCCCAGTCCAGCAGGGCATTATTGATTTTTATACATTATTGTGTTTTTAGCCCATTTTATTCTTACCGCTACAGTATATTCTGGTGAATAAGACTACTTTTTAACCCAGGAAAATCTTCTCAAAAGTCGGGGGTTGTCTTCTTATATGGCAAGTATATCCCAAACTCTATATTTTAACTGGAAAAGTTGGGGGTCATCTTATATGCCCAGTCGTCTTATACACCGGAATATACAGTACATCTGAAGTGGACAAGGGGTGTTTTTCCACTTAGCACTTAATGGGTCCTTAATGGGTTCTCTCGTGCTAAGTGGAAAAACACCCAAGGTTGAAAAGCACACAGAGCCACCTAGTGAGCCCTATGGCCCAGTGGGAATTTGGACCAATGTCTCGGAATCTTGTCAAACACTTAACATAGAAAGGTGAAGTGTGCTTTTCTGATACATTATTTCTAACCACAGTGTCAGAAGTGATGCAAGCGCTTTTTAGTATGAGAAGATAAAGGAGTGTGAACTGCTGTTTGAGTTGTCAGACGTTTAATCCCAATCCTAAAATGAGCTTCATTCCTTATTTTACATTCTGTGCTCTAGTGAAGTTTATAGAATATCTTTTTGCTCCTTTGCTCTGTCTCACCAATATGACTGGACTGGGCTTATGTATCTGGTGTTAGTGATACTTCCTACATTTTAATAATCAGGTTTGAAGTATCATGATCCTCTCTACAAGTCTGCATCTCTGGTTTATTTTGAATGATACATATTATAGTCATATGGTAGTTATTCTTGTTTCTCCAGAGCAGTTTCCTTTAAGGCATTGAACTATCCTAGTTACTTGTGTGAAGTTGTGCCTCATCATTCACACTTTTAATTTCAGTGTTACATAGGCCTGCAAATGACTCACCTATTCATGAATTACAATTAGTTATAGTCGTGAACTATGACTTGCATATTCATGAATTAGCGTGAGAAATCGACACTTTTCTACACTTTTTTCAGATGATAAGTCGGGTTAAAATGGCTAAATTTAGACAGTTTGGAGTTTGGGCACTTTTCATAGGTCCAGTTTCTGAACTGTGATTTCCACATTTCAGTCAGTTGTAAGTTCTGGTGGTATTGATTTGGCACTTCTGGTAAATTTTGAGACATCTTAAAGTCATTTGCACTTATTTGGCAATGATATCTATAGCCTCGGCAAGCATCAGGAACAAACTGCCTCTTTTTATGAATTTGTAAGTCATTAAGATTTCCTAGAAACCTAACCCAAGTGGATTAAAATTAATGTATTAGTTTTAAAGCTACCATTACTGAAAAAGAGGATACAAATGCAGTAAAGTGTTAAGAATTTTCCAGTCAAACCCTTGTAATGGTACCACATTTGCATGGTTTGGATAGAATATAAACAAAAGCTAAACTCCATGATATTGAAAAAGGACAATTCCTTGTACTTATTTATCCTTTTGCGTAAGTACAGAATACTTTCAGTGATGCTGCTAACCTAAGGAATGCGCATGATGGTGCTCACCACTTGTTGCAACAAAAATATAGACAAAGGACATATCTGTAAAGAAAAGAGCTGTTTCATCCTTAGTTGAGTCTCTCAGGTTGCAGAGTACAAATTGTCCATCAGTCCATCAGTACTGTACATCAAAGCAAAGAAACATGCAAACTCTTTGTCTTTGGTAAAGACACCGCAACTTATTCTTCTCACTAAGTACCCCTCTACATAACATCAATCTATACTGTACTGGCTCTCAAAAAAAAACAAAAAAACCATTTCTGGCCTAGCCAGCTGACATGTGATATAAGAAATTCCAAAGATCGCAGGGTAGGTTACAACATTAAAAACCAAGGAACATATTAAAACCACAGTGCCTGAACTTGGAGAGGAAAAGCAGTTTCCTTATTTAGCCAAGGGCTAAGAGGTGCATTTTTACAGCTCTCCCGAACCCATAATTTAAGGGCCTGATGCTCCTCAGGATGGAGACTATTCCACAGTCTGGGAAACACCACCAAAAAGTATTACAAGAAATACTTATTTTTACATTCATAATCTGCCTCTTCTTCAAGGAGTTCCAGTGAGAAACAAGCTACCATGAGCTTTTTGCTTTATCCCTGAAGGGTGTTAGGTGAGGTCTAGCACTGAGCAAGTGCCAAACTGTTAGAATATGACTATTTTAAAAATGTAATATTTGAGTTCTGGGACCTTGGTAAGACACAGTGTAATGCCTTTTGTTGTGTTTCTGTTCATTAGCAAGAAGGTTCCTTGTGTGCCCAACACTGTTTGAATAACTTACTGCAAGGAGAGTATTTCAGTCCTGTAGAACTATCTTCTATTGCACAACAGTTAGATGAAGAAGAGAGAATAAGAATGGCTGAAGGAGGAGTTTCTAGTGAAGAATACAGAACATTTTTACAGGTAAAATTGATGACCTAATCTTTTTCGGTCACTTTGTGTTCATTTTGGTCTTGAATTGAGATTTTTAAAAGTACACTTTCTCACTGTAATGATGATTCACCCTTATTGTGCGTACCCTTAAAATAGAGGTAATCCTTTAAAAGCAGCTAAGCACTGCAGTTAGTTTAGTTTTCCAAAACTATTTGTGCTTCTTTACTAAAGCTTCACGTAAGGTTACTAGAATTTGCTACAAAATAGCACAAGCCTTCATTTCTTATGAGGACATCATAGTTATGATAGTAAATTACTGAGCCTTTTTGTATTATGTCTTCAGGGGATTCCCAGCACAGGACATTTTCACTTTGCGGAGACACTTCTATTCTAGAAGTGGCTCTGCACATGCAACACATACACCAGTAGAGCAGTTTTAACTGCTCTACCTCTATACTAATGGGCTGGGATAGCCCTGCACGTTCCCATTCACACCTTTTCCAGGTGGAAAAATGCAGGTGGAGCATGCGACTGGGCGCCATAGGCTCAGTTGTGTGGTGTGTTGTCCGGTTGCCATGGTTGCATGTTGACTCCTTAACGGAGGCAGTTTGTACCTCGTCAGTGCGTAGGGAAGTTCTGGCAAAGTTTGGTATAGACAGTGTCCGAAAGTGTGGATGCCAGATCAGTCTCCCATCTTCCCTTCCATGGGATGATTTCCTAGGGAAGGGAGAGTGCAGAAAGACCTACTGCCTATACAGTAGGATTATCAGGAAGTCGAAACTCTTTGAAGACTTCAGAAAATTATACAAAAGCTATTCCCTGCTGCCTGTTTTTATGTGTGCATTGTACACATCTCAGCATGGTTCAGAGCTTATTAAATGTGAAAATAAGCAATGGATAAAAAGTTTAACAGGCATAAGTTTGTTTTCTCGAAATCTTTTGTAGATGTATAGAATAATCACATTGTATACCATTTATTTTGAACAGCAGCCATCTGGAAACATGGATGATAGTGGCTTCTTCTCCATTCAAGTAAGCTGAGTCCTCTTGTCTCAATACTGTGAAAAAAATCACTTTGAAATATGAATTCTAAAATGCAGTGTGTTTTAGTGAGGGTGACTGTAATCTGTGCCCACATTTTAGAGCTGTTGACCTATTTGGGGAGAAAAGATATCTTAAAATATGTGTTTACAGTATAAAAACAAGCAGTCAACAGTGAGCATATCTTGCATACCCATACACAAAACTCTTTAGGGACTGCATGTCTTCCGTATCAGTCCTGCAGTTGTCTGATTGCTTGCTTTATCATTGTTTTCTCAGTGGAATTTAAATACTCTGTTTCTATAAGGATTTATTGAAACCAGAAGTATTCTGTGAATTTTAAGACTGTGGATTTTATATATTGATTTTCATCTGAAAGCATTAAAAATCACGGTTTTGTGATTAAACCTAAACCCATTTGTACACCACCATTTTGTTATAGTTGTTATGAGTTGAAGACTTGGCAAATAATCCGCCCTGATTTTAAGACATCATATGGGAGCAAATCTTCCTTGGCTGTACTGTTTGGTATAGTTAGCAAGTTGATGCCCTTTATTTTGTAGAATAAATTTTTAATGCATTGAATTTGTGCAGTTTTTCTCCCCAAAACAAACCTGCAGTGTTGATGGAGTACTCTACCCGTCTCTGCATACATGGTCTGCTTTTCCTTATTCGCTTTAGGAAAACCAGTGTAAGCAGCAAGATGTCATTGTTGGAAGATGTGCAGAGCACTTTAGATTTTCAAGAGAAATTGAAATCTTTAAAACTCAGGCATTTCCACTTGCAATTAAAAAATCAGCTTTGCTGTTCCTTAGCATCTGTAGGATTAGTGTCTGAGGAGAAGGTGAAATGTCTCAGTAATTTCCCAGATTTTTTCCTAAATAGATTAAACCATGTGTTAAGAAGTTTTATTTAACTATTTATTTTACACTAAAACTGCAGGTGTGAATTACTTGGAACCTTAGGATGTTTTGGCAGGCGTTAATAGCTTTTCTGGATAGTACATTTGACATCAAAAGGTTTGAGAAATTGAACAGAATAGACTTTTGTTTATATAACAGGACTTGCCTTTCTTTCCTTCTCCTTCCTTTGGTAAGTCCTGTGAAGTGGGCTGGACACTGACAAGCTGAAGGAGAAGAAAGGAAATCCTTGGTATGAAAATAAGTATTTTTCTGACACTGGGTGTCACCTTATATACCTCTTGTTTATATACAGCCAAGGAACAATTTTTTTTAATCTTAATGCCTTTTAAATCACCACCGTGTATCTAAATAGGTCAGATCATTTCCAAGTAGCTTGGCAATACGTAGTTCAAGCATTTAGTCTAAAATTAAGCCTTGGAAGGTATAACGTATCATCAGTTTTACAGTTGCGCATAATTTGAGTGCATTTTTAAAAGAATCTCAGACTATATTTCTTCTCTTAAATGTGTTACATGTGTGGTCTGCTGAACATAGATTCATGAAGGTTGGCTTTTGAATTTTCTTCTCCAGTGGTTTCTTTTTAATGAAACTTACTTTTTTTTCCAATCCCACCTTTGTGAAAACAATATAATTGTTTTTATAGTGGCTAAAATGGTTGCATTGCTTAAATTTTATAACTAACTGGTTTATCTCATGAAAAGTGCTGTTTTTTGACAGGTTATAAGCAATGCCTTGAAAGTTTGGGGTTTAGAACTAATCCTCTTCAACAGCCCAGAGTATCAGAGGCTTGGAATCGATCCTATGTAAGACTTTCTTTTTAGCTCCCTGCTTCCATTAATACAAAAACAATGCAAGAAAAGAAACCCTCTCATTTTCCTCAGAGTTGCTTTTGAGAATTACTATCTCACATTCTGGTTTTATTCCCTCAGCGTTTTGTTTTTCATATTATTGAGGCCTTAATGTCCATTTGTTCTCTGAGCCTTCATGACATCTCAGTATCTGTGGCATCACAGAATGCTGACTTTGGTACGTGGCATATCTGCTTTATGACATCACAGTATGTGTCTGTATAGATAAAGCATGTAAATCAGTACACATTATTGTCAAAAGAATGCTGCTGAAATACTCTGAATCATCAAAATGGATTAAACCAAACATATTTAACTGTAGCCTATTTACTAAAATGCCTTAGAGTACAGAAGTGGTGACGCTAGTGATAGGGGGGGAAATTAAATACAAACTATGGTATTTAATTCTGTCTGCACTTTCTGTTTTTCTCCTTTCAGAAATGAAAGATCTTTTATTTGTAACTATAAAGAACACTGGTTTACAGTTCGAAAGTTAGGAAAACAGGTGACATTTCCTTTTATCTCCCCTCCTTTTAAAATAAAGAACTTCAGTTTGAGAATTGGCAGTGTATTGCTTTTACAACTAGGTAATATGTTACGTGCTGACATGCGTCATTGTTGAGAGTTGTATTCAATCAAAAGATGGATCTAGAAACTCCCAAATAATGAGGGAGCCAAAATGCAATTATTTCTGAAACTGCCAGTATCTGACAATCACTCCATAGATGTCTGAGGTTTTGTCATAATAACAAAGAAATATCATGAACTATGAAGAAGCAAACTCAGTTATTAAAGCCACAGATAATGAGGGTCAATTGCATTTGAAAGATTAATCATAGTTGCTAACAAATATCCCAAAGTAACTGTGTAGTTTCGTATTAATGTATCAAGGAAGCTCAGCATACAGCTTCAGCTTACTTTTGCTGTCTTTGGAGAAATCCCAGAAATCCCCATTCAGACAAAGAGACATGATACTAAATCGATGCACTGGGAAGTAGAGAGCTAATTATACACATTGTGCAGTTGGGAAATTATGCAAATTAATATCAGTGGCAGCTATGAAGGGAATGAGGTTAAAAATAAAAATGAAAGCATTAAACTTTTTATAATCAAAGGGGAAAAAGAGGAGATCGTAATATATTGGATACAACATTTATGTAGCTATATGCTGAAGACAGGTCCAGTTGTAATGGATTATTTCTTTGGGGAAAGAGTAGCATTTACTTAGCTGCAAAACAGGTGTCTCTATAATGGAAATATATGATAATTAAAATGCATTTAATATTTGTTTTTCTTGTATTTCCATGCAAAATGTGTCTTAAACAACTGACCATTTAAACAGAAAAACATTTGTAGAAAAGAAAATGAGAAATGATTTTCCCCCTTTAGCTTTCAAGCTAAAAGAGCTGAAATACAGATGGACAATGCTGAAAAAAGTGCTAGTGCCCCTACAAATTGATATTTGGAGTATTTGTCATCTCTTATCAAACAACAATTAACCAGTGTTATGCAATGACTGGATTGGCAGAATAGGTTCAGGAAGATGGGACTTAAGACACTGACTCATGCAAAATAGGATTTGTAGATGGTGACTGAAGAGACCTGGAGTTTTGTTACGTTGAAAACATGTTGCAAGCAGGAGATATGAAATTGCTGTTCACTTTTCTTACTGGGCCATGATTGTGACCCAACTGTTACAAATATTTCAGATGCATCAGGCAGTAAACAATACCCAATTCATTTATATTTTTGTCCTTAAATTATACTTACATCACATAAGTAATAGTTTAGTCAACAAGAGTGACTAATGAAATCACATGTCAATTGCCCTCATTTGAAATTTGTTTTTAAAATTACAGTGGTTCAACTTGAATTCTCTCTTGACGGGTCCAGAACTAATATCTGATACTTACCTTGCACTTTTCCTGGCTCAGTTACAGCAGGAAGGTAATACTAACTTTCAAATATTGAACCCTTTGATTTGAAATCATATGCATAAAATTCAAAGGCCAATGATCATGTTCGTACAGAAAAAGACAGAATGTATCTTACTAGCAAATTTTGTTACACCTCATCCTACCCTGTCATTTCTTCTCATTGTCGTATATGTATATATATATTGTCTCCATGATTTTCTGTTTCTTAGGCTATTCGATATTTGTGGTAAAGGGTGATTTACCAGATTGCGAGGCTGATCAGTTATTGCAAATGATTCGGGTACAGCAGATGCAGCGCCCAAAATTAATTGGGGAAGAGACATTGCAATCAAAAGATCAGAGGTAAGGTAAATAAATTCATTTTCATAAGTGTAAAATGTTTGTCAGTTCTTCTGAATCCTGG
Source organism: Aspidoscelis tigris stejnegeri (assembly GCA_023333525.1). Lineage (NCBI taxonomy): Eukaryota > Metazoa > Chordata > Lepidosauria > Squamata > Teiidae > Aspidoscelis > Aspidoscelis tigris. Next base: position 92,213,460 of record JALMGA010000003.1, on the reverse strand, counting down.
AAATAAATGTAGGAACTATTAAAGACCCTAAATAATGGCAGCTGGGGATATTTTAAAATATTTATCAGTCTCTGCCTTTTGCTTGCTTTTAGTTTGCCTGAAAAATTGCTTTATGTAGGTTAGAGACATCCTCCATAGCTTCTTTGTGCCCCAGCATCCCACTGTTCCTTGCTACTCTCTCTTCCAGGTCCTCTGAATTTCAACATAGGATATAGACATTCATATTCAACCTTACCTGTAAGAAAAATATAAAGATTGAGGTATATCCAATGGTATCGATATATAAATAGAAAGACGTCCAGTTACTCAGTGGGACTTTCACTTCTGTCCCTGCATCACGTATATAACAGGGGTTTGTATAACACGGTTTTGTTTTTATGCAGGTTGTAAAATGTGACTTCCCCTGTTTCTTCAAATTTTCTAGGACTGCATTAATATGTTTGGCCTCTGAGGTATCCTGGAACGTCCTTTGTAAACTGGATCTCTCCTTTCCAGGGACATTGGCTTGTAGTGGTAGACTAGGTCTCCTTGCTTCCTCAACTAACCAGCTTTTATAGGTGGCATGACCAGTACTTGAAAAACAGTTTTGCATTTTATGGCACTTTATGAGACTGAAATCATAGCATCGCACAAGCCATTATAAAGACTCCAAAGAGCATGCTTGAGTAAGTTTATAAGTATGCATGTGAATGCAGCTCTGGATGTTAAAAGAATTAAAATTAAACAGATTGTACAGATATCCCATCTATGATCTCATTGATTACTATATCGTATTTCTTTCTACTATTTCTTTCCCTTGTTTAGATGTTACATAGTTTGACAACTTTATTTGAAAAAATAGAATAAATACATTTGAATTCAGGAAATTATATAAAGAATTTTCTGTTCTTGTCATAACACTTCCATTTTTAAAAAAATGGCATGGTAAAAATAACAATGTTTTCGTTCTGTTGTCTCCAGGGTACAAAAACCAGATCTGGAACAGGCACTAGATAATCCCCCCTTTGACGGAACAGGCATGTTGGATGAAGATGAAGAAAACTTCCAAAAAGCGCTGGCTCTTAGTAGACAGGAAATTGATATGGAAGATGAAGAAGCTGACCTCCGAAGAGCCATTCAGCTTAGTATGCAAGGTAAACCCTTTTTCAGCCTTATTGTTTACATTTATTAGTCCAATTTGTCATCTACTTTGTCTAGTAATTCATCTGTAAAGATATCTGACTACTAAGAGTTCCTGGAATGGCTCGTTCTTTTGAATGGCATTGATTTTAATTTGTCATTCCTTCTGGTCTGTGAAGATAACTGAATTTGAGGAAGCGTTCTCATTACAGCAAAAGGGATTGAGGAGTCATAATTTTGAACACGTTTAATATTTATTTATTTATTTTATTTGTTTACATTTCTATCCTGCCCTATACCCGGAGGACTCTGGGCAGGTTACAACAGATTAACCAACAGATTAAAAACAAGATACATTAAAACAAGATTCAGATTAAAAACACTTTAAAAAAGATTCAACAAATTTAAAACAGTACGCTCCATATTGTATTAATAGTGACTATAATGGGGGTGGGGGGGGGAGAGAATATAATCATTCAGCCAAAGGCAAGGGCAAAGAGATGTGTCTTCACTGCCTTCCTAAATATATATAAGGAAGGAGCATGACGCACCTTGAGTGGGAGACTGTTCCATAGTCTAGGGGCCATCGCCGAAAAGGCCCTCTCCCGGGTGCCCACCAGCCTCACTACTGAAGGTGGTGGGACAACCAGTAGGGCCTTACCTCTAGATCTTAAGGCACAGGCAGGCTGGTATGGAAGAAGGCGTTCCATTAGATATTATATAGTGTTCCTAAGTTACTGATTATACAGGCAGGATATAATCAAATATATAAATATAAATCAAAACACTACATAGCTTAAAACTTTATTCCAAAAGAGTCTTCTTTTCCCATAAAAAATTAAGATCTTGTTTAGAAATCTTCTCATTTTATGATTCAGCTGAGGGAAGACTTGAAAAAATACTTTTTGGTGACGGTTCCGTAATTGTTGAATATACACCTGACTGATACCTGCCATTTTATTATTTCAAGAACAGGATAAAACCCCTTTGTTCTCTGAGGTTTTTAATGCATGTTGACCTAATTGATGCATATTTTTACACTGCTCCTCACTGCCCCTTCTCTAGTTTTTAAATGAAAAGTGGCAAATATCTTCTTAATTTAACCAAAACTGTCCCAGCAGTATGCTTCCTGTTTTAATTTAGGGTGTCATCGAAGTGGCTTCTCAGACTCTTGCACACCAAATGTTCCACATTCTTCTACAACAAGCCAGGCTGAATCTCTTACATCCGAAGAACTACGACAGAGGAGACAGGCCTATTTTGAAAAGTAATGTATGCTGTAAAGTTGGGTTGCACATCCAGATTTTGAAGATTTTCATTAATTGAACAGCACCTTATGTAATGTCAGTGATGACTTTGCTTATAGCTACAGAAGCTGACTGCTTAGTGAAATACAGTAGGATATATAGAAACTAAGCTTGATAACAGAAGTTGTTTTGTTTAAAGTATGTATAAATTATGTACCCAAACAGCAGGCTTTTGGTGCTAGTGATCTCTTAGTTTGCTCTCACAGAGGGTGTTTTTCCACTGTCACTAAAAGTACCCATTAAGTACCCATTAATGGGTATGTAATGGCATTTTTGTACCCATTAATGGGTACTTAATGGCTACTTCTAGTGACAGTGGAAAAACACCCTAAAATAACCTCTGGTGGATTGTGCTATAAGATCCAGAAAAAAGCAAGAACTGATATGAACAGAGAACAGATTACTTTTTTAAAAAGATGTGTTTGAATAAATACTTTATTTACATCTGTTAAATTTTTTAATCCCAGAAATTATTGATCTGCTTTTTTAGACAGCAGCAGTTGAATCAGCAAGTTCAAAATCAAGAATTGCGTGATGCACCAGTAACAAGTTCAAATGCACTAGTTACTGATCCAGGTATATTCTCCCTATTACAATCATTAGCCTGTTATTTGAGCTACTGACGTAACGAAGCAGCCATCTTTCTGACATTTGTGATTGGCTTCTTCATTGGCTTATCATTGCTCAGCAAGATTTTGTCTGGTGTGTGATTGGATCCACTTCAGTGAGTCTGGAGTTTCACTGCCACCAGCTAATTCTGTTTTGACTGGTTATCTATTTGATTTTTATCCTGCCCTATACTCAAAGGTCTCGGGGCAGGTTACAGGAGTAAAAATAAAAATAAAAACTCACAAAAACAATAATAGCACCTGACATGTGGAGGGGAAGCTGTTTCCTCAGCCAAAGACCAGGGTAAATAGATGCATCTTCAGTAGTCTAAATGAGGTAGTTCCTCCAAGGGTAGACTATTCCACTAGAATGGTAATGTAGCAAAGCATTGGACCTGAGAATGTCCAGGTTGTGATGACATTTTCATGCAACATGATGCCTTAGAGCTCTGGAAAGCTTGGTGGTTTGGGTGTTTCTAGTACAGGTAAACATAGATAAGAAATCTTCTTGCAACTTAGGAAGTTTACTAAAGGTACACCAGGGGTGTTTTTCCACTGTCACTAAAAGTACCCATTAATGGGTATGTAATGGCATTTTTGTACCCATTAATGGGCACTTAATGGGTACTTCTAGTGACAGTGGAAAAACACCCCAGCATACTTAATACCAGGCCCTTCTTTTGAGCATATATATCTCTTTTGAATGAATCAAACCTATTATTTGAACACTCAAAAATCAAAAGGCTGTGTGTATAGCAATCAAATTAGAAAAAATTACTAGAGGGAGTTTCTTAACATTCAGTAGTAGATTTTTAGTTATAAATTAAAATACACAGATTAAACAAACTCTTTTTCTTCTCATCAAAGAAACAGTTCACTTTTGTTCTCAACCGACCTCCCTTTCCTTTCTCCTCATCACTGCCTTTATACCTGTATTTATCCTCCAAAATCTTACATGAGACAACCAAACAAACTAGGCTAAAGTTCTCTCCATTTTACTATACTTTGAGAGGTGCTGGTCCATTCATAACAAACCGGTTCACCAATAGAACAGTTAGCCCTAAAAAATATGACTAGCTGGTTTGGGCTCTGTGAACTGGGTCTTCCTGCAGCTGCTGCCTCCCTTTTTCTCTCCTCATGCTTTTGTAGCTTTTCTTCTTATTCCTTTTTGCCCACATCTGATGCTGATGCCAATGGCCACATGGCCGACTGAAGCTCCGCTCAGCATTTAGGCATGCACCTTATCTTTTCCTGGGCCTTTGGCAGGCAAGTGTGCAGATGTACACACCTTGGCCTTCTGAAAGCTGAGCAGAGCTTTAGAGGATCATGTGGTCACCAAAAGTGGCTTGGCATATGATGTAGATCCCTTTTCACAGCATTGGAGGTGGGTGTGAAGGGTGGGGGCACAAAACAGGATGAACTGATTCTTTATAAACACCTGGAGCTTCAGCTTGCTATTGGACCTAACCCTGAACCTTAACCAGGGCTCAGTCTGATAGCAAGTCTTAGGAACTCCCAATGATTGCAGAGAGCTGGTTTGTTTAGAGCATGATTCAGCTCATCTCTGTGCATAGCCAACTCAAACTCCCTTCTGTCCTTGGGGAAAAAAGCCCCTCAAATTCTTATCTGCTTAGATTGACATAGCATTTGGAGCTAATTACACTGATCAAGTATAGTCACTAAAAAGAGAGCAGATAAGAGGACTAGACCTCATTCCTTTCTACCTGGCTTTCTGTTTAGTTGCCAGTACTCCAGCCTTCATGCCAGAGTGTACATGTGGAAATCTGGAAGAGCATTTAGGGTGTTTCCGCATTGGGCACAGAAACTGGTTTAAACATACATTTAGGACACATACAAAACACTTTCATACTTACCTCCCGCACTGTAGACCTCTTTCTGAACCCTTTAAGGTGGCCGCTTCCACATTTCGGCGTGCGAGATCCGACTCTAAATTGGGCCTCTCCGCTGAAAACTGGTTTAAATTGAAGACCTAAAAAATTAGGTCTTCAGCCCGTCCCTTTGCCTGGATCCATGTGGGAGCAGGACGCTTCTGCACATGGCCAGGCGAAGGGACGGATATCCCTGCGGCTGCCATGTTGGGAGGGACAGAAACAGGACAGCCTGCCTCGGAAGCCCCTCCCCTGCGCACTGCTGGAAACGTGTGGTGCCTGGCAGCTGCATGCTCCAGTCCTGTGGCTCCGGGGGCAGCGTCGGTGGCATGGGAGGCCGGACCCCCTTTGGAATGGGTGCTGTGGCCTCCCCACAGCACCCAGGGGAAGAAACAAAAATAATTTTTTTAAAAAAATTCTTTTTGCTTCCCATTATTGGGGCATTAATGAAAGAGAAGGAAGGCAGCTGGAAAGTGAGGGTACAATTAATATTTGACCAGAGTGCTAAGGAATTGCTCTCCACCCTACCAACATACTTTCAGTTGTGTCACTCCTGTAGATGCAGGCAAAAGATTGGGATCCACACTTCTGTCATTCAAGCTGAAGCTTACTGCAGCCCAGTTGGTTTTGCTTGTCTTCCTACCTGCAATGACATGAACAAAAGCATATTTGTACTGCAAACAGCAAACAGGTCTTAGCAGGTGATTACTGTATTTTCTGGTGTATAAGACTACTTTTTAACCCAGGAAAATCTTCTCAAAAGTCGGGGGTCGTCTTATACGCTGGGTGTCATCTTCTTATATGGCGAGTATATCCCAAACTCTATATTTTAACTGGAAAGTTGGGGGTCGTCTTATACACCCAGTCGTCTTATACGCCGGAAAATACGGTACATATCCATTGGTACCATTTTGGAGGATTCTACTTATTGGAAACTCTTTTGTTCCTTGGAATTTTGCATGCCGCATTTGTTGGATCTGACAAATGCAGGCTGCTTTGTCCTCATCATTAGTAATCTTTTCCTTTAGTTCGATACATGCTGATTTGATTAAGTTTATTGGGTAATAGAGACAATGCACTTTATCTTATTTTCCTTCTAGGAGGTGACATGAGTGAAGAAGATATGCTTCAAGCAGCCATGAACATGTCTTTGGAAACTGTTAGAAACAGTTTGACAGCGGAAGAAAAGAAATGACAAAGTCTTATTTTTTTCTTTACCTAACTATTAAATGCTGTATTAATCCTGTGTGGGTGGCATAAAGGTAGGGTTCATTTCATTGATGTACCAAAGCAGGATATAGCCCAAAATCTATGGGGCTGAGGCTCAGAATAAAAAAGCAATCTTGTATAACAAAAATAGATTTTTGTCATTGAAAGGGTTTAGCATTTCCCCTGCCACTAGTTCTAATCAAGTCAGTAGAACTGCCACGTATAAGCAAAGGGGTATCAAATACGTTATAAATTCTCCTTCAGCATCTTCCTGATCTGTGGATGTTCACCCATATGGGTTAAGGGTCTCATTAGTTTTGAGGGCATTCTGGTTTTTTTTTTTAAATAAAAAATCAACCTAATTTCTATTAGGTTTGTGCTAGAGCTGTGCAGAACAGTTCAAACTGTTGTTCAAAACAACCTCTTAGTATTGCAATACAGCCTGAACCCAATACAGAGAAACTCCTATTTACCCGGCTTTGGCAAGGGGATTGATCAGATACTTGTTGCTCACTTGCTTCTGAACTTCACTCCCAGAGTCTGCAGGGGGAGGAGCAGCAAGTGGTAGGTGCAGTGTAGTTTGTGATTGCATTTTCAGTTGTAATTACTCACGCTGTCCTGACAGACTGCAGAAGTGCAGGCGAGGGACAGAAGAGAGGAGTGGCCTGCATGGGCCCAGCCCTTCCTCTTTTAGCAATCCAGTAAATGCAGGCTTTACTGGGTTAGATGAAGATTCTCATGAAAGACAAAGGAGCTGTAGAGGGCGCTGTTTCAGGCTGCTCTGCGCATCCTTCATTTGGGCAGCTCAGATTGTAAGACCGTTCAAACATCCTGAGCCACCTGTACGCTTAAGGCCACATCTTTTGTATTCCAAATAGATTAAGCAAACATGATTCACTATTTATAATCAGAAAGTATTTCTGCTACACTGTAAATAAATTTTTAAAATCACTTGTATTTTCAGTGCTTTACAGCATGAACATTTTTTAATCAGCAAAAATATGCATAGATCTATTTTGGGTTGTGAATCTGCCAGTCACGCTTTCACACAAACTAAACCAAGTTGGTTCTTGTTTTTAAGGATTGCTTCGTTTTTCTGTTTCTTTTTCAGTCAGGAGATTTAAAAGAAAAACATTGTAGACTTTTATAGTTTTCCTACTAAATTTTGGGTAATCCTGGCCTCGATGATTGGTTGAATCATTGGACTCAGCCATCCTTAGCTGTATTTCATGAAGTTACCTTCCTGTTCTGTTGAACGGGGAATAATTTCTGATACTTTATTGGGGTTCGTCTGTCCCTCTGCTACCTTTGCTTCTTTTTTTTAAGCATTTGTTTTTGCATTTATATCCTGCTGTTCTTTACGATAGGTTGAAGTGATGAAAATTATTCTTCTTAGTTCCATGTTACTCTCACAACTGCCGTAGGCTGAATTGGCCCAAGTATTATGTTTGTGAGAGTGCCTGGTAGAGTAAACTGCCTGGAAAGCAAAAGGTTGCTACTTTGGTCCCAAGAAGTAGGCAGTGGCAAACCACTTCTCTTCCAAGAAAACTACATAGGGGTGCCCATGCAGGCACCCAGGTAGTCAGTCAAGTGTGAATAAATTATGTCTGAGTAAAAGTAAGATGATCCAGTAGAGACAGAAGTTCTCCTGGATTTCAAAGCAAGAGGATTTTCCAGCTGTGTTACTGGGATCAAATGGGGGCCACTCTTTGAGGAAGAGTGAAGAAAAATAAAAGCAAATACCAGATGCCACATTATTAACATGCATACCTGCTATCTGAAATGAACCCTGCATGGTTACCTATGTGGTGAGAATGGATATTCATAACTGAATGTGTGTGGGTGTGTATTTTACTGGATGTTAATGAATGTCTACTACATATATGGATTTTGTAACTTTTCATGAATGGCCTTTATTCATGCACCTTACCGTATTTTCTGTCATTCTTTCCGTTGCCGGGGAGCAAACTTTGTGAATTTTTAAAATTCTGTCAGTTGAATTATACAAGTTGAAATACCATGACCATGATAGCATTCTATATTATGAAAACAGATTCCCCTCATCTTTTATCCTTGTAAATGGTGCTTTAAGCATTACATTCTGTTTACATACACACCTTAACGGCTGTGGTTTTAGATGTTTGTTTGCAGTGATGAAACTGTTTTCTGCTTAACCTGTAAGAGTTTGCCAGACACTGCAAGAAAAATCTTGCAGAACTTCTTTTGATAGTAAGCTTTCAAAATGGTTACAATCCTGCACATAGCAGGGGCTTAGACTTGTTGGCCTAAATGCCTCTTTCTGTTGTTCTATACTGAGAGTCATTCCTAGCTACTGAATGATAAATAACTGCGAATATATGGTATGATCAAGAACTGTTTACAATATTGTTCTTTAGATAGCTTGGTTAAATATAGGAGCCAAATTCCTCTTGCCTTACATGCATGCTTCAATGTTTCATTGGTCTCCTTGAAACCACTGCAAGAATATAGGCAATAGGATAAGCATTGCTTTTAAAATGCATTTAGCTTTACCATTTTTATAAACATAGGGCAACAATGTTTGGCTGTATGTTATATACTTGATTTTTAAAAACAACAACAGGAACTAACTTACTAGATCTAATACATAGGCATTGTTTTTAAAACATCTGCACTGCATTTTTTAATTTTGCTATTACTTGAAAAAATATGCAAGGTGGTTTGTCTAAAGCATGAAACCGTTACTGTTTATAAAAAAATTAAAAGTACTTTTACAATAAATATTGAGTTTTTGGCACAAGCTAAAGGTAGATGGATTTAGGGTGGTTTTGTTTGTTTCAAAAATATATTGTAATTGAGAGCAAACATTAAAACATACATGTACCCTATCAATTTAAAGGATAATAAAGATTCAAAATTATGTATTTGTTCAAAATACACCAAAGTCAATAAAGACAGAGTCTTGCAGTTGTATACTTTAGTGAATAAGACTTACATGCACCTTAAGAATTGAAGCAGTACATGTATTCTTGTAGCATTTACATAATTTGAAAGGGGAGATTTTATTATTACAGAGTATTAAAAAAATAGGTACCAGTACTTCAGCCACTGATCGTCATAGGCGGTGCTTTATCTCCACAGCCCCCTTGTACCCAAACAAAAATTGTGTTAATGAAGAACTTTGAAGGCTATCCCTTTCGTTCTGAGAAATTTACATTTTTTTTAATGGCTTTGCACTTTAGTTTATGAATTAAATCTCTTAACTATTAATGTCATTCTGTGTTAAAGCCACCTGAAGCATGGGAAGAACTACTGTTTTCCAGTTTATTGGGTAGTCCCAGCTGCAGTATTTGAAGAATAAAGTTCTGATTTCTGATGGAAGGGGGATTGACAGTTTTTTTTTAAAGTCTGTATGTTAAATTCATTGGTTCCTTCCCTTCACATGCTGACTATTTTCTCTGGCAACACCAAGATTTTGTTGTCTTCATGTACTACTTGTGCATGTCCACTATTTAGACTATTAAACTCACTCATTTTTATTTACATATACACCTGTTGTATACAAATCTCACTTCGGGAACTAATACGTTGACTAAGCCTTTTTACTTCTTTACTTTGATAATAAACACATCTGTAATTTTCTTTGCCCAGAATTATGTCAAAGTGGTCCAAAGGGAGTGGCAGCTATATGTCTGTGACAAAGGAAAAACAGTTACTGGAAAATGTCCTCCTTGCCTTTAGCTCATTGATACTGAATGTACATATTGGTCCTATAACCCTAACAAAGACAGTGTTTTTAGATGACATACAACTGATAGTCCTGGTTAGAAGAACCTAAGTGTGGATGTTGAACAGAAGGTTAACAAATGAATCTTGCAGTAAAAAAGTATGAATGAATGAACAGAATGCTGTTAATTAAATAAACTTCTTGTTACTGTTTGGAGTTTAATTGATTAGACAGATTCCAGTCACTCCATAGCTTGTATCAGATTTAGAAAGAAAAACAAACCTACTGAGGGGATACTTTTAATTTTGGTCCTAATGTGCAGAATGTATGTACCTGTATAAACATCAGGAATCAGTGCTACCATCATTATCTAGGTATGCATGCCTTTTTATCACCTGAACTTGCAGGCATCTGTAAATTGTGAATTTGCTTTGTAAATAAAGTTTTAACTATTTTAAATCCTTTCATGTAGCTTAAGTACAGTATATGGATCTGTTATCTCTAATGTTGGTTGTATGGCAGTTTGATTTCCATGACTATGTCATTCCTTAAAAAAGTAAAAATTTGGTTACATAAATTACTAGTTTTTACCATAACTAAAACATTTTTCTATTTTGATGAGGAAATGCACTTCAAACTATGCATATATGTTAAGATGACAGAGTTTGTTCAAACAGTATGTACCAATAACATAGGCACTTCCGACAGATGTGTTGTATTACTCGGTAATATACCCATCATTAACCCATTATTTTACAAAACACAGAAATATTAGGAGTATAGAGAACAACCTTTTTTTGGCCATGTCCCACCTGAGCATCTCTAAAATCCTGCTATCTCTCCCTCCCCGTGACATATAATTCTTATTATTCAAAAACAACTCCTATTCAGGCGGAGGAAACCTAAAAGGCCATGCAAAAAATTCACTGTTAATAAACTCATTCCTGAATTCCCCCCCCCCCCCCCGGTATGTGCTCCACTTTGGAAAGCACTACCATATATGAATCCATAACCTCTCATGCTTCAAAACTGAGCATCTCAAACTTATATTAAGGCTAGTATTACCGGCGCCAGCTGAGATTCACCCAAACATACCACCACTTATGTGAGATCAAGCTTTACCTGGCAACCCAGGGGAAAGTGTAATCAATCTCTCTGAGCTAATGCATTATTTTTAATTATATTTTTGAAGAGCAAATGTTAATGAATCATCCCATCTCCAAACCAGTTTAAATGAATTTAACAATAAAATAAGCACAAGGAATAGATGACATTAATATTAAATAATTTCTGGTGAACAAGATAACATACTATCTTCTGGTGTACTGGCACATTTAGAAACCACTGATGTAAGGCCTTTCCAGATACTTTATAAAGTCTGCATTGTGCCACTCTTGGAGTGTGAATTCTAGACTACAATTCTCATTTAGGACTTTTCAAGCTATTTACTTCAATAGCTTGAATGTCAATTCATCGGTCACCAGGGAAAACAAGCACTAAGATGTATATATATATATTAAAGTTGCAATCAGTACGCTATTTGAAGTGAAAAATGAAAAGTGCAGAAAGAGAGCCACCAAAACCAATAACTGGTGGGAAAACTTGCTCTGTTTTCCTCTTGGTTACTCACAGCAAACTGACAGCAAGTCCAAAGTAGCAAGGCAAGAGAGCACATTACCAACTGTAAGTGGCTTTTCAGTGTTACACAGACTGATGAGTTGTTTGTATACCAACTGCAACACTAGTGCCAGATACATACCTATTAGTGCTAATTCCTGGGAAGGGGTAAATGGCACCACCTTGGCTCCTTTAGTGTTCATGATGATTGGAACAGAAAGGGAACAAAATAGGACATGAATTGATGTGTTTTTCACTTTTAGAATGGCATAGATTGCAACAGATTCCTCACAAGTATCTGACCACATCAATGTGAATTTGACAGACCAATCAGCCAAATTTGTGATAAAATTTGGCTTTCTTCTGTATCTGGAAAGATCCATAGTGTATTCTGTACTCATGAAAGACGACAAACTTTTATACTAACTGTTAAGCACCTAACATCAAAGGACACGATGGTATTGGAGTCTTTAATGCTTCAAAGCCCTCTCACCACTGAAACAACCAGAGAGGATGGTACCCTGAGTATGTCCCGAAACCTCCAAAGCCAGCTCCCTACTGTTTATAGGATACTGAGGCAAATGGAAAAGAGGCCAAAGACCTCTGGTGACTTTTAACATTGAACTAAAGTTCAGCATATGTAGCCTGCCTTAGCAGTTGCACCCATTCAAAGGCCTTCCAAGGAATAGCTAAAATGCCCAGGGAGCCTTTCTGGTAGATATTCCTGAACTACAGCTCCCATCGTTCTATGACAGTACGTCCTTGGGGACCGGCACGGAATGATGGGAGTTGTAGTTCAGAAACATCAGGAGAAAAATTAGCTTTTATACCCCGCTTTTCTCACCCATTTAAGGGGACTCAAAAGCGCCTGACAACTTTTCTTCTCCCCACAACAGAACACCCATTGAGGTAGGTGTGGCTGTGAGAGCTCAAAAAGAGCTGTGGCTAGCCCAAGGTCACCCAGACGGCCTCGTGGAGGAGTGCGGATTCAAACCCACGCTGGTGACTACGAGATATGAATCCCGCACTCAAATCATAAGACCAAACTGGCAGGACTCAGTTGAGCACTCCCAGTCGTTTACCTCTTCAGATCCTTGGAAATACAACTCCCATCGGCCTTGTGAAGAGTAGCCAATAGTGAGGGGTGGTGGGAATTGTAGTTCTCGGAAGTCTGGGGGGGTGACCGTTGACTCTTCCTGCGATAAAAGCTAGCCGCTGAAAGGACATCCTCTATCCCGACTTGCCTTGCTTTCTGGGCCACGTCCCTCTCAGGGGCAGAGCGCCGCCGCCGCTCTAGCCGCCTGCGCTCCATGGCCACCCGGAGGTGTTATGGCAGCCGTTGAGGTGGCAGCCCAACCTGGGAAGGCTCTGCGGCTGCTGACTGAGAAGCCTGACCGGCGGCGGGGTCACTATGGCGGGCCTTTGAGTCGAAGAACCGCCCAGGAGCGGGCTTGTCTTCTTTAAGCCGACGGGCGAGCCTGCTTTGTGCCGGGAGGGAGCTCCAGGAGGGCCGGTTGTTGTTCTTTTCTCTGCCGCCGGTGTCTCTTGGCAGGGAGGATGGCGTCGTGGTTGGGCGGCCTGGGCGCAGGGCTTGGCCAGTCCCTGGTGGGGCAGGTAGGAGGCAGCTTGTCGACCCTCACGGGGCAGATCTCCAGCTTTACGAAGGACATGCTGTTGGAAGGCGCCGAGGAGGTGGGAGGTAAGGAGAGAGAAGGCGACAGGTGGAGCAGCGGGAGGGAAGGGGGGAAAGGTAGCCCAAGGATTGCACTAAGGGCTGCTGTATACCGAATGCCGGTTTTGTCCACTGCAGGTCGGTCACAGTGTGCCCTTCCTAGGCTGACCCTGCTTTGCCAATGGCCAGCCTCGCTGGGCATCATCAGGGCGTAAGAGGAGCCCTGCTGGATCTGGCCCAGCATTCTGTCTCACACAGCAGGATCCTTCAGTTGCTTTTGGGCGTCCCCAAGCAGAAGATAAAGGCAAACCCCTTAAGCTGTTCTTCAGTCCCTGCAAATTTAGAGGGCCTTCTTGTAGTTCCTTCCCTTTCAGAGGTACTATGCATAGGGACTTGTAGGAAGACCTTTTCTGTTGTGGCCCCTAAACTCTGGAACAGCCTCCCTCTTGAAGCTCGCCAGGCGCTTTCATTGTATAGTTTTCAGTGCCTGGTGAAAACATGCTCTTTTTACCCAGGCTTTTGCTTCTTAAACAGCTTCCTCAGGCTGCTATCCTGTTGGGAGCGAGGGAGGGTTTATGTTTTTAATTCTGTTCCATTATTCGATATGTTTTAATTTCATTGTAAGCTACCCTGGGACCATTTGGTGAAGGGTGGGATATAAATTTTCTAAATAATAATAAATGAAATGAAATGGACTTTAGAGGGATCCTGCGTTCCTCTCCAACCTTGAAGTGGTACCCAGGCATTAATCCCAGTAGCCATTAATGCACTTTTCCTATGAGTTCTAGTTCTCCAATACCTGGAATGCTATAATTTATTCACCAGTTGTTTACACTGCAGTGCAATTATGTAGTGTTTGGTGCAGGGTTTGCTTTGTCCTACCTGAAAGTGCTGGAGGGTGAATTTGGATGCTTTTGTATGTACAGCATTTGCTCTAGCACTGAGCTTCAATCCTAAAGGCAGTTGGCCATCTATCCTTTCAGATGCTCAATGCCTGTAAGGAGATTACAATCACAATACCACCCTCCTAATCATGTACTACAGCATCACCCTCCTAACTCTAATTCATAGAGTTTGTGTTTCTGATATTTGAAGAAAGTAAATAGGCGTTATGATGTATAACCATTGATGAGAAGGCAAAGAATCTGGAGAAAAGAGGGGAGATATCTGGATCTAGCATGGGCATAGGGGTTCCTTGGGAAATAAGTTTATCCTTCAGGTAAATGTTCAGGGAGGTTGTCCCAAAGTACCTGCAAGGGCTAGGAAGAGATAATGGAATATTTCCAGGTGGTGAAAGTAATGCAGGAGTTTCTAAAAAGCCTGATTGTCTTTGATATTTTATCTATGTATCATTCTTCCTTTTCAGAGTTTACATTGGCAATAAGTGCTACCAGTGAAATATATAAAAGCGTTAAGCAGAAGCATCCAAGCGTTAGGTTTAACAGTACCTTTTCTTAAAAGGCCCACTGAGATAGAAACTGTTTACTGGAAGAGAAACAGTAAAAACAATATATTTGCAGTCATCCCTTCTTAAATATTTTTCATACTATAAAAATTCGAGCTATGCACAGTTGGAAAATTGTAGTATCCCTTTTTATACATGGGTTCAGTGTTTCCCTTACACTTGGTTTAATCAGTCAAGTCAAAGAATGACTCCAAAAACATCCTGGAAATTTATTTTTATCTCAAGAACTGTTTTCCTGCATTTTACTGGGAAGAGGGTTCAGTGGTGTGGGATGGGGTCTGCGTGTAGTTTTGTGATTGACCACGTCAGACTGTTTGAGCTACTTGCTTATAGGACACATTTGTGTTGTTGCTATTCTGATTGATTGTGCTTGGAGTAGTTGTAACATGTTGCAGATCAAATACATGTTTGTTCTAAGTTGTGGCATTGCATTCCATGTGAGATTCTGCATGAAGCTGCTGTAATGTGAATCTTTGAATCTTGGCTGGTTTTCCAAAACAAATGATAGGAAGCTTGTGAACTACAGCTGGCTTAAACCTAAATAATTCACCATGTTTCTTAGGGCTGATGAGAGTTGTAAATCGACTGGCATCTGTGGAGGCACAGGTGTCTATATGAGCATATCCATGAAGTTTTCTTCACAGATATGGGTTTGCAATTACCTTCTTCTAGAGATGAGCTGAGGATCAAACATGCAACCCTCTGTATTCCAGGCAGTTAAAGAAATACATTTAAATAAGAATAGAAGAGTTAAGGAACATAATATGAAATTATTCCATTGGTGGTCCTGGACTCTAGCTCAGCTTTCACACATGGTGCCTAATGTACCATCAAGATACATCTGTGTGAGTTGAAAGGGACATATATCCATATGTGGTGGCTGTGCCCTGAGATTATAACATTTTGGAAAGCAGTATTAAGGGCGATACAAGGAACGCCACTATATTTATCCAGTACTATGTCTCCTGCAAAGGTCAAAGCATCCCAGAAAACTGTACATATGTTGGCAACCAACTTTTGTGGATGGGATTGGCAAAAATTGCATGGGGATAGAGGGATAAGACAAAAAGGAATATAGAACATTGGTACAAATGTATTGTTGACCAGTATGAATTTGATCTCTCTAGACAACAGTGGATTCAATTTATGGACAAACAGATGAGAATTTTGATATAAGAGGAATGGAAAGAAATATCATTATTTGCAGAAAGAGACAATGCACCACCTTTTTTGAAAGAAGGGACTAGGAAGGTGGAAGCATATTTTGTTTAAATGGCAATAAAATATCTGCCTATGAGAAGGGAGGGAGTAGGGGGAGAATTTGGGGCTTTTTGTTTTCTGTACTGTTTCATTAAAATTCAATAAAATTTTATTTTAAATTTTTTTAAGCAAATTTCCTATATTGGTAACAGCAAATCATGATTACTTGAAAATGGAAGCAAAATGCCTGAAATTTCATAGCACTGCTCACGTTAGAGAAACATAAAAGCTAATATGTGTAAAACTCCATAAATCCAGACAGGATTCTTGTGCTCCTTAATTTCTGGACAAATGTCCACATTTTGTCCTCAGTAGATGTCATTTATTCAGTAGGTGTTTGGTCCTGATATGCCCTGCATATATACAGTTTTGTTGTCTTTCAATACACATACAGAAAGCTTTTCTTTGAGAAAGATGGATGAATTATTTTATGTAGTTGGCAATTCCACAACTGCTGGTTCTCGGGACAGAGTTCCAGAGAATGATCCCTAGTTACTTTTTGTGATATTTTTAAATAATTGTCTGCTATAGATGAAAGAATCCTCCAATGGGTTGCATTCCCATTTATTGCATTTAAGACTATGTACATAGGACTTGCAGTTACTGTACTTTACTGATATTGTACAGTACAAGTAACATGTTATTTTAAAAGATTTTATCCCATTTCCATAGATGTCTTTTGATAGTTGAATTTTATTAGTTATTCACTTTAATGCTACGTTAACTTTAACTGTTTTCTTTTAATGAAAACTAGTACAGATCATTGTAGATTTTTAATGCTACCATGAAGCAGATTATATGGATTAAATAAGCATTTCTAGACTTTTTTATGATGCAGCAGGATATCATTTTGCAGCAAATCTATACATTTGACAGTAGATGGAAATTTTGATAGAGGAAGAAAATACCATTTCCTCCAAGATCCAAGTTAAGCATTTCTAGAAAAGCTTTGCCTAATTTGTTTTTCAGTTTTGTGCATTTTTCCTTGTGTATTGTGGTTGTCTTCTTCAGGAAAGAATTGTGCCAAGTCACATTATTAGCTTGTTTTTTCACGCACATTGTTACAGTGGCTTTCTGTTTTATAATTTACAGTTGATTTATTCTGTCTAGAAAGGCTTAGAAGATTTCTAGGACACATTGTCTATGCCTGATTCAGGTTTCATGAAATTATTTGCTATGATAGCCAAGTAATAGGTGACAAAGAAGGAAGCATTAGATTTAAAACAGTTGCTTTGTTTCCATATTCCTCTGTTCTTCTAAAAAAATATTTTGATTCAGATTTTTTTTTTGTATGTGCATGTGTCATTCTTTAAGCAGGTCAGTGGTCAGTAATGACAGCCTATTTTGCAACTGGCTATGATCAACATTCAGTTACATTCTCTACTTCAGTTACAGATGAAATGTGTAGTTTACTTAAAGTAAATATTTCTATAGCTGTCCTTAATGTATAAGAAAATGGGTACTTCATGCATCAAAGGCTTGTTACAGCTTGTTCACATCACAGTAAGCTCTAATTCTTATCTTTCAGCAGGCCAGTTTCCACATACATAAGTATATATGGAATATACTTCAATCTTAACAAGATGTGCTTCAGTCAGGCACATCAGGGCCAAAAATCCAAATTATGTCTACAAACTGATGCAACACACCAGGAAAGGGATCTCGGGGTTCTGGTGGACAGTTCAATGAAGGTGTCAACCCAGTGCGTGGCAGCAGCAGAAAAAGCTAATTCAATGTGGGGAATAATTAGGAAAGGAATAGAAAATGAGTCAGCAGGTGTCATTTTGCCTCTTTATAAATCTATGGTGAGGCCACATTTAGAATATTGTGTACAATTCTGGTCACCACACCTTAAAAAGGATATTGTGGAACTAGAGAAGGGGCAGAAAAGGGCAACCAGAATGATTAAGGGTCTGGAACACCTCCCTTACGAAATCAGGCCACAACGTCCAGGCCTCTTCAGTCTGGAGAGACAGTATTTAAGAGGGCCCCTGATTGAAGTATATAAAATTAGGCATGGTATAGAAAAGGTGGATAGAGAATATTTCTTTATCACACAACATTAGAACTAGGGGGCACTCTATGAAGCTGGTGGGTAGGAGAGTCGGATCCGACAAGGGGAAGTATTTCTTCACCCAGAGGGTCATCGGTTTATGGAATTTGATGCCAGAAGAGGTGGTGACAGCTACCAGTCTAGATGGCTTTAAGGAGGGGTTAGAAAAATTTATGGATGACAGATGTATCAGTGACTACTAGAATAAATGCCTAGGTCCATCTTTCAGGCTGGGGGGGAAGCAGGATGCTTGTAAGATCATTTGCTGGGATTCGAGAGCAGGCAAAGGTTTGTCCTAGTCTCTGCTTGAGATGCCCATGAGCATTTGGTGGGCCACTGTGTGTGACGGGACTCTGGACTAGATGGGCTGTGGCCTAATCCAGCAGGGCTTCTCTTATGTTCTTATTTGTTGTTCAGGCTTCTCTATTAAAATGACAAGACAACTTCTTCTGGGCTTTTTAACTAATAAATTATAATAGTTAAGAAGTGAACATGCGGGCTTTATAATAATAGACTTGTACAGGAATTACTCTTAACTATTCTGTGTACTGTGGTATGTCGCTTTAATCCTAGGTAACATGCAAAATCCACAGTAGCATGCTTTAAAATGTTAATTTAGTCCCATCCCTAGAGATCTCCTTTTCAAGGACACTTGCAATGAACTTGAGTGTCAGCTCACAGGCAGAATGACAAGGGCATAGGCTGGTTCTGAAAACAAGTTAACTCAAAGCCACTTTATGCTTTATATTCTTGCTTGCGTATTAAAAATATGATTTCAGTACTGAGAAGTTATACTCAACCTCAGTTTATTCTTCATGTAAGACAGACTTGGCTAATATGTCTCCAAGTTGTTGGACTCCCATCCTCTGTAATCCTCTGTGTGGGAAATAGTTTGGTGACGAATCTCTAGTCCAGCAAGGGAGAAGGCTAGTCAATGTATAATTAGGATGTTTTAAAGACCCTTTAGGCCAGTGGTTCTCAACCTGTTGGTCGCGACCCCTTTGCAGGTTGATCTACTCTTTCACAAGGGTCATTAGGAAGTAGTAATAATTTTATGGTTGGGAGTTAGGGTTAAGGTTAGGTTAGGGGTCACCCCAACATGAGGAACTGTATTAAAGGGTCGTGGCATTAGGAAGGTGGAGAACCACCACTTTAGGCTTTTAAGACCCTTAGACTGAACACCCCAAATTACCTGTTAACTAGTTTATCCTGGCACCTGTTGGTTAAGAACTTGCAATCAGCAGATAAAGCACTGCTAGCCATCCCTCTGACACGCACTGCGTCTTCCAGGTTATGGTCATTCCAGGATCCAGTCCCACGGCTTTGGAATTCCCTAACGGTAGAGCTTAGGTTAGAAACAGATTTACTCCTTTTTTGGAAGGGTTTAAAACCTTTCCTTTTTATCTGTTCAGGATGAGTATTAAACCTGAGCTTTTATTAAGATATATATATTTTAAATCTCAGTATTGCTTTTGTTTATAAGGATTTTAAATGGCCTATGATTGTATAACATTGCCTATAGGGGTTTTCTATTTTGTACTGTTCTTTGGTGGAAAGGGCACTATAAATAAACACAGTTATTATTATTATTTTCCAGTTCTTCTAACAGAGTGTCCTGGATATTAGTAGTGGTTCACATTAGAAATAAGACTTAGTTCACCCTTGTAAGTGCACTTTTTTATTTTCAGCGTCAAATATAAGGAAACATTGTACTATGATCTGTTTCATTGTGTGGTGTTAACATCTGAATACATTTGTAATGAAAAGCAGTAGAAAACATATTCAACATCCAAGTTTATTTTACTGGAAAACTCAGCACAGCAGCCCTGAGCAAGTTTATTTTATGGTGTTAAAGTGTCATATGGATTCTCATGGCTAAGAGTTCTGTATTATCTTTAATGAATAATGTCTGGCACGCTTCCTATTTCATCTCCATAAACTACAGTAATCTCCTAATGGAATTCAAGGGGCAGACCACATGCTAATTGTTGAAATAACACAGGCACAAATTGATTTATATCACATTGGAATGATGTAAGGAGGAAGACGGGTAAGACTGGATGTCACATTAAAAAAAAGTTTACCTTGTCCAAGATAAGGCTGTTCTTGCTGTACATTCAGAAGGCAAAGTCCAGATGTTGTGTTGAAGTGTGACGTGACATTGAGAATCCACAGATTTTACAGTTTTTTAAACAGATTACTATAGAGAGGGAAGCAAAGCATTGCAGCTGTCAGAAATGGACATATCTTCATAGTGACATTATTTGCCAGCTTTTTCAAGGTTATACTTTCTGTATCAGTGATATTTGCCTGCTAATTAACACACTTAAACCTTTAGGCATCATTTCATGCCTGGGTCACTTTTAAAACAATTTCCGCATTTCTGATCACATATCAACAATGTCCACTTGAATTTATGGCCATAGCCCATCCAGTTCAACATCCTGTCTTACACAGTAGCCACCAATTGCTTCTGGGTATTCTCAAGCAGAAGACAAAGGTAGAACTTTTTGACTCCTTGCAGATGGCCTTTAGAGACATCCTGGTTGTTTCTCCAACCTAGAGATGATACCTAGACATCAGTTCAACTAGCCATTAATACACCTGCCTACACGGATCTGTCTAACCCTTTCTTGAAACTATCCAGGCTGGTAGCTGGGTGAAAAAAAATACTTCCCCTCGTCAATCTTAATAAGATAAATAGTCCTACTGAAGCTTATCTACCGGTAGTTACAATGTTCTCTAAGGATCAGCCATTTGTGTTCCAGAAAGGAGAAAATCCTGTGGTTTAAATATAACCTTTTAGAATTTCTGGCCAAATTGGCCCTGTGGGCAATTTTTTGAAGAAACTGATAAATATTTTCCCACCAGTCTGGGCAGAACAGTGAGAGCAGCATGACAAGCGCAGGAGGGCAGCTCAAATGTGATTGGCTGCCTCAACCCACATGACAGCGCACGCCGACTCAGCTCTTGCAGCTTCCAATGGGAAGCTATGGAGCTGCTTTTCAAGTTGGGACAGCCGGTAATCGCTGTGCAGCAGGTAAATTGCACTTTTACCTTTAATTACAGATTTATTCCGCAACCCTGGTCAGTAAAAGTTTTTTAAATTGATCCTGATTTTAAATTCATTTTGAAAAGGGCCCAAGCGGGGTTCTCTGGCACGAACATATAATTTACAGGCAAACACATAACGAGCTTTGTCTTGCAGTTATGAGTTTCCAGATACATTGAGTCTTGGAGTAGCCTGGTAGCAACTATACTTCAACAAAGAAATGTCCTACAGGACTGGACCCATGGTCTGTCTAGTGCAGCTATCTGTTCTTATAATGACCGACTAGCTGCAAAGAGAAGCCCACTAGCACACAGCTTGCTCTGCTTGCAGTCTCCCAGCAGCTGGAGCCATGTCATCTCCTGCATACTATCCGGCATAGTGTAGAGACAATTAAACAAGGAGGATGTCACCCTAAACACTTAGTGTCAGAACATTTAGAAGAGGCAAAAGACGTATTTCTTCAGACACTGTCATTAAACTACAGAATCTGCCAACACAGCTTTAGTGGTTTCAAAGGTAGACAACCCTATGGGGACAGGGCAATAAATGTTCAATAATCATAATGACTGTATACCATCCATAATACTGAATGTCCAAAGGCTATTTGCTAGGGATCATAAATGCGGACAATGACAGTGTTCCTATCTCTTTTGTGACCATCTGTATGGCCCTAGTGCAAACAGGCTCCTGGCCAAATGGACTGACATTCTAAGACAGAAGAACATAACCCGCATTCTCATTACATATTACTCTTTCACTAAGAGCCTTCTTAAAGTCACTTTGAAAGAGTCACAGTCCATTTGATATAACAATTAAAACTTAAAAACTCCACACTTTAACTTCAAATTTTCTTTATATTGTGCAGCGAGTGTCCTTAGATCAGCATTAAGGTAAGTGCGCAGCAGTGATTGGATAATGCGACGCCCTGACGATGCATCGATTGTCTTGTGTGACACCCTGACCACAACTGCGCATTCTGCTGTGCAGTATAAACAAGTCTGGACGCAGCCCAGTTTGTTGCAGAAAGAGTGGCCATTTATGCTCTGAAAGTTGCCCATGTATCTCAAATAGATTAAATTGTCCTCTGAATTTATTGCCTCTAGGGATATGCAGTCTATATTACTGGATTTTATTTGCTTGAACCTAATTTTATCTTGCAAAGGGAGTAGATTAATTAATGAAAATCTCTTAAATAATTAATTACAAGGCTATTTGAATTGTCTTGAGTTATTACTTATTAATATAGTTTCACAAACGTAAATAATATGCTGATGTTAGAATTTGGTTTATTTATTTCTCTTCCCCATTATGTTTAGCTTCTGCCACAGACTTTCCTATATCCAGTTCTGGCCTGAGGGATATTGAAAATGCTCATGCAACATTGAAATCAGAGGTAAAACATTAACTACATATATATCTGTTTTTTCATAAGCGTATTTTCAGGGAGAAATCCAAAATCTCTCTTCCAGTCTTCTTTGCACTCATTTTATTTACGTATTTATTAATATCCAGAGGTCTCTGGGTGGGTTATAGTAAAAGTATAGAAACTCAATTAAAAATTACTTTGTTAAAACAGTAAATAAGTCTGAGGGAGGGAAGGAAACTCTTTTTCAGCTAAAGGCTAGGAGAAAGAGGTGCATCTTCCTCAGCCAAGATGAAGGTGCCATGTGTCACAGGATCTTAAGTCCCTGAAACTGGGAGGAACCCTGTCCTCAATGGCGTTGTAAGGCCCTACAAGGGCCAGGTGTGAAGTCTGGGACTGATCTTGGAGTCTGTGCTGAGCCTACTTCCAGCTCTGGCTGGTTCTCCAGCTACAGCCCCTTCAACAGAGATGATCTGGCCACATTAACTGATTCGAATATGCTGTACATGGGGCTGCCCTTGAGTATGGTTTGGAAGCTACAGGTAGAGCAGAATACAGCATCTAGACTGCTGACTGGAATATCAGTCTTAAAAGAGCTGGACTGGCTGCTAGTCTGTTATTGAGCTGAATTCAAGGCGTTTACCTTAACCGATAAGGTCCTGAATGGCTTGCAATAAGATCTGCAGGGAATGCCCTCCTCGTTGTACCACCATCTTCAATTGCAAAAGGGGTAGGCACCAAGATAGGAGCTTTTCAGTGGTGACCCCCAAACTAAAGAATAGTCTTCTGCCTGAGGTGTGCCCAGCACCTTCACTTTACATGTTCAGGAGATCAGTGAAGATGGATCTTTTACCCTTCCTTCTCCACTTTCAGGCACCGTTACTGTTTTTAGTGTGTTCATTTTACATTTTGCTTTTAGTGCTGTATCCTGCCCTGAGACCTGACTTTGTAATAGTTCAGGGCACAAGGAAGCTGCAATTAGGGAGGGATGAAAAGCCCCACTGCACACAAGTAGATGCCCTTTACTGCAGATGGCTGTTATTGGAACTCACCCTCTTTATGAATTTTTTAAATGAGGATTAAATTTACTTTTCTCCACAGAATGAGAGACTGAAAAAGCTATGTAATGATCTGGAGGAAAAGCACGAAGCAGCAGAGCTTCAAATAAAGCAACAGTCAATAGAATATCGGAATCAGTTACAGCAAAAAGAGGTACAAAATGGCATGGAGAATGGTACTTGGCAGCATAGACTTTATTTTAAAAAATTATCTCAATGGATGTGTACATATGAATCTCAGTGATTTTCTTTTTTACTGAATCAAAGTAGCTTTTTCTCCTGAGTCAGCCTGCCATTTGTCAGCTATAAAAACTTTTCAGCTCGTCATATTTGCTGAAACGGCAAAGTTGATTATGTTTTACTAGAATAATGTGAAGATTTTTGAAATTAGAATAATAAGTAATCTTGAAGTACTTCAGATAGATTAATGGAGTTTGGCTAGAAAACTAAAATATAGAAGCATGATATGAACATCATTTTAGAGGGAAGAGTTTTCCTTCTCCAGTTGTCACTGGATTATGACATTTACTTGTTTAATTTCATGCCCTTGTGACTCGTATTACAAGTTTGCCATGATAGAAAACCAGCCTGGGCGTGTGCATACTGTTCTCTAAGGAGAAGGAATAGCAGTTCATGGTTTCTTTGTTTTTAAAATTTTATTTTCTAATAAAGCAAAATAATAAATTCTAAAGTAAGAGTAACACCCCATCCACTGCATTCAACTCCACTCCAGAACCAGCTTTCAAATAATATGCTTCTTCACAAAACACTCTTTAGAAACCTGACTGTATAATCATCCACGTGATATATGTAGTAATAATCTTTTATTATGGTACGAGTATGATGAAGTATAAAATCATCAGGATAGATAAGCTTCTGGAGGATCTAGATAAAAATGTGTTAGTATGCTATACAATTTATTATGGCAAACCCACAGATTATTTCAAAGAGGAATTGTAAAGAGGCCCACCTAATATGACATAACTATTGAACTGCGTATAAAAGATCTTTCCTATTTAATTATTTGTATCCTCACTGAAGTCTCTTTTCTGAATTGGAGTTCTTTTATTCCTGGCAATTTATTTAATCTAAGATGATCTTTGGAGAATGCCTTTTCCTCCTTAACAAAATTGCGCACTTTATTCTGTCTGTTTAGGTGGAAATCAGCCACCTTAAGGCTAGGCAGAACGCACTGCAGGAGCAACTGCAGGAGGTACAATTGGCTGCTCAGTCGACTCATTCAGGAGCTGCTGTCTCTTCATCAAGCCCTGCATCTCCTCTGATTAGACCCAATTCTGCTGGTTTTCAAGGAGATGACATGGACTTTGGAGATGTAATCTGGTCCCAGCAAGAGATAAACAGGTTGTCCAACCAAGTTTCAAGACTTGAATCTGAAGTAGGTCATTGGAAGCGGATTGCCCAGGTGGGTTATTTTCCTCATTATTTATTACACAGTATTTATATTTTGCCCTTCACCTCAAGGTCTCAGAGCAGTTCACAGTATTTATTAAAGCATCAAAAACTGTTGACCATAGCAGGCAGTATTTCACAAGCCTGGCTTGTCTCTCTGCTGTTCAAGAGCTCTCTTCCCCAGCCCCCGGTCGTCCCAGGTGTGGCTGCCTGGTCCCAGCAGCTGGCTGATGTTCCTCCAGGGTGACAGGCATAGCTGACAATAGGTTACAGAAGGCGGCAGTTTCCAGGCCAGCTGGTCTAACTTGTCTTGCTGCTGTTCAAAGGCTGCCACCGACAACCTAAATTTATAATGAGATTTTCAGGTGAACTAATAGGAAGATACCCAGAACATTCCCTACAACCAAAGATACTATGTATGTGGTGCTATCATCCCAGAAGATCTGATTCACTTTTTCTTTGAATTTTGTTTATACTGTAACATCAGGGATTGTTATCTTACCTCCCTCATAATCAACAACCAAAATAAAACTGCATTTATTGCTCAGGTGACAAGACAAGTACACAACCTTCAGAGTTGCACTGTTCATTCTGAAGGCTATGAAGATTAGAGACAAGCACCATAATCCTGGTGGTGGAGTGTGATAAGTGGGATGTCGTTCTTTTATCTTTCTTTCCCCTTCCCTTTTTATGTCTTCTAACATAATATATGGTTTTGTACTAATATTTGATAAGGTCTCAATGACTAATCAATAAAGTCTTGTTGTAATAAAAAGATGCTTAATGAACAGTCCTTGAATTTGGACTTGAAATTCTGATTCTGGTTTATTTAATTAGATAGTGATGATTCCTCTGCTTTTGTAAAAAAACTGGGCTATTTTTATTAGTGAAACTTATGTAAATTAGCATAAGAATGTAACAGGACCCCTGCTGGATCTGGCTACAGCCCATCTAGTCCAGAGGCCTACCAATTGCTTCTGGGCATCGTAAGCCAGAGACAAAGGCAGATTCTTCACCTGCACTCAATTCCCTGCAAATGCCCTTTAGAGGCATCTTGCTTGTCTCTCCAAGTCTGGAGGCAGTATCTAGAAATCACAGAAGCGTGATAGCAGTGGTGTTTCTGGCCCAACTGTTTTCTCAAGATTGAGTTCAGCTCTATGCTTTTTCTGATTTATAAATCTCCGTAGAAGCACATTTGCTTTGTTGAAGCTCTCAGATGTTTTGGACATAGATAAAACTAACATTGAAGCTTACATTTAGGCTTGGCTCTTTTGCCTTTTGATAAAAGAAATTAAGTGTTAAGCAGTTGTAAAGATAACATTTTTTACCTGAACATAAGTAGATATTCTTTTCTTAAAAGCATGCATGTTTGAAATGAGGCCTTTCTAATAATCTGTCTATCTTATGATTGACTGGTAAATTCTGATCGTTAAGTACACTCAATGGCAGTTAAACTGTTAATGTGGATGTGTATTCTTCTGGTTTATTGAGCTACACTAATTTTCTAGGCCAGTCCCAATGCTTTTCTGAGCAAAAATGAAAGCACTGGCAAGCTTTTGTTACTGATGCTAAATGGCGCTTCATCCTGACTCAGCATACAACACCTTATTGTAATGCTATCTAGCATCAGCAAAAAATGCTTGGTAGCATCTTCATTTTCACTCTTGTTCCATTGCTGTCATTCTGCAAAGCTTCATCCCCAGTGAAAACTTTCTTTAAGAAAAAAACAGTGGGGAAGAGGACATTCCTTGCCTATGCCTAATATTTATCTGTAGAAATTTACAGCAGGGAGGGGGTTGCTCCTGCATGTCATTTTTAAAAAAGATCTGTTGCTTTTGAATAGGTTTCAGCATTTTCAAACAGAGTTTTCTCCTTCCTTAGTTCTCCAAACCTCAAGGAACCAGTGATACAGATCCAAATGAAATCTGCAAGCTGCAAAATATTATTAAGGCAAGAATAACTTTGTAATAAATTCCTCTGTGTGAAATTGTTTTAATTGTTTTTGTTACACAATGTGAAAGTTATTCCTGTAGCCCTTCTAGCTGTTGAAAAGAAAAAAAACCATGCTGACAAATTTAGAATAGCAAATTTTCAGGTACAATCCAGTGAATTATCATCTTTTGTGTTACTAAGGAGTATGTAATTATTTTTGTCATTCTTTAAATAATTAGTATATTTAATATAAATTAAATTATAATCTGCTGCACTCTTTCAGCAACATATTCAAGCTTTTGAGTATTATGAATTTGTAGCATTCATCAGCAGAGTTAAAACACTTTAAATATGCGCTTTAGGAATTGAAGCAAAACTTGAGTCAAGAAATAGATGAGCATCAGCATGAACTTTCAGTATTACAAGATGCACATCGCCAGAAATTAGCAGAAATAAGCCGACGTCACAGAGAGGAACTGGGTGAATATGAGGAACGAATAGAAGAACTTGAAGATCAGCTCCAGAAAGGTCTTGCTTGTTTTTTCATTATGTATTTTTAAAAAATGTTTTTAACCTGTTAGTGTTCAACCTGGTTTTTAAAGAATATGAAATAGGTACAATTATTGGATTTTTCTGATCTACAAGACAAGGTGCAGTGCAACAGAACACAAGAATGGAAAGGATAGATAAAAGACGAGGCAGATTTGGTGACTTTTGCACATTGGTAGCTTGAAGGAGAAGAAATTTTCCCACTACATCCAAAATTGTCAGATCTTATGTTTGATTTGCAAAATGAACATATTAAGTAGAAGTGGACTCTTCAAATGTGAGTTGTTATAGTGTTGAAGTTTATTATTTGAATTTCCTGAAACAAATACAGACAGTATTGCTGTTATTGTTGTTGTTATTGTTGTTGTTACTATTACTACTACTGTGTTGATGTGTATACGTGTATTTTACATATTGGTGCAGTTGGTGACATTTCTTCTGAAGATGGCCTACAAAAAACTGTGCCTGATTCTACAACATCACAACTAAAGGACTTGCAAGACAAAGTACAAGAGCTAAACCAACAGTTGTCTTCAGCATCAGAAGAAAAGAATCTTCTCCTTAAAGAACTTGATTTGGTAAAATCTGAAAGCACGGAACTAGCACAAGAGTATGGAAAATTAAAAACTGAATTCAGTAATTTCCAAGCATCTGTCCTTGAAGAACAGAAAATTTCAAAAGCTCAGTTTGAAGATCCTAATTCAACAGAAACATTACAGGCAGAAGTGATTCGACTACAACAAGTAGTACTTGGTATGTACTAGGAATTTAGGGTTCTCCTCTGTCTGGTTTTAGCTTGAAGGACGTTTGGGGAAAACTTGTACTGCATCCCAGTGATGGGGATTTGAAGCACCCTAAAGATTAGAGCATTTTTTCCACCTCCCAGAAGCAGGGAGGTGTATGGGGAAAAAAACCTGCATGTTGTTTTGCTGTTGAAAATCAGTTTGTTTCATTATCAGATTGTTGAATGGAAAAAACACTAATTTTTCATTCATTTTTGAACTTTTTGCAAAAGCCATTTTTTTTCCATTGAAAAAAGCCTTTTTCGTGACCCAAAACACAGTGAAACATAAAAGTTCAATCAGATTGTTCATTTCTGCAAGGGAGAAATGGGTTTGTTTCAACTAAAGGTTTGGATATGCAAAAAAACCCACATTTTCATTTCAATGCAAGTATTTGCTAATACAAAATCTGGAAATTTGTGAATGTGAATAGAATTTTTCATGTCCCTACCCACAGTCTGCACTATGTCTCACCCTCTTTAAAGCCGGAGGATCAAAGTTCCTCAACTTTGAAACTGCCACAAGGTCATCTTAGTCATTGTACCAGAAATGGACCTTAAAATCAGTCATTGTTAACACAACAGTTAAAGATGTCTATTGGACCATGGGCCAAGTAGGTCATTCACTTGTTTCCTGTGTATCTGCATAGCAGTAGCACAAGCACCTGAGTGTTTTCCTGCTCTGTGGAAGGATGTCTCTTTAGACACTTGCATGCCTGATGGCACTGCTGGTTCACCCATCAGATTGCGACCAAGTGCTTTCTTTTGAATGTGTGGATGCAGCCATTCCTCAGTCAATTCTGCACCTGAGAAGAGTTGGCTCTTTGAACCCCAGCAACAAAGTCTACATCCACACAGATGACAGAAACCACCCAGTGGAGGCCTGAGGGACATGGCTTCTGTACACCAAGAATATCACTTTATAGAATACTGTTTCATAAGCTGATCAGTCCCACAAAAAAGAAAAGTACTTTACATTCTTACCTATGAAAATAAACACCTCTTGGAATTTTCATATGAAGAAGTATTAGTTATTATGATGAACTCTATTACATTTGTATTTTTCTACTAATTTATTTTATTAATGAAAAATATTCAATAGTGTCTTGATTATCTCAGTTTTGAGTTGCTGCTACAGAAACAAAGAAGTTCATTAAGATGTTGCTTTAGCATTTACTAGGAGTGGGAGGTTTGTGGGATATCTTTGGAGGAGTTCTGAAACTGCTTGTTTTACATGAGCCTATTAAGAGCAAAATCAGCAATAAGAAATGAAGAAAGCAAGATTTGGAAAGTGTTTCTTGTTGGCACTGATGTGGTCAGAGGCCATATTAAAGTTGTTAAACTGGTTCAGGTTGCTGAGTCAATTTGAACCCTAAGTACTCCAGTAACTGTTTCTAGCACCATCAAGAAACTCATGTCAAATCTTGTTTTCTTCATTGATTTTATGTTAGTTTCACTTTTAATGAGCGCTCACTACCAAGAATCTCAACTATTATGTTTTTTGTGTTGCAAATCATCACACTTCCCTACTATTGGCAGTAATTAAGTTATTTTTTACACTAGCAGGTACTTGATATATGTTATTTTACCTTTGTATTTGTGTTCCTGCCTTTGATGATTTGGTTTGCTGTATATTGACCATTTTCCCCCTTCTTCCACAAATTGTTGTCTGTTCTACAGATGCAGAAAATGAAATTACGAGACTGAAAACATTAGCTCAGGTAAACTGCCCAATATGTTCAAGCAAAACCAACATTCAATCAACCAAAAACTTAAATAAAAATATTCCTAACTACTTTGTACCTTGTGGATTGAGCTTTTGATTTTGAGGCAAATTTCTCAGGAACGTTTCTTAAGTAAAGATTAAACTGCTAGATAATTTATACAGATACCACACATTGAATGAAGCTCTTGCACAATGAAGCCTTGTTTTCTGTATTTTGGTTTCAAAATTTACAAGCAATGCAAATAAAGTGTTTTTAATAGCTTTATATTCACACTTACAGTTAAATTCATCTTATCCTATTAAATTTAGGGTCTTTTTTTCTATCCAAATAAAGGAAGGATTTCAGAAAGAAGAGGGAAGTTTAGAATTGAAGTCTGAAAATGGTGCTGGTGACAGACAAATTTTAGAGTTAAATCAATTACGACAAGAGTTGGAAAGGACTCGCCGTGAACTGAATGAAAGCGTTGCTGAGAGAGAAACCTTGAGAGCAGAACTAGAAGAACTGGATAGGCAAAACCAGGAAGCTACTCAGGTACTACATGATGAATATGGAGAAGTGGTGTATGCAAGTCCCAAAGTCACTTATGGTAGGCTAGAAGGATTTTACCTAGTTTGTAAGTTATACTGCTCACCTGCACTCCTACAGAGCTACTTCAGAACTAAGCAATTACTATATGCAAGTTAATTTCTAATCAACCAAGATAATGACAGTGCTACTATGAATTATCTGACTTTAACATTTTATACTTCTGCAGGGCACAGATCGAGATACATATTACTTTTTTAATATGTTTGTGCTGCCCCCATTGGGACCAGAGAGTAGAGTTCCATTATGTATTAGAAGGTAGAAATCATGTACTGTTTAAGAACAGAACCCCCAATTTTTAATGTGAAAGGACTTTCCTCTACTTGCTCTCTTGAACCTGAGGAGAGGAGATGATTCTCCTTTCAGAGGAGAGGTTGGGAAGATATATTTGAACTTTAAATAAAAGGCTGAGATATTTTGAAGTGTAAAAGGAGAAGCCAAGATATAGTTCTTTCAGTTATTGTTGTTATGTGGTTTAAGTCAATAGAGAGTTCATATCATCTCATCTAGCTGTTGATGACTACTGCCAAGGGAAACGAAGAAGAAGTTGGCTTTTCTACCCCGCTTTCTCACCAATTTAAGGAGACTCAAAGCAGCTGACAAAGTTTTATATTCTTCTGCCCAGAACAGAACACCCTGTGAGGTAGGTGGGGTTGTGAGAGCTCAAACTAGCCCAAGGTCACTCAGCTGGCTTCACGGAGGAGAGCAGAATCAAACCCGATATTCCCAGATAAGAGCCAGCTCTCTAACCACTAGACCAAGGCTAAAGAGCAAGTTCAAGAGTCATTTCTGAGGCAGAACATTTTTATCATTGGTTTTAATGCTGTTCCCTGTCCTGAGTCCTTTTGGTATAGGGCAGGATAAAAATGTCGATCATAAACAAACAAACAAACAAACAAACAAACAAATAAATAAATAAAGCATTCCTGCAACTTAAAGGGGACCTTTGTCCTGCTCTTATGTGATAATGCCCAGTCCTAAATTCTTGAATAACACTGTGAACAGCTTCTTTTTAACCTCTGGTAGCAAAATAGGTACTGGTACATAATAAAAGTACAATTGTTCCTTACGGGAAAGAGAAAATGGAAACAGTCCTTGTAATAATAAAGAGACAAATTAAGGCTTGCTATTGTTATTCCCCAGTAAGTAATTAACTATAACTTTGCTACTGTGGGATTGTGCCACTATAAACATGTAGATCCTGAAACTTCTTTTTTCTGGGATTTTTTTTTGTGCTAATTTCATTTATTCTAAAGAGCTAAAGCTAAGTGTTGAATGTGTTTTTTTCTGTGACAAGGAAACTAGTATTAGAAAGTATATCTTGAAGTACAATATCTAAATTTACACTAGGTGGATTAGAACACAAGTTAATAAATCCTGTGTTCTAAACCCAGTTTAGTTGTCCTAAAGAACAGTTTTACAGCACTGCTCTGTTTCCATGGCCCCGATGCTGGCTTTTTAAAGCCAAAAGCATGGAATGCAGACCATTATATAGAAGGGTACCAGGTGGTCTAGTGTTTAAGGAGCTGGACTCTTATCTGGGAAGACCAGGTTTGATTCTGCATTTCTCCATGATGCCAGCTGGGTGACCTTGGGCAAGTCACAGCTCTTTCTGAGCTCTCACAGCCCCACCCACCACACAGGGTGGTCTTTTGTGGGGAGAAGAATAGAAAGCTTTGTCAACCACTTTGAGTCCCCATCAATGGGTGAAAAAAAGGTAGAAAAGTCAACTCTTCTTCTACTATCATCAGTCATTAAAACAAACTTCCTGGAAAGCAGAGGGTTACTAGTTTGATCCTCAGCCTCGCCTCTGGAAATAGCCAAAGGCAAGCCACTTCTGTATCTGTGCCAAGAAAGCTTCATAGAGGTACCCATGGTAGTACCTATGAAGTTAACCAGGAGTCAGGGCCACAACTCAGTGCTACCCAACAACATCAGTATTAACTGCTATGACTGACAGTGGAGTTCTGAGTTCTTGAGCAGAAGGCCTTCCGTCTTAGATTCTTTTCCACTCTCAAATGATAATTTTAGTTAATCTTTTGGCACAAGTGAGTAAAGTCCTTATTAATTTTAACTTCATTTTTTTTAGCACATGATTATATTAAAAGAGCAGCTAGCCAAGCAGAATGCAGAAACTGCTAAGACTGTCAATCAACTTAAGCAAGACATAGATTCTGAAAAAAGTAAAACGTCCAAGCTAGAAGCTGAGAAGCTAGCAATGAGCAAGGAGCTACAAGACCAGAGAGATAAGTTGCATCAGTGTGCATTTACACTTAATGATATGCATATGACTAAGGAAAGCCTGGAAAATAAAGTAAAAGACCTAAAAGAACAGCTAAAAACATCCAAGGACTGTGGTTCCAAAAACAAACAAGAAGTTGTAGAGTTAAAGAAAAAAATAATACAAAATGAACAAGAACTTTCTGAGCTTCAGAATGAGTTAGCCAAGTTAAAAGAATCTAACGATAGTCACCAAGATAATTCAGCCAAAGGAAAAGCAGTAGACATTTCAAAGCTGAATGAGCAGATTTCACAAACCAAACTAATAAATACAGACTTGGAGAAATCCATTTTGGATCTTCAGAGAGAAAAAGAGAAACTCCATATAGCCTGTGAGGACCTTACGAAACAGTTACAAGAAGCTGTGGCTGAGAAGAGTAAGATTTCTTTTGAGAAAGACACAATGCTGGAAGCTTTGAAAACAGAACGAGCACAATTAGAAAATGAACTAAGCCAGGCTGAAAGACGATTGTTGGAACAAGCTCAAAAATATGAGCAAACCATTAAGGAACTTTCAAATGCACGTAATATGGATGCAACTGCACTCCATTTAGAACACGAACATTTAGCTAAGCTCAATCAGGAAAGAGAATTTGAGATTGCAGAACTCAAGAGGACCATTGAACAGATGGAAATGGACCATGATGAAACTAAGGATATGCTGACAACTAGTTTAGCAGGTCAGAAGCAATTGACAGAGCTCGTAAAAGAAAAAGAGGTGTTCCTTGAAAAATTTAAAGCCAGGGCTTCTGATCTGGAACGACAATTTGAAGAATATACGAAGGACACCAAACGATTAGAACTTTTAAAACAAACTTTAGAAGAAAAAGAGAAAAGCCTTTCCACCATGAAAGAAGAAAACAATCACTTGAAAGAAGAAATTGAACGGCTGAAAGACCAGCAGAGTAGGTCACCCCTTTTAGCTGAGCCTAAAACTCTAGATATCATCACTGAACTTGAAGCGGAAATAACTCAACTAACTGTCCTTAAAAATAATCTTGAAGAAGAGGTGAAACTTAGCAAAGCAGCATTTGAGGATCAGAATCAGAAAATAGCGCAACTTCAGCAATCAGTCCAGGAGTACAAGAAGGAAATTGAGGAATCCAAATTTCAGCATGAGCAGATGAATGTTGCACACAAGCAGATGTGTTTGGAGAAGGATGAGGAAATAAAAAGCTTGCAGAGAACTATAGAACAAATTAAAACCCAGTTACACAGTCAGAGAGACGTCATTCACCCAGACCCTTCTGATCTTTTTCAAGAAACCAAAGTCCAGACACTTAATGGTGAAAATGGGAACGAGAAACATGACTTCTCTAAAGTTGAAATTGAACGGCTGGTAAAAGGTATCAAGGAGAGAGAAATGGAGATAAAACTTCTGAATGAAAAGAATGTCTTGCTCAGTAAACAAATTGATCAGTTATCAAAAGATGAAGTTGGCAAACTCACACAAATCATACAAGAGAAAAACTTAGAGATTCAGGCACTGCATGCTAGGGTATCTTCTCCATCTTACAGACAGGATATTCTTTACCTTCAGCAGCAATTACAAGCCTATGCCATGGAAAGAGAGCAAGTGTTAGCCGTTCTTAGTGAGAAAACTAGGGAAAACAGTCAGTTAAAAGCAGATTATCACAAGATGATGGACATTGTAGCAGCTAAAGAAGCAGCTCTGAAGAAGCTGCAGGAAGAAAACCAAAAACTAGCCAATGAGTTTGAAAATAGTAGCCAGGACATGTCCCGTGAAACTATTAAGAACTTGTCCCGAATCATCCGAGAGAAAGATATTGAGATTGATGCTTTAAGTCAAAAATGCCAAACTTTGCTCACTGTCCTTCAGACATCTAATACAGATGCTGGGAGTGAGTTAGGTGGAATTAATAGCAATCAATTTGAGGAACTTCTGCAGGAACGTGATAAGTTGAAACAGCAAGTGAAAAAAATGGAAGAATGGAAGAAACAAGTAATGACCACTGTCCAAAATATGCAACATGAGTCAGCTCATCTCCAAGAGGAACTGCAGAGGCTTCAGGTACAGATTTCGGCTGACAGTGAGAATAATAGTCAGCTGCAGATAGAGTATAATGGTTTGATTCAAGGATATGAACAGAATGAGAGAAAACTAAAAACAGTCAGCCAGGAGTTGGCACAGGTTCAGCATAGCATGGGAGAACTTAACACCACTAGGGATTTTATTCTCGAAAAACTTGGTGCGGTAACATCACCTCTGCCAGCAGTTTCCCCAACTGTTGGACAGCCATTGAGCACTCCAAACCATGCTGCTTCTCAGCTATTGACCAGCGAATCCAAAGCACCAAATGAGGAACTAGAGCGCTTGAAGAAAGTCTTGGAGGAAAAAGATGCAACGATCCGAACTCTGCAGGAAAACAATCAAAGGTTGTCTGATTCTGTGGCAGTGTCGTCAGAGATGGAGAGGAAGGGTCAAGAAGAGTCTGTCTTGGAGATAAAGCACTTGAAGGAGAAATGTGATATCTTGCAGAAGTCACTCAAGGAAAAAGACCTCTTAATAAAATCAAAAAGTGATCAGATCCTTTCTTTAAGTGAAAATCTTAGTAATAAAGAGAATGAAAATGAGCTTCTAAAGCAAGGCATAACTAACCTAAAGGAGAGGACCCTGATGTTGGAAATGGACATCTGTAAGTTGAAAGAAGAAAATGACAAAATAGTGGCAAAGTCTCAGGAAAAGGAAACAGAATTTAGAGCTCTCCAAGAGACTAACATGCAGTTTTCAATGATGTTGAAGGAGAAGGAATTTGAATCTCATTCAATGAAAGAGAAGGCGCTTACATTTGAAAAGCTGCTGAAAGAGAAGGAACAGGTGAGCAATGTTGAATGTTTGCTGGAATCAGGAATGAAAAATGGCTGGTTTGGGGTTTCAATGGCAATGTAAAATTTTGGAAATGAAGGCAGCTTTTGTTTAAATAAGTTTCTGCACATCTGAAATAGTAACTTGAAAAAGGCAAAATTGTGTGTATGTTTTGGGAATAAGACAGTTCCATGTTCCTTTTCAGCACCATCCAAAACTTATTTATGCAAAAATGTTGGTGTACAGGGAACTTGCAGTTAGGCAAATCACTACCTTTCCCCCAGATAGTAGAGCACTGCTCTGCTTTGCCTTCAGTGTGAATCCTTTAGACACATTAGGCTGAGAGATAAGACCCAGCCAGTGGTGATTCTAATTGGGCAAAGCTACAGGTGTTCTTAGTCCAAGTCTGCAGATTTTTGTCATAATCTAAAACATTTTAACTGAAATTTCAGTTTCAGTGAGCTAAATGAAGTTGCAACTAGGCGAGTGGGTATGATTGAAGATTTAAATATCCCTCTGCGATGTTCTGAATAATAGATTTACCTCCAAGGAATTTTGTAACATTGATTTGTGTCCAATGCTTTAAGCCACTGTAGCCTAGTAAAGCTGGTGATCTTTATGCTCCTAGGTTTTTTTTGCACCAGTATCAGTACAAATCTTTGCCTGCCTTTTTATGGCTTTTGTAATGCACCATAAGTTTCTTGCATTCTTCTCAAGGAAATATCTGTTAAATATACAGCTGTACGATCATTGAAATCTAGTGCTCTGCGTAAGGCCTTCGTGATTTTCCTCATAAGACTTTCCATGAAGAAAGAGGTTAAATGAACATCAGATTTTATTGATTGGTCATTTGACCAGATTGAATCATCATATACAGAATAAAAATATATGGAATGTGTTATTCTATAAAATAGCTTAAATGAGCATTTATTTATTTGTTCACTCACTCACTCACTCACTCACTCACTCACTCACTCACTCACTCACTCACTCACTCACTCACTCACTCAGAGGATGCTAAACATTAAAGTTTTTTTTTAATTTTTGTTCTAACTAGATGCCAAAAACCATATAGTGTAGGTGCCTGACAGACCTCCAGAAGGAGACTGTTCCAAACTCTGGGACCTACAACTACTCTCTTGTGTATCCCTGCCACCTGTATCTCTGAGAGAGGAGGAACTACAAGAAAGTCCTCACCTTGAGATCTCAATGAATTATATTCCTCTTTGTATTTTCAGTTGTGATTCTCCATTGTTTTCTTCCTCATAACCATGTCGTATCCTTAGTTATTCAGTGCAGCTTAAAGTATAAACATTCTAGGAAAAGGAAAGTGTGTTGACAACTATTTAATATTTCAGTGATAAGAAGGTAGACCTGCAAAAGTGCATAATCTATTTTTTTGTTTGAAAGGGGAAGGCTGGAGAGCTGAATCAGCTGCTCAATGAGGCCAAGTCAATGCAAGAGAAAGCTGTCGCTTTTCAGCAAGAGCGAGACCAAGTGATGTTGGCTCTCAAACAGAAACAAATGGAAACAAGTGCCTTGCAGAATGAGGTATGGAGTGGAGACAGGCAAACACAAAGGGATGACTGTGACGGTTTCTGGGTGCAGGCTGCAGGCTGTTTTGCTTTCTGGCTTTGCAGGCTTCTAGCTAGCTGCAATAGCCAGCCTTGTTGCAAAGTTTGTTGCGAACCCTGGGATTTGGGCTGCAAAAAGAGCGGGAAATCCTGTGCGGGCCCTGTTGCAGTGATTGGCTGGAGTAAGGTTTTGGAGGGAAAAGCTGTCCGGGGATCTGAGTGCTGGAGGGGCTAGAGAAGGAGTTCCCACCAATCAGGCTGGAGGGACAGCAACCTCTGTTAGGAGTCTCCAGCAGCATTTTATTGCGGCTAGAGCCAATCAGGATCAGGGGGATGTGTATAAATGAACACAGAGTACAGCAGAGGGGTCTTCATGCTGGAAGAAGAGCTGAAGGGAACAGAAGAAGAGCTGAATCCTGAGGGAGCTGGACCAGCAGCTGACCATTGGTCTTTTGGGCTGAGTGATTTCTGAAGGAGGCAATCGGGTGGATTGTGGCTCTGAGGGAGACTTCACTAGCAACTGACCAGGCTAGATGATCGGTCAAGCAAGGACAGGACGGGCCTTGTGATCATCTAGAGCCACGTTCTAGTACCCTGGCTGGGCTTGGGCTGTGGCCGAGTTAGTCAGGAGGGAGGAGGAACATGTGGAGGCTTGTCTTTTAAAAGGTGAACTATTTTCCTGTAGAGGAAAGGGTTAGCTCCTAGCCTTAAGAGACTTGCAAATTTAAACTAACAACTACCTGAACCTTATTATTTTCTAGTATTGCTTGTGTATAATAATAAACTTGTTTTAGTTCACTGTTGAAACGCTTGCTACCAGTGTTTTGTGTCCACGCTGTAGTATTCACTTGGCCGTTGCACGAACCCAGCATCCTAACGGGGCCAAGCTTCTCCTAGAGAGGGCAGGCACTAACCGGATCGCTGGGCATCGTGGCAATTTGGTGGCAGCTCGGGACGAATCTTGATTCAGTCCGCTTTGGCCAGAATACTACAGTAGCAAGCAATACTGTGTGTGATTGAGAAGGGCAGCCAGAGTTGGCTCCTTAGTGAATGAGTCTGGTGTCTGGACACAGAGCCCTACGGTAGTGCCTGTGGGTCAGAACTCCTCCATCCCTGAAGTGTGTGTGTGCTAGACATCAGGGAGGGCTAGCAGGCACAGGTCCTGAGGTAAATGCTTAAGGTATTTGGTAAGGACCTGGTGTGCTGTAAGCCCTAGTATTTGGGTGAGCCTAGCCACAGAATAGTGGGGTCAGTAGGTTTGGTGGCCGGAGGTAATTGCTTTGGGTAAAGAGTACGGTCACCAGCCGGACGCTGGACCACGTGGTTACACCCAAATAGACCTGGTTCCGGAGGTAAACTGCCTGGGTAAAGTACGGAACCAGGGAGGGAATTACGTTCCCTGTGTGTTGGCTACAAATATCAGCAGCCAGCACGGTAGATCAAGTGGTGGGGAGTCCCACACTTGATGCTAACTAGAAAAGGGGCTAAGGCTGTTCCAAAGGGTCTAGGGGGACTGCCAGCTAAGCGTGTTAGTGGCAAGCATCCCAGAGCCAAACCAAGGAAAGCTATTATGGAGTCTGTGGTGGAACAGGAGGTTTCAACCCCAGAGCCAAGCGTGGGTGCGGGGCCAGGGACTCCTGAAGCTGTGCCAGGAGTGGCACAGGACAGAGGGCTCGCTGAGCTCAAACTTATGCTTGAATATGAGCTGGGGATGAAAAAAATGGAAAAACGATTAGAATTGGAAATGGCCAGAGAGTTAGCTGCAATGGCTGGTGTGTTAAAAGGAGTCCTAAGGAGCCTGGGACTCCAAATTCTTCTGTGGGTGATCCATCTGAGTGTCGAGTTGCGGTCATCACTGGAAGGGATCCAGGAAGCTGGTGCCAGGTCGGAAGGGCCAAGGTCTAGAGCATCCTACGCCGAGGCCGGGGAGACCAACAGGACGGCATCTCCAGGCAACCGGGTCAGCAAGGAGCTGTATCCCACAGCAGGACCACTGCCAGAGGGGACCAGAAAAGAACCAGACTGATTTTGGACGCAGTACACTATTTGAGTGACTTTGGGAAATGTGTTTAGTTGTATATAGTTAGTTAAGGAAATTCTTTTACAGAGACTTTGGACTTTTATAGAGTGTGTTTATTAGATAGTTAGTATATAAAGTTACACTCCTAGGGAGACAAATGTCCATGGGACAGTTGTGCCCCAGGTACATTTGTCTTTTTTGGGGAAGGGAGGGGTTGTGACGGTTTCTGGGTGCAGGCTGCAGGCTGTTTTGCTTTCTGGCTTTGCAGGCTTCTAGCTAGCTGCAATAGCCAGCCTTGTTGCAAAGTTTGTTGCGAACCCTGGGATTTGGGCTGCAAAAAGAGCGGGAAATCCTGTGCGGGCCCTGTTGCAGTGATTGGCTGGAGTAAGGTTTTGGAGGGAAAAGCTGTCCGGGGATCTGAGTGCTGGAGGGGCTAGAGAAGGAGTTCCCACCAATCAGGCTGGAGGGACAGCAACCTCTGTTAGGAGTCTCCAGCAGCATTTTATTGCGGCTAGAGCCAATCAGGATCAGGGGGATGTGTATAAATGAACACAGAGTACAGCAGAGGGGTCTTCATGCTGGAAGAAGAGCTGAAGGGAACAGAAGAAGAGCTGAATCCTGAGGGAGCTGGACCAGCAGCTGACCATTGGTCTTTTGGGCTGAGTGATTTCTGAAGGAGGCAATCGGGTGGATTGTGGCTCTGAGGGAGACTTCACTAGCAACTGACCAGGCTAGATGATCGGTCAAGCAAGGACGGGACGGGCCTTGTGATCATCTAGAGCCACGTTCTAGTACCCTGGCTGAGCTTGGGCTGTGGCCGAGTTAGTCAGGAGGGAGGAGGAACATGTGGAGGCTTGTCTTTTAAAAGGTGAACTATTTTCCTGTAGAGGAAAGGGTTAGCTCCTAGCCTTAAGAGACTTGCAAATTTAAACTAACAACTACCTGAACCTTATTATTTTCTAGTATTGCTTGTGTATAATAATAAACTTGTTTTAGTTCACTGTTGAAACGCTTGCTACCAGTGTTTTGTGTCCACGCTGTAGTATTCACTTGGCCGTTGCACGAACCCAGCATCCCAACGGGGCCAAGCTTCTCCTAGAGAGGGCAGGCACTAACCGGATCGCTGGGCATCGTGGCAATGACCATTGAGCAGAACGTAAGAAAAACTAAAGAAATGTGTCCTTGATTACTCACAGGTCCAATACTTGCGTGAAAAAGAG
Organism: Aspidoscelis tigris stejnegeri; assembly: GCA_023333525.1. Taxonomy (NCBI): domain Eukaryota; kingdom Metazoa; phylum Chordata; class Lepidosauria; order Squamata; family Teiidae; genus Aspidoscelis; species Aspidoscelis tigris. The sequence goes on along the minus strand of JALMGA010000003.1, from coordinate 92,173,177 downwards.
CAGCGGCTCAATCAAGAGTTAGAGAGATTACGCAATCATCTTTTAGAAAGGGAAGACACTTCCACACGTGAAGCATTAGCAGCTGAAGATCGGGAATGTAAGCTTAAAAAGAAAATTCAGATTTTGGAAGACAAGTTGCTGTCTTCATCTACAGCTGTGGAAAATGCCAGGTAATACTTTGTTTCGTTTAGCCTGACCATTGCCTAGGGCAGAACAGAAGAGCCCTGCTGGATCGGGCTACAGCCTATCTAGTCCAGCATCCTGTCTGACAGAGTGGCCCAACAATTGCTTCTGGCCATTCTCAAGCAGAAGATAAAGGCAAAACCTTCACCTGCTCTCAACTCCCTGCAGATGGCCTTGAGAGGCATCCATTCTAGTAGCCATTGATACACCTATTTTTATGAATTTGTCTAGCCCATTCTTAAAGTTAAATAGGCTGGTTGCTGCTATCACCTTTTCTGGCAGCGAAAAGATGCTTCCTCTTATTGGTTCTAATTCTTCTGCCCATCAGTTTTTATCGGCCTTTTCAATGCCATGCATGATTTTATGTACTTCAGTCAGGTCCCCTCTTAAACACCATCTTTCAAGGCTGGAGAGGCCTAGACATTGCAGCCTGATTTTGTAAGGAAGGTGTTCAAGTCCCTTAATCATTCTGGATGCCTTGTTCTGCACTTCCCATCCTAGCAGCAGGCCCCCCCCCCCCATCCTCCCCAGTAGGTCTTGTGATGGTTGATACTCTTTCCACATTTCAGAAAATGTATTGGACTCTCCTCAGAAGAGAAGCTGGCATACTATATGCTTGGATTATATAATGTAATAGATTTTGTAACCACTGTATTTGCTAGTGTATAAGACACACACACCTTTTTAGGGCATATTCTTATGACAAAAAAATGCCATCGCTGCTACTGCCTCCACCCTTTGGCTGCAGCTGTTTTCTCCTATGGCTCCTGCCACTGCTGCCCGCCCACCAAAAAGTGACCCCACACTCAACCATGCCCAGCCCCATCTGTATCGCTTGGGCGGGCAGTAGAAGTCTGAGCCACACAAAAAACTGCGGCCAAAGGGAGAAGATAGAAATTGCCTCACCACACTCAATAACTGTGGCCAAAGGAAGGGAGAAGCTAGAAATCACTATGGATTTCTAGCTTCTGCCTGCCTGCCTGCCTGCCTGCTTTTCCATGGTGCAGCCAAAGGAAAGCAAGGGAGTATAGAAATCGCCATCATCTGGCACTTTTTGGCACTTGCGATCTGGTGATTACCGGCATGTAAGACGCACCCCATTTTTAAGGGGTATTTTGCTGGGAAAAAAAGTGTGTCTTATATGCTGGCAAATATGATATATGACTTATATTGTATTGTTTTAAGTATCAAGGTAGTGAATTCTTTTCTGAATAGAATGGTTTATTTAGGTAGCGGTAGGCTAATACCATATGAGCATCTCTTATGTACTAGTATTTTGAAATAAAAGAATGAATGGGATTGTTGTTTCACCCAATGGGTTACAACTCTATCCTGAATATTCAAGCTGATGAATATGTTTATGTTGAAACATAGGTGAAAATATTAGCCAATATCTAATAACCAAAGGATTCAGAGACTGTAGTAGTCAATATTTTTTTCTAACTTGGCTGATGATGCATGTTCTGTTTTAAGCCATCAGGCTAGCATGCAGGTGGAATCCTTACAGGAACAGTTAAACCTTGTTACCAGGCACAGAGATGAAACTGTCCTGCAATTAAAAATTTCCCAAGATCAAGTGAAACAGTATGCCATGTCCTTGGCCAACCTGCAGATGGTGCTCGAGCAGTTTCAACAGGGTAAGTTAAATTCCCCAATTACAAAATGACAATGCTGTAAATGGCTTTGGTTTGCCTAATTATAAATACATTTTGCAGTCTGATTTTAAATAACTAGAATGTCTAAATTTTTTTACACAAGTGTACGTTAAGTGCATCTTTTATCTTTAGAAGAGAAAGCTATGTATTCCACTGAACTACAGAAACACCAAAGGCAGACTGAAGAATGGAGAAAAAAAGCAGAGCAATTGGAAGGCAAAGTGGCTTCCTTGCAGGTTTGTCATGATGGTTGTTTAGTGCAGCTTGATTTAGATTAAATGTGTGGACAGCAGTAAGAGCAGCAGCAACAGGAATAAAGAAATGTAGAAACTAAGATTCTATAATGATCTGTGCTGGCATATATGCTTCTTTGACTCACTCATAAACAAAATCAGAGAGGAAAAGTAGAAAAGTCACTTCACTGATGACATCCATTTGGTCAAAGCAGTAAAATTAAGTGAATGTGTGTCAGGCTGGCAAAGAATTACCACGAGACTCTTTCTTGAAAAAGATGAACAGTGATTTATTCAGCTCAGCATTAGGACATTTCTTGTTGGGAGCAACTTGGAACAGAAAGCCCAGCATATTTATATGTTTCATAGCTGGGCAGGGTTTGGCCCTTAACCAGTGAACAATAACTATTTTTCAAAACCAGTTTAAACTTGGAGCCAAAACCTTCCAACAGAAATGTATCACTTGACCTCAGCAGGGAGGGGGGAGTCAACTGTCACTTCCAAAACAATAGACAGCTACTGTATACATATATAAAGAATCCCATAGGTGGTAGAGATCTTACATTCAAATATTATGTCAGGCAGCTAGCCCTGCCTGACACTGTGAAGGCTACCAAAAGCATTTCTTCAAAACTGAAGGGCACCATAACGACTAATGCAGTTCATTGTACAATGATGAATACAGAGGCAATACAAAATATTAGATGACTGAGCCATCATTTGGCTTCCCGTGGGGGACTCATTTCATTGGCAAGCCTTGTTGCACCTCCAAAATGGCTGCTCTGGTATCAGGATCTAGGAGCTGACTGTGCAGTGACCTGCAGAGCCAGCCCAGGAGGTGTCCCAGAACAGCCACTGGAGTAGTTCACATCAGATGAGTGTTGAAGCAGCCTTGGTTACAGGGTAGTATCTATTATATTGTTATAATTATCTTCTTTGTCCTACAGGAAAGCTTGGAGGAAGCAAATGCAGCGCTGGATTCTGCATCAAGGCTAGCAGAGCAGCTGGATCTCAAAGAGGAACAAATTGAGGAGCTTAAAAAACAAGGTATCTGGCGTCTTTTTCAAAAAGTCATCCATAGGCCATTAAATACTGTATATCAGATTCATTTGTAAGATTGCAATGCCTTTATTGGATTATCCAAACTGTCACAAAATCTGAAGTAAATGTTCTGTGGAATTCTTTACCAAGCTAAAGGGTAAGCAAAGCAGATGGGGAGAATAACTTAGCTGTTGTTGAAGTTGTGAGTTGGCATCTGATAAAAGAAGCTAAGAGGAAGTGTGTGAAGTTGCAGACATTTAAAGGAGGATGTGTATTAAATGCTACATAAGTTTCAGTCTATAATAAAGCCTCCCAGAAGAATGTTCCTGTGATGACTGGTTTATCCAACTCTGGAAATACAAAGCTTCATTATCACCTGTGACTTTCTTTTCCTGGGACAAAGTGCATGAGTTTCTTGGCAGTTGAAAACTGGGGTACAGAGAAGCTACAGTTTTTATATTGACAAAAATGGCAGTTCTAGTTTGCATGATAGTTTTTTTAAAAAACCCGTATTAAATACATTTGTCAGCATCACATAACCTTTGCAAGAAATGTTTTCCGATAGAGAAAAGGACAGTTTCACATTTATATTTATTTATTTATTTATTTATTTATATTTACATTTATATGCCGCCCCATACCCGAGGGTCTCTGGGCGGTTCACAAGATTTAAAACAGACATTTAAAAAATTATATCAACTCTAAAACCAGAAACAAGTTTAAAAAAGCAGCTTTAAAAAATTACAAAAATATTTAAAAACAGTGATATTCAGTGGGGGAAGTGTGGGGGAAATTTAACCAAAGGCCTGCGTAAAGAGGAACGTTTTAACCGCCTTCCTAAATAGGAACAAGGAAGGGGCCTGACGCACCCCGAGGGGAAGACCATTCCATAGCCTGGGGGCCACTACTGAGATGCCCACCCGCCTAGCTACTGAAGGCGGAGGGATCACCAGAAGGGCCTCCCCTCCAGATCTTAAAACACGGGCAGGTCGATATGGGAGAAGGCGCTCCTTTAGATAACATTGTACCATGGTGGCTGCCATGGCGGTTGTTGCATTTCTTTCCTCCTCCTCCTCCTCCTCCCAGTGTATGAACTAGCTCCTGGTATACATTTTTAATGTGTCACGTAGTTTAGAAAATATTTAATTTTGCCATATTTTCCTAAATTAGGAGATGTCAGAGTGCTTCCTTTAAATCAAAGTTTAACCATGTGCAAATGTAGCAGCTCTTGCTTACTTGGGGGAAGAACAGCCTGAGACCTGACTAGTAAGACTAGGGGTGTTTTTCCACTGTCACTAGAAGTACCCATTAATGGGTACAAAAATGCCATTATGTACCCATTAATGGGTACTTAATGGGTACTTTTAGTGACAGTGGAAAAACACCCTAGATTAACAGACCAGAGACAGACCTTAGTATTGTTTCATATACTCTGTGTAGGAGAGAAGTAAACAAAAACTAGGCTTTTTCGGGTATCAGTCTAGGGTCTTTACCATTTTAACTGCTCAGGTACAGTGGTGAAATTCCTTTCTGCTTCCTGGGTCCATCTGTCTACCCTTCAGTTCCATTTGCAGTGGGATGCAAGTTGGGAAGACAGGTGTGAGCAAACCATATAGCAACAACGTGGGAATCGGGTAGCTAGATAAAGATAATATCTTTTTAATAGTTGTGCAGAAGAGGAAAGGGTAGCCAGTGACACTTGTAGCAAAGGTTTTACCAACTGTGAAATTTCTTCTGTACAATCATTGAATGCTCATAATCTATTGCCTGTTTTCCATCTGGTCACTGAGGCAGCTGAGCTACTGCACTCTTCCACGGCACACTCTTAATATGAGGGGCAAACCTGTCAAAATATACCTGGATTCCTGCATTCTGATAAGGTGTTTCCCACATTTGCTTCCCTTTCTCTGAGTTATTTCTCATAATTAGACTATATATTTAAAAAATTATGAAAAATTAGGATTATAAGAACTTTCCAGTTTCCATTTTTTGTTAAGATGCTTACATGCTCTGCCATGTAAGCATTAAACCCATTGTGTAGCATCATATTCTGTGCTCACATCTTAGACACTATTTTTTAGACTAAGAGTTCCAAAGCGTTGATTGCATCTTTTTGTAATGTATTTTATTTAATATACAACTTGGCCAGACAATAGAAAGTTTTGCCAGGAGAAACATTTTTTTCCTAAAAGTAATCATTTTTGTTTGGTGACAAAACTTGAAATGAATATATAAAGAAAAGCTGTGTAGTCTTTTCTATAATCCAATTTACATTTGTCAAGACAGCCCAAATGTATTAATACTCAAATTGTTTTATGTGGCAACATTTATAATATAAATGCGTGTTAGTTATCCTTTCTCATAATAGCCATAGATGTCTCTTGAGTGAGAAATACATAGAATGGGGTAATCGAAACATAGTGGTAAACACTTTGGATTTTTTTATGATTTCAATGTAATACTATGTAATTGTTTTTCTGACCTTTGAAGCTTGAAATGATCAATTAAACTTTTTTTTCTGAAAGAGCTTTCCAACGTGCTGTAGAAATTGATGTTACCTGGTCTTTTGAATACTTGTGTTTAACCTAATAGTATTGCTTTCTATGCATAATGTTCACAAATTAGTTTGTGCACAAGTTAGTTAGTGCCCACACAAATCACTTCAGACATGCCTGTTGCACTCTGCTAAAAGGCTGCTACAGTATTTTCAGTGCAACATTTCTAATGGCTCAGACTTAACAGTTATAAACTCTTCAAATTCATTTTTGATTCCAGCCTAAGTAATTTCAGCCAGTTAGTCCAGGCTGTGTTTCTGTCTGTTTTTTTATGTGCAAGTAGAAAACTAGCAATCAGAAATTATAAGAAATACAAAAACCTATGAAGGATCTAACATGCTTGAGACTTTCCTAGTAAATCAGAGTAAAGGTTACGTCTTATCTAGTAGAGCTTTGACAGTTGTCCTGATGATCACAGGAGAAAGGAGTGTTGGGGTCAATGAAGTAGCTAGAGACAGAAAAGAAATGCGATCTCAGCAAACTAGCAGCTACTACAGTAGAAGCTGCAGTATTTAGTGCTTGATTATATAAAAGTTGGCCAAAATTCCAGCTGTGTGTTTGCAGCCTTGACTTTGCAAGCTGATATGGGATAATTTCATACAAAGCACACTCTGCATTGAGTTTGTGGTATATCTTTATGCACTGCTTTACTTTTTGAAATTACCTGTTGGAAATGGCATGGAGAACTTGTTTTAAATTTTGTTAAAGAAGGATAATACTCTAAATTTAGCATTGAGGTCAAGAAACTAGTAATATTTGTAAGTAGCAGCTTATTTGTCATGCCAGTAGTGTTCACAAAGCTTTTAGTATCCTGTGTCTGAGAGCAGACACAGCAACATAACAAAACAACTTCTTTTGTTGTATTTTTCAACAGGCCATTTTTTCAAAGGCCATTGTCTGGAATGACACTGAACTCCATTTATCTGCAATAATCAGTGTTGATTCTGTCAAAGCTCTTAAAAGGATGTTATTTAGAAGTGGTAACTATTGAAAAAATCTGAAACTAATGAGTGAACCACAGTATTGTGGGTACTAGTAAGGGCAATATATTAATTTATGGCAGCAGTTCTCAACCTTCCTAATATTGTGACCCCTTAATGTTGTACAGATCCCCAACCACGGGGTGGGGCAACTGGGAGGGGTGGCGGGAAACTCATTGCGACCCCTCTGAAAGGGTAGTTCAACCCCCAAAGGGGTCGCGACCCACAGGTTGAGAACCGCTGATTTATGGAGACATAAAGGAGGCCAGAATCATGACTGTTTTGGTTTTGTTTCTAATAAAATAGTGCTTTAAAAATACGTAACAGTATATCCTAGTAATTAGTCATTTTTAACCAATATGTAATTCATATAGACATTAGCAACTGGGGAGTTGTGGATCTGGTGGGGCACAAAACAGCTTGAGTGGGGTGAATGAGGTCATAGTGGTAGAGGCAATGTGGCCACTGAGGGTTGATTAGCTCTGTTTAATTTCTTTCTTCTATATATAAATTGTGTAACTTCTTCCAGGTTTGCATCAGTGACCCCAATGGAGCTGACTTCTGAAAAGATTCAGCCATACACATATTTCTGTGCAGTCACGTAATATTTAAATATTCAGTTATGATCTGTCTAATCATGGCCATACATGTGTGAATCAAGACTCCTGCCACATGCTAAAAGAAGTGAGTTAGCTTCTTTTCACCACTGCCCATATCCCAGAAAAATACTAAGTGGGATCCTTGGCATTTCACCTTCCAGGCCAATCTTTGATTCCAGGTCTTTTTGGCCAGGGTGAGAAATGGAGATGCAGAGTTTGTGGTAAATATCTGGCCTTATCCCCTTGTGTTTCTTACCACTTGTCCAAAATACTTTCAGCAGGGCATTCTGACTCTTTTGCCTCTGCTGCTGCCCTTCCCTGACTAATTTCCCAGTATTCCTCCAAGCCAGAAATCTTTTAAGAGTGAAATCCTTCCAGCTGTGTTGGCAGCCATAGAGGGTTATGCCTCATGGATACCAAACGTGGCATCCTGGAAATCTTCGTGTTCTGAACCCATGCCCGCTCATCCTGTCTGGGACTGAGGGGAAATGAAAGCCAACACCAGTGGTAGAGGCCAAGTTGTCAAGGACTTTTTCTTGGTAAGCCAAGTCCTTCTGCTCAACTCCCAGAGATTTCTTTGAACAGCTTTTAGCCTAAATGTTATGTGCAAAGCCTAGTGAGACTTTTAGGACTGTTGTTGTGAAGAGAAAACAAATGAAAAGACACTAGCTAAGAGCGGTTGTGGCTGGAAATATAGATAAAAGCAGTGCGGCTCCCCACCTCAATGATCTTGGCCTAGTGCTGACTCTCAGTCTGGCCTCCCTCATGGAGTTGTTGAGAGGATAAAGTGGAGGAGTAAAGAATAATGCTTCTCACCTTGAGTATTTTAGAAGGAAGTGTGAATAAAATGCAGTAAATGTATTAATAGGTTGTCTTCCTGATTCTTGCTCTCTTATCTATGAATACTTTTGAGAAAAGCCACATGGAGAGAAAGCCTCATTGTTTTGCGTATTGTATCCCTGAACAAGACCTATTTTGCAGGTGGGTTAGTCTGTAGTCAAAGTCATCTGGTCCCCATTTACAGTCAGATAGTAGGGGAAATCCTATTGAGGAATTTCCCACTCTTCTCTAAACCTTAATAATTTCTATTGCATGTTTAATTCTTTGAGCCCGCACTTCCTGATTCTCATATGCATTCACTGGGGTCCTAAGAAATAGAAAAGGGATACTGCAGGCAGCAGGAAATATTATGTCCTCTCTTAGTTGAAACTTACTGTATTTTCTGGCGTATAAGACTACTTTTTAACCCAGGAAAATCTTCTCAAAAGTTGGGAGTCGTCTTATACACCGGGTGTTGTCTTCTTATATGGTGAGTATATCCCAAACTCTATATTTTAACTGGAAAGTTGGGGGTCGTCTTATACACCCAGTCGTCTTATACGCCGGAAAATACGGTACTTTGCATTGTATACCCTCCCCCAAAGAACTTGGTTTGAATGCATTGCAGACTTTTCTTGCCTTCCATCACACTTCAGTCAGGAAGAGATTTACAGGAAGTTCTCATTGGCCACTGGTCACTCCCCCCAGGAGGAGTGGAAACAAAATGTCAAAATCCTGGGAAAGCAGCCGAAAGAGACTGCACACTTTCCGAACTCCCGAACTCCTCCACATGGGACAAACAGAGAGCCTGCCTGATGTTGCCTTCTCATCTGGCACATTGTCCCTTATAATTCCTTTTACTCTAGCCAACAGTGTAGTTGAAGATCATGCAAGGAAGGGGGACAGCTGCCACATTATGATTTAACTGGCCTGAAGTTGTGCCATGCAATGTGGAGCCCCTTATACTCCTGGCATCTTGGCTGAAAAAGATATCAATGTGGACTTAGTGGGTGGAAAACAGCTGTTCAGCACTCGGCTCTTCTCACACTGACACAGGGCTGGAGGCTTTCAGTAAAGTTAAGATGGCTTGGGAAAGCAGAGCAAAACCACGCCATGCAGCACAGAGCTCCTCTTCCCACTTTCAGGGGTCTCGGTCCAGCTCTGTTTGGGCAAATTTGAGTTTATTTAAACATGTATCTCCAACATTGGTGGCAATAAAGACTTGAGGCTACATGGCATGGTTTTTCTCACTTGGGCCATGTTATTCAAAGTTTCCAGAGCCTTCCTTGGACCCTTTAGACCAATGAAAGTTGAATTTGACATCTAGCACCCTGCACAGCAGAGTCTTCAACTGACCCAGTAAGGGCAGTTATGTGGACCTGGAAGCCTGGAAGAAAAAAACAGACAGGCAAGGTCCCTGACATGGCACCTGATTGTCTCCATTGGACACAGTAAAGGTGAGACCAAATTTACCACTCATATCAAATAAGTACAGTGGTGATTAGTTAGTTCTTCTGTGATGGACATCATTTTGGTATTTATTTATTTACTTATTTATATCCATCCCTTCACCAAGAGGTTCCCGGGCAAAACACAGCAGCAACAATAATAATTCATAAAAATATTCTTAAAACATCTTTAAAATAGAAACCTCCCTGCTTCCCCTCCACCCTCCCTGGTACTGCTGCGCCCAGAGGAAGCTAAACATTAAAGGCCTGGGTGAAGAGGTATGTTTTAACCACAGGTCAATTCGCACTTGGCCTCGTAGTTTGCAATACATCAACGTCTGGACGGGTGCATCTGCACTTGCAGCAGATGTTTACAGCCTAGAAATGCCCCCTGTCTGCCCAGATGTTCACCTGTTGCAAACTAGTGGTGGTGCACAAAACTGTGCACCCCACACCACCTAACCTTAAGTAATCCTGACTCAAAACTTACCTGTCCCATCCACACCATGACCATTTGCACCATTTCCAGTGTGAGGGTCACCTGAGATGCCATGCAAACATACTGGTACTTCAGACAGCCCCTAACATGACTGCACTTGCGCAGAGCATCATTGTCACCATAGGAACGGCGAAATTGCATGCACCGTTGCAGAGGGCACTGCAGTAAAAAAAAAGCAGCACCCTTCTGGGGATTGAATGTGCAACTGGACATTGGTGAGTGTTTGCCACTGTGTGGCTTAGGCTACCACATATTAGCGTTCCCTAGTGCAAACACAAATACACGTTAATCTGTTCTGCAGTTTTCCTGCCTAACAGATGGGAAGGCAAGTGCAGAAATACCCCTGTTGCTGAAAATCCTACGGTTTGTGCACCTGACATACCTGGAATCTATTCCAGAGCCTGGGGGCCACAACAGAGAAGATCCTCTTATGTGTCCCTGCCCCATACAAGTCTGACAGAAGACAGACTACAAGAAAACCCTCTCCTTGAGATCTCAAGTCTGCTTGGAGCAGAATCCTAAAATATTTGAGTGGCAGTTTCATAAAGACCATTTACAGCATGAAGTGTACGTGCTTAGTTGTGAACGAGACTGGTGCTTTCCTCCCCTTTGCCTTCCTCATCAGATATGACAGGCCACTATTTCCTTTTTTATTTTAAATAAAAGAAACTGCATTCAAAAGATCTTATGTACCCAAAAACATATAATGGCTTGTTGAATGGTGTCCAGATACATTCCCAGACACGGAATTGTTGGACCAAACTCCTGAAGGATTTTTAATGGCTGTTTTTGGCAGGCGGCATTATATTAATGGAAGAAAACATAAGACATACCAGATGCAGGGCTTTTTTTTAATGTCCATAAATGGTTAACAAATAACAGGCAAATATTGTAACTGTCTGGTCTACAGGAGCTCATGCTGAAATCTGGCACAGTTCTCCTTTTGTACTCATTAAGTAAAGTATTACATCCTTTATAGAGAGAAAACAGATGACATGGCAAAGTAAGATGGTAACAGGAGAAGACGAGCTTGTAGACCTCTGAGCTTCTAGATCAGTGTTCAGCTTTATAACTGTAGATTTGTAATACCAGACCTGGTTACGTTTATTAATGCATACAATACATTCTCAAGATAACTCTTTTGTTTTAATTTGTACCCCACCCTTCTCCAAAGATGGCATTGTTTTTCGTCCTTCTCCTTATCTTTATAGCAACCCAGTGAAGTGAGCTGGATTGAAAGGTTGTGAAAGTTTCATCATGGACTGGGAATTTGGACTTTTCTTCCTAGCATTAGCAAAATATACTAATCTGATTTCCTTTCTACAATTTTGTTTATATCAGAAGAAAGTGTAGGGTAGCTCACTACACAACAGTACTTTTTAAAAATGGTCTCCCCAATGTTGGTGTCATTAGTGTGTATCCTATTTAGTTTTAAGTTTCACTCTTACTATATACTTTCACAATTGGTTCATTCAGTGCTGCCAAAATGCTGTTAATCCTTTAAAATCTTTATAATCTCAGATGACAACCCTGAACTCATAAATGTCACTGACGTGGTTTTTCCTTTAAAGATGAATTAAAATCACACCTATATAAACATGCACATACAATGGATGTGTTCTGTTATGCCCAGACTGCCCTACCTAAACAAGGATGTTCTATATGAAACCTTTAAACCAGAAAATTATCTTTTAAAATGCAAATCAAAGTGAATTCTCAAAAAAACCTCTAGATATGTCTCAGTAAAGGAAAACAACACACGTGAGCACACAAAAATAATTAGCAAAGCTATGCCATTCACCAACTTAAAATAAGTGATTCAGTTGCTGAAATAAGCAGGTAAATTAAATATTTATCAGAGGCTGGGTGGGGCTGGAAGAGGAAGAAGTAGGAAGAAAGGGTTAGAAACAGAAGAATTGTAGGGTCAGCATATCTAGCTGTAGAACCTGCTCATTATGCAGCTGAAGAAATAAGCAGTGTTAGACACAGTGGACTTAGGGAGAAATAATGGGCCAAAGGGAGAAGAAGAAAGAGATAATGCAAAGTAATTAGGTATGCCTTATAATCAGTGGTTCAGACAGAGGAATTCTGAACCAGGTGCCCAATGTTTAACACAAGTGGGTGGAGCAGCCTACACAAAGCATCATCTGTTTCCAGCAAAGAAGAAACCTTCTCTCTCTTCGCAGCTGTTGGTTCACTGCATGATCAGTCCCTGGAGTATGGAAGTAATAAAGGCAGCACATTCCTGGTCTGAGTAGCCTATTCATGAGAGAACTGCTAGACCAGAGCAGGTCCTTTTAGCTTTGGCAGATACTGGAGCACCACATATTCTAAGTTGTTCCAAAGAAAAGTTTTTAGTATCTGCTCCAAAGCTAGTCTCCCTGGTGATGAATGCCTTGGCTAAGAAAAGTAATCCATGAAGTGATGGCGGGCGGGGGGAGGGGGGTGATATGGGATAATTTAGGCTAGATGTAATGGGAGGGACCTTGGTCTCTGATTTAAGGTCTTTAATGCTGTAGTACCTACAGCCACCTTGAGCTAACAACAACAGCAGGTAACTGTTGAGTACAAGAGGCCACCATGGCTGGCCTCCCTAGAACCAAGTTCTATGGGGACCTCAAGATGTTTTCTAGATGATTATCATAGGTTCCAATCCCTTCAGCCCCACTGCTAGTCTCTCCTTCCAGAGGCTATCTAGTGAGACCCGAGGCACCTTCTGCGGCTCCCAAGACAAGTATTTTTACTTTTTCAGACACTGGCAGTTGCCATCCCCAAATTTCATTGTAGGAGACAATTTTTCCTAGTTTCTAACAAGAGCTGGGATAGGGTCTGACTACCTAGTATATATATTTTATTCTATATCACCCTACACCTAAAAGTTCCAGAGCAGGTCACAGCATATGATAAAACAAAGAACATTAAAACATACTGGGCACATAGCAAGTGTTTTTATTGCTTGCTGTGTTCTTGTTTTATCTTGTGAACCAAAGTGGTGTAGAGGAGCTTTGGGTGCTGCCACACCAAAGCACTTCTCTTGTGAAAACCGATTAACAACTTTTGGAGTGGCAGAAAGTTCTGTAGAGTTTTCTTTTGAGGAATGATTGTCATGGAATTCCTTTGGGTATTTATTGCTTAGTTCTCTTCAATCTCTTATATCCCCAAATGCCATGCTTTACAGATATGGCATTTTGTTTAGACAGGGAGGCAACTGATAACTTCATTAGTAGACAAAGGATCTCTTGTTTTGGTTGCCCTTATCTTGTGCCCTGCACCAGTCTGCCTCATTTGGAACAACAGAGCTTTGACTGCTAATCTCTGTGCTATACTCCGGCTTCATAGGTGCATTCTGTTTGGAATCATATTATTCATAACAAGGTATTACATGTCAGGAACCTTCAGAACTGGTTGACTATGACTTTTTTTTTAGGATTTGGGGTGGGATGGGGGGGGGGGCTCAAACATTGTATCCTATGGGCTGGGTAGAATTGTAGTGAATCTGCCTTTCACACCAGTAAGTATCATGGTGGGAGAGGGGTCAATAAAAGGTCAGACTTTCTGCCTTGGTTCAGAGTAATCTTTATTCTCTACTATTTCTCCTTTTATGGCTAAACGGTTCTTGCCAACAGAATCCAATACCAAGATATTGGCAGAACAGTCACAAATTGGTTTGGGGGTTTCATAAACCACATGGGTGATAAATTCTGGCCCTAAAAACTCTTGTGTGCTCAAGTATAGCCCCTTCAAGCACATGTGAGAACAATAAGGGAACTACAGCCCATTTAACCAGTTCTTGTTATAGTACGGCCAAACCAGAAAATATGATTAATGGCTTTAAAACAGCAATTTGAAATCATAGTTGAGTATTTCTTCATATACTGAGGAGCCATTAAACTTAGATCCCACTAGTTGACTAGCCATAGTTGGCTACAGTGTTCTGGCTTGTTTCCAAATTTGTCCTGATGGACAATATTCAGTAATACAAATATCATGCATATCTTGCCTTATGCGGCGAAAACCTGATAATCTAAAACATTCTCATTTTTAAAAATCAAAATTATGTTTGTTCTTTGTGTTGTCTACTCTTTGGCACTCTTTTGTAGATTTCCAGAATGGAATTTCCGTCACAGAATGAAAGAGTAAGATACCTTTAAAAGCATTTCCCCAATTCTCCCTTCTCCCAATTTACCCATAAGGATACAAACCACGATGTTTAGGGTTACTGAGGGGGAAAAACCCTGAACAGTGGTGGGAAAAGGCACAGTTACAACATACACATTTGAAATATCAGCAACTATTTTGAAGGGTACGATGTATGGAAATGGACTCTCAAGGGGTGCCCAAGTGAAAAAAATTGGGGATCACTGCTATGCAAGCATAATTCATTCTGTGAAAACTTAAAATAAAAACATTTCCATCAAGTTCTTTGTTTAGTAAAAAACAAATAAGATAAGGTTTGTATTTTTATTAGACTGCTAAGTATGCCCTCAGTACTAATAGAGTATTTATAGCCCCAACTCATAATTCCTATTTTCATGAAAACTGTCTCCTTATTGTGAATAGGAACTGTCCAACAGTATTGTATATAACTTGGCTTATTTAAAATGGAATAGGATGAAATTCTCTACATGCTTTTATATTTGATTGTTAAAATGAGGTATGGCAGAAGCACAAAATACAAATGCATCCTCTAAAACTTCAGCAAGAGCAAGAAGCAGATGCTGTGGGGTGTATGTAAAAAAATAAATAAATCCTCTAAGAACCACTAGCTATACCCCATGCAACAGACAAGCTTTTTTCCAGGGCCAAGGCTTGTCTTATCTTAATAGAAGATCTCTTAATAAAACTATGATTGGCTGTGAATTTATGACTGGTTGTCTCTTTTGGAAAGCTTTCCACTGTGTTATTATAGGACAGGAGAAATTGAAAAACGTTACCTTAGTTAGGCTTTTTCTGTATATAATGTACTTCTCTGAAACAACTTTTGTGCAGTTTTTCTTTCTTCCAATTTAAAATCTGTTTCATTCAGCAGTGGGTCTTCTTCTTCTTACAAAAAGCATCCTCTACAACTTCACGAGCAAGAAGCAGATGCTGTGGGATATATGTTTTAAAAAAAATCCTCTTTAATAGTTATACCCCACTTATCCATTGTAGAAATCCCTGATTTTTGCAGTTTGAAGATGGAAAAATATAGTGGAGGAAGTGACAAAAGTGCATGCTGTCTATCAGAACACAGTCTCTTTTGTTTAGATCATTAACCTGTTCATAAAATGTAATTTATTTCTATAGGTGAACTCAAACAAGAAATGTTAGAAGATGCACAGAATAAACTAATGAACCTCATAAACAGCACAGAAGGAAAAGTGGACAAGTGAGTGTTTTTAAGCTTTGTTTTGTTTTGCAACATGAATTATTTTTGTTTATTAAATGTATAGTCTATCTGTTTGCTGAGATCTCTAGGTAGTTTACAAGAATACAAAAATCATGCATGTTTTAAAAAGCCATTGGCAGTGGAACTGTAGAAGGAAACATCCACAGCCTCAGCAAAAGAGAACATTTAAGAAGTAAAATCTAAATCAAATTCAGTAATAAAAGCAGCAAATAGGCACCCAACCTGGGTTCTACTTCAGTAACTGATTCTTATTTTTCTCATAGGGCCAGGAAAGAATTCCTCCCACTTGCCCACCTCCCATGCAGTTCAAACTGTTAATTGATGAAACTGACTGATTCAAGAAACTTTCAAATGATATTTAAAGAGAATCTAAACTTAATTTGAGCACCATTTCAGAAGAGGTGTTGTACCTTCCCCTTTCTGAATTGGTACCCGCTATTTCTTTTTCACACACTTGGGCAGCAGGACAAGGCGAAGTGAAATGGAAAATTGTAATAATCCTATGACCTACTGACAAGACTGGCCCTAAAACACCTCTCAGAAAATAGGTTCTGCAGAGAAATCTGAAGAAATGCAACTGGATTGGAAGTGCCAATGATCGTTGGTAATGCCATTGCTCCAGATATTCTTGAACAACTCACTGCATTCTACTCACAGTATTCTGAGCCCAATCCAGAGCCAGTTGTTCAGGAACATCTGGAAGACCACAGTTTAAGAACCACTGATGTACACTGTGCTTCTTCCAAAATCAGCTTCTTATGTCCAGTTGTTTGGTAAAAGAAAAGTGGTGTTTCTATATTAGAAGTAATAACATGCACAGTTACTAGTCTGGAAAGAATTCTGCAGAGTATTTCTTTCAAAACGGATAGCTTGCCAAACCACTAATTCCAGTGAAATTGGTTTGCTCTGCTGTGGTAATATAGCTAGACTGCTGCAGAATAATGATAGATAAGTTAATTTAAAAAGACACAATATTTCACTCACAAAGTCAGTCTAACTCCAGATATCTTTCTCTCCAGAGGATTTTTATTTACTGTATATTCTGGCGTATAAGACTACTTTTTAACCCAGGAAAATCTTCTCAAATGTCGGGGGTCGTCTTATACGCCGGGTGTCATCTTCTTATATGGCGAGTATATCCCAAACTCTATATTTTAACTGGAAAGTGGGGGGTCGTCTTGTACGCCTAGTCGTCTTATACGCTGGAATATACAGTATTTATTTGGATTTTTATATTACTCAGTATCACAGCCTCAGGGTGTGTACAGTAAAAGAAAGTCCATACAAAACAAAAATGGAAGGACAAAACGGATGAGAAAAAAGTACAACTAAAAATGTAAAAAGAAAAATGTGTAGATATGAGGCAACTCCAGAAAAAAACCTCAAAATACCAGGTCCTCAAATACTCCCTGATGGCCTAGGAAAGAAGATACAATTTCACCTGACATCTTAACTGATCAAGCACAGGCAATTGGTGAATCTCATTGAGGAGGCTGTTCTGTAGTTGGGGAGACACCATGGAGGATGCCTTATTGATGGTACCCACGAGCGCCATTGAAATCCGGATTTAATGGGGTCAGGTCCTTAATGCTAGACCCCTTTAATGGTGTCTTCAATCCAGAGCCTCAAGATGGGTGCTACCAGGTCCGCGTGGCGGCCCTGTTTGGCACCCATCACCATCATAGCCCATGCGAACGCATGGGGCCCTCACCATGATGCGGCACTTCCAGGACTGGATTCCACAAGGACCGGATACCAAAGATCCAGATCTTCTAAATCCAGGTTAAAGGAGGTGTAAAAAGGCCTCATAAAGGGGTCTAGCATTAATCCAGATTCAAGGACCCAAAGACCCCATTAAATCCGGATTTTGGTGGCCCTTGTGGGCACAGCATGTTCAGAATGGGGTCCTAATGGGGTCCTTAAGGGGTCTTGTGTGTGGATGATACATAAGAGATCCATACCAATTGAGTACCTATAGAGTTCCTAATGGGGTTGTAATGGGGTCTTCATTGCTAGTACAAAAACGGTCAGAGGCGTATAAATCTGAGCAATTCCCTTTTAAATTAATTCAATTCAGCCACCATAGCTTGAGACAGATTTGACTTTTTTAAAAGTAGTGTTGACAACTCATATTTAACATTACCCAAGGCTTTCTTCTAGAACCCTTTCTTGATTCCTACTGTAGTGCCTTAATTGAGTAAATATATTATTTTGCAGTCTCTTGTCTTTCATCTGCCTATAAATTTCCTTTCCTTGTAAAACAATTAACTAGCAGAGTGGCAATGAAATGTACAGTTTGCCATTTGTCAGAAATATAGCAAAAGACGTTCTTTATCGTGCCAAGCAATAATACAGTAAACCTTTCAGCGCTGAGAACATTATTATCAATACTGTGCAAGTTTCTACAAGCTGAAACGTTTACTGTTTTATGGTTTTATTGTTTTGGCAGAAAAAAGAAAAGCTTTTCCTACGTTCCTTTAGAAGAACGTTCAGAAAGAAAATATGTAGAAAAGTGACAAGTCTTATTTGTGGGGTGGGGAGTTTCCCTTTTTATTGTTCCTTCATTTGCAATACTAATGATGTTTGGCTTTGTTTCCACTTGGTAGAGTTCTGATGAGAAATCTCTTTATTGGGCATTTCCATACACCAAAGAATAAGCGGCACGAGGTGTTAAGGCTAATGGGAAGTATCCTGGGAATAAAAAAAGATGAACTAGAACAGGTAATTATCTAAGCTCTTACATAGCCATTTTTTCTTTTACAGGAATGTGAGTAGACTTTTTTGGGGGCTGGCGGGGTGTTACCACTAGGTTAGATAAATTGAAAATGAACAGCAGGAGGGAACAAACTGCATGCTTTTTAAACAAATTGATTGATTGATTGATTGATTTCTCCTCCATAGAGGCCTGAAAGGAAGCAGGGAAAGCTCTTGCAGGCTCCAAATTTGTATTTACTTAAGTATTCATTTACAATTCTATCCCATCCTATTCCTGAAGGTCTCAGGGCAGATTACAATAATATCACAATAAAACAGATAAAGTATGACTAAAATCATGTGTTGCTGCAGAATGATATCATCACAGAAGAACAGTGAATATCTGGAGGAGGGCTTTCTTGTAGTTCCACTACCCTCAAAGGGACAAGGGGCTGTGCCATGTGAGAGGGCCTTCTCTGTGGTGACCCCTCCAGCTTTGGAATAGCCTCTCAGTGGAGGTATATAATTTTGGGCACCCTGTTAAAATGTACCTCTTCATCCTGGTCTTTGATTGAATGTAGTCCTGCCAGAGTGGGAAGGAGGGAGGGAGATTGGATGAGTTACAGTTTTAAATATGTTTTTTAGTTATTCTGTTATCATAAATTGTGACCTATCCTTATTCACTCAACATATGTGTGTGAGAGAGAAATAAAAATAGACACCAGGATAAGCATCCCTGCATACCCAAACTCTGAGAAGGCCAGAAAGGGCAGCACAGGAACAAGATCACCTAAGATTAGGGATCATCTTGCCCCTAGGGCTGAGTTTCTGAGTGTTCCACTTAGCAAACCTCCACCACCACCACCACCAAAAAAAGGGAAAATGCTTTCAGAGATGGTTCAAAAAACATTTGAGATTACGTCTTGCAAACCTTTTCCTAGGGCGGGAAAACATGACCATCCTCAAAATGGAGGTTTGGTCAACTACATGGGCATGTCTCCATGCAGTGTGTCCTTGGCAAGGATGTGAAAGTGGTTTGCCATTAATTCTTCCAGGGAGATGCTGAGGATGAAACCTTACCCAAGGAGTTGCCATGTCTCTGTGATATTTTTTAAAATAATGTTAAGAGACAATAACAGATTATAAATATTCTTTTTTAAAAAAAAACATGTAGTTATTGTCAGAAGATCAAAAAGGTGTCACTCGATGGGTGACTGGCTGGTTTAGTGGAGGAAGCACTGGATCAAAGAGTGTTCCCAGCACACCACTTAGACCAACACAACCCTCCATTTTTAACAGTGTAAGTATAATAATAGTGTAAATGCTTTATATTTGCTGCTTTTGTGTGTTAAATGTTTTTTGCATATTATAAACACTGATGGTCTTGATAATTATTCTAGAAGTCTTTTAAGAACTTTAGGTCTAGCTTGTTCCAATGACTTTGTTTCCTATGTATAATATTCATATCTTTATGAACAATAGATCTGGACATCATTGAACTTTTTTCATTAATACATTTTACTCAGGAACCTTCTGCTTTTTTTGATCAAGTCTCCATAAAACTAATACTTAAAGAGGTAGCATGTATCAAACATTTAAAAAATAATTTCCCAACTCCCTTAAGTCACTGAACATCAGAATGGTGAAAACTGCTTGAGAGCATTCCTATCGTGATCTGGCAAAGTCAAACTGTTCTAATACATTGGGATCATACAACTTCATTGTGTTAACCTACCGTATATTCCTGCATATAAGGCGACTTTTTAAGCCCGAAAAATCTTCTGAAAAGTCAGGGGTCGCCTTATACACTGGAAATACCCTCACCCAGGCCCTGCTCGCTGCAGCTGCCAGCACAAAACTGGGGTGCGCAGCCTAAACTGAGCCTCGGACTTGGGGAGAGACGGCAGCCTTACCTGCTAATCCCAAGAGTGTAGCTTGTAGCTTTCCTTCTGGTGCTGACGGAAGGGAAAAACGTTACTCCGATAAATGGTCAGCAAAAGATCTGCGTCTGCCGCTGCAGCCCGATTCGAATATGACCCAGTAGGGGAGGGGGTGTTCCACTGAGCGAAATATGAAGAATCCTGCCCTCCTTTTCTCAACCGCTCCCCTACCGGGACATAGATGAATCGGGCTGGAGCGGCAGACTCTGAGGCTGCATTGCAGCCACAGATCTTTTGCTGGCCATTTATGGGAGCAAGGTTTTTCCCTCGCCTCAGCACCAGAAGCAAAGCTACAAGCCACATTCTTGGGATTAGCAGGTAAGGCTGCCGTCTCTCCCCAAGTCCGAGGCTCCATTTAGGCTGGGCACCCCAGTTTTGCAAAATCTCCATTTTAAGTAGAAAAATTGGGGGTCGTCTTATATGCCCAGTCGCCTTATACGCCGGAATATACAGTATAATCATATAACTATATTGCTCTGCATTTTGAGAATTACATCATCTTGAACTGATGGCCCAAAAATGTGTTATTTCTTTCAAAAAAATGTTAGCTGTTCATTTAATTATTACACCTTTTCAGTCTTTCTCAGAACTGTTTGTGAAATTCCTTGAGACAGAATCACGTCCAACTCTTCCCCCACCGAAACTTTCTGTTCATGACATGAAACCTTTAGGAGCTGCAGGTATTATCACACCCAATGTTAATACAGCAGGTAAGGTTTTTTGTTTTAATTTAATTTGAATCAATTGAATTTCCAGGGCCACATTCAAGCCGTCTTACTGTAGGTTTCACGTAATACAGAATGCCATCTTTGTTGGGTCTTTTCGGTGGTAGCACCTTCTCTTTGGAATGCCCTCCCCTGCTTTTCATAAGATGGCTACGCTGTGAACAACTTACAGGTGCTTGTTGAAGAACTACCTTTTTTTACACAGGCATTCTAGTGTGAAAGTTTGTTTCTCCCCAGACCATTCAGTTTTTAATATGTTTTAACTGCTGTTTTTACCCCCATTTTTAATGTTTTGTAAACTGCTTTGAGATTTTTTTAAAAATGGAAAGTGGTATAAAACTGTCTTAAGTAGATAAATTTAGATAGCATTTCAGCCAAAGAAGTAAAATTATAATTTAGCAAAATTATATGCTTGGTTACAGCTTGCTGCTCTTTTGCATAGTATTTTTTGTTACTTCTAACAGCAGATTTATGGCTGTTTAAGTATAATATGAAATGACTCCTGCTTTATGGTTTTCACTGTAAATCCATGAACCTTTGACCTTCATGTCCAGGTTGCAACATAGGCAGCAAGAACATTATGCGAGGAGAGTGACTTAAATAAGCCGTGCAGAATATGAATGTTAATAAAACTTGGAAACTTTGCTGTACAAATTGTTCCTTTGTACAGAATTTGTAACGTTGAGCAGTTATGAATGTTTGGATTTGAATTGTTAGGGTAAAGCTGGATAATTTCCAGACTGAAAGCTTATCTCTGAAAGTTTACATTTTCAATAAATTTATGTTCTATACGCCTTTTGTCCTCTTGTCACTTGCGATATAATAGTGAAAGTGCCATGCAGAATTTTGTTTGGCAGTCACCCAGTTTTCTTGTCTGGACAAAAAAGTTTTTAAAAAGTCAAAAGGAATTTGCCCATTCAGGAACAGGATTGTTGCCTTACAGAACCAGACACCCATTCTATATCCCATAATTGTTAGGGGGTTTTGTTGTTTTTTAAAGTAAATATTAAGAATAGGCAATTAGACATAAATACATTGTTTCCTGGTCACCCTCAGTAAATGAAAGATTTATCCTGGACCAACATTATTTGTTAACTCCTGGAAGTCACTGTTTTTAAAGAAAAGCTATACACATGTATATATATTCAAGGTCTGGTTCAAATACATAACCATGAATTGGAACACCAAAGAGTTTTTTCATGTGGAAAATTCTTTCTGCTCCATTTGTTACCAGCCTACCAAAATGGCTGCTACAGCAAAATCTTTTCCAAGACTACCACACATCATTTCTAAGCGTGTGCGTACACAGACAAGCACAGAACTGAGGCTGTTTCCAGGTATCAAGAGGCAGCATGGGATATAAAAAAGACCCCGCCGTGTCTTGCCAGGCACAGTCAGCAAACCCTGTTACGAACTGTTTACCAAGCTGCCCTGCTTGGAACTTCTGAGAGCCATGACCCCTTTCGAATGCTTGCTGGCTCCCAGAAGTTACAAGTGAGACTGGGATTTTCCATCCTGGCAATTTGTGGACCTTTGTGGCCCTTCTGGACAGAGTGAATTCGGAAGATGATGTTTCTTAGATGAAGATTGGCAGTAGCTTCCTGGGATTTCAGGCAAGGGAGCTCTCCAAGCCCATGGATGGATGCTGAAAATTGAACCTGAGACTTTTTGTATACGAAGCAGATACTCTGCAACCATGCTATAGTTCATCCCCATGTAAAATAAAAGTAAACTTCACTTTGTTGGAGGTTTTCTTAGTACGTCTTATTTCTGAAAATGAATCTTTACTGTATCATTCTATTTTCCGCTAGATTCATTGGCTTCAGGAATCAGTAGAAGACCTGACACAAATCCATTCCTCGCTCCTCGGTCAGCAGCAGTCCCACTCATCACGCCAACTAACCTTGGAGCTGGAGGATCAGGGCACCTGCTTATGAAACCCATTTCTGATACTTTGCCCACATTTACACCATTGCCGGTTACACCTGATGCCAGTGCTGGGGCAGTGCTGAAAGATCTGTTAAAGCAATAGCTAGTTCTCAGTGGACGACACTGAAAGAAGCACTTTATGGGGAAAAGGGAAAAGTTTATACAGTATATCACAAAGAGGCCTTTTGTAAAAAGTTGTATGTTCATATTCAGTTGTTCTTTGTGGATCTTCTATTCCCCACCTTAAAATCTTGGGTATTCAGACATGATTTGAATTTTGTTTGGAATCAACATTTAGGTTATGTAAAATCAGCAAATCATCTTTGGGAAAAACTAAAAAGTATTATGATCCAATCCTGGCTACTTAGTCTGGAGCTATCCCCCAAAACAGCCTTGTGGAATTCTAATATTGTGTGGCTCTACAATGTTCTGTGCATTTCGCTTTTCTCTGATTTGTATTGAGCAAGCAGAGATTGCACTGCAGCTTGTTCTTTTCTCTTCTTTTCTTTTGTAAACTAAGTACGAAGTGAATAGTGTAAGGTAACCAAGTCTGTTACCACTAACTGCAGGGGACAGGCTCACAACCATGTGTTATCTATGAAATCAAGAGAAGGTCAGTGTTAGCCGTCCTTATTCCAAACAGACCCAAATTAAGAGAAGTTGTTGTCAAACAGAGCACTGTAAAAATGAAAGCACCTAGATAGCACTAAAAGTAAGCATCAGTGAATGTGATATTTAAATGTAGCTAAGGTATTTGGAGGGTTGTTTCAGCCCCCAAGCCAACTTGGTTATCTTGGAGCAGAGCATCCTTATAATTTACTCAGTAGGAAGAAGAGGTTACTAAGTGTTGTATTTGTTATCTGTATGTACCCTGCTGATTCTTTGTCATAAGTGGTATTTGTGAAAATACCCATTTTTAAAAATTACATTAACTAGTTGTTAGAGGACATACATGTAAGCGTGTGTGCTAGAAGAAAATCTCTACATTTTGATTGTGAGCAGGTACATGGCACAGTGAAGTTACTAGCACTAAGGAATTCACAAATAATTTTCCTTCTTTTTTTTTTTTACTAACCCTTATTTTGTGACTCACCACTAATAAATTTATATCCCATTAATATATTCATAATGTAAGTATAGTGGCAGTTCTTTAAGGATCAAAGATGTATATTTAAGAGATAATGGCTCAAGCATATAGATTTGAATTGGAATATAAATATGAATATATGTATAAAGCTCTAAATAGACAACCTGCTTATTCCAAATATGTAAATAAGATTATATAAAAACAAGTAGAATTCTAAATTGCATTGTATTGTTTTTCTATAGACTTGTACAGTTTATATGTTACTATGACACAAACACTAAAAGTTCTTTTCACTTTGGAAAATAGTTTGAGACATAGCGTCTCCTTAAAGTGGCCTTTATTAAATAAAACTGGTTTTCTGCTATTATTAATGTAATTATTATTAAAATTTGAGATTGTGTAAGTTCTATATTAGAACTCACAGCCTTTTCTCCTGTGTAATATCATTACTTCCCTGCAGTTTGCATGAAGTTATATTGAAATACAATGTAAATTGTGAGGAATATAGTTGCTTAGAAACTGCCAAATAAATGAATTTTGTTTCTATTTACATGTAGATAAAATTCTGAATCTGTGTAAATGAATGCCTGCAAGTTTTTAAGAGCCTTTATAAGGAAGTGTTATATTTTGACTATCTACATTCTTCATTAAATCTGTTTTAACAAGTGAATGGAAATCAATATTGCATTGTTTGGAAACTTGACAGGTAATTCTAAAATGTTAATTTCAGATACAAACTTCTAAACACAGCTAATTTTGTGTGTTTTTAACCCAGACTTCTGGAACTTGAGAAGATCATTTTTTTTCATGCATTAAGAAGCTGGTGTACATGTACTTAATCTAAATAGATTGATTATTGCCTTTCATATTTCAGACTGAGATTGTAGATTATTTGAAACATAACTTACTTGGAAACCACATTTAGCGGATGGCTATAATCTTCCAAAAGATGATAAAGAAGCTCTCGATTACATGATCTGCTTTCAGTATCATATATTTTTAAACACTCAGTTTTAGCATGAAATTGCCTTATACTCATTATTTAATTACGGCACCAAAGGGATATATACTCTGGTGTGTCCAGTATTTTTATGCCAGTTCTTACTATCCTGTTCCATGTTCATGCAGTTCAGTTGCATTGCTTTTTTAAGAAAGTCAACATTCATTTATATTTTTTAATTCAAATATGCAGTTTTTATCATACGCAAGATAAACAGTAGCTTATTGATCACAGGACAAGGAGGGTGCAGAACTGCTGATAATGAGAATGCAGGATTTTTATTTTCTGTTATCATGTGAAACAGATTAGGTTTTTAAGAGAAACTTGGTTATATGCAGTTGTAAAATTCTTTTTTTAGCACTAAATTTGGATAAGTTTTTCCCTTTGGCATAAATCATCTGTAGGCCACCATGGTACACTATAGATTTAAAAAGACTTTGTTCCATTATCAGCATTTTAATAAGATGTTAGAATAGAACAACAGCAAATTTTCTCTTTCATTTCTGCCATCTTAAAAACATTTATTTAATAAAGTTACTTTGATCAGGCTATTAAAAATATTTGAGTGGATTCAATTAATTCATATTTACATGTAAAATGTGTGATTTTTAATCTGAACTTCATACAAGGTATTGAATTCTTTAAAAAATGCACATTTTCCATATTGCAGTGAACCAAGAAAGAAGCTCATACCTGAAAAAAAATGAGTTGCTGTTATATAATTTGTTTACTACTGCCAGAAATGTTTCTAAAATATAAATTGCCACAAGTTTACATACAGAATTTTGTAGGGTTCAGATACCAAATTTGTAACTGGAAATGCTGTGCAGGTATAACCGTATGCTTTTGTGAAGGAAACATCTCCTTTATTTTCCCAAATATTAGCAAATAAAGTATATTTGATTTCCCATTATAACCTACCATTTCATAGTTTATATATAATTAAATATACTTGAGAAGAATAAAAAAGGGAACAGAATTGGTTCCGTTTCCAAGCTTTCAAAGAGTAATAAAATCATACACAATATGAATAAAGATTCTTGAGCTGGAGAAAAACTACATTGATTTGTGGATAGTGATATATTCCATACTCTATACCAGTGGTTCTCAACCTTTGGGGTCGCGCACCCTTTTTGGCGGGGTCGCCGAAAGCTCCCGCAGCCCCCCTGCTTCCCCCCGCCATGCCCCCGCCACGCCCCCCGCCACGCCGACGCCGCTGTGAGGAAAGATCAGCGGCAGCGGTGGCGGATGGCAGTTGTCCTCGAGGGAGCAACCACGGCGGCACTTGGGGCAAGGCGAGTGAGGAGGATGGCAGCGGCGGCGGCAACTGTGGGCAGCCCCGGGCGGCTGGGCTGGCCCGCTAAAATCTTCCGGGTCGGGGGGAAAGTGAATGCGACGCCAGCGGCCCTGGCCCCGCCCTGGCCCCGCCCCACCCCGGCTCCGCCCTGCCCCCTGCTCTGCCCCCGTCCCTGGCCCCACCCCTGGGATCGCGGAGGCTTGGGGGACCTCATTTTGGGGTCGTGGCTCTCCAAAGGTTGAGAGCCACTGCTCTATACGGAGATATTGCCTGATTTTTGATATAATACCAAACAAAACCTTCCAACTTTTAAAGGGTTTGCTACAGTGTACTACAGTCTTGATACGTGTGTGTTTTAAAAGGGCACAAAGAAGAAATATTACAATCTAACCTTGATAAATTGTTAAAATGTGTCTTTTCCATTCTAAATGATAGTGTTGCAAACGTGCCTTTTTACACATAGGTGTCTGAGATTCAGAATGTACATATGCTCCTCATCATCGTTACATAGTCTAGTACATTTTTTAAACTGGTTTAGTACTCAGGCAACTGGGTCCTCCTTCCCAAGGCCTTAAGATAACCAGAGGTATCAGCATAAAATGTGTACTGTTCCCAGTGGTGCTGGCAATTTGAATAGAATGTTTTGATACATTCATATGAAGCTTCGTATGGATTGAATATTTGTATCGAATACAAATCCTACCACATTCGAAGGGATCTATTTGAACAAATGCAAATTTTCTTGCATTCAATTTGATATGAATCGAATATAAAAAAACATTTGTGCACGTCTCTGGTCAGAAGTATTATAAGCAAGATATCAGTTTATAGTCAGAAATCTCACAATATTTTGGCCTGTTTGTCTTTTATTACATTTTTAAAAATCTGTTGTGCACTCTGCAGTTTTGGAGCGTTGCCACAATCCAAACACATAAAATTAAAAACAATTAAAAACAGTATAATACCTAACGGAGGAAGAAAGCAACCTTTTCGTTTGAAGGAATAAGAGATGAGTCTTCCTGATACACCAAAATGAATAAAGTGATGGTACTTGAAGGACCTGAGAAAGGAAGCCATTCCATACCTTGGAGGCTGTTGAAGAGAGGAATGATTGGATATGTCACTTATCTGGCATTTTATTGCATACTTTCCATTGGTTTGTGTGCTGCTATTGTTTTCAGTTATATCTGCCAGATAGGTTTTACTCCTATTCATACCTGTCTACTTTCTAAACAAATGCATTTGTATTAAGCCTTGCATACAAATGTGGAATTCCATGTGCTGTACAAACCTGCCCTCCTGCTAAGATGCAGGAAAGGTACAGAAAAGGGCAACCAGAATGATCAAGGGGCTGGAAGGTCTTTACAAAATCAGGCTGCAACATCTGGACCTCTTCAGCCTTGAAAAATGTTTAAGGGATAACCTGATTGAAATATATAAACCCAGGGACACTATATGAAGCTGATGCAGGAGAAATAAGACTGACAAGGGTAGGAATTTTTTCACCCAGATGGTTAACGGTCCTCAGAATTTACTCCCAGAAGAGATTGTGACAGCAACCAGCCTGGATAGCCTTAAGAAACCGATTAAATAAATTCATGGAGGAAGAAGAAGAAGAGTTGGCTTTTCCATCCCACTTTTCTCACTCATTTAATGGGACTCAAAGTGGCTGACAAAGTTTCCATTTCTTCTCTCCACAACAGACACCCTGTGAGGTGGGCGGGGCTATGAGAACTCAGAAGAGAGCTATCCCAAGGTCACCCAGCTGGCTTCACATGGGGGGGGGGCAAATCAAACCTGGTATTCCCAGATAGGAGTCCAGCTCCCTAACCCCTAGACCAAACTGGCTCACCAATACAAGAGTATCAATGATTACTAGAATGGGTAAAATACCACCTCCAATACCAGGATCATGAGCAAAAGGAGAACCTGATCTGGGCGCACAGCAGGCAAGACCCTTATGGCCAGTGACTGACCAAGTGGAGAAGGATTGCCCATGGTGCAGTGAACCCTCAGATTAAGGATGATCAAAGACAACTGCTGAAATAGAACTTATGACTTGAATACATGCTTCCTTGGGTAAAGCTGATAAGCAAGTGTCATGCTGCAAACATAATGCCCTTAATTTCTGACTGAACTAGGGGGGAAATCACACTAAAGCTTCATCCAGGTAGCATTTACTGTACATAATTCACATTATCTGGATAACCCAGAATAAAGCATGGCTAATCATGAACATGTCAGTTTGAGTATAGCTCTCATTGACTTTCATGATGTGCTTGAAGAAAGAAGTCTCTACACTGGGGCCTGTTCCAGATTACATCCTGGAATAGAGACATGTTGTTGACATGCTAGTGTAGACTATAGTAGACCCCAGGGTCTACTGTGGTCTGCACTAGCATGTGGATGGAGGGTCCCCATTCCAGGACATAATCCAGAATAAAGCCCAGTGCAGAAAGGGCCTTAGTTAGACCACTTGAGGTGTAGTGATTTACACAGTCTTATGCTTGCCTGTTTAAAAATAAGCTGTTTTGATCAAGAGGGCTTATTTTTTGCTAAGTGAACATGCTTAGGCAACCTTAAATAAATTAAGAGGGATTTAAATTGATTATCCCAAGGGAATAAAGTGTGAAACACTGCAGCCCTGCAAAGTATTGTGCAGTAATTTCCCCTTAAACCTAAAATTCATGAATTTTTTTATGACTGCAAGGGGAGCAATTGTAGATTCCTTCATTACTTTGTGAGGCAACCATCCTTGTCCCCCAATTCACATATGTTCAGATTTGTACTAGGAATCCAGTGGTTTTTTTAGTTTGGAGGGGGTAAAGGAGGGTCTTAAAATGCTGCTTTCTGATTTTCTTGCTTCCACGGATTTTGGTATCTTCACCACTTTGGTGGAATCCAGCTCTCCCAAATAGCAAGGAACTACTGTATTCTTTGCCTAGTTCTTCAACTGCTCAAAGACTACACCTGTCTGGATTGCTGACAGTATGCTTTCCAATGTTCTTCTTCAAGAAACTTGTAATCCAATGACAAAACAAAACAACTCCAATCCACCTGTTGGGACTTGCAGTTAGAATCTCTGAAAGACCTTCAGTCATCCAGTTAAAGCGATCATCAGTGCAAAGCACAGTGGTAGCAAGAAACTAACTTCTTTTGTTAGGTTTGCTGGGACTTTCTGGAGTAGTCTAAAGTTCAGTTTGGAATCTGAATCCCTTTTGGTAGTACTGCTAGTACAGACTAGTGGAAACTCTGCCCCCTTGTTATGGCCTGTTTGTCTGGAATGGAGAAAGCCTCTATTCATACTAGAGGCTTATCTTTCTATTTTGGCCAAATGCAGCTGTAACCATGGGGAAGAATCCAGAATGTGGATGCTAAGTTTCCAAGTGTCCAATTTGCTCTTCATAAGCATTTTACTGTGTTGGCTCTTTTGTTAGAATACACCAAATTTTAAAAATTACTGTTGTCACAATTTCACTAGCATCACCTTGTGGTACCTGTAGCAACAACCCTCATGAAGCTAAAATCCTTGTCTGCTACGTGGCCAAAGTTCTATTTGATGGATACTTTGGCAGGAGATCAGATGGGATTTCTTCTTCAGGTAGGCCTTAGCACTTGTTTACTGCTTGACAATCCTCATTTTCTAGTAGAAGGCCTTCAACTTGTCCTTGGGTGTTTTTCCACTGTCACTAGAAGTACCCATTAAGTCAGTGATGGCGAACCTTTTGAGCAGGGTGTGTCAAAATTCGCAAGAAAACCTAGCTTAACTCGGGTGCTGTGTCACATCTAGAAATATCCATAATTTTGTGATATTTGTAGCTCTAGTAAAAAAAGTTATATTTTTGATATATGTATTTTATTACAAGCAAAAACAAATAATTCTTTACATTAGTGACTTTTGTTGCTGAATTTCATTTGCTAAATCTTCAGTTGAAAGTTGGTATTTCGTACACTTCAAGAACAAGCAAGCACTGCACGCCAGGGTGACCAGGTGTGTCATCCAAAAGGGCTTGGCGTGTCACCTGTGACACACGTCTCATAGGTTGGACATCACTGCTCTAGACGGTGAGAGGAATATACAGGATCTTGTTTAGATCCCACAATTGCCTTTTGCTATCTCTACCAAACAAAACCATAAGGCATACCCAGGCCCTTACATTAACTGGCTCCTGCAACAGTGTGGTAGGTACATCCAAGTATTTTCATGGCACACAACACTTGGAAGTGTAAGAAGCACCTGCACTCATGCTTATGCAGTGGGCGTTTTAGGCCTAATTTCACTAACGTGTAATGTGGCCACTTCCAAGAAGATGGATTGCATACAAGAAAATGGTTCAGAGAAAGGGCCTTTTTTGTACTCTCCCTTCCCTAGGAAATCATCCCAGGGGCAGGAAAATACAGGATAAATCTGGTGTCCACACTTTCAGACACCAGATCTATCCCAAACCTCCCCAGTGCTTCTCTAGGTGCTGGTGAGACGTGACTCACCTCCATTAAGGAGACAATTGCAGAGCTGTGCCAATGGCACCAATACACATGCCCAGCACCGATACCATGGCAACTCGGTGACACAGCGCACAACCGCACCTGTGCCACCCACTCACTTGCCCCTAGGACAGGTGTGAATACACCTCTGCTGCCAGGACAGAGTTAGAGATGTTAAAACTGTCCTGCTGCTATACACATGGGGAGAACTCCTGCACACACACACAGCTGATTCTAGAAGTGTGGACACCCTATGCTGGGGAATCCCAGGAATTCACCAGCAGACCAAATGTGAAAAGGCTCAAGGTACACCATATTGCTGTTTCAGGAAAACCAGGGTTAGGAGTTCTTTTCCCCAGAATAGAAATATGCTGGGATTTCACCTCTATATCCCATTCAATGTTGGGATTGCCATGGATTCTTGTGGCAATTCCAGTATAGTGCCAGGTTTAAAGCTCTGTGTGGGTGCAGCCCTGGTGTCAAGACTCTCTCTCTTACGGCACGCTGCTCTATAAGATCCACAGTAGGAAAAACTTCCCTTCCAATTGTGTGAGCATATTTTTTGCTCTGGCAGCCTCCTCAGGAGTGTTGTGTTTGAGGACTCTAGCCAGTTGGTGAGCTCTCTAATCTAAAACAGCTGTCCCCAAACTGAGGCCTCCTATTTGCATTGTTTAACATACTTAGAAAATGAAGTGTTCATTTTTAACATTCCTCCTCCAATTGGTTTAATGCTGAATTACAGAAGAGAACTAAGCAAAACCAGGTGCTTTTGTTGTATTCTCTCCAGTGTGTAAGGAGGAGCAACTTCTCTCTTTCTCCCTTCCCTCTTCTCCCCTCCTTCCTTCCTTCCCTCCTCCTTCCTTCTCTCTCTGCCTGTCTCTGTCTCTACCCCTCTGGTTCTCTATGATTTGGTTTTTCATGCTCCGGTATATCAATAATGTCAGGACTAAAGTTCTAGCAAAATATCTAATACACAGGACTACTTTCTAACTACTCAGCTGTGCAGGAACTGTGATTTCCCCCCTCAGCTTTCTCCTTCAGTTTTGGACATGACAGGATTACAAAGGTAGGTCTTATGACTAAATCATTGTACTTTTTTCCACTGCTTAGTGAATGCAATTTTTTTTGTCAATAGCTGAGATTACTCACCCTTTCCTATTAATTTCCCAACAACTGTAATCAGGGTATTGCATATGCATACCTAAAGTACTACTATTCCTTTTGCTGTCTGTTCAAAAGGCGCATACTTCAAAAGGGTTTTCCGTGCAAGTATGTATAAACAGATGGAGTTCAGTATTAGCTTACTGTTGTAGAAAGCTTTTCTTCTTTTTAATAAAATGTCTGCTCTGAAGCCAACATCTTCCAGCTGGAAGTTATATTGGTGGTCATGCACACTACATATTAAGATGTTCCTCTAATTGTAGATAGAATTCTTAGAAATGGAGTTTCGTCTCTGTTTAGCAAACATGCAAAAATATTCTTTAAAAAGCATAATCAGGACACTGCAAGTTCAAATAGGAGTGTTCTAAATGTGTTTGTTTTATTATTTGTCTGGTGCAAGTGTTCTAAACCTGTGGTCCCTGGTCACCCACAGGAGCACAGCACTGATCTAAAATGGCCCATGAAGGGGTCACAGAAACTCTTACTTTCTCTTGATAATGAAACCCCTGATTAAATAGGCGATGGTCCATGAACACTGTTTTTATCATCTGGCAGGGTCAATAGGTACCAAAAAGATTAAGAACCTCTACTTTAAAATAATTTTTACAGGCGAACAAAAAATTATGACCCATTAATTTATCATTTATCTAAATTTTGAAGGGGCAAGAATAAAAAGAAGAAAATGCAAAAGTTGGACTGCAATTGGGCAACATTTTGGCAGAGCTCCGCATGTGTTATTTGCTCAGTTTCTAATTGCCTGATTTTGTTTCTTTCTGTTAGTAAATATTCCTGTGTATTTTACTTGGCAGGCACAAATTAGGAATTGTGTGTATTTCTATTGTGAGCCAGTTTGGTCTAGTGGTTAAGGAGCCGGAGTCTTATCTGGGAATACTGGGTTCGATTCCGCCCTCCCCCATGAAGCCAGCTGGGTGACCTTGGGCTAGTCCCAGCTCTCTTCTGGGCTCTCACAGCCCCACCTACCACACAGGGTGTTCTGTTGTGGGGAGAAGAATAGAAAAGCTTTGTCAGCCGCTTTGAGTCCCCTTCAATGGGTGAGAAAAGCGGGGTAGAAAAGCCAACTCTTCTTCTTCTAACATTTGTAGTGCAGAGCAACAAGCTTTCCTGGGGCCACCTAAGCAGCATGGTTTGTTCAATGGCTGAGTGAAAACTCTGTGGAAACAGGATTACCAGTTGTGGATTCAGGGGAGGAACACTCAAAAGTTCTTGCTCTCATGCCCTTCTTGTGAGCTTTCTGGTCACAGCTGTGTGGCCACCGTGGTATTGGGGATTCCAGCCAGGTCTGCTCCGGAGGACTTGCTTCCCGGCTCTCATCTGCTGAGTGTAGCACAGCCGGGCTGGCTGAGGTTGATGAAGTTATGGTCTTAAAACATCTGGATGGCATCAGGTTGGGGAAAGCTATTATACTAGAACAAAACCCTGATCTGATCTGGCAGTGCTCTTTAATTTTATCCTCACATAAACTTCATGCGTACACCTCAGAGGTCTAAATGAGTGGGCGTATTCAAATTGTGTCTGCAAGCAGGTGTCTGCAATGCCTTGTTGAGTAGACACTGGGGTGCAAAATCTACGTTTGCTATTGTGCAACACAAGCAACAAATCACTTCCTACAAGTGGTAGAAAATGAATCTTCTCTTAGATAGAGGGCTCCCAAGCAAAGGGCTGCTTTAAATGTCAGATGACTTAGCACTTCAAAATATACTGGACGCAATTCTAAGCAAAGTCTCTGGAGAGCAAATCTAGTTTTTTTGGGACTGAAAAACCTGCCAAGGAAGTAACATCTGCCTGCATAGGATTACCAGCTGAGGGATTTGCTTAGATTTCTGTGCTTTATTATTTTTGAGTTCTTATTTGGAAAGATTTGAGAAGTTGCTATCAGAAATATGAACAGCAGGATTTATCTCCTTTATAATATGTAGAGAAAAATGTTGTCAGCCTTTATTTGTGCACAGGGAATTGAAGGCCTGGACACAGCAGTGGGAAACATTTTCTGAAAAATGCTGGACGCCTTAAAATGTTTTAAATGAGATTATAGAATAATTACTCAGGCCTCTGAAAATGTACCTGCTTGAGCTCTTTGAAAGATGGTGGGCTATAAATAAAAGTTTTGAAGCAGTGTGATATTTGCTATATTTGCGGGCTAGTGTCCATTAGAAAGGTCTTTTGCCCAAGTTCCACATACTATCATGTCTTTGCTCGTATAATTCAAGTAAACAGAAGAATATTGAGGTATGTTGTAGAAGTTACTTCCCTAAAAAATGCTGTTGGACATAATAATAATAATAAATACTCCGCCATATTTCCATTGGCATGGGTTCCAAGGATCACACAAGAAACTGACCACATCCAGATTTGCTTAGTTTGCTTCTTCAGACCATCATCAGACTATCTACTACATGTTATTCATCCAAATGTATAAGGATGAGCTGAAGTTTTAGAAATTAATGGAGAAAAGAAAAATATTAGTGAAGAAAAATATCATGACACCATGTGTACAGATCTACAATGCCATGTTCTTATAATATCCCTGAATCTTGGAAATTATGGTTTTATTCAGAACCTCCTGGTTGGAAGAACAAACATAGTGATGCTGGCAAAATGTGGTGCCTTCCACGTGCTGCTGGACTAGAGCATCCATCGTCTCTGACCATTACAGTGCTGACTGAAGCAGATAGTAGGACCCATTGCTCCATAACTTCTGGAGGACTGTAGCGGCCAATTTGCTCATGGCCTCATAGTTTGCAAAAGGTTAACATCTGGGCAGATGCATCTGCAATTGCAGGAAGCATTTATGGCCCACGCCCCCTTCCTGCCCAGATGTTAACCTGTCGCAAACCAGCAGTGGTACAAGAAATTGTGCACAACAAGCAAACTAAACTTAATTAAAACCATACCTGTCCCATCCACACTATGACCATTTGCACCATTTCTGGTGTGAGGGGACATCTGAGGTATCACACAAGTGCGCTGGCAGTTCAGATGACCCCAAATGTGACTGTGTGTGTCCGGAGCATCATCATTGCTGTACCATACTGGGCTCTGAGACCAAGATGGCAATGCCTTGCTGGTGATTGGACACATGCCCGGACCATGTGGGGCTTAGACTGATGTGTAGTAGTGTTCCCAACAGACAGGAGGCTAAATGTAGAACATCCCATGATTCCATCTGCTTCTCTAGCTCTACTAACTGGAAAATGATCCTTAGAAATACTAGAACACAGTCTGTTAATGCCAATACACCTGGGTATCATAAATGCAGTAAACTCTCTTCCTTGTATTAGAATAGTTTAGCCATGTCTTTTACACTGTTCAATAATATCGAATGCACAGGATTGCTTGTCATCAGAAGACAACTTCAGAGAAGTAAAATCCCAATGGTTCATTCAGCATAATAACTAAAGGTGCAGAAGACTCAAGAGCAGAATAATCATTTAGGATATTTTCAAGAAAATGAAATAATTTATAAGTATTTGGAATCTGATTTTAGCTGCTGATGCACAGCAGCATAGACCCTGAATTATTTTAGCGACTACTGTAATTACTGCATCTTCTGTCATAACCTGGCTGTCAAATGAAATAGTTGTTCCTAAGTACGTTCCTCTTACATACAAAGGGGTATGAAAAAATGGGGTTATATCAGCAAACAGGGTGAACAGTGGTTTACACAAACATTATAGGCTGCCTTCATACCCAAGTTTTAATCCAGCTTCAGTCCACCTTCAAAGTGAGAGAACCTATGAGCAAAATGACCAGTCATTTTCTTTCCACAAGATCTATCCCAAAGGGGAATTCCCTGAGTTAGATAATGCCAAAGGAAAACAGGGCCTCACTTTGCTGAGGTGTTCTCTCACTCTAAAAGTGGGCTGAAGTTGGATTCAAACTTTGGAGGAAACACAGCCTTAGTTTGCCATAATGGGTATGGTTATAACAAGGTTTCTGTTCTTTTGCAGGATTATGACCATTTTTGTGGTGGTTGGATGTCTTACAAGTCGTGTGAGGACACAGGTGAGACAGAAAAAGAACCAGAAATACTGCATATGCTTCCATCAACATAATACGTTACTGTGGGCACTGTAAAGAATCAGAAAACTGAAATTGCAAATTACGCTAATGTTTTGGATATAGAAAAAAATAGAACATCTTCTGAAATTTTGCTTATGAACACAATTGATAGTTTGCTGTTTCCATATTTTTTGTCTTTTTGCATTTTTCTTCTTTCTCTTCTTCTCTATTCTCTTCATGAGATAGTCAAGACTGGGGGTTAGTCACAGACCCAACTTCATGCACAGAACTTCCATGGCCAGCTCAAGTTTGCTGGACTTGGAAGACCTGGAGATGGGGGTGAGGATGGGGGCCAGCAATGATAAGTATGCTGTGGTTTGTGATGAGGCAGCAACTGATGACCTGCCTTTTTACTCAGGGAAGACCAGAGTGAACGTCTTCTTTCCCCCATTTTGATTTTAGTTCTGTTATTATATAACCAATGGCTTTAGCTGCTTCCAATAATGTTGTGCATACCACTTTGAGATTTTGGATGTGAGGTGTTACAGAAATATTTTAAATAAAAACAAATAGTGTCACTGGTTCTCCTCTCCCGTGCAAGCTCTGGATGGGCAAGTGAGTGAGAGGCAAACTGCCACCCAACTGCTCCCCCACACTGCGGAGCTGGGTCAAGCATTTGGATACAATATATAATAACAAGTTTCAGGGAGTATAATATAAATGTATCAATATAAAAATGCCAAAACCTTTGTAAAATCACATGTAAAATGACATGTAAAACCTATGAATCATTTAGTCCAAGTCATAGAGTTGTCTGGATCAGTCGTTCGTTCTCAGTGTTCTGAACCAAAGAGTGTTGCAAGTTGTATTCACCTTGTTCTCACTCATGCAAGATGCGTTTCGACTTGATGTCTTTCTCAATGGCTTGAGTGTATTACAGACAATTAGAAATTTAACATCTCGTAAGATATAAATAAAATTTATTACACATACATACAAACAACTCACCAAAGTATCTGATCCAACTCTTGTCACCAAGTTCCCAAAAATATCTCTGAATCATAAAGGTGCATTAAAATTAATACACTGTTATTATAAGTAAGGTAGCTGTGTCAAGCATTTTTGAAACATTTTTGCACAGTCCTGGTCTAGAGTGAGGTGAAATGTAATCCAGAAGCATGTGAAATGACTACAGATTTCTCATGATCACTCCACCAAAGAATTAAAAAGCCAACCTGTTTAATTGTCTATAATTTGTATTCTTTAACTGGTTTATAGTAGGTTGTAGTACGTTGTAACAAGATTTGCTGTAGTTCAGTGAAAGTAGAAATGCAAATTTGTCCCCAGGATCTCCCCAGAAGAAAGTGAAAACTGCCTAGAAATTGCACAAAGATGCATATACAGTCACCGCTGACCTGATTATGTTAATCAACAACAATATGGATTATGATCCATCTATTTCCTCAGCAGAGGATACCATGGGGAGATACCTCTGCTGAAGAAAGTTGCCTCTTCATCCTTTGTGTGCAGACATGGCAGACCTGCATGCAAATATGCATGTTTTGTGCCTTGAGGGTGCCTTGAAGCCCCTCAAACCCCCCCATGCCCCTTTAGTTTGGGGTTCAGTGGAAATATGAAGGGTTTGATGCCCCTCCGAAGTAGACTGAATGGTCTCTGGAGACATGGCCTATATCGGTGATGGCCAACCTATGACACGCGTGTCACAGGTGACATGCCAAGCCCTTTTGGGTGACACACATGGTCACCCTGGCACCTGGATGTGTAGTGCTTGCTTGTTCTTGAAGTGCATGAAATACCAACTTTAAATTGAAGATTTAGCAAACAAAATTCAGCAACAAAAGTCACTAATGTAAAGAATTATTTGTTTTTGCTTTCAATAAAATACATATATCAAAAATATAACTTTTTTACTAGAGCTACAAATATCACAAAATTATAGATATTTCTAGATGTGATGCAGCACCCGAGTTAAGCTAGGTTTTCTTGCAAATTTTGACACACCGAGCTCAAAAGGTTTGCCATCACTGGCCTATATCATCAATGAGAAGGGCCATCTAGAAATCTTGTAAGTAAATGTCTGTTAATAATAAATAGTAAATGTAGAAGGAAGGTTGAAGAAGAGTAATGTGTCATGCAAGCGCCACCTGCTGAAATCCTTTGTTTTATACTGCTGGCTCCACTATTAATAGAAGTTAGCAGTTCTGTGTTCTGAAGACATATCTGCAAAACAAAATTATATGCCAGATTAACAAAGGTAATCTTGAGGTGTGAATATAGTGTGTGTAACGTACACAGGCACAAATCATTACTTTTTTCACCCCAAAGGCTTCCAAGCCTAGCTTCATGTAAAAATCACACTTATCTCAGCGGGATGATCAGAAATGGCCTGGGATGCTCTGTCTGAACACCACAGCACGACCTCCTATGCTGAGCATCTGTGAATGTCTGCCAAGCACCCTTGATCCTCTGAAGTACAGCTTCACCAGGAAGCTCCCAGATGCATTCTTCACACCTTCTGCTGCTGGAAATGCCAGGTGGGTGGGTGGTGCAGAGCAGCTGTGGCTATGGCATCATGATTGCCATGGCAACAGCCTGGCCTGCCAGATGTGGCCTGGTTCTCCCATTCTTATTGGGATGGTACTATTGAGTGCTAATCAGTCCTAAGACACTAAAAAATTTACTTCTATAAAAAAAGAGGGACAGAAGCCATTACTTTATCTGAAAAAACTAAAGGCAAATGTGCATAATGAATCCCAAAGTCTGGAGGGGTTTTGTTTTTCTTTGCTTTTTTTGTTTTAGTGTAGCACCAAAAGGCTATAGTTTTTGCCAGAGAAACAGTTCAAATAATGATTTATGATTGTATACCTCCGTAGCTGACTTGGGAACTGCCTGGAAATACTTTTTTTTTTCATCCTTGGAGGCAATATGTCTTGGGAATACACATGGCCAAAGAAATGAGGGGAAAGATGGTTAAGATTCTGAGGAGAATTTTAGTCCAGAAAAATGGCAACAAGACATTGAGAAGCTCACAAATGAAGAAGTAAAAATAAAGTATGTGAAGAAGAAGAAGAAAAGCAACTTCCACCACTTTGTGCCCTCAGGTTAGCAGAAGCAGCTGTCTCCCTCAGTACAAAAAGACAGTTAGGCTACTTGTGTGTGACAGAGGGCGTTTCCGCACTGGCTGCCAAAAAACAAATCTTTTCAGATCTGTTTTCCGGCAATCCAGTCTTTCCGAGATCTGTCCCAAATAGGGACAGATCCTTGAAGCCCTGCACATCCGCACACATGCGGGGTGGCGGTGGCAAAGCCAGATTTTGGAGACAGATTAGAGTGGGTGCTATGCGGATGCACCAGCACCCATCCCAATCCGGCCTCCAAAGGCCCTCCCCCCGGCCTCACCCATTGGCTCCCTTGGAGTCAGGATGGGGAGGCTGTCAGCCAGCTTCCCTCACCCAAGAAGCCACAATCACAGCCCGGGTGGTAGCCTGGGTGGGTGGGTGTAAGCTGCAGGGTCCGCTGGCCCAAGAAGCTGCGATTGCGGCTTCTCTGGTGAGAGGGACCCTGGGGAAGCCGGCTGACAGCCTCCCCATCCTGACTCCAAGGGAGCCAGTGGGTGAGGCTGGGGGGAGGGGCCCAGCTGTCAGAGAGGGAGAGCATGCACATCCTTTCCCTCTGTGCCAGCTGGACATGTGCCGGGAATCCGGCTCTTCCCCAGCCATTTGCGGAAGCGTCCTGCTTCCATAACGGTTTGAGGGGAAGGGCTGGATTAAGACCTAATTTTTCAGGTCTTAAAATAGGGCCAGATTTCGGCAGCAAAACCGGTTTAAGAAACCAGTCTTGCATGCCAAAATGCAGAAGCGGCTTCCGCAAAGGGTCCTAATTGGGTTCCCAGTGCGGAAACCGAGTCTTAATCTTTCCTCAGTCTGGCTCTAAATCCATTTTTAGAGCCAGTGCGGAAAGGCCCAGAGTCTGAACAGCCATCTTTTTTGTTCCATTTATTACAAGCCATGACTTCCCTTTTAGCCTCTCTTCTTGAGATAATTACTATATTTAAAATTGAATAATTAATATTTCTGAGGAGATTGTGGCCTGCCCACACCTCCCTCAATTAGCTTATGTTTGCTGACGAACAACCTCTAGTTCCTTCTTTGGGCTTTAAATTACACTTTGATCCTTTCGGCTCTTAACTGCTGTAGGGTAGTATCCCATGGAGAATGCCAGCAGGGGGAGGGGGGCTTCCCAGTGTTTTGCACTGAGTGTCATATGTATGTCTACCTGCCCATGGGGCAGCAGTCGTGGGTATGTGTTTGGTGCAATGAGCTCCGGGCTCTCAGGGAACATGTTTCTTCCCTCGAAGCCAAGGTAGCGGACCTGGAGAAGCAGATAGAGAGTAGGAGGGCTGAGGGTGAGGTCTTCAGGGATGCAGTAGGAGCATCCCACTCCATGACAAGCAGCTCTCCAGCTGCCTCGGAGAGTCGAAGCCTCAGGCAGGGAGGACATCAAGCCGAGGAAGAGGGGCAGGCTCCCTTAGTTGGGACCCCTTCCTCAGTGGATGTGCCTGTGTCCTCTTGCACCGAGGATACTCCTCCACGGGTAGTGGGAGGGGGGCTTCTTGTAGTGGGCGATTCGATTATCAGGAATATAGAGAGCCGGGTTTGTGATGGGCGTGTTGACCGCATGGTGACTTGCCTGCCTGGTGCAAAGGTTGCGGACATCACGCGACATCTAGATAGGTTAGTAGACAGTGCTGGGGAGGAGCCAGTCGTCATGGTACATGTCGGTACCAATGATGTTGGGAAGGCAAGACGGAGCGTCCTGGAAGCCAAATTTAGGTTGTTAGGTAGAAGACTAAAGTCCAGGACCTCTAGGGTCGCATTCTCAGAAATGCTACCTGTTCCACGTGCAGGGCCAGCTAGACAGGCAGAGCTCAGGAGCCTCAATGCATGGATGAGGCAGTGGTGTCGCGAGGAGGGGTTTAGATTTGTAAGGAACTGGGGAACTTTTTGGGACAAGCCAAACCTGTACAAGAGGGACGGGTTACACTTGAACCAGGAGGGAACCAGATTGCTGGCGATTAACATTAAAAAGGTTGCAGAGCAGCTTTTAAACTGATCCCTGGGGGAAAGCCGACAGGAGCTGGGCAGCATCCGGTTCGGGATTGCGCACCCACAAGTGAGGAGGGCTGGAAACATGCAGAAAATGCTGAGCTAAGTGCGGGATTAGTTTCACATGTTCCTCGACGACAGAATTTGGTCAAAAGGAGTGAATATAAATGTATATATGCAAACGCCAGGAGCCTTCGAGCCAAAATAGGGGAGCTAGAAAGCTTAGTTATGGAAAATAGGATTGATATTATTGGCATAACTGAAACCTGGTGGACCAGCGAAAACCAATGGGATACAGTTATCCCAGGATACAAACTGTACAGGAAAGACAGGGAAGGGCGACATGGAGGTGGTGTAGCCTTGTATATTAAAGAAGAGATAGAATCTTATGAACTGGAATGTCCAAGTGAGTCTGGCTCTTCCACAGAAGCAGTGTGGATAAAAATACCAAGCCAAAAAGGAAGTCTAACAATAGGGACATGCTACCGTCCTCCCAACCATACGTCCGAAGGAGATGAACAATTGGAGAAGGAGGTAAAGGAGGTAGCCCATAAAGATAGGGTAGTTATAATGGGGGACTTCAATTATCCTCACATAGACTGGGTGAACTCCTGTTCAACTCAGGAAAGAGAGAGAAAATTCCTAGACCTGCTAAATGACTGTTCCATGGAACAAATGGTCATGGAACCAACCAGGGGAAATGCAGTCCTGGACTTGATCCTAAGTAATGCTCAGGACCTGGTAAAGGACGTCACTGTAGCTGATCCAATTGGGAACAGTGACCACAATGCAATAACCTTCAACTTAAATACAGGGAGTAAGTTCTTAATAAAGTCTAACACAGAGACCTTAAACTTTCACAAGGGAAACTTCCCCAAAATGAGGAAATTAGTGAAAAGGAAATTGAAAGGGAAAGTCAAAAGAGTTAAATCACTTCAAAATGCATGGAGACTACTTAAAAACACAATAACGGAAGTGCAACTAGAATGCATTCCTAAAAGAAGAAAGGGGACTTCTAGGTCCAAGAAGAAACCAATGTGGCTCACAAATGCAGTAGATGAAGTTATTAAAAACAAGAAGAGTTCATTTAGGAAATGGAAGGCTTGTCCAAATGAGGAGAACAGGAGGGAACATAGACACTGGCAACACGAATGCAAGACGGCCATTAGGAAAGCTAAGAAAGATTTTGAGGAGCACATTGCTAAAAACATCAAAAGAAATAACAAGAACTAAGTATATCAGAAGTAGGAATCCAACCAGGAGAGCAGTTGGACCACTAGATAGTAAAGGAGAGAAAGGGGTAATTAAAGAAGACACGGAGATTGCAGAGAGACTAAACGAATTTTTTGCTTCCGTATTCACGGAGGAAGACAGAAGACACATGCCAGTAGCTGAGCCTGTGTTTTCTGAAGAGTTAAACTGTACAGAAATAAGCAAGGAAGAGGTCCTGGCATGTCTTAATAAACTAAATGTTAACAAGTCACCGGGACCAGATGGGATTCATCCAAGAGTCCTTAAGGAACTCAAATGCGAAATTGCCGACCTTCTAGCAAAAATATATAATCTTTCCCTAACATCAGGCTCCATACCTGAGGACTGGAGGGTAGCAAATGTAACACCAATATTCAAAAAAGGATCCAGGGGTGATCCAGGCAACTACAGACCAGTTAGCTTAACGTCAGTTCCGTGTAAGGTGATGGAAACCATTATTAAAGACAAAATTAGTGTGCATATGGAGCAGCAGGCATTGCTGAACAAAAGCCAGCATGGCTTCTGCAAAGGTAAATCATGCCTCACAAATTTG
Organism: Aspidoscelis tigris stejnegeri; assembly: GCA_023333525.1. Lineage (NCBI taxonomy): Eukaryota > Metazoa > Chordata > Lepidosauria > Squamata > Teiidae > Aspidoscelis > Aspidoscelis tigris. The sequence continues at coordinate 92,130,508 of JALMGA010000003.1, read as the reverse complement.
TTGGAATTCTTTGAGAGTGTCAATAAACACGTGGATAAAGGTGAACCAGTAGACATTGTCTATCTGGACTTTCAGAAGGCTTTTGACAAAGTCCCACATCAAAGGCTACTGAGTAAACTCACCAGCCACGGAATAAAAGGACAGGTTCTGTCCTGGATTTGTGACTGGCTTAAGGGCAGAAAGCAGAGAGTAGTAGTAAACGGCAATTTCTCAGGGTGGAAAGAAGTAAAAAGTGGGGTCCCTCAAGGCTCAGTACTGGGACCAATGCTTTTTAATTTATTCATCAATGATCTAGAAAAAGGGGGTACATAGTAAAATAGCAAAGTTTGCTGATGATACTAAATTATTTAGGGTAGTAAAATCTGAAAGAGATTGCCAAGAGCTCCAGAGGGATCTCTTAGCATTGGGTGAGTGGGCAACCAAGTGGCAAATGTGCTTTAATCTTAACAAGTGTAAAGTAATGCACATTGGGGCCAAGAATCCAAATTACGTCTGATGGGGTCTGAGCTTTCTGCAACACGCCAGGAAAGGGATCTCGGGGTTTTGGTGGACAGTTCAATGAAGGTGTCAACCCAGTGTGCGGCAGCAGCAAAAAAAGCAAATTCAATGCTGGGAATAATTAGGAAGGGAATAGAAAATAAGTCAGCAAGTGTCATTTTGCCCCTTTATAAATCTATAGTGAGGCCACATTTGGAATACTGTGTACAATTCTGGTCACCACACCTCAAAAAGGATATTGTGGAACTAGAGAAGGTGCAGAGAAGGGCAACCAGAATGATTAAGGGTCTGGAACACCTCCCTTACGAAACCAGGCTGCAGCGTCTAGGCCTCTTCAGTCTGGAGAGACGGCGTTTGAGAGGGGACCTGATTGAAGTATATAAAATTATGCACGGCATAGAAAAGGTGGATAGAGAAAATTTCTTTTCTCTATCGCACAACACTAGAACCAGGGGGCACTCTATGAAGCTGATGGGTAGGAGCGTAAGGTCTGACAGGGGGAAGTATTTCTTCACACAGAGGGTCATCGGCCTATGGAATGTGCTGCCAGAAGAGGTGGTGACAGCTACCAGTCTGGATGGCTTTAAGGTAGGGTTAGACAAATTTATGGATGACAGATGTATCAATGGCTACTAGAACGAATGCCTAGGTGCATCTTTCAGGCTGAGGGGGGGGGGGAGGAAATGGGGCGCTTCTAGGGCCATCTGCTGGGACTCGAGAGCAGGAGAAGGTTTGTCCTTGTCTCTGCTTGAGATGCCCATGAGCATTTGGTGGGCCACTGTGTGCGACAGGATGCTGGACTAGATGGGCTGTGGCCTGATCCAGCAAGGCTTCTCTTATGTTCTTATGTTCTTATGGAGGTTAAGATTAGAGACTGTGGTCATTGTTTGAACTGTGAGTGCCAGTCCATTCCAAACTTCACCCAGACCTGCCTGGGACTGGGTAAAGTGTGAATGGTCCTGTCCAGGACTGTCTGAATCGCCATAGCAACGCTCATGCATACTGGGCTGTTGCTCTGGAAATAGGTGGCACATGGTTACACAGCTAGTGGATAGCCTGGCCACTCTGGGACAGAGGCAGCCCCAGGCTGTTTATGCTCTGTCCAAGAGCATGTCGGGCTGGCCTGATTGCCTTCATGCAAACATATGGTATTTTTTCTTTTTTAAAAAAAAATGTTTTAATTTATTCCAAATAATACAAGAAGAAAAAATACAAGAAATAAACAATATTAACAAGTACATAGTAAATAATATTTACACTAAATAAGTTATGGTTAATCATAATACTCTACCTTAGCTATGATCTATTAGGAAATGTGGGGGATGGAGTTTTTGTGCATATTTTAGGGCCCTGATATTTTCCCTTTTCTTCCAACTTTACGTTAAAGATGTCCTCAATTTGAGCTGAATTCCTGTTTAATGATATATTCTTGTAATTTTCTTGGCAACAACATAGAAATGGTTTGCTGTTGTCTTCTTCTGGATTGTTTTTCAACTTTGTGCTACCTCCCTGGGATTCCAAGTTGTCTCCAAACCAAGTGCTAACCAGCCTACTCAGCTTTTTTGAGATCAGCTGTGTTTCATTGGTCTTTTTGCAACTGTTTACGTCCTATTATTCCTTCTGCAATATGCAAATATACTGTGATGAAATCCCTCATAGATCTGCTAGCATGCCCTCTGCTCTCTTTCTCTTCTGAAGGCTGAAAAAAAAACATTCCATTTTTAGCACAGTAAGACCACTCTGGAAACAATTCTTTTGTCCAAACATAGTTATTTTTTATCAGTCTTATGTCCCTTTTTAAGTTTCAAACAAAAGATGGTACAGATTGGCTAGCCTCTGGCAGAAATCATCTTTCCAGTCCTTTAAAGTAATATTGCACTTGGGGTGGGGGGGGAGCCCTTTTGAAAAGAGCAAATAATTAATTGATAAATGCAGAAACTTCATGCAGTATATTAAAAAACCAAAAGAGCACAATACAGGAAAGGCAAGATTGCTGATGTACAGTGCCATCCATAAGAATTATGGCCTCCTGACAGGTTTTGATCCTGTACCCACCTCTCCTCGAGAGATGGGTTTGAAAAAGTTATATTACTATCCCTTCCATTATGGACCTCCCTGTCTGCACCCCCACTCCAATCTGTGGGCTTCCTGGCATAGGCCAAATTTGCACAGACCTGCTCTTGTAGTACCTTTGGATACTGCTGCCCCATATCTGTAGTCCTGCAATATAGGGAAGGGTCATACAACCTCCCCCAAAGTAAACAGATCATACAGACTTCTGGAGTTGTAGCTCAAAATGTAAGCAGTGAATTAACGTCTTCTATATAGGCTGTAATATTTACTGAGGATCTTCCTGCATCCTTTGTATAATAATTGTATATCAAGGCACTAGTATAGTGATAGCATCTCATTACCTGGAGTATGTGTTCGTCATTTCTGATATAAACTCAGAAAAAGAGGTACAGGAAACAGAATGAGAATTAGCTTTGAAATGTCTCTTATCTGGCTTCAGGCTTGGTCATGATCTTTATTACGAGAAGGATGGGACAGTGCTTGACCTCCTTGAACTCGTGGCAGCTTTTGATACTACTGACCATGGTTTCTTTCCAGAAAGGCATCAGGGACTGGTAGTTGAAGGCACTGTTTTGCTCCTACCACCAAGTATGATACAAGAGAGTTGTCATCTCCGTGGCAGTTACCTTGTGAGATGCCTCATGGGTCTATACTTTTTACCAAGAAGCTTCTGGTAGCCATCAGGAAGTTTGGAGGGAGGTGCCATCAGGACCCTCATGACACCCAGATCTATCTCTCCATTCCATTGGAACCAGGAGTGACAGTTCAGGTCCTTGAGCGTTGCCTAAAGGTGGTAATAGGCTGGACTTGACCACTAAATTGAAGCGGAATCCAGACAAGATGGAGATATTGTGTGTCCAGAGTTCTTAAGACAATAAAGTGAAAAAACATAGTGTCCTTAAAGCGATTAAATTATCCTGAAGGGAATAGATTAGGGATGTGCACGAATGTTCATAGCGTTTGATGTTTGTACAAATTTGTATAAATTGAATGTTATGACATTCATACATTGACATCTGTATTTGAACAAATGTTTTGGAACATTTGTGAAACGGGGAGGTGGGGAAGTGGCTGTGTCTGTCACATCTACAACAGATCCAGAGTGCATTTGCAATAAGAACATAAGAGAAGCCCTGCTGGATCAGGCCACAGCCCATCTAATCCACACACAATGTTACACAAGGTGGGCCACCAAATGCTCATAGGCATCTCAAGCAGAGACAAGGACAAACAATTTCCTGTTCTCAAATCCCAGCGAATGGCCTTAGAAGCATCCTGCTTCCCCCCACCCCAGCCTGAAAAATGTACCTAGACATTTATTCTAGTAGCCATTGATACATCTGTCGTCCATAAATTTGTCTAACCCTACCTTAAAGCCGTCTAGACTGGTAGCTGTTACCACCTCTTCCGGCAGCAAATTCCATAAACGGATGACGCTCTGGGTAAACAAATACTTCCCCTTGTCTTATCTGACTCTCTTACCAATCAACTTCATAGAGTGCCCCCTGGTTCTAGTGTGGTGTGATAGAGAAAAGAAATATTTTCTATCCACCTTTTCTATCCAATGCATAATTTTAAATACTTCAATCAGGTCCCCTCTTAAACACCATCTCTCCAGGATGAAGAGGCCTAGATGCCGCAGCCTGATTTCGTAAGGGAGGTGTTCCAGACCCTTAATCATTCTGGTTGCCCTTTTCTGGACCTTTCCAGTTCCACAATATCCTTTTTGAGATATGGTGACCAGAATTGTACACAATATTCCAAATGTGGTATCACCATAGATTTATAAAGAGGCAAAATGACACTTGCTTACTTGTTTCTATTCCCTTCCTAATTATTCCCAGGATTGAATTTGCTTTTTTCGCTGCTGCCGTGCACTGGGTTGACACCTTCATTGAACTGTCCACCAAAACCCCGAGATTCCTTTCCTGGTGTGTTGCAGAAAGCTCAGATCCCATCAGTCTATAGACATAGTTTGGATTCTTGGCCCTGATGTGCATTACTTTGCACTTGTTAAGATTAAAGCAGATTTGCCACTTGGTTGCCTAGTCACCCAATGCTAAGAGATACCTCTGGGGCTCTTGACAATCTTTTTTGTTTTGTTTTGTTTTTACTACCCTAAATAATTTAGTATCATAAGCAAGCTTTGCTATTTTACTATGTACCCCTTCTTCTAGATTATTGATGAATAAATTAAAAAGCATTGGTCCCAACACTGAACCTTGGGGGACCCCACTTTTTAATCTCTTTCCACCCTGAGAATTTGCCGTTTATTGCTACTCTCTGCTTCCTGCCCTTAAGCCAGTCACAAATCAAGGACAGAACCTGTCCTTTTATTCCATGGCTGATAAGTTTTCACTGGTCCACCAGGTTTCAGTTATACCAATAATATCAATCCTGTTATCCATAACTAAGCTTTCTAGCTCCCCTATTTTAGCTCGAAGGCTTTTGGTGTTTGCATATATACATTTGTATTCACTCCTTTGGTCCAAATTCTGCCATTGAGAAACATGTGAATCCTTATACTGCCCCTTGCATCGTTATGCTTGCAAACTATTGACTAATCCCCCACTTTGCTCAGCATTATGTGCATATTTCCAGCCCTCCTCACTCAAGGGTCCATTCTCCCGAACCGGATGCTGTCCAGCTCAGCATATATGACACTCAGTACAAAACACTGGGAAGCCCCTCTCCCCCTGCTGGCATTCTACCTTCATTTTATTTAATGGACTTGTTTTATTTTTGAAAAATTAACTTTAAAAGTATTGAATAATATTTCTTAAAGATCAACTTTTCTGAATCAATACTTTACGTTATGATATAGTATATTTATTTCGTGCAGTCCCCCAAAATCTTTCAAAGAACCAGAGGACTTACCTCCCAAACTTACCACAGTGCAGCAGTTATTTTTCCAGATTATTTTATCAAATTCCCAGTTATTTTCTGTTTAGTCTTAGGAGAGAGTACCTTCCTCCACTAAGATCTTTCTCAAACTGACCTCTTATAAGAATGGCTAATTGTATAATGGCCTATGCTAATGGTTTCTTTGTCCCTTTATTATTCCTTGCCTGAGCAGCAAGCAGTAAGTAATATTAACAAGGAAATGTAAACAAGGAAATGTGGTCTCCCAGAAATTGATCTAGACTAACCTGAACTAGAGTAACCTGAACTAGCTACCACAGCAAGTCCCCCAAACTGACCTAGATTTTATCTGAACTGGCTAACACAGCAAATCCCCCAAACTCTTTCTAAAAACCAGAAGACTTACCTCCCAAACTTACCACAGTGCAGCAGTAATTTTTCCAGATTATTTTATCAAATTCCCAGTTATTTTCTGTTTAGTCTTAGGAGAGAACACCTTCCTGCAATGGTTTGAGAGTGGATTCAAAGTGGATTCAGGGCAGATTTGATGTTTTCAGAGCAGATATGTTACTGGATACGTATCAGATACATATGCGTTCATGTCGGATATTCATATGAGTTCATATAAATACATTTGTATGGAATAGAATCCTACCACATTCAAATGGGATCTATTCAAACGAATAAGAATTTTCTTACATCGAGTCAATATGAATCAAATAAAAAAACCCCACTCATGCACATCCCTAGAACAGATGTGTAGTTTAAGGGATACTACTTTGGAAAGATAATATGCAAATAAATTTATGTGATATATTCTTTGAGTCACTGTTTTCATTGAAGGTTCATGTGGCAATGGTGGTCAAGACTGCATGTTTGCAACTTAGGACCCTCTCTGTAGTGGTCCCCAGGTTACTTCTCTTCCCTTTTTAGGCATAATGTGTGGATTTTCATTATTTGAATTTAAATGGTGTTTAATGCTGATTTATTGCAATTCACTGTGAGACCTTAGTGTATTAGGCAAAGTAGAAATGCAAATAAATAAACAGATTTCCATAATGCTATATATTCATACCATTATGTTACAATCTATTTAATAACATTTTAGTAAAATACTGTCTTTAAGTCTGAGGTGAAATGCTATTACAATGAAGAATAAAATGCTCAATTTCTGACCCACGGGTACCTTAATATAGATAAAGCTAATATAATGTGAACTCTTGTTTATCATAAAGCTGACAAGGGAGTTGACAGTTAAATACAGCACTGTACGGTGGCTTGAATATTAAATCAGATTTAAGAGAAATGAAAAGATGAATGAAAATAATCAGAACCCTGTTCTAGATAATAGTCATGATTAAATTGCAAAAAAGAAGAAAAGAAATAAGTTTTGGTAGAACATCATACTTTTAATTAGAGGTAAAAGGATTATTAAGAAATCCATTAAACAATAATATAACATTAGATAATATAATGGAAGCCTCGGTTGCATCTTAGAGATAATCTCTCACTTGAGGTGTGTCAGGCTCCCTCACTGTATACGTTCAGGAAGGCAGTGAAGACGTACCTCTTTGTCCTGGCCTTTGGCTAAATGGAGACAAGTGATATTCTAGAGTGTAATCCCTCCAGAATAATCACTTGTTGGATAGACAGTGTGGGGGCTGGTGCTATCTGTGTTCATTGGGAGCAAGAAACCATAGCACCTATAAGCAATTCCAGAGGTGCTCAATCGCCACCACTACACATGCACAGCTGTCTTTTTTTGGGCCCCACACATGTGCAGTGGCAGTCCCACAATAGCTCTGACATTAAAGCATTAATTCCTCCATCTGGAAGTGGCCCTATCATAAGAGATAGTATACCTCTACAGGCCAGCTGCTGGCAGGTTATGCTTGTGGGCTTTGAATTGCAACTTTCTGGAGGCTGAAACTTCACTTGTGCAATCTACTAGCGGGTACAGGATAATTACAGATGGTCTTTCTGAATAGGCTGGGGTTCTTGCTATAAATGCACTGAATTTCCTCACCTACTTATATACTGAGTGAATTGTTTATGGGAGTTATGGTTTCTTGCTCCCGAGCAGTACAATCAAACCTGAGTTGTCTGATCCGGCTTGCAATATGAACAGATGAGAATTCTTACCTTCGTTATCATCACTGGCCTTAAAAGGAGATTTGTGTTGTGTTCTAATGCCCAGCTGGGGTGGTTGAGAGAGAGGTTACCTGTTTCTACTGAGGCAAAGTTCTTGTTGCAGTCAATGACTAAGGCTAGTTTTGGCTTTTTTGCACAGGGTGAGTAGGACAGACCAGAGATGCTCTGGCATAGAGTGTCCACACAGTGCAGAATCACCGTTCCCTGTCTGTCACAGTGTTTCCTGTTTGGAAACGGCTTTGAATTTGCAGGGCCATCTCCCTCTGCATTCAGATGTGCTCCACATCTGTAATGAACTCCTGCATGCACCTTTCTCACTACTTCCATGCGAAGGGTGCACAGGTGTGGGGTTGCAGAGTTACAGCCATGCACCACATCACCCCTTGTCATAGCAAGAGCCCTCCATGCATGGCCGTTGCTGCAGCAAAGTTATCGCTGCTACATAACAGTATCTGCACTTCCACAACACTTACTGAAGTTAAATGCTGGGCAACTTTGGGATGGGGAAAACCAACCACCAGCCCTGATCTTAATTTCTCTGGGATACAAGGGATAGTACAATCATCTTGAGTGCACTGGATTTGGAAGGCTAGGGATGTTGCCTGGGTGATGGTAGTCCTCTGGGGGCTTGCCTAGCGTGAGCCATCCCAGTGGGCAAAGGAAGAGGAAGAGCTGCAAGCAAGAGCATTGTGTTGTAGAAAGAAGGGAGCTTAGATATATTCAGGCTATCCTTCCTTCTAGCCTTTCTTCCAGCAATGAGAACTTGGGAGGGAATATCAGCCTCCCCACTATTCTGGTGCTGCTGCAAGTGAATGCTAGGTCTGTCCATAATAAGTTGTCTTCAATTCATGTCTTGATAAGAACATAAGAGCATAAGATGAGCCCTGCTGGATCAAGCCACAGCCCATCTAGTCCAGCATCCTTGCTTATGGGCTTCTCAAGCAGAAGGGCAAAATCATCACCTGCTCTCGAATCCTAGCAAATGGCCTTAGAGGTCTATAATTGTCAATGTACAGGCGAACCAAGCTTCTTTTGCTGAGACCTGTGCTGAGAGCAGAAGGGGGGAATCCTGTGTGGTCCCATCTCTGTTCCCCAGCCTAGACTAGTGGGATGGGGTTGGTATGGTCCATAGAAAATCTGTTGTGTTTTTATTGTGACTTTTTGTATACCTGGTTATTAAACTGTTTATGTGCCTATCCTCTTGATTTATGTATTTTCAGTCATTCTACCATCCACACAGAATGTGTTTGTGTAACTATACAGTATATCATTTTTAAATTTCTTTTGTTCTTGGAGATTCTTTACCTGTAATCCTTCACTTTTGAATCTCTAAATTGGGAGTTTTTGTTTGGCTTCAGTTTGTGCCTGCCTTTGGACCACAGAGATAGAATTGGGTTCCTGCTTAGGTACTGCCCACCTCAGTAAAAGACGACGAAGAAGAAGAGTTGGCTTTTCTACCCCGCTTTTCTCACCCATTTAAGGGGACTCAAAGTGGCTGACAAAGCTTCTATTCTTCTCCCCACAACAGAACACCCTGTGAGGTAGGTGGGGCTGTGAGAGCTCAGAAGAGAGCTGTGACTAGCCCAAGGTCACCAAGCTGGCTTCATGGGGGAGGGTGGAATCGAACCCAGTAATCCCAGATAAGAGTCCAGCTCCTTAACCATTAGACCAAACTGGCAGCTTCCTCTTCCAAGCTGGCCAAGGTAATCTCAGAGGTTGTAGGTCACTCATCCTCTACAGTAATTCTGAATGGGTTTAATTTCCATGTAGAGGAGGGCTTCTGTGGTCCAGCCCAGGATTTCATGGCCTCCTTGTCACAATTTATCCTGGCACCAACTCACACAGTGGGACACGCACTTCTGTCTCTCTGCCAAGAGGTGTCCATGCAGTCAACCAGGAGTTGCCCATGACTTGATGGCAATCAACAACAGCAAGAAATCCTAACAAATATGAATTACAAACTACTTGTTTATGACTGGGAGAAGAGATGGTAGATCAGATGAAGGCCCTGATCTGATCCAGCAAAGCATTTCTTATATTCTTATATGAGGAATAAAAGATATGTGTGTCTAAAACAACTGGAAAGGGCATGACCATTCTAATCGGCAATCCAGCTGTTCTAAGGAGGGATACATACAGATAGTATCAATATCTCAGTGGTTATGGACATCTAGCATATCTGTACAGATTTCTTCTACAAAATAAATGCATTCATGCATCCAAATGGCAAAAATGACTGTGCTTCATGTGCTTTAAATAAAGCTTATATCTTAACTGTCAGTGTTCTTTTATTTGGCGCTTTAAACACTGCCAGTTGTAAGTGTGGAGTAATGTGGAAAGATGAAGGAAGAAAAGGGCAGTCTTCTGAAAACCTTGCGTTTGCCCAGGAAGATTCTTTAATTCTCTGCCAGAAGATGCGTAGTGGAATCTGGGGGAAGTAAAGGCAAGGATTCAGCTAAGCCACCTGGGCTTTTGAACTGCACAAGTTTTAGCAAGCTCATTTAGCTAATAATTTAAGCCTCACGGGTGTTCAAAATTTGTAATTTTTTTGTTTTTATCACCAGGTTTCTAAAACAACATTAAAACAAGTTTAAAAGTTTAAAAGGGCTGCTAAATCTTGGCAGAGTTTACAAATTATTTGACGCCTTTTAAAAAAAGTGAAACCTTTCTACATTTGTTTTACCTTTGCCTTAAGGAAGGCAACATTCAAGAGTGAAGTACGCCTGAACATAATATTACTGAGCTGGTGATGTCTTTAAATCTCATTGGCAGAAGTCCACAGAAAGTTTTGTCTTTAACAAGGGGTATTTTTCCACTGTCACTAGAAGTACCCATTAAGTACCCAAGAATACAGGAAAAATAGTACAACAGGCATACAAATATAACAGGTCAAACAAAGTGAAAAACTCCATCAACAGGAACAAGAGCATATTAATTAATAATGTCAGTTGGGATGCCATCACACAAAAAAATTGGCAGATGAGGAAAATGCTTAGAGAAGAAAGGCAGGATGCAGCTGGATGGAAGGTCAATTCTGATTGGTCTGCAAGGATCCAAAGGAACTAGTGGCCCTGAAAATAAAAAACTACAGGAAAGACTAAGATCTGCAATTGCCAGTAGGGGTGTTCACGAATGCAATTTTCGGGATTCAATTCTGTTTGAATCAAATATCTGAAATTTCAGTTTGATTTGAATCTTTAAAATTTGAATTTACTCAAATTGCATTCAAATTAACCAAATTCAAATCTATTTGTTTGAATTTTTGATTCAAATTTGCACTTACAAATGTTGACAACATTTGTATGTGCCCATACGTATTGTTATGTATCCCGTACGCATCCGTACACCTCCATATGCATCCTGTATTTATCCCGTATGCAACCCGTTTTCATCCTATACGGATCTGTACAAATGTGTACGGATGCGGAAAAGATGCAGATGTGTAAGTACACATTGTGTAAGAACCCGTACACATACAAATGTCCAGATAATTCGATCAAATAGATCTGAAATTCGTTCAGATTTTTATGGATTTTTTGACATTTGATTCGAATTCAATCGAATTTTGCATACCTTTGAATATTCATGCACATCCCTAATTGCCAATATTTCATTAGATCACCAAAACCGTAGTTTCAGATGTGAATTAACCAAGAATGCACAGACATGTTAAAAACGCTTGGTTTACCTATAGTCCAGAGTGAAGTGCTTCTGGAGAAAATGGTTTGTCCCCACCTAAAGATGTCCACATGCTCAGCCCCTTCCTCTGTATTCAGCTCTGATAGGCCTGCATGTTCTTGGATGAAGGCATGTTCTCGTGTAGTTCACTCAAATATATGGGAGAAAGTGGAGTAATGGAATAACTCCACAGCAAATTGCATAAAACTACTTTTTAAACCTGGAGTATCGAGTTACAATGTGCAGCAACTCCCAGAGAATCCGCAAAATTGTCTGTCAAATTGAAAGCTGCTGCACATTCCACATGCATTTTAAATCCTGTCTGGAAGCACCCCAAGACTCATATCTTAATTGCTGAGCTGCTTTCTCATGTTGTGCCACTTAGACTTTGCCATGGCCAACAAAATCTTTGTTAAATCCCAGAAATGAGAGGGTATACTTGAGCTTCGAAATAAAGATAGAAAAACTGATTTGGGTGATAATGTATTTGTGACTGTGATCTCATATGTAATATTTTAATGGTATCTTAGAATTGAGAGAAGGCTAGGCAGTCCCACCACATATGGAAGTAGGTGCCAAGTATAGGACAACCATGCCAGCATCAAGGGGGACCTCTGTTTCGTGATCTGGTGAAGGAGGAGGTGAGGTATAACACCACCGAAACAAAATGTTCTCTGTGAGCTCATAAATTGGGTGAAATTTAAATGATTTGTCCTAATTACTACAGGCTTTGTCCTAATTATTTAAGAGAGAAGTGTTAACATGGGAACTCTTTCATGGGCTAGATAAATATTTGGACTTGTATGTATGTGTTTAAATGTAGAATAAAGGGCAGAAGAATAACATAAATAACGACATTCTTGTGATACATGGTTTTTTATTCTTTCATGTTTCCATTAACTGATGCTGATTCTTTTCTCTTTTTAGCAGCAGTGCTCAAATGGTTTTGAGATGGACCGTGCCTCTGGCCAATGCTTAGGTAGGATTTTGATTGCCTCAGTTCTTTTTATTCAGTATTCAACAACAACTTTTTTGTGATGTGTTTGAAAGTCTATTGGTTATGCTTTTGTCACTTATTAAGGAGACCTGCGTTGGGATGTCAGAATATACCAGAGGTAGAGATAATGTCAGCTTGATCTGTTGCTTTCTAGTGCTCTAAAGTGGGTTCAAACAATAACCAAGAAGATTTCTATAAAAATCAGGATGAACAGCCTGATAGTCCTATTCTCCTTTTTTCTTTTTCTTTTTAGCAGTGGTTGGTGTCCCACTTATCAAAAGATTTCCTGCACTGGCAAGGAATTGACTGTGGGAGGGGGCAGCCAATGGGAGCTGAGCAACTCAGCTCACGTTCACTGTTCTTGCCGTCCAGTCTGGACTGGTAGGAAACTTTGAATTTACCCAAAAGTGCGAAGCGAGTATTGATCGTTTCGCATTAGGTACATTTGAAGTAGTGGCAGCACAAGACAGGAACCAGACTATTAGATTTAGAAGCTAGAGACTGAGTGCTTTTCTGCACTTACTGTAGATCAATATTAGGAGCCTGATAGTTTCAGGGTCTCATTGGCCAAATACTAGTGCAGATCGGCAAGGTCCCACCTGGTATATTCTGTCTGCATTAGATAGGGCATGATCCAGAGCAAGAGGCTCTTAATCTGGATCACTGGTAGACTAGATGGACTGTGGCTTGATCCAGCAGGGCTCCTCTTATGTTCTTATTCATGTTAGCAACATTTCATAGCATTTACTTAACCTGTGTGCTTAGCCAGTGCCTAATTTCTTCTTTTCTGTTCTCAGTTTGCATGTTAGGGCCTTTACGAACTTGGCCTTATTCTGGAATATACCTCAGAATAGCGACCTGCTAACTGCATGCTAGTGCAGAATATAGAAGGACCCAGGTTTGGCCTGTCATAGTCTGCATTAGTTTGTGGCTAGAAAACCGCTATCCCGAAATAAAGCCAAGTGCAGAAAGGGCCTTACAGCTCATTAAGCAACATCCCTCAGCTATTTCAAATCTTACTGTTTGAAGCCGTTTACTCATGACACTGTATACTCCGTTGTCTTACAGAAAACCTGGGGGCTTTCCTCAATTGGGGTTTTCCTTAATTTGTTTCCACATGAGGCACCTGGAGACTGGCCTTGAAGCTCATGTAAGGTTTGAGGCTGGTGCAAGGGCTGGTCTCTACTAGAGATGTGCACAAAATGTGTTTTTTTTCACATTCTATTCTATTCGAATTGAATACTCCAAAATCCGATTTCATTCGAATGTTTTAAATTTGAATTTAACAAGATTCGATTCGTACTTACCAAATTGGCTTTGCGGAGGGATTGTTCATACACCAGTCTGCCCCTTTCCCCTCTCCTAAACATTCTGTGCTAGAAAGTGTGGATTAGAGATGGCTTGGAAACACAAGGGCCAGACACTTTCTGTCTGGCCATGTCCCCATGCGGTTGCCCTTACCCCGGAGTGGATTCGGGGCAGCCCGAATGCAAATCTTAATTTGCATTAAGGAGTCCCCACGGCAACAGAAGACAGGGCGGGTTCAAGGCGAACCCACCCTTCCTCATGAAAACCACGGCAAATCCCTGCATCGGGATGCCACGGTTTTCTCCACCACCACCCCTTGCCTGAGTGCGCAATCGCCCAGGTAAGGGCTTGCTTGCCCCCAAATGACCCCCTGACTTCCCTGCAGTCAGCTGGGCAGGGAATCCCTGCAGTCAGCTGGGCAGCTGTCAGGTGTGTATAGGGGCTGTCTAGAGCACAAGCAGAGCTTGGGTAGAATGATTTAAAACAGCCGTGAAAGCCGCTGCTGTTTTAATCATTTTACGGAAGCTCTGCTCGTGCGATCGCACCATTAGCGGCAGGGACAGCAAAACTCCACCTGCTAATACTGCAATAGTAAGTGTCCCCATGCCCCCAGGATAACCTGTTCTTGCCCCAAAATTTGGGGTGAGAACAGTTAGAAAGGGTATGTTTTTTTCACTTCACTTTCTTGGAGTTTGTCCCTCATGTAGCCCGAATTAGGGCTTTGCATGGGGACTATCCCGAGGCAAACCCACATTTGCCTCACAGTATTCGTGACGTGGGGACCGGGGGTCAGAGGCACCTCTGTGGCACCCTTTTTGTTATGCCTGAACACAGCCTAAGAAGCCCTTTCCCATCCTCAGAGCAACTTTTCAAGCTTCAGGGCAGTGAGTGCAACTTTCCCTAGCCACTTCTCCACAATCACCAGTTAAAATATATTTACTTTTGGGCCCTGTTCCCACACAGCAACATTAATCCAAATTATAAGTCTCTGAGAGCCAAGTGCACATTCTGGCCGTTCCCACATGTTACTGATAAAATGGACTAAATTTGATTTTCCTTCTTCCCACCCTCGCCATGGAGAAACAGTATCTTTGCTCTCCTCCCCTCTTCAAGTACCCCTCCCACTCAGCTCACTGATTGGATTTGCACCCGTCCTCCAATTCATGACTTATCTGGAGTGGGAAGTTCTAGATCCACCCTTCAATTCCACCCATTCCCCTGATACTATGAACAGTTCCTATGACAGAAAGCATTCACTGGGGGCTGCTCCCCTCTTTGCACTAGAGTGCAATAACACAGCAGTGTAAGTGCTGCTGGTTTGGGGCAGCTATATTTGCTCAGCTAGCTCCATGAGGTTCTTTGTTGCACAGAGAAGCACAGACCTGCTTTCTTATATGCTTCACCTATATAGATGTGGAGTCATGGGCGGTCTCCATGCCAACCTTGCTGGGATCTGCATCAGCTGGTGTCCCCACCCACACATTGGACAGGTGCCTTTTCGTACCACACATGGTGGTTCCTCCACCCCCGGCATGAAGTGTGCAGAGCCACTTTCTGGCACACCAACTCTGTAGGGAGATCGGTATTCCCTCAACCAGATAGACAGGGTGGAAAGTGTTACCAATTAGGCTGGATGCTTTGGATCTTCTGATAGTTCCATTCCCCTGGATGGTGGGCTACTCTCTTCTCTTCCGTTTTGCTGGGCTCCACCCCACCCCTCCTCTAACAGTAGCATAGAACCACTTTCCTGCACAAGAACCCTGCCCAGAGGTCTGGATCACAGAGTATTGACCCACTGGTTTGACCGGACTGTTGCTTTCTCCTTTTGTGTTACCCTAGTGAAAGTCCTGCTGGTTCTTAGCTGATGTTTTTGCCTTGCCAGTTGAGTAGGGACTTTAACAGTTATAGCACAAGGTTTTAAATGTGAATTCTCTGTAAATGAGCATAAATGCCCTAGTAGTTATAAAACAAGTTATGAGGGGGTATGGTTTAGATTATTTTATAATGCTTCCCCGCCCCCCCCTTTTGCATTCCCTCCCACATAAAATGGATACTTGCATGCAGTTCTGACAGTTGAGCCAGAAGCACAATGGGGAAGAGTAAATGGAGCAGCCAAGGAGCTGCATTTCATCTTGGGGAGCTGGCCTTTGATCTGTGGGGTGAAGGACGGTCTCACAACATCTCTTCAGTTGCTGTTCTACTACCCTACTGCCTAAGGCCACCTTTGCTTGCTTGTGTGGAAATGTGCGTGCACGCACAACCTTAAGTAACACAATGTGATTATTCATACTAAGTTTACTGTGTGACACAGCCCTGTTATCTCAGGCTGGCAGTTTCTGTGAATGTCATACAAGCTCCTAGGAAGGGTTAACGCAAACTGTACAATCTAATGCAGATAATCATATGCATAGTGCACAAATTGCTACAGAGAAATGCAAACAGCCTGGCAGATTTTGCAAAGTTCTCCCGATAAGCTCTTAGTGTGAACAAGTACAGTCACTGTGTTCCTCCTAATTAGGAGAATCTTGATCCTCTAAAATGGTGGCTGTTCTCTATCTCTCTAATCAGTTTGCATCCGACTGAGGTCAGTTAAATACTGTATAACATGAAAAAGCCCATGAATGCTGGTGAGAGTTAAAAGAGAATCTAAAAAAAAATGTTAAGAGTTTAACATCCTGTGTCTATGTTTATGCAAGCAAGAGTGTAAAAGAGGCTTGGAGTTCCAGGTCAAGAGCCAAGTCTCACAGCTGCCAAATTAAACCATCAGTGTCTAGGGGTGGGGTGGAATGGGGGAAACCGCAACGTTGCCTTTTGTGTCCCAGTGGTTTTGATTAAACGCATTAAGAGGAAAAGGCTATAAGTGTTTGTAATTAGGAATGAAATCATAGTTTAGGAGAAAAGACCTCTTCTATATTCATATTTTACACAGGGCAAATCTCAGAAAGACACATTTGTTCAGTTCAGTCAGGTCCAACTCTGCAGTGACATTGAAGAACATCTATCTCAGCCAGAGCAGACATAGATTTCTGCTCAGAATCAATTACCTGAACTGATGAAGTTTCAGTTAAAAACTATTCATCCTCAGATTCTGGGAAATACATTCATCTTTACTCTTTTACATGGTTGATGATGTTGGGGCTTCTCAGCTCTTTGCATACCATGGTCTACTTTAGTACTAATTTCTACATGGAAAAGATGTAGAATGCTCCTTTCTAAGAAGAAGCGGTTACTAATGGTGCATCTCATGACCGGTTTGGAGGATCACTTGGAAAAGAGCAACAACATGTCTTAATAAAGTGATCCACACATTTCTGTAGAAACTTTTTCAATGACTCTAGGGTTTTGCGCAGATACACAGCTGTGCATAATATTATTTTCCATTTCTGTCTTTCTATTCTTCCTTTTTTTTTTTGCAATACATATTTGGTAATTATTTAAGGGCATAGGTTTATTCCTGGAGCCCTTTAAAATCGCTCAACCTTCAAAAACCACACATCAACTGACCAATGTGTACTGTTGATTTTGTGTTTGTTTTGAATGGTCTTTGTTGGAAAAGTGTTCCAAAGAGCAGGAATCGCAACTGAAAAGGCTGTCTTCCAGGCCCTTGTTCCTGACACCTCATGTGAGCCAGGAATGTTTAGCTGTGAAGAATAAGCCAAACACAAAGGGCAGGTACTAGCTGGGTGGGAGAGATGCTGAAGCCTACAAGACTTTATAGGTCAAAACCAACACTTTGAACTGGGTCCAGAAGCAAAACTTAACCAGTGCAGTGAAGAAAGCAGGGAAGTAACCCTGTCTTATTTCCTATGATTTGCTAACAAATGAGCCACTGCATTTTTGACCAGTTTATGAGGTAGCTTTATGTAAAGCACATTTAAGCAGTCCAGACGAAGGTAACAGGGGTCTGAATTAGTTTTACAGGCAATGGTAAGGGCAGACCAAACAAAAAGATGTAAAAGCTCCTTTCCCAACTGATTTCACATTAGTCTTGGAGGGACTGAGGCTGAGTTTGATTCTGACAATCAAGATGCCCACCATCTTTAGTCACCAAGATAGCATGTGAGCAGCATCACTGGGACTGTGGTCATACCTTTCTGAAATACTGTATTTTCTGGCGTATAAGACTACTTTTTAACCCAGGAAAATCTTCTCAAAAGTCAGGGGTCATCTTATATGCCGGGTGTCGTCTTCTTATACGACGAGTATATCCCAAACTCTATATTTTAACTGGAAAGTTGGGGGTCATCTTATACGCCGGAAAATATGGTAGTCTGTCTTATTAAGAAAGAGGACTCAAAACACACTAACTCCAACCACACCCAATACCTGATAATCCTTCTTTGCTTCATCCTCAGTTTGGATCACTGTGTTCACACTTTCTTGTTCCCATCTGGATACTCCTTCATGAGACTTTTTTAGATCTCCACCATCTCAACGCCCCCCTGTACTTTGGTAGGATAAACGTTCTGTAACTCAACAGCGTGTAATCACACCTTGGACAAAAGGGAAGGCAAATTCATGCAGCATCCACCCACTTTAATACGGTTTAGCCCTCTTTAGTCCCCTTCTTCAATCACACACAAAAAATGAAAATGGATTACTACTCCACAACAGCTTGAGACCTATAAAAATCAAGACTCAAGAAAGTACCAATGAAGGGAGGATATCCCACAAATAAAACAGATAGACCTAAAAAGGTGTGAGCAGCAGGATCTGAAGATGGGCTGAGGAAGGTTTAAAGTGAAGGTGCAGCCACAACTCCTATCTTGGAAGAACTGAGGCACAGTTTGTTTCTGACCATCCATGTGCCCACCACCTTCAGGCACCAGGACAGCATGTGAGCAGCACCACTGGGATGGCTAGGGGTGTTTTTCCACTGTCACTAGAAATACCCATTAAGTACCCATTAATGAAGTACCCATTACGTACCCATTAATGGCATTTTTGTACCATTAATGGGTACGTAATGGGTACTTCTAGTGACAGTGGAAAAACACCCTAGGAGTGGAGATGTGTAGCTGAATAGTGATACTTTACCTTATACTGATGGATGATCTCTCCCACTGGCCTTACATTGATGTTAAAAAGTGCAAGAGAAAGATATGGATGTCTCTTGCTGTCAACACCATTTCTAGGATGAACTTTAATGAGTGAACATGAAACAAGAGGTTTTGTTGATCTTTTTTTTAATTTGTGATGATTGCTGGTTTTGAGACAAGTCTTATTTGCATTATAATATTATTGCATTACAGTAATATTGATCCACCAGTCAATTCCTATATATATGCAGAAGCTTTAAACAAGTGTAAATGTACAACATTCTTGCTTTTCCTTCAGAAACTGAAACGTGCACTTGCATTGAAATTTTGTAGCGTGAAAAGTTACATAAATATATGCAAACCATGAAAGATGCATAGATGTCTATATTTTATCATATGATTTAAAGAGCAGATCATTCCTTTGATAAAAATCTTCATTTGGCAGATATTTACAACGTTGTTTTTTTGCATCATTTTAGATGTCGATGAATGTCGAACTATTCAAGAGGCTTGTAGGGGAGATATGGTGTGTGTTAACCAGAACGGTGGCTATTTATGCATCCCACGCACAAATCCTGTTTATCGATCGCCGTATCTGAATCCTTATGCTGGTGCGTATCCACCACCTCCTCCAGCTGCAGCTCCAGCTTCCAATTATCCTACAGCTGCCAGAGCCCCTCCTATTTGCCGATTCGGTTACCAGTTGAGTGAAAACCAGTGTGTGGGTGAGTAACAATATATAGTACACTATATACAGTATAAACAGTTTATATATATGGATTTTACTAAATTAAATGATTAGGCTATGATTTGTGCAATTCCTGTTTCTGCACCTATTGCATCCATTTATCCCACTTTCTTCAGATGACTGATACTGGCCATGTGAACATGGTGATGGGACAAGGACAGGACAAGGCTATAAAACAGAGTATTTCATGCTGACTTTCACACCAGGTGTATTTCTGCACTTATCCTTCTGTCTGTTGGCCATTCCCGTTGCACTTGGGAATGCTAGAACATGTCAGCCTAAGCCCCACATGCCCGGAAACTTACTTCTGTCTGGACATGTGCCCGATTGCTCAGAGGGCACTGGTATCTTGATTGCAGTGCCTTGGGCAATTGCGCATGTGCTGGTGTCATGGTGATGATGATGCTCTGTGCACGTGCAGTCACATTTGGGACTATTTGAGGTGCCAGTGCAGTTGTGCAGCACCTCAGCTGAGCCCTCGCACTGGAAATGGTGCAAATGATCGTGACTGGACATGTCAGGTAAGTTTCTGGGAAGGGTTAGTTTGTGTGTGCACCACCGCTAATTTGCGATAGGTCAACATCTGGGAAGGCAGGGGATGTTAACCTGTAGTTAACCTATAGTTTAACCTATAGTAAACTATAGTTTAACCTATAGTAAACTACTAACCTATAGTAAACTATAGTTTAACCTATAGTAAACTACAAGGTCAAGTGTGGAAGTGCACCAGCTGTCCAGGGGTTGTTTTCTGGGAGACTAGGAATGCTAGTAGCAACCATTACTGGAGCCATTGTGCATACTACACAAAGCTGGTTACCAATAAGTGATGCTAACACAAAATAAAATTCAGTGTGTTGCAACAAAACTTTTAAATTAAATTATTAAGTAGGGTAGACTAAAGACTTTCTTGACACCAAGATGCCTGATGCATATGATGATGCATATATGCTATTATTAGTAGTATTAGAATTTATAATATTTTATTGAACGTAGAACTTAATACAAAAAATTGGTCAAGGAGCATCAAAGAATTAACAATGAGTATTAAACAGGGTGGTTGTGGTTGTTGAATAAAAACAAGATTACATGGAAAGACAGAATTAGAAAATGCAAACTACGGCTGTTTTTGCACTTACCTCAATTAGGCTGGGTTTAGAAGATCTGGATCTTTGAAACTGGGTCCTCTTTGAATCCAATCCTAAAAGATCCACATCTTGGTGAGGTTCCCCATGTGTCTGCATGGCCCATCTAGCACCCAATGACAGGGGGTGTTAAACAGGGCTGCTGTGTGGACGCCATAGCACCCATCCCAAGGCTCCATTTGGCTTGAAGCGGAAGGGCTGTCAGTGGCATAGTGTGATTGGCCAGCATCTACGTCAGTCATAGCATACTTCTGTTGACACTGGGTGTGGTGGAGAGGCAGACCACGTAGCGGCTATGCCTGCAGGGATAGCTATGAAGACCGTTGTATTGCAACTATGCAGCCTGTGCTCAACTTCGTAGACACATACAAAGGATATGCAGGCCTATGTAGCTGTGAGTGGTGGGGTGGAGCTGCCCCACTGCAAATGGCAGCCTCTAAGCCCATCCCTGGACCCCATTGCCCCAGTAGACATGCACACAAACATTCTCTGATCCAGTCTTCACAGCAGAAGGCCGGATTGAAGACACCATTAAAGGGGTCTATTGTTAATCCAGATTTAAGAGCCCCAAAGACCCCATTAAATCTGGATTTTGCTGATGCTCATGTGTACAAATGGAGTCCTTAAGGGGTCTTGTGTGTGGACAGTGCATGACTGATCCATACCAATTGAGTACCTATTGGGTTCCTAATGGGGTCTTCATTGCTAGTGCAAAAACTGCATCTAGAAAAGAACTGATCCTATTTAGAATTTTGGTGTCTAAGCAGCCAGGTACGATGATAAGAACACGTGCTCTTCTTAGGGCTCGTTGCTTATTGCATCTCTTTTTATAAAGTATGTTGATATGCATTTGTCAATACCAATTAATACTGCTGTGTTAGGATGATCATCTGATATCCACATGGATTGCTGCCATAAAGCATAATCCTAGCATGGTGACTTTTTTACATATATCTTTGTTTGCATCAGTACAACAACCCATAGAGTTTAAGTTAAAATTCATGATTACATTCAGTATGCTTGGATCACAAGGTCACTTTGGAGCTAATGCATTAGCTTACATGAATCTTGTAAAATGTACAAGGTGGGGGGGGGAGAACAAGGAAGGGAAAAGACTTGAGCAATAGTTTAATTAGGTTGCTTTTTGAAGTTGTCTTTATGTCTCATACCAAATGCTCTAAGAACACACAGGGTAATGACTGTTCTGTCTGTAAAGTGAAATAAAAGATTTAAGGAATGTATGATTATGCAGGCATGGAATTTTGGGTATAGTATTCAAATGGAACAATGAGAGAGACTGTGGACAAAAGATATGAAAATTTACTACGTGTACCTCCAACTCTGACCCTGGATAGGGACAATTTAGCCATGGTGATCCATGCTATAGTAACTGCCAATCTGACCTTGAAGATGGCATGGAAGGAAGCTAGAACGGCTGAAAAATGCACCATGAATTAATTTCTGCATTAAAATACCTATGGGTATTTTATTAGGTGTATGTAACTGTTCTTGCATTCAAAAAGAAAAATTTCCTCAAATATCCATGAGCAACATTCTCTTCCACTGATCTTGCAATCTATGTGCATTGCTCTTTTACGGCCCACGTTACTTTCAAACAATTGCTATGAAACAGCTTAGATCTAGGTGCAAGTTCAGTGCAGTGAGAAAGTATTTGCCCCCTTCCTCATTACTTGTGCTGTTGCAATATTTGTGTCACATAATTATTTGTCTCACATAATAAAAATCTTCAAGAAGTATTTTGTTTTATATTAAATTATGTTTGAAAATGGGAAACAACCAAGGGTGGCTGTGGTCACACCTAAGTGTTAATCCAGGGGCCTTTCTGCACTTGGCCTTATTTTGGAATATATCTCAGAATACCGTTCTGCTATCTGCATGCTATTGTAGACTATAGAAGGCTCCAGGTGAGGCTGGCCATCATCTTCATTAGCTTGTGGCCAGCAGACTGCTATCCAGAGATATATTACAGAAAAAGGCCAAGTGCAGAAGGGGCTCAGCTTCAGTCCACCTCAGCAAAGTGACCAGTAGTTTTCTTTCCACTTTATCTATCCCAAAGGTGAATTTTCTAAGTTGTTTAACACTGAAAGAAAGCAGCTGATGTATTCTCTCACTCTGAAAGTGGACTGAACCTGGATTAAACCTTAAGTGTGACCACAGCTGTGGCAAATCTGCGAAAATAGAAGAAATAGAAAGGAAACAAATGCTTTTTTCACAACACTGTAAATTGCATTTCTGAAGCAAAGCATTAAGCCATGTGTAGGTCAACATATTTGATCTGACTGTGACTCTTTTAACTCATTTTAGGTTTTTTTTTTTACTTTTTCTCCCAAGCTCTGGAATACTTAGGCATAATAATGACCCTTTTGTTCAAACAATTCTGCCAAATAACTTTTGGCACATCTTGACTGAAGCAAAGCCTCACGTCCCTTCATTACACATTCTTATGCTGTGAGTTCCTTCTGACTTCCCTTCCCACTACCTTTTCTTGCTCTTTTTTGTGCTTTTCTTTTATATATAATGCAACAAACATATCATATCCAATAAAACTTTAACAACTAAACAAATAGAGCAATTAACATTTGACTGTCTCATTCTGAAAATGTATTAAATTATTTAACCCACCATTCCAACATCTGTGAGTCTGGCTAATCTTGCCTCCTGAGTTTTGACATTGCATTAAATAATGGTTACCAGTTCTTTGAAGAGAGTCATGTTGCATTTATTTCTTCATTTGCCACAGTTGATAAGCAAGAAACTCATTTATTGCAAATACTTTTGCAAACCAAAGAGAGATGTCTAAACGTTTACCTTATTTGTTTTATTTATTGTTTATATTTCTATCCCACGCCATACCTGTAGGTCTCAGGACTCAAGTTTTAAAACAGCAGATTACAAGCAATATATATTAAAAACAATATCGATAAAAAAACTCTTTAAAAATGCAACATATTTAAAACATACCTTGTTTCTAGTATTGTCCAATAATAGCAAAATTGCTACAGTAATTTAAAAATTCAGTAATTTCTTTTGTGAAGGTTTTAAATTGCCTTCATTCACAATTAACAAAAAGCATAATGTTGGAAGGAGATTGATTCCACTTCCTAAAACAGTGATTGCCAGATTTCCCATTACACTGATGTTATGAATTATTGAGGGACTGACCTAGCACTTTATTGGGAATGCTGTGGCATTTCCAATACAGTCCTGAGAAACCGTGATAATCCCAAAATGCTCCTGGGATAGTCCACTGAAAATGCGCTAAATAGGCATCATGTAAAATCCAGTTCTGACACCAGTTTTTCCAGATTGCTTACCTTATCTGTCATTTCTTTGTGGAATCACAGCTCTTGCAAAAGTGCCCATATTTAGGAAGTACATGAACAAAACAAAGGGAAACGGGGAAGCACTTTCTACATACAGATACTTTTGCAAAAGTGGTGATTCCACGAAGAAATGGCAGACGAGGTGAGAACCTGGGTTTGCCCACAGTTTGTCTCTGGCTGTTGGCAAGGGCAGTGAGAGGTGACTGCAGGATCTTAACAAGGCTTAGCAGCAGACTTAGCATGGAAATGTAGGGAAATTGTAAGCAGAGGAATTTCATTCTTATCTGTTGTCAAGCATCCCACGGTAAGAGCAGATTCCTTGAATTTCTTGTCAGTAGGAAATGCAAGAAAATTTGCATTCCTTCGAATAGATCCCTTCAATTGTGGTAGGATTCTATTCAATATGAATGTATTTGTACAAATTTGTATGAATATCTGATGTTAACCCAGGCGTATCCGATACGTAACCGAAATATAACCGATATGTATCCTGTAATATATCCTCTCTGAAAGCATCAAATCTGCCCTGAATCCAGTTTGAATCTGCTTTCAATCCACGCCGAATGTACTCTGGATCCATTGCAGATGTGACCGGTGCAACCGCTTTCCCACCTCTTGAAGTTCACGAATATTCTAAAGCATTTATTTATTTGTATTTCTATCCCGCCCTATACCCGAAGGTCTCAGGGCGGGTTACAATATTATATTAATCTTAGACAGGTCCCTGCCCTCAGGCTTACAATCTAATGAGACAAGATACAAAAGGAAAATGGTGTGGGAGGGAACAGGGGTGCTCTGGCGGCAGCAGAGTCCTTGCAAAGGTAAAAACGTTTATTTTATTTTCCTCCTCCATTCCCCACAGGCAAGATTGTTCCTTCATGGCCCGTCTGGAGGCAGTTGGGAGGGAGGGGCCAATGCTGGGAGCTTGGTGGAAGGTGCTCACCCAGCTTCCTTCTCTCTTCCTCTCCCAAGGCAAGATGGTATTCGTATGAATCTCAATGTACAAATATTGTAATATTCAATTCATATGCAAATGTCCAAATTTATATAAATTCATACGAATATCAAATGTTACAAGTATTTGTGCACATCCCTACTTGTCAGTTCTCTGACAAAAATCCTTTTGCTATTCTGTTTTTTGAAGTGAAACCTCTCCTGTAAATTGGCAAGCAAAATTTAATTTCATACAATTATTTATTATTTATTTATTATCTCTATTTATGTCCCATCCTATACCTGTAGGTCTCAGGGCAGGTTACAAGTTTTAAAACAACAGATTAAAACAATGATATCTATAAAAACACTTTTTAAAAATCCAGCATATTAAAAAATGTATACTAAATATTAGACTACTAATATCTATGGTGGGGGGAAAACAGTCACATTAGCCAAAGGCCATGGCAAAGAAGTGCGTCTTCACTACCTTCCTAAATGTATACAGAGAAGGGGCGTGACGCAACCTCTTTTTCTAATTACATAGAGGTGATTTTAGCATAATTTGGTTTTTTTTTCTAATCCTAACTCTCAAACAGCTTTTGAAGATGGTCATTCTGATTCCTATTTTTACAGATGGAGAAATGAAGCCAAGGGGCCGTGGTTTTTCCCAGGGCCAGTCAATGAGTCCTGCAGATGGAATTTGTACTAGGTATGCAAATTCCAAGTGTAACACTCTGTTCTCTGGCTCTTGCCTCTGCCCATTTATTTTCCCTTCAAACTGTTCATCTGAGAATACAAATAGCAAATAAAAAAAGAAAGATAAGAATGACATCTGCCATTTGTATTCATTTTTATAATGCTTCTCTAAAATTAGAGATCAAGGGGAACAGTACAGTCTGCTGACCTCACCAAATTGTTCAGCGAGATATAAACAAAAAGTGACTGCCCCAAGCTACAGATTCTTCAGTGGATAAATTACATTTAAAATAGCAAAGACAGTTAGGAAAGATAATACAATGTTTGTTGTGGAAAAAATGCTAACTCCACATTACTGTTATGGACTCTGAACTGGTGGTGGAGAAAAAAGAATTTTGATCTTGGAGATTTAAGATACGCTGTATTCCTTCACCTTTTAAAAAGTAACTCAGAGGTTGATTAAGGGTGTACTATCCACATCCCAGTGCCTCCAATTCCCATTAAAGGCCAGAAAATGCATGATGCCACCTCTAAACCACTTTTGAGCTTTGTTTTTCGTTTGTGTGGGTGCAGCCTCAGTGAGAATACCAACCCAAAATATAGCAACCACGAGAAAAGTGTACCCCATGTTAGACACAAATAGTAACAGAACTGAAATTAGAAATGTCAATATTACCATTTCTTTAAAGAAAAATATAGCATGAAACGGCTGGAATACAGTGTTTGTGATTCTTGCTGCATTTCAAAAAGCATATTGTAGATCTTGAGAAGATGCAAAAAAATTAGTATGAACAAAATGAACCAAAGAATCACCTTTGAAGAGAAACCATGCCAGAGCCTTTTTAAATTTAGAAATAAAACACAAGTAGAATATTAAATGGTGCCAACTGTGGAGAAATATTTGGAGAGACTGCTGTCCTGTCACAGATATACAAGGTGTACATTTCACTCTTGGATTCCCTTATGCCAAGAAAATTCATACTGGGGTTAGAAGTTCGATAAGCTTGATTCTATGGACAAAGGAACTTTCACACTCTGGCCGCGTCCCCATACAAGCCGTTTGGCTCTGATTGGGCTCGTATTTGACCAGGTGTAGAACCGATATTGAATGTTGCCCGTCCCCATGCCATTCACAGTAATGCAGGCTGGGTGCGTATACAGCTGTCCCCATGCAAACTGCGCCAAACCCCGACATGGGGGAGCCGCACCATCTCCTCTCCGCCCCCTCTCTCCTCATTGGAAGCTGGATTGACACATCCCCCCACCCTTAGTGGCACAGAGAAGCCAGGACTAAACAGCAAAAATAATAATTAAAAAACAGCTGTTTGAACAAAGCTGCTGCAAGATCTGGCAGCAGTTTAGCAGTTTTGTGTACCTCTGCTCCACCCAGGAACCGCGAGAACACCCAGCAAGTGGAAGGGAGAAAAATCAGGCCATTATCCTGCCTGCCCTAGTGATTGGGGAAAGGGGGTGGAATACTTGTATAAAAGAGTCTCGTGGGGCAGTGAAGGCCATTCGAACCCCTCATCATTTCAGTTTTAACACCATTTACTCCCCCAAAATCTCAGTGGTTGTGATCTCCATTGCACAGGGCAGAAACGGCAAGCACAGGACATGAAACCCCACCTCCCACTGACGCAAGCACCAATCTCCTCCCCAAATAGCCCGGGACCATCCCCATGTGCACGCTTGGCTCATAAAGCAATGCATGCTGAGACACCAAGCCATGCCGAGAACAGTTTTTTCCAGTACCAAATTTGGTCCTGGTTTGGGTGATTTGGTCTATGGAAATCAGACCAATTCTAAAATTTCAATTTCGATTCAGACCAAAATGTGCATGGGGACATGTCCTCTGTGAAAGAAAACCATGGGTGTTTTTCCACTGTCAAAAAGTACCCATTTTTGCACCCATTTAGGACCCGTTTGGGTGTGAGCCAGAAAATCCGGATTAAAGGGATCCAAAGGGGTCCAAAGGAGGCTAGGGGGAGGGGATGCAACCATTGAGCCCCCCCTAAACCTATGCTCTGAAGTCACTTCGAAGCCACTTCGAAACCACTTCAAAGTCATTTCGAAGTCTGTGCAAAATAGCTTCGGAGTGCCTTTGAAGTCTGTGCTGATCTTCGGAGTGAACTTCGGAGTGACTTTGAAGTTACTCCCAAGTAACTCCGAAGTGACTCCAAAGTCATTTCGAAGTACACTCCGAAGATCAGCACAGACTTCAAAGGCACTCCGGAGCTATTTTGCACAGACTTCGAAATGACTTCGAAATGACTTCGAGTCAATTCAAAGGGGCTTCGAAGACTGCCCACCCCCTACCCCCCAAAACACCTGGGGTAACGGACCGACCCCTTGGGGGTCAATCCGGATTCTCCACATGGGTGCAAAGCTGTTTCCACAGCAGGGGTGTTAGCACCCATTGCTAATGGGTCCTACACCTCCTATGGAAACACATTGGGTGCTTCCCTTAATCCGGATCTACTAGATCCGGATCTTCTTAGATCCGGATCTAAGGGCTGCAGTGGAAAAACACCCAATATCTCATAGATAGTTTTATCCCTATAAGTAATGGCTCAAAAAGAAAGTCACAGTTTTCTAACTTGAGAGAATTTTGACAGGACAAGACTGAAAGTTTTGATTTACACTGTTTTCAGATACGTGTATATATAAAATACAGGCAAAAACTACATATATATATATATTTATTTTTACCTAGAACTTCCTTTAAGTAGAGTCTCTTTCATTCCTATCTTCCTCACAACAATTCTCAGGCTACACAAAAGCAGGATGTGCACTGGGCTTTTATTTAGCTGTGAATCCTGCATAATGGAGCAGGGTCCACACAATCCTGCTCCTTAAGGTGTATTCTGTGCATGGAATGAGTGTGATGGCTCCATGAACGCCACACTCTTCCCTTTCCATGGTGCCATAAAGCAGGCAAAGGGCTTTAGTTGCAGAGTGGGGCAAAAGCTCTCGGAGCTCTTTCTTTTGTTCACAGCAACAGTCCTGCCACCACTGCTCCCACCACTTGAGGGGATACACCTCCTTGGCTGCCTTCAGATTCACTTCCCAGGTCCAATGCCTGCCTCCCCTG
Organism: Aspidoscelis tigris stejnegeri; assembly: GCA_023333525.1. Classification (NCBI taxonomy): domain Eukaryota; kingdom Metazoa; phylum Chordata; class Lepidosauria; order Squamata; family Teiidae; genus Aspidoscelis; species Aspidoscelis tigris. Next base: position 92,101,945 of record JALMGA010000003.1, on the reverse strand, counting down.
GCAAGATTGAAAGTAGGGTATTTCCAGATGGGAATCTTGATGCCTGGGAGTGATCCACTCTACCATCCATTAAGATTGCCACCAGGGAATCTCCAGCTTTGATCTTGATGGGTGAGGGAGCTTCTCCTGCCTGTCAGGATCACCATCACGGAATCCCTAGCTATGATTTTGATGGGCAAGGGGCTCCCTGTCAAGATCACTGCCAGTGATTCCCTAGCTAAGATCCTGATAACAGGGGTCTTCTTTTGGTAATCAAGTTTGCCAATGGGGGAACTGGCCTTAACATTGACAGCTGAGCAGGCAGCATACCACTGCATTAAGCATATTGCTATAAGTACAGCGCTGTTCTTAATGTGCAGAGAGAGAAGTGTTACTTTTTTAGTACTTTGTGTATGGATTTTTACCTAAGACAAGTCCTCCACACTGTTCCCAGAGCAGGAATTAAAACCTAGATATCCAGTCTGTTCTCAGGGTTACACAAAATTAAATTAGTTCAGATGTATTCAAATGTTTGCCGTTTACTCTGTCTCCCACCTTCCAACAAATATGGCCAGTTATCTGGACTGCTGAAGATGAAGCTGGAAAGAGCTGAGGTTCCAGTTGGAAGTTTTGCTTCCATCCAAATCATGTTTTGATCCAATGCAAAGCATGAGTTGGTAGGATGAAAGTTAAGTCTTCCGACCAAAGGCTCTGCCCCTACCACTGCCTCAGGAGTTCTGATATAGCAGCAGCTGATGGATCCCCTCTTACTGTTGTAATACCATGTTGGGATAAATCTTGGAGCTGAATCAGCCATATTAGCAGAGGTTCTTTGGTGTTGTGTCTTTCACAGTCTTGTCTGGAAATGAATGCTAGAGACTAAAGCTTCAACCAGACAGCACTTACTTAATCCACATTATTTAAAGCACAACAAGACGCATTTCATCCCAGATTGTCCATGCTTTATATTCGATTATCCAAATAATGTGTATTGAATAAGTGTTGCCCGGATGAGGCTTAAATCTGGAACTATGCAACACATGTGCTTAGTCCATGAACAGCAACCATTCCTCTGTAGCTACTAAACATCTTAGGCTCCGTCCCCAAGCAATAAAAAGTCTTTTAAAAAGGTTCTTTTGCCTCTGAGCACCCCCATGCCCGGCTTTTCTCTGAGCTTCCAGCGGCACAAAACGAGGGAAATGTGCGGTAAAAAGACTGCCCTTTAAAGAAGACTACCAGAGCATTTTTTGAAGCCGTGGGTCTTCTGAGCAACATTGTGCATGGAGACGCTTCGTGGCAAAAGGGGTGGGGATTGGTGGCCAAGATCTCCGAAAAAAGCACCCTGGCTCTGCTTCTGCTGCCCGTCTGCACACACAGTCTTAAACATTCACACATCTCCCAGAACAGCAGCACCTTCCCTTTTAAAGAGCCAGAATTGCAGAGAATTGCAACACTGTTATCAGGTGTGAAGTGAGTGGATTGCTACAGTGTAACGGCTGCTGGGGTGGATTTTTACAGTGATTAAAATCACTATCTTTGGAAGCAAGCTCTGGATCCCAAAGTGATAAACGGCTCTGGTGGGTTTTGCAGGCAGGGGAGATGAGCAGAGAACTTGTAAATATGGCTATTTTCTTTTGGACTTGTTGGGGGTTGTCTCCCCGGCACCCTATCAAGCAGAGAGGGGTCAGGGAGAAAAAGATGCGGGCAAACAAAAAACGCTTCCTTGGGGACGGTAGTTGCGTTTAAAATGTGTGTTTTACTGAACCTTATGGGGACACTTATTCCAGAATTGAACAGCACTTTTAAAGTCCGCTGGAATAGAGGGGCAGTAGAGGAAAACTAGAGAGGCAAATAAGTTGCTTGGGGATGCAGCCTTACTTAGTTTTATATGAACCTGGACTAAAAAAGCAGCCACTAGCTGTTTTAATCTTTGCACAATGCTTTGAGATTATGTTTTAATGGGAAATGGTATATAAAGATTTTAAAATAAAAAACCTATAATTTTACAAACGCAAGTCATCTGAAGATGGCATGGCCACTCAATATTTTGCAGAAGATTCCTCTGCTAAGCTATTCTGCCATTAAGACCACAGACTAACACTGACACAATTATGGAAACTCTTTCTGTTAGACTCCATGCAGTTGCCATAATATCCAAGTGGTTCTCACTTCAGTCTTTTGGAAAGCTGTGTTGTCTTCAGCCTCAATGTAGTGACACATAAAACTGATTGCTATTCTTGGCTTCAGCTTTATGTTTCTTGGTCCAGCTTTGTTTATTTCTTTTCATATTGGTTCCAGCCCTAAAATTGGCCACAGTTCTATGCCACAGTCAAGCTATTTGGCCAAAATATATTTTAAAAAATGAATTGGCTCTGCAGTGTTTTCAGATCGGCCTGCTGATCTGATTACTTTGCCAGACTTTTATGGAGAAAGACAAGCTTGCAATTGATGCTGTTCTTAGTTTCTTGTCTCTAAAACCTTTCAAAAGCATAAATGTTGCCTTAATGTGGCATGGGATTTTAATATATCTGAAGCATTTTTTCTGTCATCTAAGTGTGTTCCCTACCTCTAGGTTTGTTTTGTAAGTTACCTAAAAATATAAACTAAACAAGGAAATTGTTAGGAAAAAATATTTTACAAGCACACTTGTAAGAGCAGGGGTGAAAGATGATGTAGTCATTCAGATATTATTATATTACTTTTTCCAGTATGATTTATCATTGACTATGTTGGTTGATTTGAATTTTCTCTTTTACATGAGGTACAGAAGGTACATACTTTTGTCTTTAGTGGGTGAGTTCCCATTTAAGGAATAAAACGGAATATACATCGAGATTTACATCGGGATTTGCATTGATATGTAAAGCATGTTAAAAGGAAGCAAAGAGCATCTGCCAATCGGATTCAGCCCCGATTTTCTGTCCCCACTCTAAACACTTAAAACGCTTCCAAAAACGGATTGGGGAAAGTGATTCTTTCCCCTCCTTTCCCCATTGCCCAGGGTACACAGCGGCAGCAGCAACTCAAGCCCCGTTCACCCACTCACCTCCACAGCCACCATCCCCTCCGAAAAATGCACCCTGGCTCTGCTGCTGCTGCCACCTGCACATACAGCCTTAAACATTCACACATCTCCCAGACCCTGCAGCAGCTTTCCTTTCTTTCCCTTTCTAAAGGTCAGAACTTTTAAAGACCCAGAATTGCAGAGAGTTGCAACATTGTTATCAGGTGTGAAGTGGGTGGATTGCTACATTGAAACTGTTGCTGTACAGGGTGGATTTTTACAGTGAAACTGGATGCCGAACCTTTTAACTGAAAGGGCTGACCTGCAGGGTGAAACTCCAGTCCACTTCATGATGTATTTGCCCAAATACTGCTTTAGTGTTCCCACTACGGTAAGGAAGAAAAGTTTTAAAAGCCAAACCCGGAAAAAACACCTGAAAAATCAGGTGTTTATTTATTCCGTTTTTAAGCCAGATAATCCTCAAAATACCCCTGGGGAACGACGAGGATCCAAACCATTTTACTTGATTGGGGGTGGGAACGGCGAGGATCCAAACCATTTTTAAACCCTTTTAAGTGATGATGGGAACACAGCCTTAGTCTCATCACTTCCATTTATTGAAAGTGATGCAAATATGCATGTTAAACAATGTGCAGTCAGATTTAATGCACAGTGTTGAGATTATCTACAAGTGGGATGGATGGCTCAAACGACATTCAGCCTATAGAGCCCAGAAATATCTTTTGGCAGTCTGGATGGTCCTATTTCACTGAATTTAGGTACAGAATCTATAAAGTATTCAGCTGCTTAACCAATTATTCTTTATTTAATCTAGATATATACTGTGATTTAGTTTTCTTTGTTTTGTAACCTATCTTAAATTCCTTATATGTTGTATGGACAAAATGCTCTGAAATCATATAATAGTAAATTTAATTCAAATAATATTATAAACCATAGTAATTTCAGTTTAATTGCTGAGCTCTGTGTGATTTGGATGTGGATTTGGGGGGGTCTGCGTGCATATTCTTGAAATATAGCTTGAGGAGAACTGGTTGTTAGTATGTTGGTTATAAGAGTGTGAAATGAATGCAGTATGTATAGACTTGTCCAATATGTCATGGTAGCTACTGTGAAATTAGGTTCAATCTAATTCCTACTGCAATTACACACATTGTCCACTTGGGAGGAGGAATATGTCATTACATTTTGGCAGTTGTCAAGGAAATAATTTGCCTGTTCAGTACCAGCTAACCATTAACGCACATCACTAATGCGTGGTGGGGTTTGTTGGAAATTATAAGTAGCACAGCCAAAGAAACCAACATAGAGTGCAGAGTACAACATTGGCCTTGCAAGTATGGGATATATTTATATCCTGGAGCTTTTAACAGACCTGACTAACTATTTGCATGCAAAAGCTGACAGGAGAAAATATTTCCATCGGACAGGACAGCAGGTTTTGCTAGAGGCAAAAGACTTATTTATGGTAGGTGGACCTGGGAAAAGCCATGCTAAATTAACAAAAAGTTTAGGTTAGCAGTTTAATGACATCACTTAGTGCCAAAAATCTGCATACTTAGAACTTAAATCCGAATAACGTCTTGTCTGGACAAAGCCTGAATCATGTCATCTTTCTTCGTATCTAACAATCTTTTTAAAAATGTAGCTTAACTATTTTTTTAAATGAATAGATGAGTTAAAAAAAAAGGCTTCAGGAACAGCAATCCCTTAGCTAGCATTTTGGAATGTTACTGAAATATGAGATTTGACATATTTTAACCAAACAAGACAGAAGAGCTGATGGTTGGCAAGCTTGCCTCATCTTTAGATGCAACATCCGTCTGAATGACAAGGTTGTTTCCTTGTAACTGCGATTACACACCATAATTAAAGTGTGATTTGGGATTCTGGTGTGTTTGTAAAAGGGCTTTAACTGTTTTTGCTGAGGACAACCCAGATGTTCTTACATGAAAAGGATTTGTCTGCGGCTTTCCAAGCTTTACATTAGTTGGAAATCAAACCCAACTCAGTGGCACGTAATAATAAAAAGAGAAGAGAATCAGCATTTGCTCAGAACTGTTTGTATGGCTACTAGAATGGATGCCCAGGTATATCCTCCAGACTGGGAGACAGGCAGGATGCCTCTAAAGGGCATTTGCTGGGATTTGAGAGCAGGTGAAGGCTTTACCCTTGTCTTCTGCTTGAGCTGTCCATAGACAAATGGTGGCCCACTATGCGGGAGGGGATGCTGGACTAGATGGGCTGTGTCCTTATCCAGCAGGACTCCTCTTATGTTCTAACCACATGCAGTTGAAGACAGCTAAAAAAGGCATTACCAACTACAAAATCCAGTATCCGGTATCACATTTATAGGATAAAATAACTCATCTTTATGCAGACCCAAATGCTGTTCTGGATACTGTATCTAATGAGGTACCAATGGCTGTTTTCTCCAGTTTTATGGGATTGTTTTCAGTTCTTGAGGCCTCATGACATTGTTGGAACTTCAAAAGATAACAGAGCTTGCACGAGGCAAATGCACCGTGGGTAGCATATGAACTTGGAGTTCTCATGCACAAGTAGAGACTTGGTTGCATTCCAAAAGAAAGGTTTTATTGCTTTATGGTTGCAGAGTATATACTGAGTAAATGCGTGAATATACTGAATAAATGCATGGGTATATGAAAAAAAAATACAAGTAAACAACTTAACCACTAATATATGAATACAGGTACACTACTTCCTCTTCTACATCGTATCTCTCTTGCTATACCTTAGAAGAACAAAGGAAAACAGTTAGGCATATGGAATAGCATGATGCCATAGAACTGCAGATACTCCATGTGAGCACATTAGATCTATCCTTCTCAGGACCGTTCCTCTGTGCTGTACGAAATCCTGGTTCTCATAATGTTTAATATGTTCGTTTTTAAATGTTGTGAGCCGCCCAGAGACCCTTGGGTATGGGGTGGGATATAAATGTAAATATAAATAAATAAATAAATAATACAATTCAGTTCTCACAGGAACTTATTATGTCTGTGTTACAAGATTACAAGGCACCTGGTGTTTTGCTGGGGTGAAAAGGCCTTTCCAGCACATAACTGGTCCACTCAGCCCTTGCCTTATCTTGGATCATTTGAGCCAACTGTGCAGGAGTTACTACTAGGTCCAGGATGTAGTGAATAGTATCTCCCAACTGGCAGGACACACCCAAACCTCTGTGATGATCACTGCTGTTGTTGCAGTTCTGTTAAATTGCCATCCCCTACTTTTCCCACAGGCTGAGGGAGAGACAGTGTCTCAGAGAGCCCCTCCCATTGTGGGAAAGGTTAGAAATGGGACCTTTTAATTAGTTGGTTTTGTGAAATTCCTTGTTTTAGTGAGACCTTAGAAATACATCTTGGATAACTCTTCAGTAGTCTTCACTAATGTGGATCATCATCTCTTTGATCAAGGGGCTGGTACACCATCCTTATGAAACCAGTTTGCTATGTCTAGGCCTTTTCACCACTGAAAGGCAGTGTTTAAGAGGAGGCCTGTTTGAAGTATATAAAATCAAGCGTTGCATAGAAAAGGTGGACAGAGAAAACTTCTTTTAACTATCACACAACACTAGAATTGGGGACACTATGTAGCTGATGGACAGGAGAGGCAGGACAGACAAGAGGATTTTTTTTTTCAACCATAGGGTCATCTGTGTGCAGAATTTACTATCAGAAGTGGTGGTGATAGCAACCAGCCTGAACAGCTTTAAGAAAGAATTAAATTCATGTTAAATAAATAGTATCAATGGCTACCAGAATGAATGCCTAGGTACTGCCTCTGAGTTGGAGAGATAGACAGGATGTCCCTCAAGGCTGTCTGCAGAGAACTAAGAGGAAAAAGGTTTTGCCTCTGTCTTCTCCTTGAAGCCCAGAAACAATTGGTGGGGTACAGTGTGAGACAAGATGCTGGACTAGATGGGCTGTGGCCTGATCCAGCAGGGTTCTTATGTTCTATGGTTTGCTGAAATGGACATGCATTTTTATTTTATTTTTCCTGCTTATTAACACTGATTGATATATTATTGTGTTACTGTGCCCCTTTTACCACAGTTTATAAGATACTGGAACTCACCTTTGAAGAATACTGTGTTCTGAAAAGTGTCTGAAATATACATTAAGTAAATAATTTTATTTGGTCCTATACTATATTTTTATGTTCTATTTCATGTATTTACTGACTTGCTTTCAATCCAGTTTCAGCTGAAAAGAAAGCAGCATGTACAGTTTAACATAATGAGTAAATTATAGCTAATATCCAAGTTATTTGTTTTATAATTTATTCAAAGCTCTTATGATTCATGGAGGATTATGATGAATAAAATATGTTTTCCACATGAGTTGAAAATAAGAGTCCACATGGGATTTGACAGGAACATCTTAAAATTAGAGACAGATTTTTTTAAAAAAAAATAGTTTAATCTTCCTTGGTAATTTTGCTTAGTTAAAGTGGGGTATGTATGATATATCTACCTAGATGAGTTTTAATCTCCTACATATTTTAAAGACAAGTATTTAATACTTTATTTACTCTAAGGTACTTGTTGATGGGATCATATTAGTGCTGAATTTTTGCAAAAAGTTGTTTTCTGATTCAGTCTAAGGAAGCTTGGCTTCTTTCCCAGGCTACATTTTCCATCATTACATGGATTAGCCATGGCCCAAAGCCTAATTGCTTTGTTGCTTCAGAACATTTGTATGATTTAGCCGTAAACTCAAAAATGTTTTCAATTTGTACATAATAAAATGTTTTCCAAGAAAGCCTAGTTTTTAATTTGAATGTGTTATGTGAAAGTAGGTGGATTTCATGGTATCACTTTACTGTTCAGCAACTGAGGATTTGTTTGTTAGCTCGATTTAATCTTCTCCTGAAGATCTTTGTGGCCAAAACACATCCGGCTTTCATATTCAATAAACTCCCTCTCTTTTCCTTAATTGTGTAACTAGGGTGTCCAGGTGCCATATCTGACAATGCAGTGTGTGTAAGCAGGGGAGAAAGTAGGAAATCATCCTTGTCTATGAGCACTGCTCCCTCTGGTTGCCAGAAGCAGAGTTTGACAATCACAAACTGTCATATACATTTTCACTTCTGTTTACACAGACTTTGGTGATCACGGCTAGCCATGTTGTGCTCAGTCTTATGTGTTCAGGGCTGTCTGATGCTCCAACCACATGACTTTTTATGTTGCCATTTTGGCATTTTGAAAAGGAAGATTGTATAATTTGACCACTGAAGGTCTGGCTAGGGCCATAGTTAGGATTGCTGTGCTGAACTGGCAAAGCCAAGTGCACCAACATACTAAAGTGAATAAAGGCTATTTTTTATTCAAATGGAGGCCATCCTGTGTATGGAGGGGTCTGGCATGAAAGTCTGCTTCCGTTTTTTCTGTGGATTTCCTTTCCCTGACTGGGACAATCAAACATGTAGATTATCCTAACCTTGGGTCTGTTTCTGCTGCAAGAAATGGATCCAGGTGAAGAGCTGCAGGGAAAGAAGTCTGAGCCTGCTTAATCAGGAGGTATTCCATCCATGCCACCACCACTACTACCACAGCGATCCTTCATAAATCTCCTTGCCTGGTAAAAGGTAAGCTTCAATGTGGCAGCAGCTGTCGCTGTTCCTCCCACTGCCACACTGAAGTTTACCTTTTACCAGGTGAAAGGAATCCACCAAGGTGCAGTATAGAGGTGGTAGGGATAGCAAAGGGGCAGTGATGGGGAAGGTGGCAACACAGTAGGGCCGCATCGCCATTAGAAGCTTAATCCAGTTTCCCTATATCGAAATAACAGAACCAAATGCAAATGCGAATTTGCCTGATCCCATTACTTTCAGCCAGAATTGCGTTCAATCCAGATTCTGAGGACGTACGTGACTCAAGGGGGGGGGACTCCAGTAGCTACTTTTAAAAAACCACTTTTCGGGGATGCCCTGTCCTCTTCCTCCTGGCGTGAATGCGCCACCCATAAGGGACCCCTTCACTGAGCCTAGCTGGGTGGCTGGGTGGCTGCTGCTTGCCTGGATGGAAGAAAAACGGCAGTGGACAGCCAGCAATTCTTTCCCCTCCTTTCCTCATTGCTCAGGGCGCGCAGCTGCAGTAGCAACTCAAGTCCCCTTCACCTTAAACATTCACAGATCTCCCCAAACCTGCAGCTGCTTTTCTTTCTTTTCCCTTTTTTTAAAGGTCAGAACTTTCAAAGTGGCAAGATCGTTATCAGGTGTGAAGTGCTTGGATTGCTACAGTGTAGTAGCTGCTGCTTTAAGGGGTGGATTTTACAGCTTGCTTTGGAAGCAAGCTATTGGGGGAGGGAAACTCTCATCCCTTAACACAGAAGGGTTCCCACTGTAAAAAATGTAAAACATTTCAAGCGCAGGAACCGGAGTGAGACCTGTTGAAATGAGGATTAACATTTGCAACGCTTTGGGGTGATTTAACACGCGGAAAGCGTGTTAAGCCAAACCGACGTGGTGTCTGCAAGGATTGAAAACGGTTTGAAACCGAAATAAGGTTGTAATGGGGATGTGGCCAAGCTGTGACGAGGCTGTTCCAGGCTGAAAACAGCCTAAGTTCCCTGTCGGTCCCTGAGATGGATTATCTTTTTAGAGTGCGATCGTAGCATAAGCGAAATAGTTTGAATTGGAATTAAAGACTTTCCAGTTGACACAACCATTCAAAACATGTTAATAAATAAACAACTAAATAAAAGAACATTTCTAAAAGTTAAAAAACTTCACTACATTGTTGTGGTTTGCTAAAGATAATAAGGGTATCAAAGTTATTTCCTCTTAGCTAATAATGACCAAGCAGTCTTCTGTGGAACTGTTTTGTAAACTACAACAAATATGCTTTTAAGATCTGTAATTTATACATTAAATTTATTGGCGATTTCACTGGACATGCATCCAGCTGAAGTACAGTTCCGAGGAGAGAAAGAAACTGAATAGTGATTCTCTTCCCTCAGTTATGCTTCCTGGTTTCCACAGAGCCAAAGAACATAGTCTCTTTGCCAAGAAAGAATAGTCAGTTTTCTCTGTTTTTCACAGCCCATCAGGACTTCCCCAAGGCTGTTGGCAAAGTTGGTAGATCATAGATGTCAGTGAGACATTCACTCTTTTCAACAGTGCTGTCCAACATTCTCATTACCCTGAGGCTAGGAGAAAATTACTGGCAACATCACAGGATCATATTGCCATAGTTTACAAAGACCAATACTACTAAAAATAATATATAATGACAAGCATGTACCAGATGCTTACAAAACAAAAATATCATAATATGATCTAGAGGGCTAGTCACAGCTCTCTTCACAGGGTGTTCTGTTGTGGGGAGAAGAATAGAAAGCTTTGTCAGCTGCTTTGAGTCCCCTTAGGTGAGAAAAGTGGGGTAGAAAAGGCAACTCTTCACCGTCTTCTAATGGCCTTCTGATGGCACACTGGTAAACAGCACTAGGCTCGAATCTAGGAAACCCTTAATTTGAATCTCCACTCTGTCATGGAAGTTCATTGGGTCTTGCATCTATCTTCCTATGCAGCAAAATATAAACCCTTGAAAGGCAGAATCAAACCTGGCATTACCAGATAAGATTCCGGCTCCCTAACCACTAGACCAAACTGGCTTGTGATAAGGCAACATGCAGATCGGGCAGGCATCCAAGGGTGGAAACTCTGAAAGAAACCTTAATTGATGCCCCATGAGTTGCTCAGTCTGAAGACCTCAGCCAAAACCAATACTGTTGCTATTGTAGAATTGGAAGAGTGCCAGCAAGGATGAAAAATGACCATGGGATTCTAGCGCTTTAGAAAATAAATTTATTTGGGAACCAAATAGGTTTTGATTTGAAAGGATTGTTTTAATAAAGGGACAATAATTTATAGGGAGTCGCTGCAGCTCAGTGTTAAAGCAAAATGCCTGGAAAGCAGAAATTCACAGGTTTGGTCCCAGGCTCTCTCTAGAAATAGGAAATGGCAAACAACTTTGGTATCTTTGCCAAGAAAAGTGCATAGAAGCATCCACTGAGGTGCCTTATGCCTCTTACTTAAGAGCTTATATGCTGTAAGGGATTTCAGAGCATTGAATAATGTACATGTATATAGAAAGAGATCAATCCTTCAAAATGCAATGCACGCTAATAATTACAAAGAAAAAATACAGATGTAACATTTGAAGAGCAGTGAAAACCATTTGGAAGGATTTTCACTGCCTTCAGTATTTTTCTGGCTTTTCAAAATGCTTGGAACAAAAGTTTTAATAACTCAATTCAAATGTACCGTCAAAAAGTTCATGCATTAGTGGGAATGTAAACTAATCACAATTGGGAGAAATCTGCAAACATGCTTTTTCCTCCACTAATGATTTCTCTAAGCTTCTTTGCAAAGGATAGCCACACATACAGAACATGATTATGGTAAAAGTTTGGGATGATTAAAGGGCCTGCCCAGTCCTATTTTCTGCTCAGCACAAGACCTTGTACCTTTGTGAAGATGACTAATATGGAACTGCATTATTCATACCCGTGATTAGGTCTCAGGGTGTGTCCCCATGCAGCTATTTTAGTCCTGGTTTAGTCCTGTTTGGGCTATTTTGGGGGTTATTTTTAAACATAAAAAACAGGACTTTTAAATACCCCCCCACGTGCAAACCCTGCCTGCAATAAAGGCAGCAAAACTCTTGCTGAATGCAGTTTTTAAAACATTTTCTATACGATTACTTTCTATTTCACACCTCTCCCTTTTGACATTACCGGCAAATGTGTGCTCAAGCAGATCAGTGAAGGACTGAGCAAGATAAAGTGTATCTTTGCAAAGCATTTCAGAGTATTTAAAGTATTTAAAAGCACTGCAAAGCTTCTCAAATGTATCCTTTCTGTTAACAATGCAAAAAGATATAAATGTTTCCAGCGAAACTGTTTTAAAAGGCAAGCAGCTCTCCTGCCTTTGGGCCTTTTTCAAATGAGGGTCTAGCATTGTGAGCCTGGCAAGGGTGGAGGGGAGCTTTGCATCTTCTTTGCCATTGGCCAGAAGACTAGACCTCCATCCCAAATAGCCCAGTATTGTCCCCATGTGGGGGAAAATAAATGGACTCGGTTCCAAAAAGGGGACCGTGTCTTGTTTTGATCAGGACTTTTTTCCTCTGGATTTAGGCAGGATAGTACTCATAAAATTCAGGAATAAGAAATTGCATGAGGATGACTAGGTGCTAAATTCATATTAATTACAAAAGTTATGGGGACAGTCCTAACCCTGGTCACACAAGTAGCTTAGGACAACCTCAGATCATCTTCAGGTTGTGTTACTCGCATTATTTTAATTTAATTCATTTTCCAAGCTGGCCTACCCCCCAGTTAGATCATCTTAACAGTCATCCTCATTTTTACAGGGCTGAGGAGGACTCAGCCCATCCCGGCATCTCAGGACATCTATGCTTCAAGTGTGAGGCGGGGTCGAAGTAAAGGAGGCTGAACTGTGCTGTGGTGGGTGGCATCCAGTCTTTCCTTCAGCCAGTCAGCATGCGCGGAGTTCATGAGGCATCTCCCCTTCTCTCCTGAGTTTATGTGTATGATTCCTCTATCTAGCATTTTTACACAAATTTATTATAATTATTATTTAAATTAATCGCACAGAGAAGAAAAGCACATAAAAAAAAGAAGGGGGCATGGAGGTGGGGGAGCAGGTTTAAAAAAGAACCACAACCACACACCCTTACCTCCTTTGAGTGACACAACAGCATCCAATAAGAAAGGAGGCAGATTTGATGTAGCAGAAGGCCTGTGTACGAGGCTCAGGTCGATCGTGCAGAAAGGTGTGAGCAATGCAGTCCAAGTCAGGGAAGGCCTGAGGACGATCTATGTGTGACCAGCCCTGATACAACCTCAGTTCAAATTAATGACTAGGTCATCCTGTCTTGGGCTGTGGTCACAACTAAGGTTTACTCCAGCTTCAGTCCACCTTCAGTACAAGAGAACTAGTCACTCCTCTGTGGATAGAATTCTCCTGTTAGGGTTTTTTTTTTCTCCTTTCAATGATCGTCATAACATGAAGCTCTAAGTTATCCAATGTCCTTAGCCATAATGGCCAATGACTAAGGCTCCTTCTAGGTCCTGTTGATATAGATTTTTCTGGAATGAAATCATATGCTTTCTTTCATTTCTCTTCCTCCCTGCTTTCCTTTCAAGATGATTGCATCTGATAAGATGGAGCGCTTAACAACTACATTCCTAGAGTACTGACCAAAGGCAAATGCAAACTACCGCTGTGTCGAATCTGTGTTATTATTCTAAAGACAGCCAGCAAGACTGGGAACCATCCAAGGCCAAATGCCAACACCTGTTTAAAGGCAAATTTGAGTGTTCAAAAACTTTTGAGTTACGTAGCTATGCGTTAACTCTCCTGTTGGAATCAGTGTACTTCAAACGACTTAATTTTGACAAGATTATGCTCACTTGCAGCAGCAAAGTAGGATGCAATATAGCAAGCTTTCACCATGCAGAAAATTAATAATGGGTGTTTTTCCACTGTCACTAAAAGTACCCATTAAGTACCCATTAATGGGTACGTAATGGCATTTTTGTACCCATTAATGGGTACATAATGGGTACTTCTAGTGACAGTGGAAAACACCCAATATGAAAACAATGTCAGTATTCCTAACAGATAGTTCATATAAAGAAGTGCAAACTGAAAATCTGCAAGTAAGAACTGTAACTATAACAAAATTATTTAGAATGAGGCTGCCTCCAGACAGCAGTGCGATATAGCAATAGAAGAGAAGACTGAGAGGAGACATAATCACAGTCTTCGAGTATCTGAAGGGCTGTCACAGTGCAGAGGGATTGTCCCTATTCTCAGCTGCACAAGATGTGAGGACTAGAAACAATGGGATGAAACTCCAAGGGAGTCAGTGCAGATTAGATATTAGGAAAAACTTCCTTACAGTGAGGGCGATCAGTCAATGGAATAGGTTGCCATGGGAGGTAGTTAGCATTCCTTCACTGGAGGTCTTCAAGCAGAGGCTGGACAGACATCTGCCTGGGATGATTTAGGAAGTCCTGCATTGAGCAGGGAGTTGGACTTGATGACCCTAGAGGTCCCTTCCAACTCTACAATTCTGTGATTCTATGATTCTAAAGCAGTAATGTGGGGTATTAAGATAGTACTTTGTGCCTTCTGGTGGTGCAAATCCAGGTAATTCAGCTGCCATCTAATTACTGCTTGTGCGTGTGACAATCTCTACATGGGTTTTCAGCCTCCACACGTGTATGTTGGGTGGAGTTCCAACTGCTGTTCCACCTAGAAAGGTAACTGCATCCTTAAAAAGCGCTAAAGCTGGAAAACATTCTATCAATGCTGGGTTTTCCAGCAATAGTTAAAAGTACTTTTGAGGGATGAATAAGTGGGGATATGGTGGATCTGCCTATGATATACAAGGTCACTCCACTTTATTTATTTATTTATTTATTTGTTTGTTTGTTTGTTTGTTTGTTTGTTTGTTTGTTTGTTTGTTTGTATCAGCGCCATAATGGCATCATCCTCATACCATCTGGATGCACCTTGAATTTCATGGGCGGTCTTGTTAGCTATAAGAAAAGTTGCATACATGAACATATTATTTCACTAGAGACTAAGGCTTCGGTCACACTTTCATTTTAACCCTTCTTCAGTCCATCTTCAGGCTTGATTGCTCACACCTTTTCATTTCTGTGAAGGAAAGTCCAAATGAAATGTGGAATGTCCACAAATAAAACAGATAGCAATGAAAGGTGTCAGCAGTCAGACTTGAAGATGGACTGAAGTTAAAGTGAAGGTGTAACTACAGCCTAAATCAAGGTACTAGTTAGGGGCTTTGTGATACTTCTCAAAGATGACGCTATCTACTCCAGATTTCACTGAGTTCTGTTGCTCATCACCCCCAAACCTGTACTTCCAAGCTATTCTGTAAGCCTGCATAGTAAAAGAAACTTACTTTTGCAAGGCTTACATATGGCCTGTATTGAAATCAGGGGGAAATTTTCATTTTACTGTCCATCAATGGATGGCAAAAATCAAAATTCCCATGTGTGTACTAAGCATTCACACTAGTGAATGCTAGTACACACCAGCTCACCCCATACACATCTACAAACTTACCTGGAGTGTGGACATGTGTCCAGGGGCTGCCATTTTGCATCTTGATGTTGTTGTCACTGCGCATGTGCGTGCACCATCACCAGGGCAACAGTGCTGTGCCACGCACATGCACTGACCAGCATGTCATGTGATCCGCCAGCACACTTGCATGTTGTTTCACATGCCCCTCCATGCACCATAGAGATGTGGATGGATTTGCTGGCTGACGCGAATTTGCTTCCACTGCACTTCTGCACGGAAGGGTCTGTTTCTGAGTTGGAAATGGGCCCTTCCAGTGCAGATGCTCCTTTTGGGAGCACACTGGAAGCAAACTACTGGGCCAAGTGCAGAAAGGGCCCCATGTCAGCAGTTCTTTTGTTAGCGTTCCCTGGTGACATGTGTTCAATCTCCAGTAGTCAATTCACAGAAGACTGGTGCTGCACGTTTATATAGCCCATTAGTTGATCTTTATGAAAAATGTTGAAGGTGAATGAAAGCAGAAAACCGTTAAGCATTCGTATTTGACACTCACAGCAACACAGTTTGGCAGTACTTCAGTAGATTGAATAAAGCAAAGGAACGCATTCCCATATTTATACATTACGCTATGCAACTGAATTGGGAAGTGATGTTTGCACAATGCCCTATGGTCCAGTTGCTCTTTCTCATTATTTCCAAGGAACAAAACAATGCCAAAAGAATGTCCTTGGAACTCTCACATATATTTTTTTCCTTCAAGTGTTTAGGTCCAACATGCTTATTTTACTGCAGCAGTTATGTCAACACTTTTTCATCTACATTTTTTAATTTCATCTCTATCTCTTGCTTTGGTCCAATATTGTGATGTTCAGAAGGTTCAAAGGAGGGCGGTTAGAGATGGGTGCAGAAATAACCTCTAATGTTCCTTGAGCATATAGAACTAGGGATGTGCACAAATATTCGAAACATTCAAAATTCAATCAAATTCTTTCAAATTTCGACATTCGAATTTGAATCAAATGTCTATAAATTCTAATGTCAACATTTGAACAAATTTTGAATTTCTGGATCTATTCTTCCGATTTATTCGGACATTCGTACGGGGACGTACACAATGTGTACTTGCACGTACGTGTCTTTCCCGCAACCGTACACATTTATATGGATGCGTACAGGATGCATAACGCTGTGTACAGGCACATACGAATGTCGACATTTGTCAGTGTAAATTCGAATCAAAAATTCAAACAAATAGATTTGCATTTGCTTAAATTTTAAAAGTCAAATAGAATTGAATTTTTGGATATTCAATTCAAATCGAATCCCAAAAATTACATTCATGCACACCCTTACATGGAACATATAGGCCTGTGTATCCTGCCTCTTAATTCAGTAGGTACATTGAATAGCTGAACACTGGCCACTTTAGGGGCTAAAAGTAACAATAACTAATGGAATGCTTCCATGAGGGACTTATTGAAATCATGAGGCTCTGGATAGAAACCATATGTTGATATCTTGATAGGACACATTTTGATCCACAATGTGGCCTCCATTCAGTACTCCATTTTCCTTCACTGCCACTGCGGTCTTGAACAGTATGGCCATAATCTGCATAAAACCAATAGTAGAGAAATGCTTCTAAGCCATGTTCCCAGTTTAAAAACTGTTTAAAAATGGTTTGGATCCTCATCGTTCCCACCCCCAGTCAATTAAAACTGTTTAAAAACAGTTTGGATCTTTGTCATCCCCATTCACAATCAGTTTTAGGGTGTTTAGAGGATTATTTGGCTTTAAAACGGAATAAATAAACACCTGATTTTTCAGGGTTTTTCCCCAGTTCTGGCTTTTAAAACTCTTCTTCCTTGTTGTTGTCAGAATGCTAGAGCAGTATTTGGGCAAATACATCATGAAATGAATGGGGTTTCACCCTGCAGGTCAGCCCTTTCAGTTAAAATGTACAGTAGCTGTTTCAATGTAACAATCCATCCTGTACAGCAGCCGGTTTCATTGTAGCAATCCACCCACTTCACACCTGATAACAATGTTGCAATTTTGCACAATTCTGGCTGTTTAAAAATTCTGACCTTTAAAAAGGGAAAGGGAGGAAACTGCTGCAGGATCTGGGAGATGTGTGAATGTTTAAGGCTGTGTGTGCAGGCGGCAGCAGCAGCGGCAGCAGAGCCAGGGTGCTTTTTTTGGAGGGAACCCCTGCTGGGCATGGTGGCTGTGGAGGTGAGCGGGCGAACGGGGCTTGAGTTGCTTCTGCTGCTGTGTGCCCTGGGCAATGGGGAGAGGAGGGAAAAGAATCGCTTTCCCCAATCCATTTTTGGAAGTGTTTTAGAGTGGGGACAGAAAATCGATTGAATCCGATTGCCAGATGCTCTTTGCTTCCTTTTAACATGCTTTACATATTGATGTAAATCCCGTTGTATATAGCACTTTACTCCTTGAGTGGGAACTCACCTATAGTATAAACAAGAACGGTAGCAACATATGTTATTCAATATCATTGAGCCCGGCTAAGTAAAATCTTTTTGGTTTTATGGACAGGCATTATGACTCTCTAAAACTGGTTGTGGAAAAATACCCCCTTCCATAGGATGCCACCACAGAAAAGCCCATCATCTCTAGTCATTAGCATAATTCTAGTGGTGGGCGATGCATTCCATATTTCTGTACTTACATGTGGAAGGGATATTATTAGTGCACTTGCTGGTAAAGAAAAGCCCCTAGTGTCATGGTAGAAGTATTTTTAAGACTATATTTGTGTCTTGAAGTTTGGACAAATGAAAAGTCTGATTGCAAAAGGCATTTTTATTCCTAGACACAAATTCCCAGCTTTATATCATTTCAGAAATGTTATTTACCAGGAAAATAATCTACAGTTCTAACACAGTATGAAAGAAAAGAGCATCTGTTGGGTGGACATACTTCTTCTGAACCGCCAGTGATTTTGCTGCACTCAGTATCTTGGCACGGAAAATGCACCAGTGTATTTTGTTTAATGCTGTGGCTCAAGCTGAAGCTCCGAGTATATTTTGGCATTCTTCTTGGTTTCTTTCTCAGATAAATCTTTCATGTGCTTAATCAGAGAAATTGGACTCTGTGGTAAAAATAAATGCTGCTTAATGTCTAAGTGATCATATAATGACGGATTATTTTTTTGAATTGCAGATATTGATGAATGTGCATCTGAATCTCATCAGTGCAACCCCACCCAAATATGCATCAACACTGAAGGAGGATATACTTGCTCTTGCACTGAGGGATACTGGCTTTTAGAAGGCCAATGTTTAGGTACATTTTACGGTTCCTTATTTATTTAAAATATTTGCACTGTCTACTATTTCCCATATAAAAATCTCAAAGCTGTGTGGTTTGCGTGTGCGCACGTGTACGTTATATATACACATAATTTAAAATGGCAGGAGAGGGGGAGAAGAAGTGAATTGCTACAGGATGAAATATTTTGCAATTGCTGACTGTAACTTCTGTGTGGTAAATTGGGAGAAAACATCACAGGGGCCCTCCAAGCTTCTGTGAATGTTATGCCCCAACCCAATTTCTGGATTCATGCTCAGCATGCTATGCCAAAAAGACTGCATTCGCACCTAAGTTTTAATCCAGCTTCAGGCCACTTTCAGAGTGAGAGAACACATCAGCAAAGCATCAAACTGTTTTCTTTCAGCATTATCTAACACACAAAAGCCATCTTTGTAAAGAAAATAACTAGCTACTTTGTTGATGTGTTCTCTTACTTGAAAAGTGGCCCGAAACTGGATTAAAACTTAAGTTGTGCATGCAGCCAACGACACATCCAGTGGCGCCAGTATCCAGACGCACCAAGGTAGGAGTTGCAACTCTCATAATTTCTAGCAATAAGGGAGATATCTCTGAAAGACTGGTGTCCATATTGAAAGAAGTACTTATACATATAGGTATAGTTAACAAATAATATGATTGGCTACATTTGTGTCGATACAGCACAGTTCTACAACACATGTATAATTGCCATGACTCGTAGCCCACCTACTTTCTAATTAGCATGTTAGCTGCCCTCACATAGGCAGGATATTCAGTATGTTAATAAGTGTCATTGTGACCCTTCTCACACTTCTGTGAACTTTGAACACCATTTTTGGAAGTGTTACATCCTTTATCTTGGCAAAGATGTGTTTGTAGTATAGTATTAGGAACTTTATGAACACTTCTCATAGCAAGGCACAGTGAATTCAAGCAAGCCTGTTTGGGCAGGGGACCCTGTTTTGGAGGAAAGGTCCCTATCAGGAAAAGATGATAAAGACAGTGCTTCTGAAAGAAATGAATTGGCAAAATATCTAGTGGTGAAGTCGATAGCGCAAAATTTCTAAACAAAAGGATTCCATTTGTGGTCCCATATAAGAACTCTTTCTCACGTGAGAAAATTGCTGTTATTTTCAAGAGTTTCCTCAGAATATGCTATTTTATCTTTTGTTCCATTTGCCCACAAGGTATTATAAGGGGCAGATCTACATATTTTGCCCTGATTCCACTGAACTCAAGATAAAATAAATGACAGAATCATGGATTTTCTTCTCATAAGGCGGGTTAAATTGGAACGGTGCCACATTTTTAGAGGGCACCTGCACCTATAATCATCTGTGCACTCAAAGCAGCCATGGTTTGCAGGGATCATATTACAAATTAATGATCTGTGCATGTCCCATTGTATTCTCTGCATAATCCATATTTTTCTGCAGTGGATTTTATCCACTTGAAGTCCACTTTTTCACAGTTAGTTTGTGTGTGAGTATTGGCCTAGATATCTGTGACTGGAGCAATCTCAGGCTTTCTCTCTCTCTCTTTTTGATGTGTACAATCACAGTTCATCTGGGCTGGGACACCAGGTGTTTTGATTTGCAAAACAAAAGGAACCTGTTCCTTTGTATGCAAAATGTCCCAGGGACAACACAAATATCAGTGGGTAGGACTAATGGTGCAGGACTTCTACTTTGTCTGTGTCTCTCTTTCTCTTCTCACACACACGCATTCACACATATGTGCACACATGTGCTCGCACATACTCCAGCTGTTTCAAGGCATACTATTAGCTCAAGCTTTGGGCTTGAAATTTTTTTAGAAGTTTTATATATACATGCTTTCCCTGCTTTTCCTATCAAATGTGCTGCAGGACACTGGTAGATAGTACTGATGGATAGACAGACTATCTCAGTATTAAAGGCAGAGCGATTCACTGTGTGCGTGTGTGTTCCGGGATACTTATCAGATACGTATTGGATATGTATTTGTTCATGTTGGATACGTATTGGATACGTATTCGTTCATATTGGGTATTCGTACAAATTTGTACAAATACACAATAGAATAGGATAGGATAGGATAGGATAGGATAGAATCCTACCACATTCGAAGGGGATCTCTTCGTACAAATACAGATTTTAACATTTGATTCATTTTGGATCAAATGTCAAAAAACCCATTTGTACACATCCCTAGTTACATGTCCTGGATTCTCAAATCAAGAGGATGAGTCAACATCCTTTGCTTGAAAGATCAGGTCTGGAGCTTGGATCTGTTACTGGATCCTCATCTTTCATTTGAGACTGAAGTGACTGCACTGGGTATATGTTCCTCTGTGCTGCTCAGATTAATTAAGTAGTTTGAGCCATTCCTTGACTACTTGGCCACATTGATCCATGCCATTGCAATCTCAAGATTAGATTACTGCAATGGTGTGTACATAGGATTGCCTTTGAAGACCATTTGGAAGTTGATGTTCCTTCTAAATGCTGCATCTAGCGTATCAGCTGGAGTGTCCAGTCATATCCATATGAATCTAGGTATTAAAGATCTGTGCTGGCTGTCAGTTCTCTTCTAGGCCCAATTCAGACCCCAAATGACTTGGGTCTCAAATACATCTTTTCAAATAGTCCCGCTCACCACTTAAAATATAGCCCTCTTTCCCTGGCTGGACAACACAAAGAAGAAGCTTGGATTGGTAAATCCAAGTTCATTATCAGGCTGAACCTTGAACTTTAAGCCTGGTTTTGCTCATTAGCAAGCCTGATGAATGAAGGGGGTGATATTGAACAGGTTTGCCATCTATACCATAAAACACTGTTGAAGAGAAAAAGAAAAAAAATCTTCAAAATTGTTCTAAAAATAGCATGAAGTGCAGCTAATTGCAGAATAAGTATATATGGAAAACAAAGTATATGGACAAATAATTATATAGTTTTTTCCTAGGTGAGCAACATTATAACCTAATAGCTTCAAGTATTACCAAACATTGAATTTGCTTTTTAGTGCCTCTTATTAATTAAAAGGTTCATAAAGCAAAAGTACTCTTCCAAACAAGACTAATAGTCCGTGCTAGGGATGATCTGAAAGATAAAGTATTTGAGAAGTAGCTATTTGGATGTTCTTTCTATTCTCGGGCTCTAGTATGACATATTTTAATAACTGAACCAAATACAAAACAAATGTTATCATCTGTTATGAATTTGTTTGACTCCAGCTCACAGATAGATTTCCTAAAATTGAACACATTCTTTCTGTAGAGGTGATAGAACAGGATTCCATCTGGCCTTCTTATGTCAACCTTTTCTACAGACAGGAAAATAAAATGCCTTCAGCTTGCCATTTTAATTTCCTCACTCTGAAATCGTGATCTCTCTAGGCTAGAATCAGACAATCTCCAACGTTATCCTAAAGCTTGGATTCAGCTTTCTCTGCAATCCTTCATGGATTCAAATATTGATATAAATGCAGTAGCTGACAAATACTGTGCTGTGTTCTTGCAGATCATTGCCAGAAAGCTAGTATACTCTTGGGCTGAAACCAAACATGGAGGTATAAGACTTCTGCCCCTTCCTAGAAACCTGACACTAGTGATGTCATTTTAAAACACATTCTTTTGTACACAACCCTATATACAACAGGGAGGAAGCTGAAGGATATTTGTTTTGAACTGACTAAACAGCGTATCGCAGTGCTTAAAATGGGAGGGGGTGCAGTTTTTTCAGCGGAAGGCCAGAATAAAGAGGTTCTGTCCAGAAAATGCTGTAGTTAGCAAATGACCCTGAGTTGGAGATAGGCATTCTTAGCCACCACTGTCACCTGAGCCTTTAGTGACAACAGAGGCCTTGTTCCAACACAGGAAGGATAATCCAAGTTCTCAGCAAATTAGTACTTCCCATTCTTCATTCATCTGCTCGGCATGGGAGAAACCCCCTGTTTTCTCCCCCCCTTCTTTCCTTCCTTCACCAAAACCCCTTCCCTTTGCAGTCAGCAACTGGACACTGGCCTATACGTCATACCGTGACTTCAATGGGGTGGGGAATCCAAACCCCACCCTCTATATTTACGTGCTGCCAGATTGGAACATGGAATCTTTTGGCAGCACTTTTCATTCACCATTTGTTCCCAGCCCCCTCCGCCTTGTTTCCATGTTAACAAGGCAGTAGAACTTCTTTAAAGACCACTCTCCCTTTTTTGTTAGAATGGTGGTTTTGCACTGGATTGCTATAGCAAAGCAGTGCCTAATGGCAGAGAGTGCGACTAAAATAGGGGATGACAGAGGAAATCTGTATTCATGCTGCTGAGGATAGAGTTTGACAAATTACCTTTGCTTCACATATCCCCACCAAGAAACACACGGAGGCTTAGGAAACAGCCCAGTCTCCCTTTTTTGTTAAGATTGTGGTTTTGCACTAGATCACTATAACAAAACTTCATTGCTCACAGCTCCATGGAATAGCCAAGTGCTATTCTGGCAGGCTACAGAGTACAGGGATGTGAAGGGCACTTGCTGACTATGTTGATGGTCCTACAGATCTCACCAGTAATTCTCCCAGGGCATTTAGGAATTGTTCTGATTCCAGGAAGCTCTAAACACAGAACATCTCAACATCTCTCACCCCTAAGAAAAGGAGATGCCATTATGAATCCAAACGTTACTAGTGAATGATTCTTCCATGACTTCCATGTGGTTACCACCATCTTCCTTATTGAGGGATGCTTGGCAAACTGCTCTGTTTTGTTCATGAAGGATATAGTTACTAGTCTCACATATCATTCATTTTTTTTCAGACATAGATGAATGTCGCTATGGTTACTGTCAACAGCTGTGTGCCAATGTACCAGGTTCCTACTCCTGCACATGCAACCCAGGCTTTGTCTTGAATGAGGATGAGAGATCATGCCAAGGTATTATGCATGTGCATGGGGAGTCAGGAGACATAGCTCAATAGCCAAGAACCTTCAGTGTTTCTATAGAACATTAGAGATGCTTGTATTTCTGCTAGCTTTACCCTTGCTGAGTTGCATGTTTTCTGTCTTTATTCATGCTGGTGTGTTTTTTTTTTTTAAATCAAACTTCTGTGCCAGGGAGAGCTGGATTCTGCCCAAATTGCTAATGGTTAGGCATAACACTCATAAACTGAGTTTGAAAACGAGCCAGCAATTATAGCCATTGGGAGATTATTGTAATTTGCAGAATCATATTTGATGCTTTGAACTTTGAAATACTTTCTTGAACAAATTGTGCTTGATTTTTTAATTTGATTTGCACTGTAATTTATTTAAGCATTCCAGTTCAGCAGACATGTTCGAAACCAGTGCAAACACAGGCAGCATTTCTAATAAATACATGCAAAGCAACAGGGAAGAAATGATACAGGATATAGAAGTCTGTTTTACTTGTCATTGCAGCACAATTGCTATAAATTCTTCGTGCAAATATATAAAGCCATCAGCGTATTTCCCCTCAGTGAAATGCTATCCAATCATGGCCATTGCTTAATGGTAGAGCAGCTTCTTAGAAAACAGAGAGCTAAAAGTTTGAGCCAAAAAAGAGAATGATAAACAACTTCTATATCTGCCACAAAAACTACATTACTGTATTGATGTAATCACAAAGATTCAGCAGTACGTAGCAACAATAAAAGTGCCATGCAATGAGCAGTCTTTTACTTTGATGGCCATTGTGGGCAGTGCAAGTCCTTCATTTTGATTTCCCACAGTACAGTGCTCTGAAACTAAGTTTAAGGCATTGTGGGAGATTTGTTGTTGTTTTAAATACAGCGTGAGGGATGCTTGATGACAGATCCTTCAGGGAATGTAGTCCCATATGTTCTACTTTTGGAACTTTAAGGACATGGCTGAACACTTCTGAGATTTAACCGTAAAACAATCTGTTGGAATACCTAGATTAGTTTTGCATTCAGTATCATTTTATCCAACTTATGGATGAAATCAATTGATCTGTATACTTTTAAGCCCATTTTGTTACATAAAGTTCTGGGATGCAAAACTAATAGAGCTTTCTAGTCCTGATGCTAAAGAACAGCATCTAGTAATATGGAAAGTGATTCTAAGGGTTAAATCTACAGTATGCTGTAGGCAAGCCACCGGCCTTCCCTCTTGTTTCATGCTGCTGTTTTTGGCCAGGTCTTTATATGAATAAAACAGTTGGAGTCTCTGGATTAGTAGATAAACAAGGAAGCACCTGCAGGATGCACATTAGTTTTGTTTGCCGAACTGGTATGGTCTCAAAAAGATCATGCGCAAACTTTTCAAGATGTCAAAGGGTAAATTGAGCTTTTCCAGCACTGAAAACTTTCTTGCCTGGGGATTTTTGACCATTGGGTATTGTGGTAGGTAATTTTTTTTAAAGTGGCGTGCTCAGCAAAATAGTTGATTCTGGTATCATATAGTTTGGACCCAGTAAAGAAGGAGCAATTCTTTTTTGCTATAAAGTGGTCCTGTGAAGAAAGTACTTCAGGTTAGGGATGTGTATGAATATGTGAAACATTCAAAATTCGATTGAATTCAATTGAGTTCGGACATTCAAATTTGAAGTGAATGTCTCTAAATTCAAATTTAGATTTCAAACAAATTTTTGAATCTTTTGAATCATTTGTACGAATTATGCGGACATTCGTATGTTTATGGATACGTATGCATTAAACACGTACCCGTCTGCATCTTATTTTTATCTTTATGCTTTTGTTTGGATACGTACAGGATAAAAACGGGATGCGCATGAATGTGTATGGATGCTTATGGATGCCGTACTGACACATTCAAATGTTGTATACATTTGTATCTTCAAATACCAATCAAAAATTCGTACGAGTAGATTTGAATGTATTTGATTCAAATCAGATGTGAATACATTCAGATTTTAAACATTCTAATTGATTCAAATCTTCAGATAATCGAATCCCGAAAATTGCATTTGTGCACATGCCTGCTTCAGATGTAACATATTTGGAAACTGGCCCAGCTATAAGCCTCAACCTTGAATGCTGGCAGCCTGCTGCTCTCATTATGTTCCATATTTCTACTGCTGCTTGAAGAGGAATAGCAGCAGTAATGAACACAGAACAAGAGCAGGACCAAGCTTGGCCAGGTTGCTGGTTGTCCAGAAGCAGCTTCAGACCTGGATATATGAAGTTCTGCCCCTGCTGTTGTTGGTAACTTCATTGCCACTAATGACTGGCTAATTTGGGAGCATAGCTCTAAGGTCCCATTCCCATTACAAGTTTAAAACTGTTTTCCTAAACTGAAATAAAAGAACCAGATGCAAATACGAATTTGCCTGATCCCATTACTTTCAACTTTAATCGTGTTCGATCCCGATTCTGAAAGTGCTTGAAAACTTCATGTGGGAAAGCGTATCTTTTTCTCCCCGCCCATTGGCAGTCATGTTGCCCACCCCCTCTCTCTGATTGGGGTTCCTCCTGCTGCAAAATTTTTGATGTGACAAGGGCGGGGAGTTCCTAGAGTGCTATTGGGGGAGGGAAACCCTAAACATGCATTCTCATCCCACTAAAATGGTACCGTTCCCACAGTAAGAAATGTAAACCGTTTAAAATGCAAGAACAGGAGTGAGACCTGTTGAAATGAGTGTTTTATTTACAACACTTTGGGGCAATTTAACACGCAGAAAGTGTGTTAAGCCAACCTGACGTGGGGACTGTGAGGATCGAAACCATTTCCAAACTGTTTTAAGTTTGTAATGGGAACAGGCTCTAAATGTATTATCCAGACATTGCCTTATCTTGCCTTTCTGCCCTGTGAGAGTTTACCTGGCTGAGCACAGCCGTTTAATGGCCAGCATTGAACAAAGGTTCTACCTTGTCTTTTAAAGCTGTACCTTGACTCGTGTTTTTCTTAATGTATATTTGCACATCGAGTTCAGAGTGTTACAAAATATCAGTTATTTTGCAGTGCATGGTGAGTTCAGGACTTTAGAGATGGAATTTTCATTTTATATGCTTAGGTCACTGGCATAGACTACGCTATCACTTGAACAGGAGACCAGAATCATTTCAACTCACCTGTGTACTGAGGAAATAGCAGGTGGAAATGAGCCAAGGACTGGAAACTGAGCTGACCTGCCAGCAAACTTGGCTCTTGTCTATTTAATACTGTATGTGTGCCATGAATGTGCACAAATGAAAAATTAATAATTGTTTTGCAATTGAATCAAACATCCTAAAATTCGTTTATTCATCAAATTATTCATTTGAATGTTCAAACATTCACAAAAACGGACAAACATTTTTGCAGCTTTTTAAAATTGAAAAACCCTATTTTAATCAGTTTAGGAAAAAGCATATAGCTATGGACTGAATTCCAACCATAGTGTGAGTAATTTCATAGAGTTGTTTCCAGAAACCTCAGTCTGAACAGTTCTGGGGTTTAACAAAGGAAGAAAAATATTGTAGTTGTTTTTTGTTTTAATTTTTAAACATTTTATATTTTCATTTATTTTTAAGAAAGTTGTTGCCTTGGGGTAGGAAAAGATATAAATATAAATAAACACAATCTTAACACATCACCTCATGTAGGGTTTTATTAGAAAAAAAAATCAAAGCGGTATTCTAAAAACAAGTTTTGGTTGCATTTTAAAAATATATTTTTCACTGTTGAAAGCCTGCATTACAAAACAGCATTCTATAAAGCAATTGAAACTGTAAAGATTGCTTTCCTCAGATGTGAATGAATGCACAACCAACAATCCTTGTGTGCAAAATTGTGTGAATACTTATGGCTCATTCCTTTGCCGCTGTGACCCTGGATATGAATTGGAGGCGGATGGCATTAGTTGTACAGGTAAGCTGAAATGTAATAATAATTATTTTCATTTTCATAGGAAAGGACACTTCTCTTCAATTGTGCTTATTTTTTTGCTGATCTTTAGATGAAAGGTGAGACCCATGAAAATGGTGCTGTTAGTGGTTTATCCTACCACTGCTCTAACTATCAAGACTTTCATGAAAGATTGCTCTGACACTTCTTTTACACCTCCCTGCAGCTTAAAGTAACTGGTTATTCTTCAGTATTTGGTCCAGAATCCCATTTATTTAGTGTAGTTTTGTAAGCTGCCTAGATAATTTCCAATATTGAGTGGCTACATAAATGCAGTAGCTATGTCTGTATCTCTATTAAAAGCAATAAAAACACCTTAATCAGGTCTTCAGGACAGTTAGATCTTTTCTACATAAGCCCAGCAGACCAGTGATGCTAATCCAGAAAATGGGAGGCATGCAGAAGACACCACTAAAATGTGTCCATCAGAGGCTCCAAGGCATGCATACTCATGTGAGCTGGTCATAAAGTTCATGTGAGTTGGTCCAGATCTTTCCTGAACCTTCCTGTGGTCATGGGACCTGAATATGGGACAAATAAACAGATACATCCTTAATCTCCAATTGGGAGTAATAGAAACTGGTCTCGCTTTGCTGTGTAATGGAAACACAGTCTAAGGTCCTCTGGAGGCCTCACCCACTCCTGGTATGCTCCATCTGCATAGGACCACACCTGGAAACAGGGCAGCAAGGTGCCTACTGTTGCCACAAATGGAGTCATGGCACCTGGGGCATCTTGGGTGGTTTTGCCCTGGCCTTTGGCTAAATAAAGAAACAAATTTTCCTCCTCAGTTTCAGGCACTGTTATTATTTTAGTATTTTCATTTTATACCCCTGGATATACTGTGGGATAAAAATCCTAATAAATAAGTGAAGACTTGGCCACGTCAGTCCAGATCTGAAGTGACTTTTTATTGGTATATGGTCCCAGTAGTTGTATAAGGGAGTGGCCATAGCTCAGCGGCAAAACAGCTGCCCAGAAAGCAGAAGCTCATAGGTTCAATAGTCCAGTCCATAATCACAAGCAGCAGGGGGAAAAATAGCATATAGAAAGTTAAATATACAGGTTGAGCACCTTACATATATTGATTAATGATGTCCAAAACTTACCATGAATGAACTGTTTATATTCCTAAAAACTGCAGATATGGATGAATGCAGCTTCTCTGAATTTCTTTGTCAGCATGAGTGTGTTAATCAGCCAGGGAGCTACTACTGTTTCTGCCCTCCTGGATATGTTCTTCTTGATGATACCAGATGCCAAGGTAAAGACAACCCATCAACTGTGATCTTAAAAAGAAAAAAAGGGAACAAAATCATGAAGGATATGATAATCAGACTTTGCAATATAAAATCTAAACAAAAATCTAACACAATTCCTGTCTTAGGAATACATTTTCAGAACTGGTGTGCAACATGCTGAGAACATTCTTATGTGAGGAGCATAATTAAAGTCAGCAGCAAGTTTGGCTTAAGCAAGAATACTCTAGTAAAAATACTCTAATGCTGTCTGTCCCATGCAACTTGAGTTTTCTGTTTCCATTGCTTAGCATATGGACATTTCTCAGTGATCTTAACAGAAACAGTTTTGAGTCTCTAATAAACCCAGCCTTGTTTACTGAGCTCTGGGTAGCAGCAACTTCATTAACAGATTCCGTGAAGACATTATTTCTGCTTTTCCATATGAATCTGTGACTGTTCCTCTGCAAAGTATCACTGAAAATCAATGTTGACTACATTGTCTCCCACTTAACCTGAAATCAAGTCCGCCAGGCATTGTCAGAGCAGAAACAGGAGGCCTCTAGGTACATCATTATGGTAGTGGCATATCAACTGTTAAGCCCAAATGCAGAAGAGAGTGTAAAGAAAGCTAATCTGTAGTCACACCCTGGCCATGTTCTGACAGGGTTTGAGGAAACTGACTTGTCAGGGTTGAGGACCAAGAGCCTGTTTCCATCACTCCCACGTTTGGATAAATAAGACAGGCTGAACTTGAACGTACTCATTCCCACTTGTAATGGTTCTTGTCCTCCCCTTACCAAATACTCCTCCCATTGCATTTGCTGATTGGATGCTTCAGATCATGACTTTGCTATTGCGGGAAGCTCAGTTTCCACCCATCCATTTTCCCTACTGCCCTGGTACCCTAATTGCCCTTTTCTACTTTTAATGCCAGCATAACTTCAGCAAGGGGTGTCAGTGCCCATTCGTTGTTATTCTAGCATCTTCCCCCCCCCCATTTTGTCATTTGGACCTGTGTTTTGAGCTATATTGCAATATCTGATCTCTGAAAGTGTGCAGAGATGTGGCACACTTTTCTATGCCAGGGCATCCTGCACCTGACCTGTCATTTTATGGGCCTTCGCAAAATTGGGTGGTGACACCACAGCCATTTCATGCTGGCAATTTATTTCATTTTTACAGTAGTGTCCAATTATCCAGCTTCACATGTTCTGGGCGATCGTGGTTTCTGCATTCTTCCATGCCCTGACCCACTCCTTGATATCTTGCCTGGTGCCTTGGCTCTTGTGCCCCCCTGAGCCAGGCAGAAAGCAGGACAGAAGAACCTTTGAACCACAACCCTGTAGGGATGTCTGGATCCCCCATCAGCTCTCTTGCCCCTTGCAAGGGACCTGGATTCCTCCCCTTCAGCCCTGGCTCTTGCTCCCCTGAACCCAGGAGAAAGTGGGATAGAGTATCTGGAGGACCACAGTTTGAATAGTGTTCTTAAGGAAAAGACAGCATACTTCCAGAATTCTTTTCCTTTACATTTCTGAATCACTTTAAAGGAAACTATGCTGAAAGGTTTATAAAAATATAGGGTTTTTTATTCTTCATTTTATGTTTTCATGATAGACGTCAATGAATGTGAAGTTGGGAACCACACCTGCACATTGCAGCAAACATGTCTGAATGTTCAAGGAGGATTCAAATGCATAGATCCAGTAAGATGTGAAGAACCTTATCTTCTGATTAGTGAAAAGTGAGTAATAATATTCACTGAAATACATTTTTCATCAGCATAAACTGACTGGTATTTGGACATGCTTGTTTTCTGCAGCTAGTCTTTGTGCTATAAAACCTGGATTTCATAACCCTGTATAGTTCCATGGCTAAAACTTTAATGTCTTATTTCCCACCTATCCAAAATGCAGCTTGGTAGATCTGATCCAAACTAGACAAAGATTGGCTCCAGACACCACCCAAATATCATGCCAACAAGTTATATTCCAAGAAAAGCCCGTCCAGAATACTTGCTTGTTGGCTAGACAGTGCAGAGCTGGCACTGTCTCTGTGTGATATATTGGCACAAACATCCAGATATTTCAATAGCACAAAATACCTAGAAGTATGTGAGAGCAACCACTGCATATAAGCAGCCACCTTTTTTGCCCCTCCCCCCACATGTGAGGTGGCAATGCCCAGGATGGTGGCTCCATCTACAACGGAAGTTATAATGCTGTTTTGGGAAAACCCACTGTCACAGTCAGGTTTTCCTGAAATAGCCTATAGTGGTGGGGGCAAGGGAAAATAAGGGGCTCATCCAGTCTCAATGTAATTGATCGTGGTCTGCATCAAGGTTGCCTTCCAACAGTGAATATCACAACTCAATGGCATCAGTGTGGTCCAATGGGGGTGGGCATGTGTGCCCATCAAGCCCCAGGTGCACTCTAGCAACACTCATTTTAGAACATGTAGAATCAGCCTAAGTTCATTACCATTAGAGACTAAGAACGTGCACAAATATTCGTACCATTCAAAATTCTGTCAAATTCAGTCAAATTCAGTCAAATGCAGACATCCAAATCCGAATCCGAATTGAATGTTGCCACATTTGGAGATTGACATTTGAATTCAAATCAAGTGTTTTGATACATTTATATGAAGATTTGTATAGGATTTGTATGCTATTCATATTCATTCGTATAGGATTCGTATGGGACTGAATATTCATATTAAATACGAATCCTAGCACATTCAAAGGGGATCTGTTCAAATGAACACAGATTTTCTTGCATCTGATTTGATACAAATTGAATTTTAAAAAATTGTGCACATCCTTATTAGAGACCCATATAGGCAGCAGCATCAGGCAAAGCAAAAATCAAATGTAACTGCAGAATTAGCAACATCAGATTGGAGGGAAAAAGGTTGGCAATTAAACTTTAACCATTTTATGGAAACCACACAGACATCCACAAATTTAAGCCATTTGTTGTGATCTTATTTTGATAACTATAGACAAAAAGTTTGCAGTTGCTACAGTAGCATTTGAATTTATGTCACACAGTAGAAACTTGGGCCATCATCACACCTTCACTTTGAACCACAACCCTTTAAACCTTCTTCAGTCCATCTTCTTGTCTGACTATTTACATCTTTTCATTTCTGCCCATTTCATTTGTGGCCCTTCCATTCAGGAAAGTCCAAATGGAGAGCAGAAATCCCCACCTACTATGACAACAGCCCCCCCCCCTCAGTCTAAGGAGTGTACAACATTTGGCATCCTGAACCAATTCCCAAACTCCTCCTGCCTGGATTGCTTTGGCAGAGGAGAAAAACTGACTGACAGAAGAAAGCATAGCACAAAGCTGGAGGAGGAAAACATGCTGAGACCACGAGCAGAAGATGGTGTCCTGGAAGATGGGAGTAGGTTCTTCAAAGGAAGAGACAAGATGATCCTGGCTGAGCAATAGCCCAGATCAGATAGGAAGAGATAGAGATCCAGGCAGTTCTGGTCCCGGGAGGCCAAGGACCCCAAGATTCTTTCAGCTCCTTCCATCACCTTTGCACCAGTGACTGAACTGGGAGCAGCACATCAAGTTCAGACTCTGGATTCGGTGGTTCTGTCTCTTCTTCCCCTGGAGATGGAGAACTGCATCTGGGAATACAGGTTGGAGAGCAGTTCCCAGATGGTGGCCCTGAGAGAAGCCTTCCTCATGAGCAATGTGGAGGATGGCAAAGGAATGAAAACGTTTTATCAGGTTGTTCCTTAGCTGATGTCACATCATTAAAGTGACCTTGACTTGATATAGGTGTGTTTATCTTTTACTGTTAATTATTATTAATGAAAATCGTGTGCATTCCACTGTCAGATATCTTTTCTCCCATCTGATAGTGGGTGGGCTGAAAGCTCATCTGGTTCTGTTGGCAGGACTTTGGTATAATCTGTGCATGTAGCCCAAAACAGGCAAAGAGGTTAGATGAAATTCAGTATCAAATTCCCACGTAGCTTAAGAATAAACAGAGATATTTACAGGTCTAACTTCCTCAAAATATGCAGTTTGCAAAACGTTCTGCATACTATACTGAGTAGGGATGTGCATGAATAGTCACCACATTTGAAGTTTGATTGAATTTGATTGAATTTGTACATTCAAATTCGAATTGAATATTTGCTACATTCGAAGATTGACATTTGAATGTGAAGCAAATGCTTCTATACATTTGTTCGAAGCTTCATTATATTTGTGAACCTGGGAAGGTGGGAAAGTACCTGCCCAGTCATCTCTACAGTGGATTTGAAGTAGATTCAGAGCAGGTTCAAAGTGGATTCAAAGTGGATTTGATGCATTCGGAGCAGATTCATAGGGGATTTGTAGGCGTGACTGGCAGCAGGGATTTGAATTGGATTCAAGTAGCGTTCATTCGTATTGAATTCAAATCCTACCACGTTTGAAGGCGCTCTATTCAAACAAATGTGAATTTCCTCACATTCAATTCAATTCAAATTGAACATAAAAAATTAGTACATATCCCTCGTACTGAGTAAAACATAAAAATTGAACTGTTTCTTCATTTTTTAATGTCTTCCTGATTTATGTATATGCCACCCTTTTGCATATAATATAGTGAATGTGGCTTAAAGTTTCAACATCTGTCTGCCCTACCCCTTGATCAGCAGAGGACAATACGGGTTTTACATTATACAAATAGAAGGTGGAAAGTTCACAAATAAAGCAGATTTTTGTGGTTATTGATAACAATATAGTAGCAGCAATAATATCATCAACTATAACCAATATTTTTGTTTTGTTAGTCACTGTATGTGTCCAGCTGAAAACCCTCGCTGTAGAGACCAGCCATTCACCATTTTGTACAGGGACATGGATGTGTCTGGACGCACGGTACCGTCAGATATATTTCAGATGCAAGCAACATCCCGCTACCCTGGCGCTTATTACATCTTCCAGATCAAATCTGGAAATGAAGGCAGAGAATTCTACATGCGGGTAAGTTGGATTTGAAGGGGTAGTTCTTTGCCAAGAAGAAATAATTATCGAGACGATTACAAATTGGCAAGTGAAATATGAAAAAAAAGTAAAAGTTATGTAATTATTACAAACATGGAAGAAATAATTTGCAAATCAGATTTGTTTGTCTGTTTTCAAAATTTCTATAGCAACCCCATAGCGGGTAGTCCCCTGACAGCTCACAAAAGTAGGCATATAGATAAACAGTATATAAAAACAGTATAACTGAAAACATAAAAATGTAATAAAATTAGATTTAAAACTGATGCACTTTATCCTAAGGGGAACATTTAAATGGAAATGGATGTGATTAATAAATGAAAACCCAGTTAAATGGTTTAAAATTTCCAGGATGTCTTTACTATTTTTAAGATTTCTTAAAGTTTGGGTAAATTTCTACTGCAATGCCAAATATGTCCCAAACAATAATAAAAAAAGCCACGTTTCAACACAGCGAGGATAATCCGAATTTTCTGCAAATGAGCATGCAGTACAATTTCAGATCATTCCCACAGTTGTCTTATAGACTCAAAACAGACTTGCTCATTCCCACTTTTCCTTCTTTCCATGTTTGGCACGGGAGAAAACCCATTTTCTTTCCTCCTCTCTGTCTTCCCCATGCAGTCAGCAATGGACAGCAGTCTATCTGTCATACTGTGACTTCATTGGGGCAGGAAATTCAAACCCCACCCTCCATACTCGCCTGCCACCACATCAGAATATGGAGTTCTTTGGAAGCACTTTTTCACCATTTGTTCCCACCCACCGCCTCCATTACGTATCCACTATAGCACAACATTTTTTCCATGTTAACAAGAGAGTAGAGCTTCTTTAAAGACCAGTCTTCCTTTTTTTGTTAGAATGGATGTTTTGCGCTAGCGTGCTATAGCAAAGCAGTGCGTACTGGGAGAGAGTGCAGCCAAAAGTGGGGAACAACAGAGGAAATCAACACTTATAATTGGATAAGAAGAAATGGGGAGAACACCCCTAAAATTACAGGCTCCTCCCCAAAAAAGTCCATTTCACCATTCCAACTTTGGAAAATAAAATGATCTAATCCTCAGAACAGGACTGAAACTAATTTAATCCTCACACAGTCTGCTTTTCGGGAACTTTAGTCCACAAAAAGTACAGATTTCTTTAAAAACTGTTGGGATGTTGAAGACTTAGGCTGGTCCCTAAACTGATCATATACTGTGTCAGAATGCAGCCAGAGAGTATTTGCAAAATGTTTCAAGGAAACTGGAGGAGTTTGTAGTGGGAAGTGATTTTAACATACTTATGGATTGAGAATATTTAGATAAAACAAAACTAAATAAGGAGAATGACAAGCATAAACATAATTTTGTGAAAAGCAGGAGTTGTGGACCTTTTCAGAGTCAAAAACAGTCAAAGTAGAGAGTACACATATTATTAAACAGATTTAAGATGTTATTGAGGAGTACTAAAATACCGGTGAGAGTTAGGAGTTTAAAGCTAGAACAGTGAATAAGGAAGAAAAAAGGAAGAGAATGCTTTGATTGTACTAATCTGGAGGAACATATCCTCAAGTCACATTTTACATTTAGAAAACTTCAATCTGTTTCTTTTGTGTTTTCCACATAGCAAACTGGACCTATCAGTGCCACTCTGGTGATGACCCGTCCTCTGAAGGGGCCACGTGACATTCAGTTGGACCTGGAGATGATCACTGTCAACACTGTCATCAACTTCAGAGGAAGTTCTGTCATTCGGCTGAGGATATATGTGTCACAGTACCCTTTCTAGAGTTTGTTTGTTTTCTTTAAAACACTCACTCACAAATAACAGCTGAAAAGGATATTATTACTTTTTTTTACCAGAACTTTCTTCTCAGGAGTCAGTGCATCTAATAACTTGACATGAAATCAGTATTACAAATTGCCACAGCAGCTTATATCACAGTGATGGGGCAGACTGCGTCATGGTTTGAAGCCGCGTGAGCTTTCCAGTGGATTCCATGGGTAGATTGTTGTTCTTGTTCTTGTCATATCTTGCTTTCCAAACTTTTCCTAGGGAGTAACTTATAAGCTTAAGAAACTGTGAAGTGCTACATCTTTATAATGGCAATGCTGCTTAGGAAAATCACCAAAGAAACTGCGGGAAAAGTTCGCTTTTGCTGTTCTGCTTTCTTTTCCCTCCATTTATGAAAGAAAGTAAAATATAAATCAGACAAACAGAAACAAACTATGGAATCAGGGAAGCACCTGCCACTGTTTTTTAAAAAACACGACTGTGGAATCATCATTCCCAATTTTTGCATGTCTCAAAAAAAAAAGGCAGTCCTTTGTATGTCTTGCTTTATTATCATTACTTTTTGTTTCTCAGATGAGAAGATATTTAGTAATATCAGTATCGGTTGTTTGCTGCTTTAAAATTTTGGCCAAGAACCAGGAACCAAAAATTATGTAGTTACATCCAAGCAAAATCAGGACAGTAGACTCACTCTGTATAGTGATTCCTTTTTTAAACTGAGGAACCTTCCATAAGCACCTTTTTACATGATAGGAATTTTGATGATCAGATTTAAGGATACAGAAAGCAGTTGTTTGGATTCTAGCTTCTCTAAGTAATTGGTTTTTAAATTGCTTGTTGCATTGGGTGTTCTAAAGTATTTATTGCAAAATAGTCAGGGCATGATTTTTTTTATTTGTGTGTCTGGCTCACATGTTGCAATTAGATGTTTCCAATGAAGATGATAAATTCCATCATGGATTGTGCAACCAAAGTATGCTGTCTTGTTCCAACATCTTAAAGGCCGCATCCCAGACCTCTTGAATCTTCTTAGTCCTCTATAATGACTAGCAAGAGAGATATCAAGAAG
Organism: Aspidoscelis tigris stejnegeri; assembly: GCA_023333525.1. Classification (NCBI taxonomy): domain Eukaryota; kingdom Metazoa; phylum Chordata; class Lepidosauria; order Squamata; family Teiidae; genus Aspidoscelis; species Aspidoscelis tigris. The sequence goes on along the minus strand of JALMGA010000003.1, from coordinate 92,065,579 downwards.
AAACAGTTCATCAGTAAAGTATATACTTAAGCATGTGAAAAGTTCCGGATCAGTTTCTAGCATCTCTAGATAGAGGATCTCAGGTAACAGACTGGGAAATGTTTGTCTGATGCAGGAACAGACACTTTTGGACTAGAAGTCCTCTTCCTTGGTTGACCTTTATATATACAAAGACCATTTCTTTGACCCAGTGAATCAGCTGCTCTTTAGCTATGAAAGCAGTGCTTTGCGACAGCTCCTGCTTCAAACTGCTGTCATTATGTAACATGGCGTTAATTTGCTTTGAGAAACTTTTATCTTTAAAGCTTTAAGATGTGAAATATTTCACACTTTTCTGTTTAGTGGGTTTTTTTAAGTTTAGCAGAGCTGCCAAAGGACTTAGCTAATATTAGCTAGCTACACTGGTCTTACATCTGTTATTTTAATGTCCAGCCAAAATAGATCCCTGTGTTTGGATTTCACCAGCTCCCAATATGTACAGGGCTAGAATATTAACTAATTAAAATGTGAAGAAGTTAATTAGTTCTTTTCTGGAATTTTTGGAGTACAGAAATCCTGCATTATCCACAACAATCTGTTCCACAAAAATATTGGGGATATCGAAATTCCCCCTCCCTCACCTGAAAAACACCTGGGAAATATGAAAGGTTTGTGACTCCTTTAAATGCTCCCTCACAGATACACCAGACTAATGAGTGAAAAAAGCAAGAATAAAGGGGGACTACAGCAAACAAAAGCAAAATCCACATGGCTGTCTTAGGCCATGCCAAAAGTGCAGTGTGACCACAGTGACTGCATTTCTCCACACTCTGGACCATGGTGGGTGCACATCATGGCCTGCTGCAGAGGAAGTAATCCAGGAGTTTTCCTTCCGCACAGCAGTAAATACTGCCTCAAAGGGAGCATGGAGCTGGTTCGCTTCTGTGACTACTGTGTGGAGGGCCAGCAGCCACTGGAGCAACCCACCTCTGCACCTGCAGCCTGGACCCCATGATGCAAATCACCAAAAATGGCTGACCTTGCATAATGAACCTAGCTGAAAACTTTCACACTGGAGAACATTCATTCCCTGTCATCAATCATTGTATTGGGCAGGATGTGCAGCAGATGGCCATCCATCTTATTTTTGGGCTGAAGCAAATGCTGCGGTCCAGGAACAGAACCCTCCCAAACCCATGAGGATGTTACCATGCTTGGAGAATATATTTATGGATTTTTTTTAAATGAATATATTAGTATAATACTGTGAATATTTCTCCTATCTTATTAACAAAACCTGTTTACTTTATTCCAGTTTTAAGAATTCATTTCTAACACTAATACAATTTGTGAGTTTTTCTTGATTTTGGTAGATTTGAATAGACCGTAGATTGCTCAGCTGACTGTGGGAGGTTGCATTTAGTATTATTATTATATTTTATTATTATTATTATTATGCTTGATTTCACAAAGAACTTTTTAAAAGACAGAAAGATTGTTCAGGAGCAAAATGCAAACAATTCTTCAATGCCCACCAATGTTAGCTGAATATTTTTTCCCTGAATATTGTATGAGAAAATATGTTTTGGCCATAGCTATAGAATCACTGTTTAAATTTCAACATTTTAAAGCAAAGATGTTCAGATTAAATGAAATTAAGGTTATATGTGGTTCCATATTTAGTTATGGATTTTCGTTAGCTTCCAGAGTGATTAAATATATTATGATAAAATATCTAATTTTAGTACAGGCCATTTGTTGGGTGCACATCAAGGAACTATTTTAATAGGGATATTTTCACTAGTGTTACTTCTGTGGGGGCAGGGCACTAGAGTCGGATTTGGCCTGACAAATCTAGGACAGGCCTAGTAGCCAGAAACAATGGCTTTGCCTCTCCCTACTTCTGCCAGCATCTGTGGAAGAATCTTAGGCCCCTTCTAGACTGACAGAATAAATCCGCATTGAAGGGGAAAATTGCAATTTTACCTGTTGTGAAGCGGCATCCGGGCATCTGGACTAGAGCAGCCTCCCCGTAGCTTCCTCGTTGGAAGCTGTGAATGAGGCAGCCAATCGGAGTTGACCTGCCCTCCATGTTCTCGTTGGTTCTTCTTGCCATTACGTCCGGACTGGCAGGAAGATTTGAATTTTCTTGATATGGCACAGGGAGTGCTGTTAAATCAGCATTAAGTAAATTCGTAGTAGCATTGGTATAATGCATCACCACTACAATCCAGCTGTCATCATGTGTGACACCTCCAGTGCAACTGTGCAGTATTAACGAGTCTGGATGCATCCTCAGATGTCATTTCTCCATTTTCAGCAGCATGAAGCCCACCTAAGGTGCCTGCAAATCACATTTTCCAGAGAAATGCCTGGTCCACTCCTTCTTTGGGTGCCCATATTGTTAAGATCTTGATAAGATCTGTAGATAAGATCTGATTGCAGAGTGTTTACCTGTTTGCTATTCCATCTCCTGGCTTTTCATTGCGCTGGCAGAATTCCTTGGCTCTGCTCCCAGCTTACAGCATTCCAGCTCATTAAAATCACGGCAGTCCAAGAGTTATTTCTAACTCTACGATTTATTGTAAGTAAGATTACAAAGGCATATAGAAAGCAAGTTCAGGCCTTAGCCTGGCGGATCTCCAATCCATTCCATGTTATCAGCTTACATACTTGGCAAGCGGCAAGCAAGCAAACAAGCGATACGGCTAAAAAGCTTACAAGCAAAGACTACAGAAGCCTTTTACATACTAGCACCGGACGTTGTTTTATGACAACTTCCGGGGCTTGTGAGCTCTGTCTCCCCCTCCCAATTTGGCCTACGTGCTCGAAAACACTTGTCGACCTTGCAGCATATCTGCTTCGTAGTCCGTTCCCAGGAGAGAGGCAGACTCACTATCAGTGTGTTTTGAAAAAATCTTTTCGTACATCCGACTGTGTTTTTTTCCCTTCACTCTTTCTCACAGCTAACACGCCCCTCCAAAACACAGTTTGGATGTACGCAATTGTTTACAACTTTGGTTCACAGTGTCATACCTAACAGGCTTGCCAATTGCTCATGTTTACCCGTTGGCAGTGGTTTTGTGAGAATGTCAGCAATGTTGTCTTCAGACCCAATGTATTCTAGTCTTATGACTTTGTCTTGCACCATCTCACGTACATTCTGATACCTGACCCCTATGTACTTGGTTCGACACTTAAGGTTCTCAGCCTCAGCCATTGCTATGCAGGTTTGTGAATCTTCCCGAACTCTAATGGGTTGTTGCACTGTTTCTCCCAGGTCAATGAGCAATTGCTTAATCCACTGAATCTCAGCCAAAAGTTCAGATAAAGCTGCGAACTCTGCTTCTGAACTGCTTAAAGCAACACAACTCTGCTTTCTGCTGTGCCAAATAATTGGACTTCCAGCAAATTTGATGAGCAACCCAGACACTGACTTTCGGTCATTCTCCTCAGATGCAAAAGAGCTATCAGCATAACAATCTAAACCTTGTTGATTGCCTTGGATCTCCAACTTTCTGTGTTGTGTACCTTTGAGATACCTTAACACATGTTTCATCCTGATCCAATCCTGAACAGTAGGCCCATTTGCCTTTCTGCTAAGCCAAGCCACTACAAAACTGATGTCAGGCCTAGTGTGCGAGCTTATGTATAATAAGCTTCCCAAAACACTTTGAAACAACTTTGGATTCTCAAACTGTTTCACTGAGTCTTCATTAGAAGTTCCAGTGAGCATTGGACTCTTCACTACCTTTGCGTTCTGCAAACCACACTTTTCAATCAGTTTCTCAATCTTTTTCTGCTGGCTCAACAGGCACTTGCCATCCTGAGTCCACTGTACCTCGATCCCAAGGTAAAACTTCAGATTTCCCAGGTCTTTGAGCTTGAACTTCTGAGACAACTCCTTCTGCACTAAAGCAATTTCCTTATCAGACTTAGCAATCACGCAGAGATCGTCTACGTAGATAGCAAGAATAATTTCACCCTTAGTGTACACGCAAGCATCAGCAATGCTGCGTTTGTACCCCAACTTGACCAATTCCTCGTGAATGCAAAGATTCCAGCAACGTGCACTCTGTCTCAGACCATACAGAGCTTTCCTCAGCTGAAAAACCTTCTGCTGCTTACACTGATCGAAACCTTCAGGTTGCTCCATGAACACTAGTTCATCAAGGGGAGCATTCAGGTAGGCAGTTTCAAAATCAAAGTGTCTTACTGCATACTGCTTTCTAGCTGCAAGAGCTAAAATTAGCCTCAGGCTTTCTGCCTTTGCAGTAGGTGCAAAGATTTTGTCAAAACTCTCAAACCTCTGCTGTGAGTAACCTTTAGCAACCAATCTAGCTTTGTACTTCTGGGTTCCATCTGGCAACTCCTTGCACTTGAAAACCCACTTACAGCCTATAACCTTCTGGTTTTCTGGCCTATCTACGACTTCAAACACCTGCTTGTCTACCAAAGACGAGTACTCTTGCTCCATGGCTTCAAACCACTTCTGCTGCTCTTCTTCAGGAAAAGAGAGTAGCTCTTCAAAGTTTTCTGGTTCAGCCACCACTGAAAAAGCTTTTGCACTTTGCACAACAAACCTATCTGGAGGTTTCCTGACTCTGTGAGTCCGTCTAGGTATGATCACCTTAACTCTACCTTTGTCATCCTCCGTGTCTGAGCTATCTGAGGTAGTCTGTACCTCAGTGGCAGGGTGTGTCTGTGTATGATGCTGTGTAGAAGTACTGGGTTGAGGCCCTGCAGAAGCATCCTGCTTCATTACCCCTCCATTTCCAGCACTTGCAACACTTTGCCCCAGCTTGAGAAAAACCTCTTGGTTGGCATGAAGCCTATCCCACCCAGAATGTTTCTCAAAGTTGGCACTTCTGGACAACAACACTTCCCCATGGCCCAAGTAGAACTTGTAGCTGTTCCCAGAATAACCCACAAACATCAGTCTCCTCCATTTGGGATCACCTTTCTTCCTAAAGTTTGCTGGAACATACACATTAGCGTACTGCCCAAAAACTCTTAGGTATTTCAGATTTGGTGGTCTCCCAAACAGCATGTGGTATGGAGTGGTTTTTACAAAGGAATTCCAAGTGCGGTTAGCTATATGATTGGCAGTCAGTATAGCCTCCCCCCAGAGCTGTTCCGGAGCCTGTGAATCGAGAATTAGGCAGTCCTTTATCTGCTTTAGGACCCCAATTCTTCGCTCGGCTAGGCCGTCCTCCTGTGGAACTGCTGGGTTTGTTGTTTCATGTTGAATCCCTTTTACCTTTAACCAGTTTTTCAGATCATTAGACAGAAACTCACCCCCTCTGTCTGTAACCAAGAACCCAACCTTGTACTCAAACTGTCTTTCAACCATGTTGACCCAGTTTTTGAGAAGTTGAGCAGCCTCACTCTTCTCCTTCATGAGCATTACATAGGAATACCTTGTGTGGCGATCCACAATTACCATGAAGTACTGGTTCCCACCAAACGTTTTGCTCATAGGACCTGCCAAATCTGCATGGATTACTTCAAAAGGCCGTTGCGTGGTTCGTTTACTACGTTTTGCAACTGGAAAAGCTTTCAGCTTGGCCTGGCTGCACACTGTACAGTCCAAGAAAGAATCACATGCATGAATTTTGAGGTCTGGACACACCTGTGTCAGTTTCTGCAAATTTGTGAAGCTAGTGTGACCCAAGACCCTATGGTAGTAATGGGCACATTCTGAGTGTAAAGGCACATTTTCGATTTGTGAGCAGTGTGCTTCCCCTGCTTTGTCAACCAAAAAATACATTTTGTCTCTCTTGACAGCTTTAGCACACACCTGGCCATTCAAGCTAATGTTACATTCATTCCCTGTGAAAACCAGAGTGTAACCACTAGATGTCAGTGCAGACACACTTATCAAGCAGTTTTGTAACTCCGGCACACACAAAACCCTGGAAAAATCTTTCCCAAAACTTGGAACGTAAACTTTACCCATTTTCTTCACCAATCTTGCCCTCCCATCAGCCAAGGCAACGGAATGTATATCAGGTTTTACCAACTCTTTCAGAAGCTTATCGCTGTTAACCATATGAGTAGAGGCACCTGAATCTAAAACCCAGGTATCTGCCTTACAGTTTACCTCCCGTACAACAGCCACCACACCTTTCTGGCCCCGGCTCCCAGCCCCTTTGCCCTGTGGTTTACCAGCTGTTGGTTGTTTACAGTCTTTTTGTAAATGTCCTTTCTGGCCGCAAGCCCAGCAGCGTTTTTCCCTAGAAACAGCTGCCTTTTCTTGCTGAAGGCCTTTGAAGTCTTCGGACAGATTAGTAGAGTGTCTCTGTGCTGCATGCTGCCTCTGGAGCCCTGCTTCGTCCTTCCGACGCTGGCTCTCCTCCAAGACACGCGCTGCAACCAGTTCTGGGGTAATCTGCGTTTCATCAAAACTTTGTAGACTCCACAGAATGTTTTCATACTCATCTGCCAAACTTCCGAGAAGGATGAAAGCTCGTTGTAAATTTGAAATTTCGACCCCGCGACCTTGGACTTGATTAAACAAATCAGTCATCCGCTCCAAGTGAGCTGCTGGATCTGTTCCCTTTTTCATCTTGCAGGAATACAGCCTACGGCACCAAATCATTTTTGACAAGGCTGTTTGCGATTGGTGCACTGCTCTGAGCGAGTCCCATGCATCTTTAGCTGTCAGCTTGTCTTTCACACGCGGAAGTTGCGAGGGAGAGATTGTAAGCAAGATTGTGGCCCTTGCCTTACGATCCTGCTCCGCCGTCGCCTGGGTGGCCCCATTTTGGACGACATCCCAGAGATTCTCTCTTACCAGGAGTGCTTCACAATAGCTCTGCCAGCTGGCATAGTTGGAATTATCCAATTTCGGAAACCTTGCTTGCTCCATCATTAAACAACTCACAGACGGGATCTTGGCAGTTTTCCCAGCTTTTGCTGTCAACTATGATAAGACACAGACGCTCCGTCTTAAACAGTCTTACCAATTAGCCCAGACAGTCTTTCTCAGCTTCAGGGTAAAAGCCTTTCTCCCAGTCTCAGCACAAAGGTTTCATCAGATAGCAGTCAGATAAGAGCAGATAACGATCTGGGCCCGTAACCCTTGTTAATATCTTGATAAGATCTGTAGATAAGATCTGATTGCAGAGTGTTTACCTGTTTGCTATTCCATCTCCTGGCTTTTCATTGCGCTGGCAGAATTCCTTGGCTCTGCTCCCAGCTTACAGCATTCCAGCTCATTAAAATCACGGCAGTCCAAGAGTTATTTCTAACTCTACGATTTATTGTAAGTAAGATTACAAAGGCATATAGAAAGCAAGTTCAGGCCTTAGCCTGGCGGATCTCCAATCCATTCCATGTTATCAGCTTACATACTTGGCAAGCGGCAAGCAAGCAAACAAGCGATACGGCTAAAAAGCTTACAAGCAAAGACTACAGAAGCCTTTTACATACTAGCACCGGACGTTGTTTTATGACAACTTCCGGGGCTTGTGAGCTCTGTCTCCCCCTCCCAATTTGGCCTACGTGCTCGAAAACACTTGTCGACCTTGCAGCATATCTGCTTCGTAGTCCGTTCCCAGGAGAGAGGCAGACTCACTATCAGTGTGTTTTGAAAAAATCTTTTCGTACATCCGACTGTGTTTTTTTCCCTTCACTCTTTCTCACAGCCAAATGTGGATACATGGCAGTGCCCAGGAATGTGGGAGAGAGGGCACTTCTGTTGGGGCACCTACACATAGGTGTCTTCCTTCACAGTTTTGGAAACACAGGCCAGAGTTCTTAATTCTTACTGGCTCTGGTCACCTAAGGTTTAATCCAGCTTCCATCCACCTTCAGAGCAAAAGTGACCAGTATTTTTTTTGCCACATTATCTATCCCAAAGGCAATTTTTCTGAATTGTTTAACACTGAAAGAAAACAGCTTGTCACTTTGCTGATGTATTTTCTCATTCTGAAAGTGGACTGAAGCTGGATTAAACCTTAAGTGTGACCACAGCCATTCTGTTCTTCCTCTAGCACCCTTCCCTTATCAGGATAACACAAACAGAAACACATCTCAGTACTTGAACATATATTTTAAAGAGCAACCAAACTTTCTTAAAATGTACTTCGTTGAGTCTGCACTTGGTGGTCAGAACCATCTCCCTTCCTTTTCGTGACATGCTGCTTGCAGCCAGAGCAAGCATGCAGAAATGGATAATGATGAGGGAGGGGCTGACAGTATTTTAAAAAAGGAGTTTCAAAGTGTTATAAGCAGGTTATTTCCAGTCCTGCAGCATCAGGGGTGATAAACAGCAGGTGTCACAGATTTGTGCTTCTATACCATGTCCATTGCTGGGCACTCAGGCAGGCAGGCAGGCCATCCAGAGTGCCCAACAGACAAATTTATGGATGACTGATGTATCAATGGCTACTAGAGTGGATGCCTGAGTACATCTTTCAGGGGGGGCAGGCAGAATGCTTCTAAGGCCATTTGCTGGGATTTAAGAGCAGGAGGTTTGCCCTTGTCTCTCCTTGGGATGCCCATGGGCAATTGGTGGGCCACTGTGTGCAACAGGATGCTGGACTAGATGGGCTGTGGCCTGATCCAGCAGGGTTCCCCTTATGTTCTCTTATGTTCTTATGCTGTGATGGAAGCGATGAATGACCAGAGTCCACACTGTTAAAACAATGCATAAAACAAGCAGAACAATGCAAACAGGTCAGCAGTTTCTGACTGGCTTTTCCATCACCACCACAGTTAGGTGCAGACAGAGCCTTTTAAAACATTATTGTAGGAATTTTTGCTCTCACATTCAGCTGGGCTATAAAACTAGAAACATTCATTTCTGGTTTAAATTAGCCAAAGTTCTTTGAAACTTGCAAACATAAGAGAACTTTGCTTAAAAACTATAGTCTAAACAGTTCAAGATTGAAATGTGATCCTGACTTGTGGGAAGACTGTAAAGAAAACTTTCACCAGTGTAGATGAAATAAGAACCTATAGTTAATATGTGTGCCAGGATTAACTCTATCATTTGACAAGTTCTGGCCATACAGCAGAGAGCAGTTCTACATCCCTTAAAATAAGGTCCCTGACTGAATCCTACTGTTAAACTAGGGTGCCTCCAGACACTGGCTAAAACCTGTGATTCTTCTGGGACTATTTTGGGAATGCTACATGCATGGATTCCCATTATGGTCCCGAGATATTGAAGTGATATCCCAAAACATCACTTTTATAGGAAATCCAGCAACAATGCTGAATTTCTTGTAATAGCCTGCTGCTTCTGTAATTGTTCCTCTTGAAAATACCTGGCTGCTAGTGAAGGTCATGAGAAAAAAGCAAAGGGGAAGGACAGACACTTGGTTAGCCTGCATGCATTTTCACTAGGAACAATCATGGAAGCAGCAGGCAGACAAAGGTAAGAGCAGGGGTGGTAAGAAGCAATGGCAGGATCTAAAGAGGATCACACAATTATCTCTTGCCATCCAGAGGCAGCCTAGGACTGCGATCTCAGTCGGGCAGGTCTCTGTGCGCAGAATAGAAGATGAAGGAACAACAGAAGACTGAGAGGAGACTTGAGAGGAGACAGTCTTCAAGTATCTGAAGGGCTGTCACAGTGCAGAGGGATTGTCCCTATTCTCACTTCCACAAGATGGGAGGACTAGAAACAAGATATGAAACTTCAAGGGAGTCAATATAGATTAGATATTAGGAAAAGCTTCTTGATAGTGAGGGCGATCAGTCAATGGAATAGGTTTCCACAGGTGGTAGTGAGCTTTCCTTCACTGGGGGTCTTCAAGCAGAGGCTGGACCTACATTTGCCTGGGATGGTTTAGGAAATCCTGCATTGAGCAGGGGGTTGGACTTGATGACCCTAGAGGTCCCTTCTAAGTCTATGATTCTGTGATTCTCCAAAGTGACTTGTGCTGGCCCTGGAAGATGCCACACCGTAACATACAAAGGGAAAGGCAGAAAATATACCAGTCAAAGGAGGAAGGGCTGTTTAAGCATGTGATACTAAACTGTAGCTGCACCTGAAAAACAAAACCTTTGTGGGCAGATGTTAAAAAAACCCCAAAACCTTGAAGTGCCTTTAGATTAGTTGCAAGTATTCTCTTTCTCCACTCTGTGATAGCAATGCATTATAGTACAATCACAGGCTGATTCTGCACTGGACACTGTATCAGGCCAGCAAACACACAAGGAACATCCCTTCCACGTGCTGGTGCAGTCTAAGGGAGACTGGACCAGCTGGAGCCTCTCTGGGGCTGGACCAGCATGCGGTAGGGGGGGCTCCTGATACATTTGCTGGTCTGGCACAACAGCCAGTGCAAAATTGTCCACAGACCCCTTCTGATGCTTCCTTAGGGATTAGATGCACAGTTTTGTGATTTGCCATTTAGAAAGACCCATCACTGCAGACAAAATATTCTTATGGCCAATGTGCACAGAGAACTCATAATTTATACAGATGCTTTCAAGAGGAAATGAACTTAAAAAGCAAGTGACACCACACGCTTGCACTTACATGAGTAGTCCTCATTCATTATGCAATTTGCCCCCAGTTGAAAATATATGGCATTTTGCTGCTTCACTGTCACCCAACCACATGTAAGTAATCATTAGTTTTAGGAAAGGATATTTGACCCCCATCACTCTGAAATGCCCATTAATTACTGAGGTTAGCATACTGAGCCACAAGATGGATTTCAAATAAGCTTGGGAACCTCTGTGCCCGTTCACACTTACCTTATAGTACTCTCCAGTTCACTCACTGGTCAGGCCCATCACACAGTAGACCAGTGACAACTTGCCAGACACTGCTATGGGATCCCTCAAAGCCATGTAGTGGTTCTACTGTACTGGGCTGGTAAGTACAAACCCATCTTGCATCGCCTCTATAGCAGAGATGACTAAAGTACAGCCTAAAGGATTCTGTGGCCCACGAAGAGTTAGTCACTCCATGCCAGTTCTATTCTGCATATTGTGGAAAAGAACTGGGGGCAATTTGCACTCGGCCCCATAGTACATGATAGGGTAACATCTGGTAAGGTGCGTCAGCACTTGCAGGAGGCGTTTACAACCCAGAAATGCCTCCTGCCTTACCAGATGTTACCAGATGCAGTGGCGGTGCATGAAGCTTACCCCAAGCTTACCTGTGTCATCCAGTGCCGCGACCATTCACGCCATTTCTGGTATGAGTGGTTATCTGAGGTGCTACGCAAGTGCACCAGCTACTCAAATGATCCCAATTGCAACTGGGCTTGCTCAGAGCGACACTGACCCTGTGGCGACAGCACATGCGCTGCCCCACCAGCCTCCAAACTCAAGAAGGCAGTGTACTGCCAGCAATTGGACATGCGCCTGGACGCAGGTAAGTTTCCAGGCATGCAGGGCTTAGTGCAATGTGCAATAGTGTTTCCAAGTGCAAATGCTAGGACACGTTAGTACGTCGCACCCTTTCCCAGAAGCCAAGTGCAGAAACAACCCTGGTTTTGAATTTTCAACCCTAGGCCTGCAACAGGCTTTGTGGCTTATATACAAATCTTAAACAATTCACCTCTGGGATTCATAATTTTAAAAACACCTTTAGCTAAGGACACCCAGTCCATTATCAAAGATATTTTGCAGGCTTTAGAAGAGAGATGGGCAAATGACTGTTTTAAAACTGTTTTAAAAGGGATCTGGTTGCTCAAGGGTAGGGATGTGCATGGATTATTCATGCATTCGGAATTCGGATGAATATGTCCAGATTTTGAGATTCGTGGACCCATCAAATAGGGCCCTATTCGAAGGGCCGTATCCGTAGAAGCTTCATGCCTGGATCTGAATACCCCCACATCCGTGGGCGAGGTATTTGGCCGGACCCAAATTTTTTCACCTTCTATTCAACTTGAGTAGGTGGGAAAATGACTCCATGCACACACCTACACGAGGGCACTAAAGCTGCCATCACACCTAAGTTTTAATCCAACTTCAGTTCACTTTTAGAATGAGAGAACACATCAGCAAAGCAGCAAGCTGCTTTCTTTCAACATTATATAATTTAGAAAATCCACATTGGGTTAGATATTGTGTGTGTGTGTGGGGGGGGATGACCTAGGCTGTGTTCACACCAAAATTTTAATCCAGTTTCAGCCTACCTTCAGAGTGAGAGAAAACACCAGCAAAGTGACTAGGCATTTTCTTTCCTCTTTATTTATTTCAACAGTGATTTTTCTGGGTTAGATAATGCCAAAAGAAAACAGCATGATACTCTGTTGAAGAGTTGTTTCGTTCTGAAAGTGGACTGAAGCTGGATTAAAATTTAGGTGTCAATGCAGCCTATAAATATCAAAGGTTCCTGATGTTTTATTTCTACAGAGAGCTTTTATTTGCAGGCATCATGCTTACAGAGAATTGTATTATGGTCATAATGTTATCATTTTAGGTTTCAGAAATTAGCAAATAGTACTGCACGCTAATAAAATAATTGCCTGATTACATGGAACATGAGATTTGCGTTCAAAAGTATAGTTTAGGAGATTGCTTTAGAATCAGTCAATTGGCAACAATAAAAAGATTTTTAATGATTTTGGCCACAATTATTTAAAAAGACAAAACGTTTATCATCAGAATCAAAAAGATTAGATGCTATTCAGGGAAAAATGCATACATATACTACATGAATATGTCTGCTTAATGCTGCCTCTGGTATGCATAGGAGCATAAATCTGTCTTTTTAGAAATAGCAGGAATGTTGCTCATTTGGCGAATGTGTCCGTTTTTCAGAAGGATCGGGGCAGCTGCCTAATGCTGATGAATGCCCCCTGGTGTTGAAAAACTGTTTTGCAGAATGATTTTTTTTCCCCTTTAGAAATTCTGGCAAATGTCCTGAAATCACATCACAAACAAATGAGTTAGAGCAACAAATAAGCAAGGTTTCTAGATGACAGCATACATTTGTAAGATCTTCAGTGCAGCACACATGCCTTGGGTCATTGGTACATAATCAAGAAATGCCTGTTACTAAGACAGATGTGAAAATTGCGTACTGAAAGGAGATTATAATAAAATGGCACATGAAGTATGAATCTGTTCCTAGTCACACCAGTTGTTTTCATCAGAACAGGTTAACCTTCTCCTCCGATTAGTCCTTTCCATCTTTTTAAGATGATAGATGTAGACTACATCCACACATGTTGTTTTAAAAAAGCAGCTCAAAATTGACTTAGAGGTGATTGCATGCGTAGACAAATTTTCCATCCCATCTGTAATCCACATTATAGAGGGTGTAGTGACAGCAACTGGCCAAGATAGCTTTAGGAAAGGATTAGATAAATTCACGGAGGACAGTATATCAATGCCTACCAGAATAGATGCCTAAATGCCGCTTCCATTTAGGAGAGACAGGCAGCATGCTTCTAAAGGCAGGAAATTGAGAAGAGGTGAAGGTTTTGCCTTTGTCTTCTGCTTGTTAATGCCTAGAAACAATTGATGGGCTACTCTGTGAGACAAGATGTTGGAGTAGATGGACTGTGGCCTGATCCAGCAGGTCTCCTGTTGTGTTCATAAATTCTTAGAATACTCTTTGGAAGTGCCTTCTCCTACCTTTGTTGAGGATTAAAACACTACGATGCTACACCTAGAAACTGCTTATAATCAGCCACTTTTTTATACTTGCTTCAGAGCATTCTACTGCCTCCAGCTCCAAATGCATAAAATTTCGTAGAATTTGATCAGGAAGTCCAACTGCAGGGATCCAAATTACATGACTAATAGCAGGTCCTGCCAGCCTGAACATATCCAGCAAAGAAAAGTCCACCAACTTGCTCTCTCTCTCTGGATTCCACAGTTGAATTATTTTAACCATAAGAAAGTTTTTTCTGGATATGCAACCAAAATGTGCCATGTCACAACTTCAATCTGTAACACTTTGTCCAGCACATATACCTGCAGACTCATCAAGCATCTGATATAACTAGTTTACAAACAAAGCAGAGTTTATAATTTATCCAAGGTAACATGGATGTTTCTGATACTTCCATATGTAAATCCTTACTATTTTTAATTCGAAACAGACCCTTTTTATAAATTTTTGTTTTTTAAAAAAAGATTGTGAAAACACAAGATTGGACATGTAAATGCAGACTGTTCTTTAAAGCTTTTGTACAATAAAATTACAACTGATTTTTGTGGTTATTGTGATCATTGCATTAAAACACAAAGAAGGCAAAAATAATACAAACACTGGAAACTGCTGAGGACCTTTTTACACTTTGCCTGCCCTGGGAACATGTCCCAGAGGGGGGAAGTTGTAGAGTTATTTGAGTGTCCGCACTTTGGGATTCCCAAATCATTCAAAACTTAGCCAGTGCTTAACTAGGCACCAGCTAAGTGGGAATTGCCTCCATTCACCACCTGATCTCATGCCCCTTTTCACCTCTTCTGGAAGTGGTTTGGATGGAGCATGCTGGGCTTTTCCAGCTCCACCTCTTGTATAGTTGTAGAGCAGCTAAAACTGCTACTGCTATATGGGTGGGGGACATGGAGTCAAACACAGAAAATGACCCCAGACCCAGGACCAACCATGCCACTGTAAGAAGTGTGGACTACGGTAAACCCACACAAGCTGCAATGGCCTGGGGCAGCTGAGAGCCATAGGAAGAGCTTCCTATCCCTCTGCCTTTGGGACCTGATGGGCCGCATCCCCATTATAAGCTTAATCCAGTTTCCCTAAACTGAAATAATAAAACTGGATGCAAACGCGAATTTGCCTGATCCCATTACTTTCAACTCAATCACGTTGGATCCGGATTCTGAGGATCGTACGTGGCATACGTGACTCAAGGGGGGACTCAAGTGGCTACTTTTTAAAAGCTGCTTTTCGGGGCTGCCCTGCCCTCTTCCTCCTGGTGTAAATGTGCCACCCATAATGGACCCCTTCATGGAGCCTAGCTGGGTGGCTGGGTGGCTGCCGCTTGCCTGGATGGAGGAAAAACAGCAGTGGGCAACCCGTGATTCTTTCCCCTCCTCTCCCCATTGCCCAGGACACACAGCAGCAGCGGCAACTCAAGCCCCCTTGCTTTAAACATTCACACATCTCCCAGAACCTGCAGCTGCTTTCCTTTCCCTTTCTAAAGGTCAGAACTCCAAAGAGCTAGAATTGCACAAAATTGCAACATTGTTAACAGGTGTTAAGTGCGTGGATTGCTACAGTGTAGCAGCTGTTGTAAAGGGTGGATTTTTACACTGAAATCACTATCTTTGGAAGCAAGCTATTGGGGGAGGGAAACCCTAAACATGGATTCTCATTCCTTAAAACAGTAGGGTCCCCACAGTAAAAAATGTAACATATATCAAGCGCATGAACCAGAGTGAGACCTGTTGAAATGAGGGTTAACATTTACAATGCTTTGGGGCGATTTAACACATGGAAAGCGTGTTAAGCCAAACTGACGTGGGGTCTGCGAGGATTGAAACCGTATCGAAACTGAATTAAGCTTGTAATGGGGATGCGGCCATGAAGTGCTTATGCCCACTGTACCTTGAGGGTGCACTGCTATAACAATAACACCTTAAAAGCACAGTATGAATGCAGAGTCGGTATTCCATCAGAAGGTTCAGAAACAGTAATTCACAAAAATGCCCAATTAGGTTTAAGATTTAAAAACTAGACTGCTAGCTTGACAACCTCATTAATTCAGCACTGGACTGAATTCTCTGATGCAGAGGAAGGTAGTGTGTGACTAACAGTGCACATTTTCCTGCAAAGTAACCATAATGGTATTTATGGTCTGGCTACAGTTCTATGCACGCTAACCGATAGTAAGACCCAGTGACCTTCTCCCTCCACATGCAATTACTTAAAATGTCAGTTATTTACATCTTGTTTTTGTAGACGCCTGGATAGGATCAGGTTGCATGTCACCTAAAACCAAAATTGGGACTTGGGTCAATGGATCATAGTTGACCACAGATTATGCAAATTATTAACTGAGGGTCACCATCCAAGGACCCCAATTTCTGTTAATTTAATTTTCAGTATCTCATGGATGTTACACAGCACAAAATCAAATGGAGCCAGAAATCCATTCCTTTGATATGATTGATTTTTGCCAAGCTCTTTTCTAATAGAATGCCTCCTGCGAGGGTTTATTGGAATAAATCTGGAATGCAAACTGCTTTGGTCAAATTACAACCAAATAAAACTGACCATGCAGCAATCAGGTTTTTTAATCTCCCCCCGGATAACTCACACTCAAGTTGTTAAAACACATAGTCAGACAGCCTAGCATTCATGGGGTTAGGCCAAATTTACAAGCTATTATTGATAAGGATCTTTAGTGGTTTCAAGTACAAATGAACTACTCTATCATTCTATGTTCAGCCCAGTAAACAGATCAGCTCTGAAATATGTACTAATTTGTTGCAAGATTAGTTAAAAGGGCAGAATCCAATGTTCTTTACCTATCCCTCAGTACCGTACTCAGGTCTGTTGGTCTACATCTAACAACAAAAAGTTAAGGGTAAAAGTTCAAAGGCTCTAAAAATAGGCTTGTAAAGTTATTTCCAACTCTATAAATAGGTAACAGATAAAGGCTTCAAGAAAATTTGCATCAGAGCAGGACATAAATGCCTCAGCAGGTGGCAGCACTTGGCTGGCTTTGGATGAATTAGAAAGCTAAAAAAAAGTTGGATCTAGCTAGTATTTGAAAGGGAGACCACTAAGAAATCCCATAGATGTAGATTAGATTGGGAAGTTTGGGTGTGTGTGTGTCAAAATTAAGTAAGTGGAAAACTATTTCTATATTACTGCTGAGAAAAGTATATGAAAAGGACATGCCCCTAGCAGTTAAAAGTATATTTATGATTATCTCTTACTAAGAGCTTTCTCTTCACACGCTGGTGTGGTCTAAAGGAGTCCCTGCCCCAGGAGGCACCCTTTGTCTATCCTGTGAGTACTGTTTGACAAATTACCCTTAGAGATAGCCTATCTAACTAGAAAACCCAAGGAGAAATTGGTTGTAATCTAAATAACCAAAGAATGCCTGTCCAGGGGAAGG
The DNA here is from genome assembly GCA_023333525.1 of Aspidoscelis tigris stejnegeri. NCBI lineage: Eukaryota > Metazoa > Chordata > Lepidosauria > Squamata > Teiidae > Aspidoscelis > Aspidoscelis tigris. Next base: position 92,048,588 of record JALMGA010000003.1, on the reverse strand, counting down.
ACATGGATCCTAGGGATGCGGCATAGCTGGCAAGCAATTGTTGCTCAAATAAATCCCCTCCCTTTCTCTAGTGTGAGAATCCCTTCTCTCTCAGCCAGCCAAAAGCAAGAAGCAAGGAGGGGGAAGGGAGGCAAAGAATGACATTCCTGGGGCCTTTTCACATTTACCTGACTGGTATGATATAATAATGCAGTTAATGTAGTAGTGCTGTGGCAGCTATCCACACTGCACATGCCGAACTAGCCCTATACTCGGCCAGCAGTGCATGCAGCGCAAATGGGCTGGCCGGATCCACTGGCAAAGACTGAACTGGCATCCAGTGCGGATATTGCCACAGTGATCAGGAAGCTGCACACAGCTGCACAGCTGCAGTCACACAGCCATTCCCACTCACCACACCACACCCAGAAGAGGGTGCAAAACCTTCTGAGCATGCTGTGGATGGATTTTAGTAGTCCACAGCTGGGTTGTTCCAGGGATGGGTTATCTCACTCCGGGGCAGCAGTGGCAAATGCAGACAGGCCTCACCTGTGAATTGGGGAACCAAACCTGCTCTCCTCCTTCCTCTTCCATTCCCATTTTGTGAGTGGACTGAAAAAAATCTGTCTTTTGCAGGGGAGGCTACCAAGGGCTCTTGGAAAGTGTGCCCAAGCACTTTCCAGCCATAACCATGGTAGGCAGGGAAGAGGTTCCAGTAGTTATGCTGAAAATACTCCCTGGCTCTACAATATAATAGCTCTGAACTTCACAGTCAAACTGTTTTAACGCTTTACAGGGCATTTGAAATAGCCAACTCCTCTTGTATGGAGGCTGAACATGTATCAAACTCGGTCCTAAAGCAATGTAAGCACTTATTTCATCTCATCTCGTCCTGGCTGCTCCTCCTGGCCTTTTTCAGAGCTTGGCATGGGCGCCCATCACTGCATTGTTGACATCAGTGTGTGATCTTACAGGATTTTAGGACTGCCATGGACTCTCCTAGCCCCTGGCAGGCATCTAAACAATGTTTAAACTTTATCGGCCTTATATCTATATTGGCCTTACATTTCACCATGCTGTGCAATGACATGATTGCAGGCCTGGTGTGGCAGTGGGTCCCTCCATCATTCTCATACAAGAGGGGAGTGGCTGTTTCAAATGCTTCATCAAGGCTGTGATTACACCTTACCTTTTATCCGAATAGAGGCCATCTTGGGTCCAGAGAGATTAAAATTGGAAATCTGCACCTGTTTTTAATGCAGGTTTCCCTTCCCTGATTGGGACTTTCTGCCATGTGGACTACCCCAGGTCTGAGTTTGAATGGACTCAGGTGAAGGAAATAACCTGGACCCTCACTGGAGCCTGGAGGCCACCGTCCCTGATCCTGATCCTGCCTAGAAAATGGCAAGCCATGGCAAGCCACTGCTCTGATTCTTGCCCTTCATCCCCCCCCCTCAGAATTAAGACTCCCTCTGTCCCGCTGCCACTCTGATGTCCCTCTCCCTCTCCCCTCCCGCTCACTGAGGCTCCCTTTGCCCCACTGCCGCCTCTCTGCTTCTGCTCCCCCTCCCCAAGACTCCATCTGCCCTGCTGCCACTCCGTTCTCCCTCCCCCTTGCCGGACGTCCTCTGCCCCACTGCGGCTCCAACTCCCGTCCCCACACTTCTCTCCACCTGAGACTCCCTCTGCCCCACTGTCACTGCCCCCAACCCCATTGATCCCCAGCACACAAACCCTCCCCCACCCTCCTGCAACACCATCACCTCCTTGGCATGCAAACCCACCCACTCCTCCCACAACTACGTTGCCCACCCCATGCATAAACTCACCTCCCCCACCTATCACCTTGTCCCCCTTACTCTTCCAGAACCTCCCCATTAAGCCCCCACCCCCAACAACTGAAGATTACCTTTTCAAGAAGGCACCCAGGGACAGGAGCAGGCAGGTGAGGCCAAGTTGTTCCAGGCTGAAAACGGCCTGGATACGGCTGCCTCCCTTGTCTGTCCTGGAGTTGGACTGAAATGGCAAGGTGTGACCATGGCCAAAGTGTTTTGCACACCCTCACTTCACCTGCACCTGATCTGATTACTCTCTCCACAGCTGGATTCCTAGCCCCTGGATATTAAAAGTGGGTGCAGCATTTTGGCCCTTCTTAAAGTTAGTGTCCCTATATGGCGAGTCGGGAAGTCCAGAATGCCCCATAAACTTGGCGGAGGGAACATTCTTTCTTCAGCTTTCTAGAAAGAACTTTGAAGTTGCCTCTGCGAAAAGTGGCACTTCAAAGTACTTTGCCCACTGACTGCTATGGTTCAGCAAAAGCAGGAACTTTTTCTGCCTTTCTCCCACTAGACACTGCCCACAGGCTGTCAGCAATGAGGAGAGACAATCAATGCTTACTGGTGCTTTCCTCAGAGCTAATAGGAAGGAAAAGTCAGGCAAAGGCCTAGGGCAGGTTAGGGAAGCAACCAACAAAGCATCGCTCCCTGCCTTTGCACTGTCCATTTGCCCCCAAATGAGCAAATTTAGCTGTCTGAGATTGTTGGATCACGTGGATGCGTTTCAGTCAAAGCACACACCAAAGCTGTTCTTCAGCAGACACTTTTGTCCTAACCCAGCTCACCTGACCCGTTTTTTCCTTTAAGCCAAACCCATCCACACACTGAAACGCCCCAGGGAAGGAACTGCATTGTCAAAGCGGCCTTCTAAACAGTAGATTCTTTTTAAAATTCTGGACATGGAGATGCACAGAAACTCAGGTTCTAAGGATCAGGTCAAATTGGTTCAAACCTCCCTGATCTAAAACTAGGGTTGAATAGTTCACAGTTTGAAGTTGAAATAAAATGTTAAAATCCATTGGAAATACTTTGAAAAAAGCTCTCTTTAAAGGACAAGAGGTGTTGAACAGTTGAATCAAACTGGTTTAAACCAAATGGTTCCATTGGAACTGTTCCGTTTTGGAATGATTTTGCACATCTCTACCTGGACATGCTAGAGACTGCTAATTTAACATTTAAAAAGGAAACTCTTGGAATATATTTACACATAACCCCACATAGCCATGCACTAACACACCAGGTCAACAAGTAGCATGTGCACCAGATTTGAAAAAGCCTTAGGTCTAAGGAGTAGGCAGTAAAGGACAGCATAAATCCTTAATGTGTTTGAGAAAATCCTGAGTATATGCTTATTTGGAAAGGCAAAGCTACAAAGCAAATAAAACTGCTGCTTTGGTTTTGGGGTGCAAATAAGTGAAGTGAAGCTGTAGTCCTTTTTATCATAGTTAGCAAATAGGCCATCTAGTTATTGATGGTTCAGGGATGCTTCTTAAATAGCTCCATATAATTCAGCCCCTTGAAGAATAAATGCTGTAAGAGGCAATCTCCTCCCAACCTGTGAGAGGTAAAGCATCTGTAATCCAGGGGTATGAGATTGTGAAGCTATCCTTCACTGAGAACACCATCTAATAATCAGAGTGAGCCAGTTTGGTCTTGTAGTTAGAGTACCAGGCTCATATCTTGTACTCAGCAGGTGTGATTCTGCACTCCTCCACAAAGCCAGCTGGGTGACTTTGGGCTAGTCACAGCTCTCTTCTGAGCTCTCGCAGACTCACAGGGTGTCTGTGGTGGGGAGAAGAATAAAAAGCTTTGCCAGCCACCTTGAGGCACCTTAAACAGGTGAGAAAAGCAGGATAGAAAAGCAAACTCTTCATTAACAGGGGTGCAGTTAGATAACCTCAAGCTGGTCTTACAAGATTTCCTGTCTTTCAGTGATAACGTATTACTTCACGGGCTTTGAGTGGCCTAATGGGGCTTGGGGGTTTGCAAGTGCCCACGTACATTGCTTCACTTCCATTACAGTTTGGAGGAGGCCCATGAGGCAGGCCCAGGCCTAAACCACATGTAGAAACATGGGAGAGGGGGAGAGATAGCAAACTAAGCACCTTTACTACCCCACTCCCTGCAAGCTTTCCTATGACTTGTTCAGATAACTGAAAACTGCATTTCATGGAAATTGTAGTCCCCATGAATTGGTTTGTTCAACTTCTGGGCCCCGTCCCCAAGCACTTTGGGTGTGGTGCCGAGTGCCCATTTGGTGCTGGGCAGCCTCATGGGCTTTGGATTTGGCACACAAAAAGCGTACCGCATCCCCTCAAACAGCGCTAACTGGGTGCCAAATTTGGTACCTCAAAAAAGAAGTCTTGGCGCTGTTTGGGGAGCTGGCACGCATTGCTCAGCGAGCCGGGATCGCACATGGGGACACTTGTGGGCTAACAGGGAGGAGATTTGCACACACGTTATCGGGAGGCGAGGTGTGCTTTCTGTTCCGTCTATTGAAGATCACAGCCAGAGTGTTAAAGATGCTGATCGCAAAGGCAGGCTGGAGAACGGATTTTTTTTTTAATTTTTTGCCGCTTCAGCAGAAGTAATTCCAACCCCGTTTCAGAATGCCAAGGCAGGCTGCATAATGGCTTGATTTTTGTTGCACTTGCAGCCCCCATTTTCCGATCGTGAAGGCAATAATAAAAAGAGTCGTGATTTTAAAATTGACAGGTCCTCCCATGGTCCCAGGTGCAGTAAAAGTGTGCAAAAGTGTTCAAGCACCTACTGCCCTAGCAGCTTTCATCAGTCTTTTATGAATAGGCTTTGTCAATGGAGCTTTATTTAATGAATGGAGCATTATTTTAGGAATGAAAGTGTAGTTATTTTTATGAATGAAGCTTGTTTCCGTGCCTCCCACCCGAGTCCTGGCTGTCTGTGCAGCTAAGGGAGGGGGTGAGGTGGCACAGGGGTGAGCTGAAGAGAATCCGGCTGTGGCTGGCAAGAATCCGGCTGCCAATGAGGAGAAAGGGGGCAGAGAGGAGGTGGCACGGCTCCCCCTTACCAGGGTTCGGCCTGCTTTGCATGGGGATGCCACCATCAGTGCCAAACCAGTGCCTGTCCCACATTGCTGGGAATGACATGCGGACACATGAAATCCGTGCCCACTACCGCGCCTGGCCCTTGTATGCCCAAACAGCACCCAAAGGGTGCTAACTGGCCACCATGGGGACGCGGCCCTGGACAGGTTGCCTAGTTGGCTATTGCTTCCTTTGCTGGCCACTGTCACTCATTAGATTACCCTCTCGTGCCTCACAAAAGTGGCAACCCCACCTCCTGCATCACTCTTAAGAAAAGCATCTATTTTCCAAGTCTGACATCATGGTTAAGTAAAGAAATGTAGAATCAGGACCAACAAAGGGAAATATTTTTTTCACCCAGATGGATATCAGTCTATGGAATTTATCTCTATGGAAGATATGGTGACAGCAGCCAGCCTGGATAGCTTTAAAAAAGGGTTGGACACATTCATGGAGGACAGGTGTACCAATTGGTACTAGAATTGATGTCTAGATACCGCCTCCAGGCTGGAGAGACAGGCAGGGTGGGTCCCTCTCAAGGCCATTTGCAGGAATTCAAGAGCAGGTGAAGGTTTTGCTTTTGTCTTCTGCTTAAGAATGCCCAGAAGCAACTGGTAGGCCGCTGTGTGAGACAGGATGCTGGGGCCTTTCTGCACTTGGCCCCAAAGTTTGCACGCAGTATGCTCCCAGGCGTAGCATCTGCATTGAAGGGGCTGTTTCCAGCTCAGAAAGGACTCCTTCTCTGCAGGAGCGTACTGCACGCAAACTATGTATGGAGTATAATTTTGTGCTCCGCATGTTGACTTACCTCAACCAAAAATGGCTTTTCCCACCTCTGGTGAAACTCATCCACACTTCTATGGTGCTGCCAGATGGCAATGTTCACACTTACCCTGCTGCAGGGTATGTTTCAGGTAGGTTTTGGATGAGGCTGGCGCTTACAATGTGAACACAGGTCTCTGTCCTTCTACTAAACTTTCCTGGGACAGTGCTCCAGAGAAATTAAGTACAAATTTCCCCTATATCTATTTTTTCAAAACACTTCTATCCGTGACCTGAGCTAAGATACACCATGACTTTAAAATCTAACAAATAAAATTACAGCACACAAATAAGATATCTAGAAGTAGAACACTCTAAATATTCTCATAGGCATCCTAGTTTAGGCTATTTACTTTGGGGGAGCCCACAGAGAGCTTTGGTTACTTCCAGTTCTAGCACTCAAAGGCGTATCAGCACAGAATATGGAAGTATCATTTTTAACTGTTATAACTGTCAGAATCATCCATTACAGACAGGAAAACCACTCAGGATTCCTGGAACAGCATAAACAAATTTGCAACATAGTTTATAACTGAATCGGATATCGGGTGGGTGAAACGAACCGCCTCTAAACTTTGTATAATTCAGATTCTAAGGAAGTGCTTTGTGTGTGTGATGCTGGAGGGTAGACTCTTATTATTCTATGTTCAATAAATCACATTTCACATCTGCTTCCAGATCCCACTTTAAACAGTTTAATCCAGTAATTCACTGTCTGGACTTTGTCCACACACCACTAGTTATTTAAAACACTTCTATAAATCTTCCTCGTATCAAAATCCCAGAGATGTCTGCAATAAAATTTGAAAACAAAGTTAAAATCAGCAGCACAGAAAAACACTATTAAAAACTGAGTGGGTGGTCATGAAACCATGCCTTGATGAATAAATATGTTTTCAACAGGAGCCTAAGACCATATTCAGACTTAGCTTTGCTATTATGCTCCAGGCACGGAACAAGGGTGTCCACACTGGGATGACGCGTTCTGTACCAGCTTAGGAGCCAGTTTAGGGGCCCCTGAACACTTCAAAGACCAGGAAAGAAAGTTCCTGGCCTTCAGAGCTCCCATGGGACCATTTCTGTGGGGTGCTTTGTTGTGTCACCAAAATGGGTCCCTGTGATACATTGGAACACAAAGGCAGGTCATCTGACATGCCTCTGTGGTCCAGCAGACTAGCCCCTTAATATGCAGTTAGGGTTTGGAAAAGAAGTGTACTGGTATACAGGACCAAGCAGCCATTTTGGGTGCAATTTTGAGTGCCCCGAGGGAGAGCGCATCAGCATGTGGAAGGGAGACCAGTGAACCCCTTCTTGGTCCAGTCTACTGACAAGTGCAGAAATGGAGTAAAAGATATTGGATGCCTCTGTGAAAAAGGCCCTGCTGAGCAACACTGCAAGACGCCATTCAATGTTTGGCAGTACCAAGAGCAGAATCCTTCCAGATGATCACAGCAATCTCACTGGTCTATATTGGGGGGATGCAATCTAGCAAGTGCCCTGGTTCTCAGTTGTATAGATCTTACATGCCAAGCACAGGAGCTCGAATCTGCCCTGATAGTGGATTGGTGACCAGTGCAACTGTTTAAGCACCTGGGTTATATCTACCAAACAGGCATCCTACTTTGCGGGCCAATATCTTCATTTTGCAGCAGCTGCAGCTTCTGTACTCTGTCAAAGGTACCTCTGCAGAGACCCTGGGCTGAAATCTGGGAAGAGTTAAAAGATGAGAAAAGGCAGGCAAAAAGTAAGAGAAAGCAGGATTTGAAGACAAATCTTGAGGCAGGGCTATAGAAGTAGTGAGAAAAGCACTCCAAAGCAAAATGAAGGTGTGGAAGGTGCACATTATATTCTTAGCTGCCAGGATGGACTAATGATTGGAGCCCAGATGGATTCTGAAAAGTTATTCCCTAGGAGGCAAATGTTTTGACATGTTCTATGGATTAGTGACTGCAATAGAATGGTCTTTGCAACCCAGAGCCCTCCAGATACCTTTTATTCATCTCTGCCTAGGCACAACTAGAAGCCATAGTCCAAATCATATGAAGAGGCCAAACCATCAAAGGCTATTCTGGGGTGAGTGCTGTCCATGGGCTATGAAGTGATCAGGTGGGGTATAGACAAGATGCCCACAGAGATGATCACTATCTAATCAGGCCTTGGGATTATTACAGAAGGATGACAGAATGGGCAACACAAAACCAGAAAACATCTAGGAATGAAGAAAATCGATGTCTTGTAGAGGAAATACTCTAAGATAAATCAGGTCATGAGCAGGATTGTTTGTCAAGATGATGCTACAGATATCATTTATAGGGAATTAAGTCTTGCATAATCTTGTAGCACTGTGGATATTTAATTTTCCTTTCCTTTTGCTGCTCTTTAGCAATAAAGCAGCTATGAAAATCACATATATGTATGTTCTTAAACAGAAAAATGAACTGCAGTCTTCATTACAAGCCAACTAAAACACTGAAAAGAACCTCAACATTTAGTCTAACTGTATATTATGTTTTGTTTCTTAAATTTATACTTGGCTGATTTCATTAAATTAGCCATTGACCATTACATTAGATCCATATCCTGGCTTTTATTCAAGGAGCTCAAGGCAATATAATAGGCTACCACCAGGGAGCAAAGAGCAAAGTGGGCTATAAAAGGTAACCCTAGACTGCCCCTGCTGTGGCCATTCAGACTTGCTAGGGCAGCTCTGGCATAGATTTCCTTACTTGCATTTCTGGTGAGTTACCTCCCTATGAACTAAGGAAGCGCCCCTGAAGAAGACTTCAGAAAAAGTAAAAATACATTTAGTTGGTTGAATATACTCATTCCATCCAAAAGAGGATCTTTCTTGGATGATTGCAAACTTTTTTTTTTACTGCAAACTGAATTGCCTTTAGTTGGGTTCTGGATTAAGGGCCCACCTAGTAAGGTTCTGGTCTGGGTAGATCTACCCTTCTCCATCTACTCTGTCTGTTTTAGGAGCATGATTCTAATCAGAGTGAACCTCATCTGGATTACTGGTAGACCCACTGAATCAGGTTTACTAACAGACCAGGGGACCCAATCTAGAACATAGGAGGTGTGCAGAAGGTTTGCTTCCTCTCTCTGGGACTCCAGGGTGTGTGTGTATGCATATCAGTGGTGTACCATAGCACACTGCTGAAATGCATTGCATCCCCCGGAGCCCCCATTGGCTAGGAATGTTTGGTCTTAGCCCTTGGAGGTGTGGGAGTCTGGCTGCAAAGCTCACGTGAACTTTGAGACCATGGTCTGGACTGGTCTGGATGTGCACCATTGTGTGGACAGTGCTAATCCCACCCGCACCTTCACGTGGTCTATGTCCACTGAGCATGGGGAGGTGAGTGCAGAAACAGCCTAAGACAATGGAACCTGAAAAATGACTTGAACCTACATACGCTCTTGTGCTCCATGCATCTATTACAAATTATCTTCATCTGGGGATACACACGTTTATTGCAGAAAAAGATTAGTATTTTGATGGATGTATATTTTGAGAGCTTTTGTGTAAATGACTACGTTTAGCTTATATGATTTTATACATTCTGTTAAAACTATGATTAGAATATTTTTTATATTTCTGGCACCTTTGGAAGAGTACATGGATGCCTGGCAATCCCAAAGCAATGCAGACAGGACTTTAATGTTTTTTATCCCATCTGGGAGCAGGCATAGCTCTTTCTGGTCCTACTTTATACTAATAACACTGTGAGGCATGTCTGGATGCCAGTGACTAGCTTAAAACTATTCAGGCTGCCTCCAGACAGTGAGAGGCAATGCAGAAAAACCCCCACCAAATTCAGTGCTAGGGTTAATTAGGTATGAGAGCAGGAAATAAGTTTGCAAGCATTACGCTGCTTTATACATCTCTGGTGAGGCCATGTTTGGAGGGTTGTGTACAATTCTGATCACCACACCTCAGAAGGGATACTGTTGTGCAGAAAAGAGCAACCAGAATGATCAAGGGGTGGGGCACCTCCCTTACAAAATCAGGCTGCAACACCTAAGCCTCTTCAGCCTTGAAAGAGGTCACCTGTATGAAGTCATGGAGGAGGTGGAAAAGGTAGACTGAAAACAATTCTTTTCTCTATTGCAGTAGTTCACAACCCTTTCCCATAAATTGGGACCTTCATATTAGCAAAAAGTTTGTAATCAATATAGTTGTTGTTATGCGCCTTTCCCCACCATTATTAATTATTTCTTCATGTACCTCTAAATATCCTGGTTCATTCCCCTGGGATGTGCATAGGCCAGGTACGGGATCCCTGCTCTATCACACAGTACTAGAACCAGGGGTCTCTATAAGAAGCTGGTGGGCAGAAAAGTGAAAACAAAGGGGAAGTGTTTTTCACTCGATGAGTCATTGGTCTATGGAATTTATTACCTGAGGAGGTAATGACGGCCCACCAACTGCTTCTGGACAGAGAATGCGCTTCCAAAGAACATTCTAAAAATATAAGAACATAAGAGGAGCCGTTCTGGATCAGGCCCCAGCCCATCTAGTCCAGCATCCTGTCTTACACAATGGCCCACCAATTAGGGGTGTGTACAAATGCAATTTTCAGGATTTGATTTGATTTGAATACTCAAAAATTCAATTCAATTTGAATGTATAAAATTCAGATTTAACCAAATTTGATTTTTGATTTGATTTGAATACTCAAAAATTCAATTCAATTTGAATGTATAAAATTCAAATTTAACCAAATTTGATTTTATTTAAGCAAATTCAAATCTATTCATTCAAATTTTTATTCAAATTTGCACTTACAAATATCGATAACATTCATAGATGCCCGTACACATCTTCCCCGGGTCCGTAAATATCCATATGCATCCACACACATCCGTATGCATCCCTTAGTTATCCAGTATGCAACCTGTTTTCATCCCATATGGATCTGTACAAATGTGTACGGATGTGGGAAAGATGTGAATCTTCAGATACGCACCGTGTGTGAACCCGTACACATAGGAATGTTGAAATAATTCAAACAAATAGATCCAAAATTTGAAATTTGAATATTCAAACACATCCCTACCACCAATTGCTTATGGACATCTCAAGCAGAAGACAAAGGCAGAACCTTCACCTGCTTTCAATTCCTGGCAAAATGCCTGTCTCTCCAACCTGGAGGCAGTGCCTAGTCTTCTAGTAGCCATTGATAAATCTGTCCTCCATGAATTTGTCTAACCCTTTCTTAAAGCCATGTAGGCTAGTTGCTAGTTTCTTTGGCAGAATGGGTGAAAGGTTGAGGAGAATCAGAACCTTCTCCCTAGTTGGACTTTCCCCTGGTCTATTTTGACTTTTTCTTCTCTGTCTATTCCTTACAAATTGAACCAGTCTGCAACTGGCAAAACATCAGAAACTTTGCCCATTATCGCTCACTCATAGGAATGCAAGAGAAATGTGTTCTGAAACAAGCAGCAAACATATGTATTTGACAGGAGGAATGCAATCTTGGCTTGGTGGTAGAAGAAAGCAGTGATGAGGGCAGACATAATCAGAATGCATACAAAAAAAACATGAAAAAGGTCAGGCATAGAGTTTGCGCTTTGCATATGGTTGTGCCAGAGAGGAGTAGCACATCTGCTCAAAACACATCAGTCTGCAAAAACAACATTCCAGCAGGAGTTAATCAAGACAAGGTGGTCACACATTCCACACACTGGAAGTGTTTTTGGTCCACAACGTGCCCTCTCTGAAGTTCACCCAAGTCATCATCAGGACTCAAACTGGCTACACAGAAAAGCTGTAATGCAAACAGGAAAAAAAAACTACAGCTTTGCTTTGAGACACATCTTTGTTGCTTGTCTAAATGGTGCCCAAGAACAATATTAGATTGAATGGCTTTATCTTCTTTATAATATCATAGCTCTTAGGTGGCATTCTGCAGAACATTTCATCCAAGGGAACAAAATATTTATTTTTATTACTACAAGGTTTTCACTTACCTGTTGAGGAGAAGTGCCCTTCATTGCTTCTGGGAAAATGCCTCTCTGTCTCCACCTTTGCACAAGGAGGAGCCTTTTTAGTGACATTCGGAAGGCACCTCTGTTCAGGGTGGAAACTGAATCCTGAAACAATGGCACTTCTATCTGCAATTGCACTTGGAAATGGGGCACTGAGATTCTGGCAGGATACCCAGTACTGCCATGGAAGGAGACCCACCCACTGTGAGAACCTTCTTGGGCAGTGGTGGGAGCCCCCTTTCGTAAGTGGAGACACAGCCTATATTTTTGAAAGAGTTCAGTGAAACTGTAAGATACAACTTTTAGGCCCATATGACCTACATGGCATATATTTGGTATCCAATGAAGCTACTAATTCTGGAGAATAAAATGGATTGATACAGACTATCTGATAGCTGCACCTTGGATTTGTCAGCTGCTTATGTTTATAAATTAAGGGGCATCCCCATGGTACTTTTTTGTCTCTCTATTGTCCCTCTATTGCAGCAGACTTTAAAAATGTGCATTCAATTCCGAAATATGTGTCTCCATGAGGCTCAGTAGAACACGCATTTAAAACGCACCTTCCGTGCCCATGGAAGCGTGTTTTCTTTGCCCGCATCTTTTTCTCCCTGCCCCCTCTCTGGTTGATAGGGTGCCAGCGGGAATGGGGGGGACTGCGAACTGCGTGGCAACAACCATCAGTATTCACAAGTTCTCTGTCCGTCTCCCTCTGGATCCCAAACATTTATCACTTTGAGATCCAGAGCTTGCTTCCAAAGATAGTGATTTCACTGTAAAAATCCACCCTGTACAGCAGTGGTTTCAAAGTAGCAATCCACCCACTTCACACTTGATAACAATGTTGCAATTCTGTGCAATTCTGGCTCTTTAAAAGTTCTGACGTTTAGAAAGGGAAAGGAAGGAAACCTGCTGCATTTCTGGGAGATGTGTGAATTTTTAAGGCTGTGTGTGCAGGCGGTAGCGGCGGCAGAGCCAGGGTGCTTTTTTCAGAGATCTTGTGAATAACATAATGAATTGCTTCCACAAGATCTCTGTCCGTGGAAATGTCTCCCCTGCTGGCAAGGCAGATGGGCTGCAGCGGCTGCAGCCAGCGCTCACATGAATTGCGGGCGGAAGCAATTCAGTATAGATCTTGAATACTGGCTGTGGATGAGAGGGGAAAAGAGAGAATGAGAGAGAGATTATTTTATTTGGAGAGAAAATGAGGGAGAAGGCTGAAAAAAAGAGGAAAGATGGGACCACAGCCAGCAATCCCCGCCCCCAATTCCCCGGGAGTGTCTCCATGCTCAATGCTACTAGAAAAACCCGTGGCTTCCAAAAAGTGCGCTGGTGGTCTTGTTTAAAGAGGGGTCTTTCTTCCGTGAATTTTCCTTCTTTGTGGAACTGGAAGCCCCGAGAAAAGCCGTGCATGGAGATACTGCTTGGCAAAATAAGCTTTTTAACAGACTTTTTATTGCATGTAGAGGAGTAAAAAGGGAAATGTGCATAATTCACAAATAGCTCAAATATATTCTGTGGAGTATAGCTACTTGGTAATAAGGTGGAATGAGGAAGTAATAATCTCTAGATATTTTGAAACAGACTCTCTGTTGGTGAACCATATTTTTTTTGGTCAATACTTCTTTCATATTTTGGTTACTGCGCAATGGAGCCGTGTCCATTGCCACATAATCTAAGCCTAAGGGCTGAAAATCATATGTAATACAAGAAACTGGTAGGTTCTTGAGAAAATGAGAGGAAACAAAGTTTGCCATTTCAGGTTTCTGTAGAATGTTGTAATAGATCCCCTAAGATCTGCTATCAGAATTTTTCTTTTATACAACAAGAACAAAAATGCAGCTATGCACAACCAAAATCAACAGTAGTGCATCAGGAGGTCTAGAAGAATATGTTCAAGAGACACCAATATTTGTGATTAAAATTACAGTCTAGTGCATTGTTTGTGAGCATTTTTTCTTTTTAATGAGTTAAGATTGGTGGTCAATAGCAGAAATGTTTGTCCCAGAATTCTAAATCTTTCCAATATATCCACACCAAGGTCTTGCTGGACATTCCCTAAACCACTTGAAACTACTGCAGTAGAACGAAACCCAAAAGCCATTGGTGCGCCATTGAATGAGATGGGATGCTGGACTAGATGGACTGTGGCCTGAACCAGCTGGGCTTCTTTTATGTTCTTAATGATCAACTGGATTTTTTTCTTCTGCTTTACACACTTAGTGTTGCAGATGGTCTGTTCTGGACCATCTGCAACACCATAACAACAGCTGGGGCAACTTCTGCTGTGTACAGAACTTTTGCTATGGTGATTATGATATGGCGCACATTTGTGCAGCTGCAGCCCCACCCTTCACAACATTTGCACAAGGAAATAGTGCTAATGCTGCTTCACAGCTACAGAGGATCAGGCAGCTGTCCTGATTGCCTAAGTGTGAAATGCCCCAGGGGTTGAAAGTATAGTCATGTCATAATTGTGGCAATCCCAACATAGCCCTGCTATAAAGGGGTAAAATCCCAGTGCTCAATGCAGGTTTTGCTGGAATAACACAAAAAACAATAAAATGTCCCCCTGCACATATGCACAGCGAAATTTGAGGCAACAATGGCCACTGTACATGTGCAGAGGCCAGCACACATCTGGATATTTTGCAATGTCAAAATCCTCAGATGTGCACACGAAGAAGTCACTTTCTCTGTGCCCAGCTGCCTATGCAACAAACAATCATTTTGGATGACTTTTACTCTAGAATACTGCTAAAAAATATGATTTTCTGGAGACATCTGGAGGCAGCCTTAGGAAAGCTTCTCATCACTCTGTATCTCCTCCTTTCCCGTGCTATCTGATGGCCAGAATTTAGGGCAATGTGGTTCTATTTTGTTCCAGCTTTTACAACATTCCCCATGCCCATGTGACTGGCATCCACAGCATCTTTTCAGAATTTCCCATGTGTCTAAAGACAAAGGGTTGGGAATCCCCTCACTTAAGAGAGCCTGAATTCTAATGCCAGGTGCTCCAATTTTTTAAATTTTATTTTATTTATTGCTCCAACTTTGGGGCTACATTTACGAAGGATAAGCCAAGTACTATAGGTGTGAATAATTATTTTGAAGCGGGAAGGAAACACATTTGGTAAACTATAGACAAATCTCAAGTCCCTTAAGGTCAGGCTGACAAACCTGATTTAAAGCAGAAAGTCCCTTGATGACTGATGACTCACAACACAGGCTACTGGAGCCTCACCTCAATATTGAAATCTGGGAAACTCTTATTCACAAAACAAATATTATCTAGCTTTGGGTCCACTGCATGCAATATTCTTAATGCCTGAGCCAAGAAAATGGCTTGTGCTGCTTCAGGAATGTTCACATTCATAGCATCTTTTGTTCTTTGCTATGGCGTTGCCACTTCTTTGTTTTTTTTGCATGGCTGCATATGCAGCATTGATCCCAACAGTGCCTGAAGGTCAGCAAGCACCCTTGGAGGTACCTTTCCCACACAGAGAGAAAATGGATTCAGGGATCCTGTGCCGACTGCCCTCAGGCTGTGGTCACACCTTGCTAAAATAATCCTTCATGTTAAGAAGCAGAACTGAAGACACCCTAATCCCCTTCACACCCTTTAGGTTATTGCCCTGAGTCTCCTTTACTCAACTCTTTAGTTCTCCAACCCTCTCGACTGCATCAACACCACCTGCTTTCTGATAGGATAAAGTTCTGTCATTTAACAATGGCAACGGAGTGTGTTTGGTTTGTGTGGTGCTCAGTGGTAACACAGGGTACTGTTGTGCTAAGGGGACTGTGTCAGCAAACAGGTGAAGCCGGGACATACCCTAACCAGCATGCCCCCCCCCAACCAATTCCAGAAGAAAAATGAGAGGCTCTACTCGGCTGTTTGCCCTAAAGCTGCTGCAGCAGTTCTGCTTTTCAGTAAAAATACCCTTTTACTGAAAGGAAACATTGTTTCCCTTGCACATCACCAAAGGAAAATGGAGGTTACATTGTCCTTAAAATATATACTCTTGCTCAGCAATTTCCCTTGCTCCTCTTCCCATCAGGGTTTTTCTGGCCATTTTTTTTTAAAAATCATTCCAGATTTTTGCCAAAACCAGCAGGCAGCAAAGGGGTGGAAACCACTTGGCAGGGATGGGACAGGGAGGGGTGGGGTTACCATGCAGCAAGGAGGAAGAGGAGGAGGGCTGCCAACCCCAGTGTGTACCACCCATACCCAGGCATTGGGGCAGAAGGAAGGCTGGATTCACCCAGCATAATACAGTCCGGCCTCCTTCAGTTCTCTTCACTGACCACACCCAAGTAGTGAGTATGGTTTTTCTCAGGCTGAGTCCTGTAAAAAAAAAAGCAGACTTCGGAAAGTGCAAATGGAGGAGAAAAAGGGTATCTGAAGGGAGAAAAAGCCCACTTATAAATCAGGTTTATTTTTTAAAAAACGTGTGAGCAGAGCAACTAAACGATGGCTTGAAGACACCCAGGCACCCATTTTGTTGTGCCAACTTCTGGGGCCATGTCCAGTGCAACAAAAAATTCCCCTTCCAGAGGGGGGGGGACTTCTGCAGTTTATACAGTCACAGGTTGGGGGGGCTTCCATATTTGATATGGTCTTTGGACTAACCAGTTATTAATAAATGAAGCTAAAAGCTGGCTCACAGGAGCTCACTAGCTAGCCAACTTAGCACAGCCTCCCTCACAGAGAAGAGGAACAGAATAACATTCCATTGTTTGAGTTCTGGAGAAGAAAGAGGAGATATAAGTACAAAGAAGCAAAACAGCTGATTAGCCTAGGCTTATTCCTCTGTGGGCAAGATTTTTAAAGTAACAGCAGCACAGTTCCATGAGAACCTGTCCTATTAACGGAGGAGCACAAAATGTCAAGCAAGCTCAGGACTAACAACAGCCTGGAGTGGGGAACATCTTGGCCAAAGGGTATCTGAAGGGATGCTTTCTCCCACAGAAACCCACTCCAGCACTGAGATCTCAAGGAGAGGCCTTATTCTTAAGAGGTGCAAGGCACAGGTACACCCACACCCTCAGATGTAACAGCCTCCCTCTGGAGGTTTGCTAGGGCATGTATATTCTGTGGTTTTCAGCACCTGGTTAAAACTTACCCAGCCCTTTGATGTTTAGCTTCTTCTGAGTGTGGCCTGCCAGAGAGGGAGGAATATATTTTAAATATGTTTTAGGAATATTCTATGTGCCTTTCTATTTTATTTATTTATTTATTTATATTTATATCCCGCCCTGTACCCAAAGGTCTCCAGGTGGCTAACAACCTTTAAAATCAAACATATCAAAACAATAAGAACCAATACAGCATTTAAAACCAACATGATAAAAACAATACAAAAACAATTAAAACAATCGTGTTTGCAGTGGGGGAAACAAGAGCAGCATTTAACCAAGGGCCTGGGTGAAGAGGTGCATCTTCACCACCTTCCTGAACACAGAGAAGGGGCCTGACACACCTCCAGGAGGAGACCATTCCATATACAGTGATGGCTAACCTTTTGAGCTCGGTGTGTCAAAATTCGCAAGAAAACCTAGCTAAACTCGGGTGCTTTGTCACTTCTACGAATATCCATAATTTTGTGATATTTGTACCTCTAGTAAAAAAGTTATATTTTTGATATATGTATTTTGTTAAAAGCAAAAACAAATAATTCTTTACATTAGTGACTTTTGTTGCTAAATCTTCAATTGAAAGTTGGTATTTCTTACACTTCAAGAACAAGCAGGCAATACACGTCCAGCTGCCAGGGTGACCAGGTGTGTCACCCAAAAGGGCTTGGTGTGTCACCTGTGATACGCGTGTCATAGGTTGGCCATCACCGGCCTAGGAGCTACAACTGAGAAGGCCCTCTCCTGGCTTCTGAAGGTAGTGGGACAACCAGGAGGGCCTCCCCTCCAGATAGATAGATGGATAGATGGATGGAGTGGGAAATAAAGGAGGGTGACCTGTAAGGCCTAGTTATTTGCTCCAGCAGCAAGGAGAGAGGAAGCCAGTCTGAAACCAAGACCCCAAGATGGGCACCTTGGGGAGACAGAGGCTGCGGTCACACCTAAAGTTTAATCCAGCTTTGAGCACATGGGCAAAGTGACCGGTAATTTTCTTTCCACATTACCTATCTATCTCAAAAGAATTTTCTGAGTTTATTTAACACACTGAAAGGAAACCAGCTTTCCACTTTGCTGATGTCTCCTCTCACTCTGAAAGGGGACTAAACCTGACGTGCGGCCACAGCCACCGTCTCCCTCGTGTTCCCAGGCCTTCTCTAATCCGACTTTTCCAGCACAGAAACCTCAGGAGGGAGAAGAGGGGCAGACGGCCGCGTGAACGATGCCACCTCGAAGCCTTCCCTCAGAGACGCTTTTCCGCCCCGGCGACACACGCGCTTTTCTATGGCGCCGCTGCTAATGCTGCGGCCCCGCTGCGCCTTTCCCGCCCGCCAGGCGACCTGAGCGCGGCGGGAAACTCCCTGAGGTGCCGGGGGCGCACATGACAACTCAAGGGAATAGGGGAAAGCAAGCGGAGGGGAGAGAACAACCCAAACGAGGTGAGGGGAGGAAGTTTTGGAGACGGAAGGTTTCTCCCCTCTTCTTTGCGCAAGGCCGAGGAGGAGGGTGCTGCATGCGCTCCCCCACCCCCACCCCCGTCCAGCGCCGGGGCGGCCTAGTAGCGCCGTGTCTGCGCCTTGGGGAGGAGCCGGCCAGGCGCCTGGAGTTGCTGCCGCCGCTGCCTCCTTCGCCTCAGCTGCCGGCAGCTCAGGTCAGGACCGTCCTCCCAGAGGGAGAAGAGAAGGAGCAGTGGCCGCGCGAGGAAGAGGAAGGATGAAGGGGCCGGGCCGGGCAGGGCTCGTGCTTCAGGTAGCCCCGTCGGGATGGCTCTGTGGCCAGATTTGGGTGGGTGGCTGGTCGGGTCGGGTCGGGAGGGGGAGACCAGGGAGGGACAGCGGGGAGGGAACGTGTCTGCGGGTGGGCTTGCCGCTTTCAGGTAACCTATTCCTCCCACGTCTGTCTCGAAGAGGCAGAAGTTCAACAGGTGCACAAGGAATTGCCTGGATAAGCGGCGACGGGGCTGCGGCGGGACGCACCTGTTCGGCAGCTCTACCTGTCGGCGCGCTGCTAGTGGCGAAGCCTTTTTGGGGATTTCGCGAGCTTCAGCCCAGTTTGGCAGAGCTGGAAGGAAGGGGAAGGGAAGATCCACAGCGAGTTTGGCGAAGGCGGCTATTGCACTGGTGCTCTTGAAGACCAGCACTTCCCTGACTCCCTCTCATTCCTGCTTGTTTGTTTTGTTTTGTTTTAATTCAGGGAACCTGTTAGGCGAAGCAGAAGCGTTTAAAGGCTGAGCTCTAGAAAGGGAATGAATTAATTTTCTGTAAAGTTTCCAGAAAGTAGTTTTTATCCCTCCTGCAAAGCAAAGAGTAGGTGTTTTCAGTTAGACTGAATCCATCATTCCGGGAAGGAGGACATCAAAGCAAATGGGACATGAACAATCCATATAAAAGAATCCTTACTTTTTAATGTAGGACAGAAAACTAAAGGGGTGTATTTGTCTCTACTTAAATCCCATTGAAATCGAAGGGAGTTTTAAAAGGCCTAGAGATAACTGATTTTTTTTAAAAAAAATCAAACTGATTAACTAAAGCTTTCATTGACGATTAAACTCATCTGAGTTTGCCTCCAGATGGCGGCCGGATATCGCAGTAGGAAGCTGATTCGGGTTATTCCTCTCTCACTGTTATTGCTTTCTACCCAGGCAGTGATGTGGCTCGTATTGTTTTTGTGCATTTTTGTGAGGTGCAATCCAGGCATTTTGGTTGGCACTCACTTCCCGGATGTGCACGTTGCTACCACCCGCATGCATGGCCATCTGTGTCAGCCTTCACACTTGTGTGATGGATGGAGCAATGATTGCAGCTCTATCTAGATGGTGAGTAAAAGTGCTGTTGCTGGAAAATCTGGGACCAGTGTGAGTTTTCCAGCAATAGTGCCAGGTATATAGCACTTTTTGGGAGGGGGGCTATGGTGGGGTAATCCCACCATAGTGGCACCGTAATGGCCCTTCTGGATGGGCCTTAACACTGATTGTAACTGTCTAGATCTTCTGCAACACTAGTATGAGTTTAAAAAATTTAAAAGAGGCCAAGGTCCACCAGTATTGAATTTTAAAACATGCACTTTCCTCTTGCTAATCACTGGTCTGGAGATGTGCAAAATGATGTGTATATTCCTAACTTCAGCATTCTCCAACATGAGTGAAACCTGGGTTTCACTCTTTACTTTCTCTTGTATAGATGAAATCACACTTTCCCCTGTTTACTATACAAGAGATCTCTGCATAGAAGGTTAATAATCATCCATGTGCAGCATTCAGTCATAGGATGCATACACATGGGGAAAGATCACATGATTTACATGGTGTGCAGACACACGTGCGACCCTTTGTGGCGATGCACCCGTGGTGTGAAGTTTTAAATGCAAATAGTATTTGTACTGCAGCTTGGACACTCCTCTGAGACAGTGGCACTCGAGTCCCAAATCATCTCCAAATCCACCTTTTCTAGTACAAAATGTTTATGAGAGGTCAGAGGACCGACTGGTGTGTCATCTCCATCTCTGGCCCATCTCTGAACTGTCCCAGATATGTGTGTGTGTGGGGGGGGGTTGCTTTGTGTGATCACAACTAACATTAGAATAATTTTGGAATGTATACGTTTACTCAAATCCCCCTTCATAGACTGCAGTGTGAATTAGAAGGAGAGATGTTTCTTTATTTAAGCATGTTGAGGTTTGGTCTACCAGCTCCTGCCTTTTTCATTCAGAATTCATTTTGCTAGGAGCTGCATTTTCAGAACACTCTGTTCTACCACCAGATCATATTCTTGAGCATTCCTTTTGATCACCTGGCCAGGAGGGTGTGTACAAACGTGTCTAGCCATTTGACGTAGCTCATTAAAATCAGACCAGTTCGGTTCAAACTAGTCTTGTAACTTTTAAGTTAACCTGTGGGCGCATTCCTGTCCTGATAAATTTGTATGAGTTCCATCCTGACTTCTTGATCATATCTGTAAGCATTTGGGAGTTAAGATCAGGGTTTAAGTCTTAAACATCATAGTCTAATTTCTTTATTAATAGCAGCATTTTAGTCAGGTTTGAAAACCTACACTGCGCAGAAGACAGAAATAATATTAGACAGATAATTTCCTTTTTCTCTTGGACAATGGGTTGCATTCAGTGCTTCTGGTTAAAATAAGGAAGCAGACACTCTAGCAAAAACTTGTTTAGGGATCTGAATCTGAAAAGGTGAAATTGCAAAATCCTCGCTTCTGTTTATAGGGTGGCTTTATGGTGTTTATATCTTTTTTGTTTTCTTTCTATAATGTCCAGAAATGGTGTAGTTATATTTGCTGCCAGCAAAATTCAGTGTAGAGTCTCAGCTTGTTTCCAGTGTGTGCAGAAAAATTCTCTATTACTGGAAACTAAGTTTCAAAAATTCATCTATGATTTCAAGCTTATATTATATTATTGGTTATGTGCCAGCTTTCACGGCCTGTTTCAATCTTGTTTGTAGCATTTTTGGGGCAGTTAAACATGGGCATTGCAGTAATATCTGAAAGCTCAGGTTCTCAGAAAAAACCTGGAAAACAGCTTAACTTCCCAGAAAAAGGTACAAATAATATTATATTATTGTCTTAATTTTTTTAAAAAAATCATTTTGAAACTTCTGGGACAGTTATTCCCTCCTGTTTTTCTATATGTCACATGACAAATGTGTTTTCTTTAAGCCTCTTGGAAAGTAGACTAGTAGCTTAGGTATTTTCTGCACTTGGTGGGGCCTGCCATAGTCAGCACTAGAATGTGGATGGCAGGTCCCTATTCTGGGGTATAATCCAGAATAAGAATCAGTACAGAAAGGGCCTTTGTCTATGTACCAGTTTAATGTGCAAATCAGTTTATGGTTGGTTTCCACCTGAATCAACATGCGCTTCCCTTTACCACATCTGCCACTTCTTTTCCACGCCTCCTAAACCAGATGAATGAGGATATTTACAGGTCATGGGAACAGAGATATCAGCAGAATAATGGAAGTACATGAATCAGGTGCTTGCACAACACAGCATTAGAAATGTAGTAATAATAGTCGTGCCAGGCATTACTAGGTGAGGTGAAGGGCTTTTTAGCATTTACATGTGTTTTGTTTCCACTGTAAATGCCCTCAACACAGTACAATATGAATGATTGTCTTAAGCGTTGAAACTTTCCAATTATTGTGCCTTTTGCCCTATGCTTCTGTCTCCTAGAATTTTAAGTGGAATTTTTCTTTTTCAGCTGTCATGGGTATGAGGAGAGGGTGATTTATTGCTCTTCTCAAAAGAATCTCTTCTTAAGAAACAATCTCCCTTGACCTTTTCTATTTTATGGTTACTCGTCCAACTAAGGTTTGCCCTTTCTCTTGTTAGTAACCTTCCCCCATTCCAAAAGCCCATAAAGAATGCAGTTTGGGTTTTATAAGCTCCTGTTGAGATAGACAGAGGCAGGTTGTCAAACTTAGGTCACCATGCTTTGCTAGTATTTCTAGATCATAAATGTGTTAAAATGCCTTCTAGGTCTGATCCTTTTCTTACAGTGAGATGAGACCACATTTATTTATTCTTGGTTACATCTATTAATCTTACAAAATACATGCTAATACTAGCCAGTCTTACATTTTGAGGAGAAAGTGGGTGCATGTAAAAATAAAACAACAGGAATGTATGAACCCTGTAATTTTCTTTTATTGGGTATAAGCACTATTGAGCCAATGAGTCTGAATCAATACGGCTAGGATTGCATTGCAAATACCTGCTTGAAGCGCTGGCTGTGTCTAAGCACCAGTAATTTAATACACTGGTCTTACTTCTTATCGATCCCAGTCAGGCCTCCCACTTGTCGTTTTTCAGAAGTTATTTTCGAGTGAGTCATTTGCTCATAGATTTTTGCAGGTAGTTTTTCCTGAAAGTTTATTTGCTTTGTGCATTACAGCCAAAAAGGCGTAGTACTTTCTCTTATTTTTATAAAAACCATTCATTTATGTAGGACTTTTCATTCTCCACCACTACCTTTCACATAGAGACCATCTTTCTGTAAGAGATGGCTAGCAGCAAAATCAAATGCTGGATTTTTAGGCTGAAGTAAATAAGCTTTGAAATATCTCATAAGACTGGGGTGGGTTGGTGACTTTCTGGCATTAAACAATTAGTACTGTGCATAGCACTAAATCTCATTTGCTAACCTAGTTCCAGCTTATTTTAGATCAGCAATTACATACAGTGCAGCCAGGTGTACTTCTCTGTGTACTTTACTGCTTAAATACTTCGGATCTGGATTAAAGAGCCTTTAATCTGGATCATGGGCCTCCCATCTGCATGTTAATGTGGATCATGGAGGTTCCACATTAGTCCGGCTCTGTCTGCACAAGATGGAGCTAGATCCAGATTAAGAATCCTGATCTCTTGTGGACTTTTTTATTTGGGTCCACAAGAGAACCAAGGGACTTGTTCCAGAATACAGGAGGTGTGCAGATGGCAAGCCACCTTGATATCGAACTAAGCCAGTTTGGTCTATTGGTTAGGGAGCCTGACTCTTATCTGGGAATACTGAGTTTGATTCTGGACTCCTCCACCAAGCCAGCTGGGTGACCTTGGGGTAGTCACGGGCCTGGCTCTGTTTCTGTGTTCTCACAGCCCCACCAACTTCACAGGGTCTTCTGTTGTGGGGAAAAGAATAGAAAAGCTTTGTCAGCTGTTTTGAGTTCCCTTGAATGGGTAAGAAAAGCATGGTAGAAAAGCTATTGGGGCTGGGTGCGGGGCAGCTGTGAAGCATGTGCAAGCTTCACAGCTGGGGGAAGGCATGGACCAGATCAGCACTGTAACTGCAGGTGGCGCTGATCTGGCCCACACCTCCACATGATTGAGATCAGTAGGTCCAGTTATTCCAGATCCACTGATTTGGATCAAACTGAGGTAAGTGAAGAAAAGACCTCTGTTATTTTGTATGTTCTCTGTTTAGGACCTTTCTGCACTTACCTGCAAATCGTGAAAGGCTGATCTGGAACACACACTGCTTCTCAAGGCTGGGACAGTCTGCTCTTTGACTGAAATAATGCCATCTGCATAGCGACAGCTGTTTCAGTCGAGCTTCTGCAGAAAAACCTAAAGCTCACGTGCGCTTTGAAGCTGGCCTCCACAAGCCAGCCTCTGCAAGGTTCCTGGCCTCTGGGCCCCCGGGAAACCTAGTTTGCAGGTGCACATTGCTGGGTTGCCAAAGTGGGACTCCCAGTAAACCAGAACGTGGAGGCATGCACCTTCTGCATACGTCTGTGATGTGGATTGCAAGGCCTACCGGCGATCTGGATTCAGGAGCCTTCTGATATGGATGGCCCTCCATCTGGTGCAGATGGAGTGTACTAGCAGGAAGTGGCCCCCTCTTATTCAGCACTAATAAGAAGGGAAGCCTCTGGACTTCTTTATAATGCTGATTTCAGATAAGTGTAGCAAGACCTTTAGTTTCGGAAGATTGTGAATGGCCTGGGAAAAAAAACAATATACAGGAGATGCCATGTCCTTGAATTGCAAATAGACCCAAAAATGTTTACAGCTCCCTAAATGCATTTTATGGAATGACTGGCTATATGTAGGACCATAATAATAGCTCTGTAGGGTTGAAAAGATGCATAGACCCTTATGCCAAGATCCTTATGAATGGGTGTGCCATTAAAGTCATTTTTAATCTTGTCGGTCTGCACCTTCATAGGTACATGCCGCCATGCACAAACGGAATGACTGTAAACTGGTAAGACAAACAACTGAATCTGACATTTATGGCATGTGACATTATTTATGATGTGGAGATTAGACGGTGGCCAGCTTGCTGACACCAGAAATTCCTAGTTAGTGTCTAGGTAGGAATCCACCCATTCTTCCTTTCATAGCACGATATGCACCATTCCTTTGACTGGCTTAGGGGCTTGGAGTGGCAGATCATTTCTGATGTGCTATGGTTCTGAAGAGCTATGAGCATCTCCTGAGTTTAACTTGTCATTAGTTAGGCCTGTATTCTTTAGAAAGCTCTTTTACCAATCCTTGTTGTATTCACAGGACAAGTAAGGAGGTTGACTTCAAGCTGAGCTTGGTTGCAAGCACAGATCTATATGAGTTTCTTAGCAGCAATAAAGCTGCATTTTTCCATGATGGATTTTTCTAACTTTACAGTCTAGCCTGCAGTACCTTATCCTCCCAGGTCGTTCCCCTTTAAAATATTAACGGGTCCCAACCATGCTTGGCTTCTGAGATCAGGCAGGATCAGTAAGGACAATCTAACTAGAACACTTGCAATTACTGATGGGAACTTCAGGGTTTTTTATAGTAGAGCAGAAAGCAGTTAAAGCACTTTAAAGCAAAGAGGATGTATTTGCAGAAGTTGTGGTATTGGCTGAAGGGCCTTCTAATATTTCCTTTCCTTCTTTCTTTCTAGCAAAGATTGCTGCAAGGAATGGGACAGGAAAGCTTATAGGGCACCCTATGCATTACGCAGCCTAAAGAGGAACTTCATTCTAAGCCAGAAGCAGTTAGTGGGGGTTTTACACAACAAGGTTCAAGTACTTTATGGAAATACTTTTTCAATTTTAATTTGGTCCACTGTTGCAACTGGACGGGTTCATGTGGTTGTTGTTAGATATGACGGAACCGTGACAGACTCCTGGTTGATTCCATGGGAACATTTATGCAGTTTTCTTAGCAGACACACGGAAGTGGTTTGCCATTGCTTGCCTTGAACTGGTAACCCCAAGCAGTTTGCTTTACCACTGAACTGCAGCTGCTCCCTGGCTTCATACATGTTTGTAATATAAAAAAATAGTCCTCCAGTGCCAGATATTCATGAACATCCCTAAAAGTTACATGCTTTGGTGTATGTATGTGTTTATTCTTTCCTTTAATCTCTGTGCAGCACCATTTCTGTTAGGTTAGTGCTGGCAGGCTGCTTCTTCCAATAACGTTGCCAAGGGTTCTCATTACCTATACTGTGCTGGGATATTATTCTATTAGAAAAGAATGGAAGTCAAGACCTCAAAATCCCCACTTTTTTCCTGCAAAGTAAAGTTGATGAGTCATCCCTGCTGTGCTTATTCACTTAGGAATATTTCCAAAATAATTTGTTTCTCCATATCACTTAAAGATAAACATAGTGTGGACCACTGTGGGGAAAAAAAGCTTTTAATGACTTTGAGCCTTCCAATCAAATTTAAGTCAATCAAACCTAAGTCACATTGAAAGCAAAGGCCCTTAAAGTCAGTTAAGAGAACAGATTTTGCTTGGGATGGAACAAATGATTTAATACAAGGAGAAATGAACTGAGTTGCCCAGTCTGAACAACAGGAGTAGTGTTGCATGGGATTAGGGTAGGACAGAGTGGCTGATAGCAGACTAAAACATCTAATGAAAAGTCATAATAACATAGTTAATTAGATGTCAAAAGTGTAGGGAATATATTTAGCATCATGTCTGAAAGTAAGGAATGTAAAAGAGAAGCGTTAGTTGGTTATCCATTTGATGAAACTTAAGATACAACTGGGTCTTTGAAGCATTGGACAAATGAAACCAACACAAACTGGATGCAGTAGAGGAATCACGCTTAGATCACCTGTTGCATATGTGATATAAACCTCCACAAAGAAGAAGTCATGATCTGGTTTGTTATAACATTGAGCAATCAAATAAACACACAAGGTATAGTAATCCAGACATGTTTCTTAAAATATCTAAAACCACAGCATCGGAAAAGTTTAAGTGGCAACAACAATTATGAGAAAGTAGTTTGTTTTGAAACATTTTCATTTATGGTGAAAATATAGAGGGTGAATCCTGGAGGAGTGTGTTAGGTGGATCTACACTTAATGTTTAATCTTGATTAGGAACCCACGTACTTGGCTTCTGGACCTCATGGGTCTGTGTCTTAGTTTGGATATGGGAGGTCCTGCCCCCTGCTGGTAAGCTCTGTTTGCAAATGTCAGAACATGATCCAGAACAAAGGGCCCTTGATCTGGATCACCAGTAGGACAGTTTAAACAGATCTTCTGGTAGACCGGTGGGCCCTGGATGATCACTGAAACTTCTTGTGTTCAATATATACTTGTGTTTCCATTGATGGCCCCTTAGTATTGGAGACCTCTTTTATTCTAGCAGAAATAAATGTGGAAGTATGAACCTTGGGAAATTTGGCTGTAGAGAGTCACTTTCCATTCCTTTTGGTTTCTTTTAATTGAGAGAAATAATCAAGCAGAGTTATTTGGGATATTGGTTTACTAATAAAAGTATATCTTCTGTGGTTCCTGTAATAGGGAATCCAAAAGGGGGAAAATAATCCAGTGAAATAATCCAGTTATTAATTTTAGTAGTTTTATTGACCCCAAATAGTGGAGGTCATTTGTTTTGGCATGGCTAGATATACTACCTTCAGTCTTATTGGGTTGTCATTCAAAAGGCTTTTGCTTAAAAACAAAAACCGTATCTGTTTCCATCAAATCAGCAAACTCAACCAGTAAGTCATCTGTTGTGGTATTGTGTTTTTAAAAAATTTATATAGGAATTTTGTATTCATGTTTGATTCAATTCCCAGGAAAAACTAGATTTGCCTTCTCTTTCCTCCTGTCAGATGCAAACATTGAAACAACTTTTAGTCCTTCCCAGAGTCAAGATTTTGTAATACATGATATTTCATTTTCTGCCTTAGATGATGAATGCTTTTTTACGTGTATGCATTGCTTAAGTGTCCACAATTCATTTTGACTGCTAATCCAGCTGGGGCTCAGATAAAAACTGCTTCTCCTTATTTATTTTTGTTAGAATTTGTGCACAGAGTTGAAGAGGCACAGTGTGTTGATGTTAATTAAAGAAAAAAAGAAAGAACTTCGTATTGTAGTAGAACAGGAAGACTGTCCTTTATGCAGCAGTGAGGGGTATCACTAAAGAGACAAAGGGGCCAACTCTCTAGTCACTTGTGGGCGTTCTTAGAAGAGAAAACAACTGTAACAAGTCTCCCATGAGGACCATGTGCAAAAAAGGCAAATTCATGAAGGTGGGTTGCCACCTTTGGCACAACTCACCAAAAGCATTTTCAGTCTTCTGTCTGCCTACAAGATGCCTCAAGAGACACCATCAACATTCACCCAGCTCATAGAGTGCATGGTGTGAACATGGGAACATTTGAATAAGAACATAAGAAGTGCCCCACTGAATCTGATGCGTGGCCCATCTAGCCCAGCAGACTCCTGTCATAGTGGGCAAGCAGCTACAAAAGGAAGCCACCCAGTAGGACGTGAGCACACAATCTCCCAGCTGCTAGCCTTTTCCATGTTGCATCCAGACTTATGTGGATTGTCCCACCAAAGCTGCTTCCTGTTGGTCAGACTTGACAATCAGAAGCTCCGCAGGGAGAGTGCAGTCGTTTCTGGTACGCCTGACAGCGACTGGAAGCTGCGCTGTCTCGCCGAAGCGGCTTCCTGTCGGTCAGACGGGACACACCGTTGCCTGCAGCAGGGACGCTGCATGTCCCCAAAGAGGCAAAGGAAAAAGATGCTGATTGATCAGCATTTTCTTACTTCACAGCCTTCCATCAGATGCTGCGCCACTGCTGCGGGCAGAAGAAAGCTGCACTTCTCTGATGCAAGTCTGGACGCAGCAGCCCCAGTCACCTCTACTGAGATGCCCCCTAAATTATCTTGAACAAAATTTCTTCCTGCCTAGGCATCTTCTGTCATTTAATTACTTTCATTCTACTGTTTTAATCGCATTCAGTGTGGTTGATAATGGACCTTTGGGTATTGAGCCGAAAGGCTGTTCATACCTATCATGACAGACAAACATAAAAAATCATTTACAGTAACCATTGTGGTTCTCTTTTGGTACAGTCAATTCCTATTGGGCCAATTTTATCAAATTGGTTGTTGAAAGTATTTGCTTTCCTCTCCAGATGCCTGTATCTCATGCCTGTAGTAAAGCCTTTGATGCTCGTTTATCTGATTAATTTGTTGTAGAATGTGGCTAAGCAAATCTGGAAATTGTTAAGATAATATATTTTCTTGCTCAGCTAAATTAAACATGTAACGATTAAATCTTTGGGAATGTTATTAAAAATAACTTTGATCTTATATTTCACATCTCCAAAATCTATCATACTAATCCTAGTTTACTTTTTATGTCTGTATGTGTTGCATTGCATATAGCAGCAGTCCTACAGGATAGCTGTGAATTGTTGAAAAGAGAATAGAAGAGAGTAGTCTGTGAAAAAACAATCCACTGTAAAAGAGCTATTGTGGAAATTGGTAATTAAATGAGGGCCATGTACTGGAATTATGAAAACAAAGCATGGCAGTAGAAGTCATAGGCTGTCTTCTCATATCAGTTCCCTCAAAGATAGATTATTTATTTATTTGCATTTTTATTCCGCTCTGTACCTGAAGGTCTCAGGGTGCCATACTATTGATAAAACAATCAACAGTGGTAAAATATAAGAATACAACAAAGCCACAAGACACAGAAAGCAGGCTCAGAATATCAGTGATCAAAGCAGATTTTTATCTGGAACTCCAAATTGCAGGCTGTTGTAACTAGAGGAAAAATGATGTCACTTATGTATCAACCCAGTGAAGACGTTTTAGGTAATTGAGTAGTTGACCTTAGAAAGACAAAAGAAGTGATCCTTTAAATACCATGGACTCCTGCCACTCATTAGTGCCTGGTCCATATCAGCAGAATGGGAAATACCCCATCATGGCTAGTCCACTGTTCTTTTCTCCTCCATGTATGTTTAAGTGCAGGGTTGTCTAATACGTGCATAATCTGCCACATTCAGTAGAGTCAATTTTCATGCGCATTTGTACAGAATTGCAGTCTGACCATATTTCATCATCCCAATATCTTTGGTCTAAATCAGTGTTGGCAACCTTTTGAGCTTGGTGTGTCAAAGTTCGCCAAAAAACCGAGCATAACTGGGGCCAAATATCGTGAAATTATGGTGTGTTTTTCTCAAAGTGATACGCCACCCGAGTTATGCTCTGTTTTTTGGTGAATTTTGACACACCAAGCTCAAAAGGTTGCCCATCACTGTCCTATTTAGTATTTGTTTTCATTTATAAAATTTATTTTACCACAAACATGCAGTTAGATTTTCAGCAAATTTCTCACAATTAGGTATCACTAATTGGTCTATATGGACAACTTATGGTTCCATTCTTAATATATTTATTCTCTAACAAGGAAACAGTTTAAAATAAATTTTACTTCTACAAGGAAATCATTTTAACTTCTACAAGAGAGAAAAGACCTTACGAAACAGGTCATGAACTTACAAACATGTATAAGGCTACTAATAAAACAGCAAGTAAATAGGAGCAGCAGCAGGATTTTTGGTTACCGGTATTAGCAAGAGAAATTCCAGTAATGCATATAGATAAGCACATGGAGGATAATAAAATACTAAAACTAAATCAAACAATCAGTAAACTGGAAAGCAAAACTAAAATCATGAACCAAAATTTTTTTGGGGTAATATAAATTAAAATTAAATATAATACATAAATTAAAAAGTAACTTCTAATAAATCTATGCACATTTTGCGCAAAAGAGCAACTTTTCCCAACAATGGAGCTGATGATCGCAGAAAGATAATCATTTTTAAAGAAAACCGGCTGAAATAAACATTCTGATCTGTGACTGTAATGAGCAGATAAACTATACCAAAAAGGAATTATACTTGCCATTTGTGTTCTGTATTGTTGTTTTTAGTTTTCTGATATTGTTATATACTATGCTTTTATTGTATGTCTTATTACCATTATTTAATATTTATTTATGCCTTCAAATTTTTGCTGCCTTCGAACTGTTTTTGAAGTGTAAGCTGTAAACACAAGCTGAAATGAATGAAACCAACCCAAACTTTCTCTTATTCTCTATTGCAACAGAAGAACTCTGTTTCAAAGTAACATTTTAGCAATTGTGGTTTTTATTTTTTAAGAGCAAATCAAATTTGTGGACAGTCAGCTATCCTAGGGAAAGTATATTATTAATAGTAAGATTTTTATAAGAACATAAGAGGAGCCATGCTGGATCAGGTCATAACCCATCCAGCCCAGCATCCTGTACCACATGTTGACCCATCAAGCAGAGGACAAGGACAGAACCTTCACCTGCTCTCAAATCCTAGCAAACGGCCTTTAGAGATATACTATCTATTTCCGTAGCCTGGATGATGTACCTAGGCATCAATTCTAGTAGCCACTAATACATCTGCCATCCATGAGGTGCTGTTACCACCTCTTCTGGCATCAAATTCCACAGACTGATGACCCTCTGGGTGAAGGAATACTTCCTCATGTCTGAACTGACCCTCCTATAAAAGACATTTATCAAATATTTAATAACACTGAAAAATACTGTATTACAGATTCATGATCTCTCTCTGTTCATTCTTTACTTTCCCCTCACTTTCAGGCAGCCTGATTTCCTTAGCCCATAATGAAAAGCCCAGGGGATAGGAGACTACAGCACATCACGCCTTCTCAATGGGTCATGGGAAACTGAGGAGAACACCCCTAAACCATGGTTCCCTTCCCAAAAAACCCACTTGCGTTCCCAGTTGCTAAATAGTGTGGAGTATTTCTAAATCCAGCAGCAAGACCTCTTTTGATCTGAATATAGATAATCTGCGTTTCAGGACATTTAATCTTCAGAAACTGCAGATTCTTTTAAAAATTTGGGAACGGTGAGCTATCAAAATGATTTCAAAGCTCTTTAAATCTTCAGTGGGAAGATTTCCCATGGTGTGGAAAAGGTGGATAGAGAACAAGTATTTTCTCTGTTGTGCGATACTAAAACTAGAGATCACTCTATGAAGCTGACGAGGAATGTTAGGGTTATGAAGGGTAAATAGTTTTTTACCCAACAGATTGTCAGTCTGTGGAATTTACAATTGGAGACAATTGTGACAGCCACTAGCCTGGATTGCTTCAAAAAGGTTTTGGAGAAATTCATGGACGCCAGATGTATCAGTGGCTCCCAGAACCACTGAGGGGTTGGAGAGACAGTCAGGATGCCACAAAAGGCCATTTGCAGGGAGCTGAGAGCAGTTGAAGATGTTGCCTTTTTCTTCTGCTTGAGAATGTCCAGAAGCAATTGGTGGGCCGTTGTGTGAGTTATAATGCTGGACTAGATGGGCTGTATTTAGAATACTGAACTAAGCACAGGATATCGCGGTGTGCAAATTTTGTAAAAATGGAAGAAAACAGTATCATTATGCTTTTCTCATGTAACGTGATGGCTTGGTTTGCAGGGCTGACTGCTGCTTTGGTCTCTTGACTTCGCATACTCCGGCTTCCATTAAGAAAAATAATGGCAGCAGAATACATCAAAAACTGTTGCAGTTCATGTTTTTATGCTCCGAAAGAAAAGCATGAAGGTGAGTTCCACTAAAGCTTGTTTTTTGATCATACTGACATGGGTGCGTTGGTAGCAGTCAGAAGACTGAGTTGCCTTCAAAGAATTTGCATTCTCCTATATTTTAAGTGAGAATGAAATTAAATATCCCAGGAGAAGCTGCACATATTGCAATGACATATTAGAAGAATTCCCACCTGGTCTTATGGATGGTACCTTTTAAAAGTCACTTGTTCTTTCTGACAGTGGAGAATATACATTTGGTAAACTGTTATCAATTAATTCGGTGACAGCTGTAAAATTATAAATCCTTGATAACTATGAGGTTTAGATTCTCCTCAACGCTCATAACTAGTGATTTGATGAACACAGAAGTATTGATCTCTATGGGAGACTGGGTGTCAACTCCCTGAGCTGAGCAGTATCTGAGATAGAAGTGAAGTTCTGGAAAAGCAGCTAAGGGAGTTTTGCACTAAAAGGCTGTGATCCTAACCAGTGGGTCTGGACCATCCCCCTGCACTGACCTCAAAGCCCGCATGAGCTTTGGGCTTGGGCTCTGAGGGCTCCAAAGGGCTGAGAGTGAATGTTCGTAGCCTCAGAGCCCCCAGGGAACTTGTTTTGGCAGCATGCTTTGATGAGTCACCAAAATGAGTCCTGCAGTAGTTGAGTGTCCCTTCAGTCCTAGATTTTGATATCCATATTGAGGTCTACCGGTGATCCAGATCAAGAGCCTTGATCTCAACCATGCTCCATTCTGCATACTTGGAACGTTCTGGCGACCACGGGGCTTTCAGCATTCCATGCTAATTTGCAGAAGGTAGTTCCTTAAGGCGCTTGCTGATGAGGAATACCAGCAAGTACTGGAAGGTCTTAAGAAGAAGAAAGGTGGAGCAGAAGAGTCTGGGAGGAAATTGAGGGAGAAGGCTAAAAAAGATGGTGGGCTCAAAACTCAGTTATTGAGGTGGGAAATTGCTTTACTTGTTTGAAAGAAATTCATTCTCCCTCCCTGGCTTTTTATAATTTAGCATTCAGTGTTTGCCAGGAGAAGCTTTTGTGGGGGGAAGGTGTATGAGGTTATCTGCTTCCCTGCAACAGCGAATATCAAGTGCTATAAGTAATGTGTGGCTTATATAACTTAAGAGGTTTTTTTATTTATCTTGTCGAAATTCCAACATTTCTGAGTGCCTCAAGGGGTCTGATGGGTGTAGTTAATATTCCAAATAAATATAACTATCATCAAAGTTCTTATTTAATGTATTTTTCCCACCCATAATCCAACAATGAGAGGATAACAGAATCCAAAGTGCCAGATAGATGGAAAATAGTTCATCTTACTTAGGATCCTGACGGGTTTGGGAATTCTTGCCTTAGTCAGGAAATCTGTTTGTTGCTGCTGCGGCTGGGTACCACCAAATTGTGGCTGACTCCTGATTGATTGCATGGGCACCTCCATGCAGTTTTCTTGGCAGAGATGCAGAAGTGGTTTGCCATTGCCTACTTCTGGGGAGAGGCTGGGGATCAACCTGGTAGTTCAGAATAAAATAAACTTAAAAGGGTCATAAAGATCTATGAAAAAGCAGAAATACAGGGATCATTATACAAAATAATAAAGTTAAATAAAGTAATATACTGACATGTTTATAACAAAATTTATGGTGAGTCAAGTTCACATTCCATGGTATTCTTTTTTGCCTTTATTGCACTAGCTAGAGACATTCAGCACCTGGGTTGCATCTTCCTCAGTTTTCTTCTTTCTCTCGCGTACTGTTCCTTTGTATTTGTATCACAATATTAATAAAACAATAAAAACAATGCACTAAAAGTACAATTGAAATATAACAGGCATTCTGTGAGGAGCTCTTACATCTATCATAGGAAAGGAAGAGCCAGACCTGAGTAGATGTGGAATTACTTGGCCTGTTTATTGATTGTAATTTTTAAACTCATGTTAAAAGCTCTTGTTAGTCTCTGGAGATTAGAGTTAAGGTCTGTTATTTATCACTTGGAGTTATCAGCACCTTAACTTTCCAAGTTCTTCCCTGAATCAAATGAAGTACTTAATAACGGCAGATGTTCCAGAAACTTGCTGTAATCTGATGCCTCAGTCCTTTGTCCTCCAGATTAATAGAGGAAAATGTGGGATCGTATGCCAATTTGCACTTGGCCCAGTAGTTTATAATAGGTTAAGATCTGGGCAGGTGCATCTACACTTGCAGGAGGCATTTACAGCCTAGAAATACTTCCTGCCTGCCCAGATGTTAACCTGTCGTAAACTAGAGGTGGTGCATGAAGTTGTGCACCACAGTCCAACTCACGTTAACTAAAACCTTACCTGAACTGCCCAGCTGGTGAGCATTTGCAGCATTTCCAATGCGAGGGACCGTCTGAGGTGCTGAGCAAGTGCACTGGCACCTCAGATGACCTTGAATGCAACTGTGTGCAGAGTGTCACCTTTGCCGTAGCAACAGCACCAGTGCTTTCAGAGTTGCGCCAGGCACCATGATCCAGGTGGAGGTGACCTGTCAGTAATCTGACACATGCCCAGACTCCAGGCGTGTGGGGTTAGTCTACCATGTACTAGCTTTCCCAAGTGCGAATGCTAGAACACATTAGTTTGTTATGCACTTTCCCCATCCAATAGACAGGAACCTAAGTGCAGAAATGCCCCTTGTTTAGATCCTGCAATTGCCTCTCACTGTCCCTGCCAGATGAGGCCAGCCTGGGCCCTTACCTCTAGTGCTTTGCTCCCATGATGCTTCCAATTGTGAACTACCTGGAACTCTGTGTGCACCTGTGCCCATGCTTGCAAAGTGGATGTTTTCATCCGGGATTTGCTCCTATGCTTGCATCAGGAAAAAAAAACAGAAGCAAGCACCAGGCACTGTAAGTTATATCACTATGTAGGGAAACCTAGGTTTGGAGTTCTTTCTTCTGACGTAGCAATATCTTGGGTTATCGAGCCAGTTCCTCAGTGAGCCAGTTTGGTCTAATGGTTAGGGAGCCGAACTCTTATCTGGGAATACCAGCTTTGGTTCTACACTCCTCCACAAAGCCAGCTGGGTGACCTTGGGCTAGTCACAGCTCTCTTCTGAGCTCTTACAGCCCTACCTACCTCACAGAGTGTGTTGTGGGGAGAAGAATAGAAAGCTTTGTCAGCCGCTTTGTGTCCCCTTAAATGGGTGAGAAAAGCAGGGTAGAAAATCCAACTCTTCTT
Organism: Aspidoscelis tigris stejnegeri; assembly: GCA_023333525.1. Taxonomy (NCBI): domain Eukaryota; kingdom Metazoa; phylum Chordata; class Lepidosauria; order Squamata; family Teiidae; genus Aspidoscelis; species Aspidoscelis tigris. The sequence continues at coordinate 92,013,202 of JALMGA010000003.1, read as the reverse complement.
CTACATCCCAGGACTGTGCTGGAATTGCCACTGAATGCTATAGGGTGCTGTGATATTCCTGAGTTTTAGAAACTGCTGGATACAGTCTCTGTCAACAGGCCAAAGAAAAGTAACTGTATTTTATCTGATTAACACGTAAAAGATTACTGCAACTAGCTCATTCAAGACTGAATCTGCTTATCCTACTCTTTATGTTACATACAGCTTCTCTGCAGAAAGAGCCAGAAGTTACAGCCAGGTATAGATCAAATGTTGTGGAGAAGCCTCCTTTGTCTTCTGTATCTGTGAAAGGTCAGGTTGGCTGCTCAGAAGATTACCTCCTTTCCAAACTCCCAAAAGGTGGCAAGGAAGTGCCATTTGTGGTTCCTCAATTCAAGCCTGCCTACGTTCAGCCTAGGAATCTTGGTAGTTCACACATTGGAGGAATTCAAGGTAAGAAGAATAACAGCACAAAGCCTACAAGTAAACAGGACGGAATAAAAGCAGCATTTTCATACCTGTATTAATGCCAGAGGCCCAAGGGCCACCTACAGCCCTAAAGGGCTAGTGTGCAAACCTCAGAGAGCTGTGGGGTAAGTAGGGCTGTGCAAGTTCTACATTTTGTAAAATCAAAATCAACCAGTTGTGAATTTTGCAGGCCTCCAGCACATATTTTAAAGCCATAAGTTAGCTTTTGCAAATCTGATGTCAGCCAAATGTTTTCTGCTATAATTCCCTATGCCTCTTGCCACTGCCTGTACCTGCTTACCAGTCTAGATTCAGGAAATTTTGCACTCTGCATAGTTCTTGTATATGAAACCAGCCACTTTTCTTCTGTTTGCATAACCACTTGTCACAGAACAAAATACTCCTGACTTCTGAGATCGGCTTTAGTCTCTTCTAGCTTCTGACTCACTCATGAGACTATTGCAAAACAATCCAAGCTCCCACTAAGTTACAGAGTTTTTCTCCAATATCATTTAAACAGATTTTTCAAATAAGTAGAGTTGTGTTTATTTCAGCCCATGGTGTAAAATTCCAACTGTTTTCATTTCCACCACCTAATCTGGGTTGGTCGGCAGAGCCAAGGTCTTGTTTCAGGCAGATACGGGTTCCATAACAATGTACTCTTTTGTCTGTGTCTTTTGAAGACCTTTTTTTCTTTTGGAGTCCCTTTGAGTAAGGAAACAGTGTCTTATTGTGAAATCTGTGCACCTTAAGGACTCTCAGCCGAAAGAAGTGTCCTGTAACCTTGAAGGTTTACTATGTAATGCATTCCTGGTCTTGGATCTGGAAAACAACAGTTTGTAGCATCAGAAATGGAATTGTTTAAATACTGTTGTTGTTAAGTTGTTGGGTGTGGTCCAACTCTTCATGATCTCTTGGACCATATCATGCCGGGGCCTTCTGTCCTCTGCTCTCTCCCAGGGTTTGTATCACGTTCATTGCTATCTCTCATCCTCTGCTGCCCCCTCTCCTTTTGCCTTTAAATAGTTTGCCCTTCAACCTAGTACTTTTAAAATTATACCAGAATTATTTATTATTTTTTAAAAGGATCTTGCAGAATGAGGTCTGGTCATGAAATATATTCACATCTGAAGAATTCAAGCACACAGCAGTTTGGAATCTTCAGTTTTACTGCAGTGAATTTTAAAAATCATTTCTTAGTCATTTCAGATGTGTTTTTGGAAGGAACATTTATATTTTATAAATACTTATATCCCACCCTTCACCCAAAGGTCACAGGATGGATCACAGTCTTACAGCTTATATATTATATGAATTGAGACAAGGGCTTTGTGCTGACTTCTTGAACAAAACTTGTGTTGAATTAACAAAAGTAATCATGTTTCAGAAAATATATTTTAACCTTAAAAATATGCTGCCCCGTTGCATAAGAATGCTGTCACCTGGGCTGTGTTGCTGTTAATGCTCCATTTCCTGCATTCAGCCTTATTTAGACAGGCTCCGTGTTGCAAAGCAAATTGTACCCTTGTCTATGGCTACATCCAGATGTTGGTTTCTTATTCTGCTATGTTTGGATATTCCAGAATAAAGCATGGATATTCTGCAATATCCATGCTTTATTCCAGAATATCTATATATAGCAGAATATGCACCCAATAGATGGATGCAGCCTATGTTATGAGCAGTGAGAGTGTTCCGTGGGGTCAGAGCACACCGTTGGCTTCATTCTCTGGAAGGAAAGTTGCTGGACACCTGTTAGTGTCCATCCTCAGAAGCAGCCCAAATTGCTGTATACGGGTGTGGTGGACTTGGCTGAAGTCCAGCATGTCTGGAAAATGTATTTGATTTTGGAGCGGGTGTGATGGAAGAGAGAATTGCCTATACTCTGCATTTGCTGCGTTTGGACAAGCGAGATGAATTGGCTCATGATGGTTCGGGGGAATTGCAGTGCTTGCTGCCACTGCTAAAGACTAATGGCACCTTCTAGTATAGAGAATTTATTTACGCAGACCCCCATACCCACACGTATAATGCACATATAGGTTTATATTTCTATCCTGTCCTATCAAAGGTCATCTCAGGGCAGATCAAAATAAAATTATTACAACAGCAGATAAAATAGTCAGGCTAAAACAACGACAGCCCCACAAAGCCAGCTTGGTGACCTTGGTGAGCCAGTTTGGTCTAGTGGTTAGGGAGCTGGAATTTTATCTGGGAATACCGGGTTTGATTCCACCCTCTTCCATGAAGCCAGCTGGGTGACCGTGGGCAAGTCACAGCTCTCTTCTGAACTCTCACAGCCCCACCTACCTCACAGGTGTTCTGTTGTGGGGAGAAGAACATAAAGCTTTGTCAGCAGCTTTGAGTTCCCTTAAATGGGTGAGGAAAATGGGGTAGAAAAGCCAACTCTTTTTTCTAGTTACACCTCTCTTTCTGAGCCCTCACAGTCCCCCCACCTCTACCTCTCAGGGTGCCTGTTGTGGAGGGAAGAACAGAAGGCTTGTCAGCCATTTTTGGTCCCCTTAAGGGTGAGAAAAGTGGGGTATAAAAGCCAACTCCTACTCCACCGGCAACTCCTGGTTGATTTGCATGGTCACTTCTGTGGCACTTCTATGCAGTTTTATTAGAAGAAACACAGAAGTGATTTGCCATTGCCTCTTTCTGAGGAGAGGCTGGAGATTGAACTGGGAGCCTTCTACTTTCCAGGTAGTTTGCTCTACCACTCCCACTATCTTATGAAAATAATTTAATTTAACTGCTGAACTTGATTCCAGCTTCTGTTCTCCCAGATACAAGATCCCAAGACTGAAAGAGACTCAGAACAATCTGACTGATCTGACCCCAAACATCTTTACATAACTGCATGATAAAGACCCTTCTGTACTGGCTCTCACCATTGCTAGTATCAAATTTGAAAGAACATCTTTAGCAGAATTGACAGGCCAGAATATTATGCTGGATATGTGATACCAGCTGCATGTTATATTTATAGAAAAAAATAAACTCTTTTTCTTGTGATATAGTGTATCTTAACTATTCCCTTTCTTGGACGTTAACCAACCCTTTTCTGTATTCTCCACGTCGCTGAAAATACTTTACCACTGACAATTCTAACAAATGCACTAGGATACACAGGCTAGCATTTAATGGTGTTCTAGTGTTAATAACTATGCAGAGTAATGCACCCCTTTGCCTGCATATGAATTTTTCTTTTCCTTTTAAAGAACACTATACTCCTTAGTATACCCAGTGAAAGTGTTTTGTTCCAGGCATATATTTATAAATAATTTCCCCAGTCAGCTTCTGAGCTCTGCACAAATACGCAGCTGATGAAGAGGAAACATCTGGTTTTTGACTCTGATCATTGACCTTCTGCTCATACTTTGAACAACATTTTAGTAAAATGCTGAGTTGCCTGACAATATAAATCATGTTTTGCAGGTTCTGCTGTAGCATCGTTTGGTGACCGGAAAACAGAACTTTCAAGCACATACCAGCAAAGGCCCCTAATTGATGTGGTTTATAATCCCTTCTATATGCAGCCGCCGCCTCTTTCTCCAGATTTGGCTCAATGCCGCCTAGAAAAATCTGACAACAGAAAACTATATGGTTCAGGTATAAATGAACTAGTTGCAATACCACACAGTTTTACTATTTGCAAATGGAATAAACAGGCAGTCAGAGAAGTGATACAGTCTGGAGATCAGCGTTGCATTTGATCCCAAATGCCTTAGCTTTGATTGCTTTCTTGGGCTCTAGAATTGGCAGTGTCTGAAAGGATGCCTCTATTTTCTCAGCTGTTCTAAAACCAAGGCTGCCCTCTCATGTGGAACTTCAGTTTTATCCTTAGCAGGACAAACCAAGATTTGCAACCGTGCATATAAATCTATTACAGAAATTCTAATCAAAATGTTAAGAAAGATTACTTAAGTTAGCTCTCTTTCCAGGAAACTTACTGTGCATGGGTCTTTTCATTAGCTACAAAGCTAAACAAATCTTGTAGAGTATGCGGTATTTGTAACTGCAGGGCGCTGGTTGAATACATTAACCATTTTGTATATAACTTTTGCTTAACTAGCTTGTGTATGTTTATGTTTGTTTTGATACAGTCAATTCTGAATAATCAATTAATTGATTTTGATATGACTTTTGCAGTCTGTTGCAAATGGTTAATATTTTGCACTTTAACTTTTGGGCCCTTTCTGCATTTACCTCCTTTTATTCTGTATCAGTGGGTCCAGAATAATCCGGCCCACTGATCTGGACTCCAGAGAGGCATGGGCGGGATCAGAGACATCTGTACTGACAATATTGATCCACATTAATGCACCCTGCAACTGCAAAGCTCTTAATTTGAATCAGTCTTTGTTTAATATAGATGGAAACAGGGCAGTGGGAGACAGGGCTGCCTTGATCTGTATTAACATGCAGATGGAAGGTCTAGAATGTGGACTACATGGACCCTTAATCCATAATAAGGGTCTGTGCAGAGAGGCCTTGGTCTTTGACATAAGCCTAATGAGTCTGCACTAGAATAAGGCAGATACAAGCAATACTTTTATAGCCTCCCAAACTCTTTACATGCTAATATCATTTTACTGTCTGACAATCCAAGGCGTAGTAAACGTGGGAACAAATGAGGTGCATCAGCAAATATTTAATGTGGCATTACCTACTTACCTACTTTAAAAAAAATCTGATAAATAAGCATGTATGTTCAGATCTTCTATAAGATTGTGAGTTGGTGTGGGTGGGGTAATGGTAGAGTCCCAGTCCGCCATTTTAAATCAGTGGCGTTACAGAGGGGAGGCCTAGTCTAGCAATCTTAAGTTTAATACCACCTCAAAGGCCAAACCACTTTCAGGATTTCAGGGTTGCTCTAAACCAGGGGTTCTCAATCTTTTTTTAGCCATGATCCACCTAAGCATCTCTGAAATCCTGATGTGCCCCCACCCCACGTGGCATATAATTCTTATTATTCAAAAACTGAACTCCTGTTCAAGTGGAGGAAACCTAAAAGTCCATGCAAAAAATTCACTGTTAATAACTCATTCTCAAATTGCTCCCCTTAAAAATCAAATTCTTTCTAATTACACAGTCTGTGTTCCTGAGATATAAATAAGGAATCTTATTTTTGTTCCTTTGTTTAGTCTGTGACTTAAGGAGTAGCACATTACGAAGTTCATCGTCCCTAAGCCACTCTATGTTTGATCTCACAAGTCCACCACCCCGATCCATGCAGGTAAATTCTTTTCATAACTTTAAAGGCTGCACCCATTAATCTGGATTTTTTCTCATGTGCATTGTTTATGTTACACTTGAGATGCACGCAAGGCTGAGTAATGCCAACAATTTCATGTGTCTGATAATAAATTTTACATCCTCTTTCAAAGCTTTGAGCTTTTGGCTCCATTTCCTATCATTTCATGTACATGTTTGTGGCTCGGTGCACAGATATTTCCCAAGGGAGAAACAAAACATTTTGCCTCTAGTGAGAAATTCTGAGTAGAAGATACTGCCATCATGGCAGCTCATAAAAGTTATAAAGCAAAAACGTGTCAGCCAGTTTGGTCTGGTGGTTAGAGTGCTGGACACATATCTCACAGTTACGGGTTTGATTCCACACTCTTCCATGAAACCAACATTGGTGACCCTGGGCTAGTCACAGCTTTATTTCTGAGCTCTCACAGCCCCACCTCCCTCACTGTGTCTGTTGTAGGGAGAAGAACAGGAAGCTTTGTCAGCCACTTTGAGTCCCCTTAAATGGGCGAGTAAAAGTGTGGTAGAAAAGCCAACTCCTCTTCTTCTTCAGCATTCAAAACAGTTCTTAAATATGGTATTTGTTTGGTAATCATGGCCGATAATAGTAGGAATGTGAAATGTGAGAATTGCTGTTTCAGGAATTCAAAGCAACTGTTGGTAGACTACATGGTTGGTTGAGGGGTTAATCTACATTTACCACGCTGCTGAGAAGAGGGAGAAGAGCTTATATAAGAACTTAAGAAATGTCCCACTGAATCTGACTTGTGCCTTACCTAGCCCAGCAGTTTGCTACCAGTCAGCTGCACGGAAGCCCACTGGCAAGACTTCAGTACACAGCTTGCTCTGCTCAGAGCCTCCCAGCAGCTGGTCTATCACCACCTGCTTCCTTCCGGACTAATAATCATTGATAGCTCTGATTTCCATGAATTGGCCCAAAACATTTTGAAGCCATCCAAGCTAGTAACCAGCACCACATCTTGTGGAGTGAATTGCAAAGCTTACCTGTGCATTCTGTCCTAGCTTGTTGGGAAGGGATGAAGAACAAACAGGTGGCTGCTGTGACTTTATCAAACTGCAGTTGCTTCATCACTTCCTTGAAAGCTATGGAGCACATGATGGAGCAAATGTTCCTTCTCCTTACCAGGAGCCTAGTGAGTGCAAGCTAATCCCATAAGAACCTAAGAGCCACAGCCCATCTACTCAGGCATCCTGTCCCATGCAAGCAGAAGACAAGGGCAAAACCTTCACCTGGTTTTGAATCCCTGCAAATGCCCCTAGAGGCATTCTGCCTGTTTCCCCAGCCTGGAGGATGTACCTAGACATCCATTCTAGTAGCCATTGATACATCTGTCATCCATGAACTGGTCTAACCCTTTCTAAAAGCCATCTAGGCTGGTTGCTGTTACCACCTCTTCCAGCAAATTCCATAGACCAACGACCCTCTGGGTGAAGAAATACTTCCCTTGTCTGATCTGACTTTCCTACCCATCAGCTTCATAGGGTGCCCCCTGGTTATAGTGCTGTGTTACAGAGAAAAGAATTTTTCTCTATCCACCTTTTCTATACCATCCAGGATTTTATATACTTCAATCAGGTCCCCTCTTAAATGCCGTGTTTCCAGGCTGAAGAGGGTTAGATGTTGCAGTCTGATTTCATAAGGGAGGTGTTCCAGCCCCTTAATCAATTTGGTTGCACCTTTTCCAGTTCCACAGTATCCTTTTTGAGGTGTGACCAGAATCCCTACACACCAAGGGCTTCAACAGTGATTCCTAACATTTGGGACAGCTTTGTGAGAAATAACTACGAGCCAAATCAAAAGGTTGATAGCTCAATAGTGGAGCAAACTGCCTGGAAAGTTGAGGGTGGCTGGCTCAATCCTCAGGCTTTCCCCAGAAATAGGCAGTAGCCCATGGAGGGTTTTGCTGTCCATACACATTGTTCAACACTTTCAGAATTTTTCTTGTTAAGCCAATCTTTAGAGACTTTTGAACATTCCTCTGCTGCCACCCTCAATGTCCCTTGGTTTGTTTCCTTCTCATGTGGCCTTTCCATTCTGTAACCAAAGTGGGAGGTTTCAGTTTGACTAAGGATTAGGAGAGCTCCAATTCAGTAAATGTACTTTTGCTTTGTATTGCTTTGTATTTTCAATGACATTAAAGGGATTTAGACAGATAATGGAGGCTGGGCTGTGTCCCCATTTCTTTGCTATGCAGTTGTAGCTCTGTGATCAATAAGGGTTTGTCTGGCTGTGTCACACCGAAGGTTTAATCCAGCTTCAGACCACTCTCAGAGTGATAGAACCAGTCATTTTCTTTCCACATTATCTATCCCAAAGGTGAGTTTTCTGAGTTATTTAACACTGATAGAAAACAGCTTGTCACTTTGCTGATGTATTATTTCACTCTGAAAGTGGAATGAAGTTGAAGTCTGAGAGAAAACTGGGCAACCCAACTTAAAAAACTGAGGTCAGCTTTGCACTTTAAGGTCTGGGGATGGTCAGATGGCAGAGAACATCCAGCATGGAGCCATACATCCACTCCAGTTTAAGAAAGATGAGACCAGACATTAGCAACTTGCTTGATACTTCCTTACTCTGCTCCCCTGTTTTTAGTGGTATTATTTTTCACGCTAGGAGTCTTCATAGCTGGTCGTACTAACTAGGCTCCTTTTTCCTTTCCTTTTTCTTTTCTGGCAGAGATATGATTCAGCTTCTAGTGTTCCAAGTAGCACCTCATCCAGGAAGGACTCACAAGGTAGTAATAGGAGCCTAGGTAATAAACTTTGCTTGCCTTGTTTCAAATCTGACAATAAACCTGATGTTTAGACAGGAAGCCAAGAATATGAACATTTTATTACTGTAAGTGTTAATTGTGTAAATGGAGAGCAGCTCACAGAAGTAGCTCTGCAAGGCATACCTGAGCCTGAGGGTTGAGATAGGTGACAAGCATATGATGCTATACGGTACTGATTGGTTGTTATTATTGTGGTCTCTATGCAATAAAACATAATAAAGACAATAATTTTTTTAAAAAAACCTGAGCCTGAATATCTGTAGTAGTGTAGGATTAGAGCTAATCTTTTACATAAGAACAGAAGAAGAGCCCTGCTGGATCAGGCCACAGCCCATCTAGTCCAGCATCCTGTCTCACAAAGTGGCCCACCAATCGCCCATGGGCATCTCAAGCAGAGACAAGGGCAAACCTTCTGCTCTTGGATCCTAACAGTGGCCTTAGGAGCATCCTGCTTGACCCCCCAGCCAGAAAGATGTATTCAGGCATCCATTCAAGTAGCCATTTATACATCTGTCATCCATAAATTTGTCTAACCCTTCCTTAAAGCCATCTAGGCTGGTAGCTGTTCCCACCTCTTCCGGCAGCAAATTCCATACACTCATGACCCTCTGGGTGAAGAAATATTTGCCCTTGTCTGATCCAACTCTCCTACCCATTAGCTTCATAGAGTGCCCCTTGGGTACTAGTGGTGTGTGATAGAGAAAAGAAATTTTCTCTATCCACCTTTTCTATATTTTTAAATTTTGTTTCTGGGAGTGACTTATGAGCTCCAAAATCAGTATAGCATTAAGCTTTTGAGTTACTGTATGGGATCCAGGATTTCTATATTTTAATAAATGTTGCTTGTAAGATAGGCAACTCTTCTTGAAATGTTCTGTTTTAAAGACATAGGAACTTTGATCCAGATTCCATGTGGCATCTCTAATTTGAGTTCTTATTTGGTTGTGCAGATTTTTCCAAAGAATTAGAGCAAGCTTTTCTGATTTTTGTTGCAGCAGATGTTCTGTGGCTAATATTTTCTTTTTACATATGTGACTGTAAGTATGTGTGTACACACAGACATATGTGTACACATAGACTATAGTGACAGACAAATTTGTTTACTTTCAAATGCAGTCTTACTCATGTCTTTTCAAAATTAAGTCCCATTGTGCTTGGTTTACTCCAATAAAAGTGAAGTGGAAAATGTGCTATTAGTAACGTAAACACTAATTACCTGGAAAGTTCTGTCCTATATTATGTCAATATAATTTTGAGAAGCATTTCGCAAAGCATTTATATTGGAATTAACTGTAAGTAAGTGAAACACTAGTCAACATCTGTAGGGGTTCTGAGCCCCATTGCTGTATTTCCTTGAAAATCATATTTCCTTAACTCTTGGCAATGAGGGGTGTATTATGAGAACAAGTTCTAAATGGGTTTGTTGGATTGATCCCCAGATACACTTACACTATCAAGTGATGAACGAGAATTTGGCAGGCTACATGTGAGAGTGTCCTATGTTCCTCATGTGGAGCAGATCTGGATCACAATCTTGCAAGTAAGTGCACCTAAAAACACACCAGGAATTGCAACTGTTGTAGGACTTGGACTGAAACAAAGGAACTAAGCTTGCTTTCCCTATTGAGGCACAGGACATCTTTTGGCTCACAATTGGGAGATCTGTTCTTGCTAAATCTAGGCCGCTGTCAAATTAAGACAAAAGAAGAATGGGACAACAGGGAATGGCATGGATGAATAGTATCATAGAAGCAATGAACATGAGCTTGGGCAGATTGGACCTGGTGTGCTGTGGTCCATGGAGTCACAACAAGTTGGACACAGCTGAATTACTGAACAACAGGAAGGCTAAGTTCACATATAGCAAAAGAGCAATCCAGATGCATATCAGAGACAGTAGGACATGGCATTCATGTTTTCATTCTGGAGACCATCTCTAATCCCCTGTGCTTTCCAGCCCAGAATTTTGATAGGTGGGGATGGGCAGAGTAGCAAGTGAATGATCCTACCTGCAGACTTTCTCTGAGTTGTTTCTGAGCTGCCTCAGAGGTGTTTTCTACTGTGTATGATCACAGTTTGTGTATTACACAACTTTTAACACAAGGATCACATCCATCCTTTGTGAGCCCTCCAGAGACCATATTCTAAGGGTGGTTGTGGTCTTCCCCGCATTTTCATAACCAGACTCAGCTTCATACATAGGGGGAAATTATGTGTTCAGTGTGATAAGGAGCTGCTGGAAGAAATTTAATCACATGACTTCTTTTGTTTGTTTGTTTCCTACCAATGGGAATTGAGTAAGGTCATTGTGGAGAAGAAAAATGTGCCATGGGGATACATGGCTATTTATATAAAAGAGTATGCCAGTTTGGTCTTGTGGTTAGAGTGCTGGACTCATATCTTGTACTCAGCAAGTTTGATTCTGCACTCCTCCAAGAAGCCAACTGGGTAACCTTGGGCTACTCACAGCTCTCTGCTCAGCTCTCACGGCCCCATCTACCTCACTGGTTGTTTGTTGTGAGGAGGAGAACTGAAAGCTTTGTCAGCTGCTTTGAGTATCCTTAAGGGTGAGAAAGGTGGAGCAGAGAAGCCAACTCTTCTTCCCATGGCAACCTGTGGATTAGCTGCAGATCAAAATATGGTTCAGGGGTCTCCATCTGTTGGTTGCCAGTGCTTACCAAGGCTAGATTGTGGATCTATCTGGTTCACTCTTATATACTCTGGTTGGCAAGGGGCTTCCTAGTGGAAATGTGAAAGGCTAGACCTGAGGCACGGAACATGTTGAAGAACCACTCAGCAGCAAAGTGACAACAGACATGCAGAATCTTGACTCGGGGACACTAATATAAGCTGCACACGTGCTTTATTTGATGAGGAAGTATTACGGGTTGTCTCTGCTCCTGGCTTATAATGACAAATATTTTATGTCAATATTTATATTGTGATAATTCATTCATCAAATGTTTATTACGGTAGTTCTGTTCCTGCTGTGTTCTGCCTAGGACAGGTATGGGTAAGCGCTGTGTGCTACCAGCAGTTTGTAAAAATAATCATGGCAGAATGATGTGTCCAGTGGCTCTTATCTTCATTTCATCTAACGATCTGCATTGCCAAAAGCATAGCTTGATGTTTTTTAGGACTGCAAAGGACAGCATACTTTAGCGGGAGAGCATATAATAGTATCTGGGGGCAGCGATTTTAACAAGACAGTAAATGGGGAAAGCGATTGGGTTTCCAGTAGGGTAAACTCATTTGCCCTTTTGAACATTGCAGTGCAAAGATCTGAACTGGCCATCAAACTGTGGAGAAAACCCTCACATTTCTGTCAAAGGAACCATTACTCTACCCAAGCCGATACAGTTTAGGTGCTCAGCCAAAACGGCTGCCATTGTAAGTAACGTCTTTAAAAAATCCTAAAATGAATTGGTTTAACTTGTAACTTCTAATATGGTGTAGTAGAAATGATAAAATACATAAAAGAGCTACTTCAGACTTTATAGGGATGAGGAGGAAGGGTGTTTTTTTTTTTAAAAAAATTCTTTTTCTAGACTCCAGGTCTTAAAAGTCTCAGTCAGCCAGACAAATGTCCTGAGAGGCTGCAAGCTAGAAACCAGTCGTGTGTTCATTTTATATTTTGTTTTTATGGTTGTAACTTGCCCTGAGACCTTCAGGTAAAGGGAGGGATAAACATGGAAATAAATAATTACAGTTACCTAAGGAGGCTGGAGTCCCTCTTGTCTTTGAGTTAAATGTGAGAAGAAGGAGCACAGCAAGACATAGTCCAAAAAAAAAGAAAAAAAGAAGAACTTTTGAAGATGAAGTTGATTGTGGAAATCTGCTAGTCTTTTTAACATGCCTGAGGGATTCTGTTTTTACATTTACATGTCTCTAGTGCTGCTAGTTTTAATTGGAGGGTGTATCTCTGCTGCTTCTGGGTCACTGCTGACATTAAAATAGCACTGAAGAGAAAATAAGGCTTTGACACCCAGAATTTATTTGCGTATACTGAAAATAACTTTAAGGAAGCTTTAGTGTTACTGTTGTGCCTGTTAGGATTAAACATTCTGATCGCTCTGTTTCACAGTTGTAATCTTTTTCTTCTAGGACATGGAGTTCATGGAAACCTTTGTGTTTGCTATCAAACTGCAACTCCTACAGGCTGCGAGACTGATGTTCAAAGTACAAGCACAAACTCCCAGGAAAAAAAACATAGGAGAGTGTTCTTTGCCACTACGAGAGCTCAGTTCACAAGAGACAGATTACTGGCTGATGCTGGCACCTCCATCCAGAGCTTCGGTAAGTGATTGTGACCCAGCGGACTTTGGGAATAATTTGGAACAGAGATATTTGCAGCACTTCTGCTTACTTATTAGGACCTGGAAAGTGATCCTATAAAAGACACGATGAAAGAAATAGGTTTTGTTTAGTGCCCGCTACCAAGTTGTAGGCCATTAGCAGTTAACTTCCAAAGAAAATGGCCATATAACATGAACTACAAGCCTACTGAATATCATAAGAACATAAGAGAAGCCCTTCTGGATCAGGCCACAGCCCATCTAGTCCAGCGTCCCATCACGCACAGTGGCCCATCAAATGATCATGGGCATCTCAAGCAGAGACAAGGGCAAACCTTTTCCAGGTCTCAAATCTCAGCACATAGCTTTAGAGGCATCCTGCTTGTCCCCCAGCCTGAAAGATGTTCTTAGGGATCCATTGATACATCTGTCATCCATAAATTTGTCTAACCCTACGTTAAAGCCATCTAGGCTGATAGCTGTTACCACCTCTTCCGGCAGCAAATTCCATAAACCAATGACTTTCTGGGTGAAGAAATACTTCCCCTTGTCGGATCTGACTCTCCTACCCATCAGCTTCATAGAGTGCCCCCTGGTTCTAGTGTTGTGTGATAAGGAAAATAATTTTTCTCTATTTACCTTTTCTATACCATGCATAATTTAATATACTTCAATCAATTTAATATACTTCAATACTGTTAAACGCCGTCTCTCCAGACTGAAGAGGCCTAAACGTTGCAGCCTGGTTTCGTAAGGGAGGTGTTCCAGCCCCTTAATCATTCTGGTTGTCCTTTTCTGCACCTTTTACAGTTCCACAATATCCTTTTTGAGGTGTGGTGACTTGAAAGGCCATTTGCAGGGAATCGAGGATAGGTGAAGGTTTTGCCTTCTTTCCTGTTTGAGAACACCCAGAAGCCCAATTGGTGGGCCATTGGATGAGATAGGACTAGGTGGGCTGTGGCCTGAACATAAGAATCCATGTTGTTATCTGCAGTATATCATGACAGTGTATTTTGAAGCTGGTTGAGCGAGAAGAACTTTGCTCTTCACTGGCATTACAAGTTGGATAATGTAAGAGAAAGGTCAACCCTAGAAACTCACACAATACTGTATTTTCTGGCGTATAAGACTACTTTTTAACCCAGGAAAATCTTCTCAAAAGTCGAGGGTCGTCTTATACGCTGGGTGTTGTCTTCTTATACGGCGAGTATATCCCAAACTCTATATTTTAACTGGAAAGTTGGGGGTCGTCTTATACACCCAGGCGCCTTATACACCGGAAAATACAGTACATTGAATCACTGTTCTGTTAAATTTCATAAAATGTATATTTGTTAAAATTGCAACTTCTTGTAGTATCATGGCCCTTAAATATGCTATCTATTGTCAGGAGATCCTTTTGTTCTGCATGCAATAATTATTAATAGATTTTTAAGTTCCAAGGAGTAGTGTGAAACTCTTCAGCTCTTCTTTGTTATTTAAAGTTGCGTGCTCTACAGCAAGACTTGGGGAGTAAACTTCTCTAATTTCTAGCCAACAGCAGCTGGTTGCTAAGCGTTGTAGGAAAAACATAAAACTGACTAATTTATGGCTGTGCTAAATCTGAAAGTAATACAACTGTGATTGACGAAAGCAATAAAGTTTTCAAAAACTTACATGCTTATGAAACAGATGCTTCTTAGGAAAGAGTACAGTTAATACAGGAACAATAATTTCTACTGGAATAGATGAAGGAATGGATTCAGTGTACCAGCTGCTGTATGGCTCAGAATGTCAGAATCTGGTCACTGGAGTTTCACACAGAGAAGTCATATTGTGGCTTGATTTATGACATTCTCAAGGGTCAGGATCCAAAGAGCCATCAGACTAATTCCATGATCTCAACTGGTTTTGATTTACTTCAAACAGTACTTAATATGTGCTGTATTTAGGCCAAGGATGTGGAAATAGGCATAAAGATGGAGGAGCTACTGGAAGCCCTTGGTCTGACCTTTTCTAGTTCTTTGTGTATTGTTTGATTCTGATGTATTTAGGTGGGGCTGGAACTTTCAACTCAGATTGTGCAAAAGAATGTAGCAATCGAATAATCCAGCTAAAGAACGGCATCAGCGATCTGTGACTGAACTGTGTTAAAATAGAAAGTAATTAATCAGATCTGACGTCTTCATTTAGCACCTTTAAAGTAAAATAAATCTGGTTTTTGTGCAACTTTGCCTCAAATGCAAATGAAGTAAGTCTGTGGTCATTTCCTGCACAGGTATGTCCTGCGGAATTGAAAATAGGCACGTGTTTTCAAGCAGTAAACAGCCGGATTCAGTTGCAAATTCTTGAAGCCCAGAATCTTCCAAGTTCATCCACACCCCTCTCTTCAAGTAAATATTGTATTTACTTTGTGCATTTCTAGTATAGAAAACCATAGGCCCTGTCCAGACAGGGGGAAAATAGTGCCATTATGGCACCTCGATGGTGAGGCTGCCTCACACATCTGTGGCAACTAACCATAGCCTTGCTTTTTCCCCTCCTAAAAAGTGCTAAATACCATTGCTGGCCACGTGTTCCTTGTTTCTGATGTGCTCTGTACTTCCTTTCTGGATAGAGCTGCTGTCATAGTGCTTGCGTGGAAGCCGAAATGGGCATCCATGCTTGCGCAGAGGAGCCAGTGTGCACTTAAATACGCAAAGAGAGTGTCAGCTGTGGTGCTGTCTAGCTATGGGGTAGTAATTGCAGAGGGATAATTTCTGGTATTATCACCTCCTACTGGGATATCTAGCACTCTCCATAGTTCAGTGACCATAGTTCAGTCATTGCCTTCCTTTATCATGATTTGCCATTTCAGTTTGTTTCAATAGATGCCCTGTTAAATTTAAGTTCTATTTAGTACAATACAAAGAACATATTTATATTTTTGGTTTTTTAATAACTGTAGCATCAGTTATTTCATCTATATGCACTTTTGACAAACTCTCCAACATCCCTCTTATTTTTATTTATTGATTTATATTTATATCCCCCCCTATACCCGAGGGTCTCTGGGCCGGTAACAGCCTTGCTCCCTTATTTAAAATGCAAACACAGGCAATTATGCTAGGACTGTATAAAGAAAAATTCAGAGAAGTTTAGCTTTCAACTGCATCTATTTAGTCTTGAGGGAGAAAATAAGCAGTCAGCCACACACTGTACTGGTTTACTGGTAAGTGCAGAAAGGTTCTAAAATATCTGAGATTTTATGGTTATGGGGAAAGTTTTAAGTTAAAAATTCACAAAGGCACATTCCTAGAATGATTGTTCCACAGAGTTGGCAGCCACCGATTACTCATTCTGCTGAGCTAGGCGTGGTATCTCTAGCGTCCATGAATAAATTGGGGACACTTTAGGGTGTTTTTAATTTTGTTTTGTTTGTATGTTCTTTATGATTTGTATGGTTTGTGTATGTGGCTGTTGTTTAATTATTTGTTTAATTTTATTTTAAAACAAAATATATTTAAAAAAATAAATAAATTGGGACTATAGACTTGTTGAGAAATTTATTTTCTTCCCCCTCTCCATATTCTCTGATGCAGTTAAACTTAAATATAAATACATTTTAATGTTTTTATTTGTATGGATTCACATTTTTGGGTTGTGTTTTGTTAGGCAAAGTGGCCTGGACAGATACAATCTAGGATCAGACTGTATTTTGCTATTCAGCAAAGGAACAGCTTGGGATGCGTGTGTATTTATTTGCACAGAGATGCATCAGCTGGGCTCCTTGTTACTATAAGTATCCACATACACTGATTTACAATAATAATAAAAAAAAACTGCATACATTTTCATGCATAGTTTGTTATAATTGTTTAAAATTTAAATTGAACATGGATTTTTTAAAAAAATTATTTTTATATCATTTCCTTCCATGGTAGATTATTTTGTAAAAGCTGCTATGCTGAGCACTGAAGGCCTGGTAGATAAGAAAAAGACTAGACCACTGAGATCCACTAATGGCCAAGTAAAGTGGGGAGAAACCATGATTTTTCCAGTGACGCAAAATGAGCATGGCATAAATTTTCTCATAAAACTCTACAGCAAGAGCTCAGTAAGAAGAAAGCACTTTTGGGGACAGGTGAGTTTATGAATCTTCTCCACGCTCACATGAAAGTTATCATAACAGCAGTATTAAAATGTCAGTTACATCAGAGCTGTGATAAGGTTGTGATTTTTTATTTTTAATGCCAAAGAAATGTCTTATATTCGTTCAGTCCTTATTGAGATAAAGATATTCTTAATGGGAAGACTTGGGAATTTCAACTTTAAGATATGTCTTGTAAAAAATTAGTTAGCCAACTTATTTTGTGAGTTCCTCTAGCTTCCCCTCCGTGTAACCTGTCCTGAGACCTCTTGATGTAGGATAGGATAGGATAGGAATACGAATAAGTTGTATCCTCAATATTTCTTGCAAAACTAAGTTTTTCAAACTTGGGGCCAGACAGGATCCTGAAAATAGGTCCACACTGAGTCAACACTATGCTCCATTTGTGTTAAGTCTGTGTTATATTCTTGGTAATTCTAATGAGAGTTCCTGCTGCTAAAACAGATGTCTATAAACTTAATTTTGACAGAGTAATAATCAGCATTTTTTAGCATTATTGTTACAGAAAAGGATTGTTATTCTAGCCAGGCATGTCTGATAAGTTGCTTAAATACATTGTCACCCCACCTGCAGCGACCTTACTGCTGTTTGTTATATAATTCTAACAGAGCTCTCATTTTACACGATAACAAAACCTCACAATCTACAAAGGCAGTGCTCAATAATAGCAAAGCTTAAAGTCCAAAGAAGTTCACATGGAGATTTGGAAATAGCCCCTGCTGCCGCCACATAGATACTCTAACTATCCCCCAAGAAGTTATTAGGCTTTTTATTGACAGCAGCCAGATGTACCATCACTATTAACACACTGATTTAACAGTGATTCTCGACCCTCTGGTCAATTGCTGTTGCCAAGGGTGTTAGAACACAGCTCTGCCAATCCAAGGACAATCGGATGTGATTCTTTCTTCACCATTTGGAGACCCTAAACATCTGCTCCCTCAAGATCAAACTTTGTGACCCTTTTTTACCAACCTGTTGGAATCTGTCTAGGGACGGGAAACTCGGCAACAAATTAAAACAGCTTTGGGGTCTTTCTCCACTAGCACTGAAGAACCTATTTAGAGCCCTTTAGACGCCCAATCGATACCTGATTGGTGCCACTCATTACGACCCCATCTGTTCACACTAGCAGATGCGAAATCCGGATTTAATGGGGTCCTCAGGCACTTAAATCTGAATTTACTGTGGACCCCTTTAAAGATGCCTTCAATCCAGTCTTCAGTCATGAAGACCAGATCAGAGGGCCTGCTTTCGTACTGCAACCGGGGCAGTGGGGTCCAGGGGTGGGCCTAGCAGTCACCATTTCACCCAGTACCACCAAAGGGCCTATTGCGGTGCTCCCCTGAGGCCGAAGCAGGATTTCCGGGTCAGCGTCATGCTACCCACATCCGAGGCAAACGGGTCCTCTGGATAGGTGCTTCATCATTCACACTGCAACCCTGTTTAGTGCCCTTAGACACTGGGTGTTAGGTGGCCAGTGCAAACGAATGGGATCCTTGCCAAGATCCGGATCTTCTAAGACTGGATTCAGTAAGGACCCGATTTAAAAGATCCGGATCTTTTAAACCCGGATTTAGGGAGGTAAGTTGAGAAATGGCCTTGGTTTAAATTCTAATTATGTAATTAAACACATTCCTATTCCTTTTAATAATTCCATGTATTAAAAGACAAAATTGAGAGTTATCCACTGTGTCTACATTAAAGTTTTGTTATTATTATTATTATTTTTTTGGCAATAATAATGATGATAATATTGAGGAGGAAGAGGATACCCATGCTGGATCAGACTAAGGGCCTGCAGAGGTCAGCATACTGTTTCCTGTACTGATTAACCAAGTGCATTTAGGCAACCTGTAAACAGGCTGTGAGGACTATTATCTGTATTTCTCCCCATAGCAGCTCTTACTCAGTGGCATCCGCCCTGTAATCCTGGACATAAAAGATAATCATGGAAAATGATGTGGGGTACGGAAAGAGCTGTTCCAAAAATTCAAAATCACAGTTCCTGGACAGCATGGAGGGTAGAGGGCTTCCATGTATTTATCATGCTCTTGAGAGGAGGGAGAAGAGCTTTAATGAACATAAGAGCATATCCCATAAGCAGGATATGAGTAGAATGACCTTCCTGCATTATTGTTCCCTAGAAACTCCCATAGAGTGGCATCCTGCCTCTGATCTAGGACATAATCCATAGCAGTTGTGACAGGCAAGCATTGATGCCCTTGGTCTCATGCATTTCCCTGATCCTCCATTAAAGCAGGAATTATCCACACATTAAACTCTTTTTTAAGTAAAAGGGGCAGCCTTGAATAGGCAGAGAATTTATGTGACCTGTATTCTTTTTATATTCTCTCTAAATAAATAAATGGATGAATTTACAACATCCCTTTAAAACAGGCTTATAAAATATCATTGGAACAGCAAGTGCCAATAGGGGGGGGGAAAGGTAGTTTGCCATAGATCCTTCATATTTTTCACATCCTTCTGTCTTTTTATTCATACTTCACACTGTCTGAGTTGAACAACAACTGAGATAAATGTCAAATATGGCGATTATTGTTATCTTGCTGGTTTCACTTTCCTGTGTTTTGATTTTCCTGCAGGTCTGGCTAAGCAGCGACAGCAACAGTGCTGAGGCAGCTGCTCAGTGGAGAGACACAATCAGTAACCCAGAGAAAGTTGTTGTTAAGTGGCACAACATTGGTACACCGTGATAATCCTGTGGGCACTACAGCTGGACTTTAATGAAGAGGGACCTGTGCTTATTATTATTATTATTTCAAAAACGCCACCATCAAATAACAGAAAAGGGAATAAAAGCGTGTGCTGACTGCCTGCCATGACACTTTGCAGAGAAAAAGATAACGGAAGTAGCAGCAATTTTCCTGGAGAAAACTGAGACTAAATGTGGGAGAATCCTGACCATTTTAAAGACCACCTGGCAACCTTCTGAACACAGCAGCTTAACCTTTGACAGCTGGGGCTTTTATTTTCTTTAAGATTTTCATATAAAGTTCATACATATTTATGATCAGGTTAGTTTTTATGCTGTGTAATTGTTTCCTTAAAGCCAAGGCCAAAGAAATGACTTCAAGGAGATTTTTCCCTTTGTGCCACTTTAAAACGCTGGCTTGCTAGCTCTTTTGTCCTTGCAGAATCTCACGGACATCTTAATAGCTGTGATCTCATTATGAGCAAGAGAGCGCAAGCACATGAAGAGCAAGGAGAACACTGTCTTACTGGTCAGAAGTTTGGAATAAACTTTGTGAACTAATTCTAAGAATTCTTACTTACCTTGGTGTGTGTTGGAAGGGAAAAGTACTCTTGTACAATCTATTTTGAGCCTTATGCTTCCTGCTCCTGCTCTGAAGTGCTGAATCACAATTTTTTATTCTTGAGGCCCATAAAGATTGCATAGGTATAAGGAGAAAAGTGGGTTAACAGCAAGGAAAAGTACTTCAGTGTATTCAAATGTAGCAGCAGGGAGTGTATTCCAATAAGGGATGCATTTCTGAAGCTGACTAGATTAGCTTGGATAACCGTAAAGTGTTTGCTATTCACAATGCCTTGTAAAATACTCAGCAATCTTTTGAGTTACAGTATATTCTAGCGTATAAGACTACTTTTTAACCCAGGAAAATCTTCTCAAAAGTCAGGGGTCGTGTTATACGCTGGCTGTTGTCTTCTTAAACGGCGAGTATATCCCAAACTCTATATTTTAACTGGAAAAGTTGGGGGTCATCTTATATGCCCAGTCGTCTTATACCCCGGAATATACGGTATATCATAGTTACTTCTGGCAGTCAGATCTTACGAGTATTTATTATAGCATGAGACAAGAAGTTTGAGTATTTTTGTTTTTGTTGCCTTAATTGACAAACTATATCCAAATACAAGTACATATCCAGTTGATTTAGACATTTCGTATATATCTCCTCAACCCCCCATCCCTTTCTGTAAAGGTTGGATGATTTAGGTTCTGTAATAAATCAAAAATAGGTCTGTGCAAAACTTCTGTTTGGCAAACAGCAGCAGAGGCACAGGACTGTAAGATCCTTTGTTCAACAATCCCAGGTCTCTTGGAGAGCTTTACACAACTCTCAAAGGCTGAGTTTCCACTGGACTATTTTACTGCTGTTTTAAATCTGTATTAATTTAATCAGCATTCAGTCCATTTTTTTTCATGTCCCCATTTATGGCTTTTTATGTGGATTTACAGGGGGGAACGCCTCCCCTCTCTCTTTTGCATCATACCCTGACTTTATGGGGTGGGGATCCAAACCCTGTAAGCCTGCCCCTGATTAATGTTCGAATGGAGATTCTAATGTTTTGCCCGGTAGAAACGGCTAAGCAGAAGAACAAAGCAATTTCACACTTTCCTTTTCAGATGGAATCTCTTTCCCTGCTGGTTCTTCCTGTTTGTGCTTAAACAGGAGAACTGGCATCGCAAATTCTAATGGGAAGCTGACAGCTCTTTCTGTTTCTGTTTCTCTGAGGTTTGCAACAGTGTAATGGCTTGAGGCATGAGTTTTAAATGACCAAGAATTTTGATGCTTTCTTTGTTCCTCTTGCGATGATCGTGTTCAGAGCAGGCATGGCGAGGGGAGGGGGGGGAGACCTTCGCAGCTGTGAAATTCCACCCACATCTGTCAGGCATTGGCTAAAAGGACATATCCCTACTCCAAATAATTCAGTAGCGTTCCCACTAGGGAAAAATAAAGCGGGCTAGCGGCAAAACCGAGAGTGAGAGCTGTTTCTCTGAGTTTTTAAAAGCGAATTTTGGCTATTTACTCCTCAGAATATCTGGGAATCTATATTTGAATAGGCCAAAGGACATCCAAACCATTTTCAAAGTGTTATAAACCTTGAATGGGGATTCAGCCAAGGAGTTGCATCCAAGAGATGAGGAAATTCAGCCTCTTTTCTGTAGTGTGGTCTGGAGCCACTTTACCCCCCCCCCTTGGGTGGGGCTGCACTGTGCATTGGTATGCTAATCACACATGCATCTGACCTCACGTGCATCTGGGCACCTCTGGAATATTTGGTTTCTTCCATTCTTTAGTAAATAAAATCCTGACTGCCGATATCATATACAAAATCATTTCTTTAAAATGTTGTCCACCTTTATCCATTATTTTCCCCATTTTACAATTGTGGGTATATTTCAAAATCAATTTTCAAAAATATACTGGTATTATTTTATGTACACCCATTCAATATTTTTTAATCTATTAAAAGACAACCATAAATGAAAGAAAACTTCAGCACAACCATAAAGCATCTTTGCTGCAAACTGAGAGGTCATCAGTGTCCAAATGGTATTGGTTCACAAGCCCTGACCACCAGCTGGGACTGGCTCGTAGCTGACATCCAGAAGCCCTGCCTGAGGAGGAGAACCCTTCTACCTTTCTTGGGGGTGGTCTAGTGGTGGCAGCCCAGACCACTCTGCCCTCTTGATGACTCTCCAGCCTGGCTGGGAACGGACATCTTGAAGGAGGTGATTCTTTGTGGGACTGGGGCCTTTGGTCAGCTGCTCTGGACTCCACCTGGCCTTAGCTGCCTCTGTGTGTGTGTGTGTGTGTGTGTGTGTGTGTGCATGTGTGCGCACGCACGCGTTTGGTTTATTTTGCAATTTTTTGTATGATGTGCAATTTTTATCATGTATTTTTATTATAATGTTTTGATTATTATTTTGCATTGTGTATTTTCTGTTTGTTGTAAACTGTCCTGGACAAATTTTGTTTTGGAAAGGTAGTACACAAATAAAATGAAAATGAAATGAAAACCCAATGCCAAAGAAGAGGGTTATGTATTCCACAACTGGTAGGCCCTTTCTGCACAGACCCTTAATTCAGGGTGTTTTTCCACTGTCACTAGAAGTACCCATTAAATACCCATTAATGGGTACTTAATGGGTATTCCTAGTGACAGTGGAAAAACACCCATAGATTAAGGCCCTGTGTACTATTCATCTAGACCTCATAGATCTTCATGTTAATGCAAATTTATAAGGCACTACCTACCCACCTGCACGCCACCTGAGTGGCCGGGGCTGTGCCTGGCAGCCCCTGCCCTCAGGAGCCGTTCCACGCAGGCACGCTGCCCTGACTTGTGCACCGGCCAATCAGGCGGCCCGCAGGACGCAGGCGCACTGCATCCTGGGCACCTGCTTTCAGTTTTGGGGAGACTCTGAAGAGGGAAGCAGGGGAACCGCCGCGTTCCCCCCAGGGTGGACTAGGGTGGGCTTTAGGGAAGCTCACACTCGCTCCAGAAGTGGCGATCCGCCACTTCTGGGGCGAGCCGAAAGTTAGGAGCCCCCCGGCTCGCAATGCTTGGTTCCGGGCAGCCAATCATGACGAGCCAGGGGTGGGCCATGTTTTAGCACACTTGCACTGTGCAGCCACATCCGAAACGGGTGCGGATTCACAGCACAAGACCACTAGATATGTGGTGTGCTAAAAACACCCATTAAGCACGCATTAAGTTCGTATAGGTGCGGATGCACGTACTGGAAGTGTGCTTATTTGCCCCCGCTAATGCGGATGCTCCGGCAGCAAACAGGCTTTGCCGCTGAAATCCGCATTAAAAATGGGCTCGCTATGCAGACACCCATCGCCGGAAGTGTCCTACTTAGCGACCCGTGTGCGGAGGCACACATTGGAATGTGTGCTTAATGGGTGTTAAAGGGCCTGTGCGGAAGCACCCTGGTAGATCTGTGACCCCAATCCGGAACACGAAAGGTGTGCAGAGGGCCTTGACACTAGGAACTTTATGGCTGAGAAGTTTGTTTGGGCATTAAGGCTGAAGTTTAGGATGATTGTGCAGATTGTGATGTTCCTGACCATGCCTTCTTTTGTTTGGGATCAATGGCTGTTCTCGACTCATTAGCCATTTCTGTACTTGGCCCTGTAGTATGCACTTGCAGGAGGCATTTACAGCCTACAAACACCCCCTACCTGCCCAGAAGTTGACTAACTGCATACTAGCCAGAGTGCACAAAATTGTGCACCACAAGCAACCCTTACCTAAAAAACTTACCTTTTCCATCCAGGTGGTGACCATCTGCACTCTTTCCAGTCAAGAAGGTCAAATGCACTGGCACCTTGCATGACCCCCTGCCGTGAATGTATGTGCACAGAGCATTATTGTCACTGTGATGACAGCACCGGTGGATGCGCAGTCACTCAAGATGCCACCTCCAAAATGGCAGCACCCTGTGGAGGATTGGACACAGGTATATCTCCGGTCACATTAGGGCTAGGCTATCATGTACTAACTGCAAACACTAATACACGTTACTCTCTAATCCATCTTTCCCATCCAATGGACAGGAAAGCAAGTGCAGAAACACCCATTGATTCCAAACAAAGGAAAGAAAGTGCAGAAACAGCCATAGTCTGTTCAGTTTTATGCCTGTATGGAAATAACCCTAAAATGTTTGGGGAGGGTTCTGAAAAAAATTGTTATGAAAAAGCTGGGGAGCTGATAGCAATAAAGAGGCTCTTTTTTATAGTTTCTGCCTGTACTTAACTAGAAACATAGATCCTATTGTGGTAAGAAAACCTAGGTCTTTTTATTAAGCATTTAACTTCCTACATGGCTGCTCTCAAATATTTGACTGTAACTTAGGCTGGTTTTAAGTTGACTGTTCACAACTTGATAAACAGTATGTAGTTTTTATAACTACTCTGATAAGCTCACCCTTTGTCTAGTTTACAAATTATATCTGGCAGTTCTTGGCAAGGTCAAGGATGCAAGAACAATAAATCATAGGTTCCTGTAGGTTTAAATAAAGAGACTGGCCATAAAGTGTGGATATTTTAGGAAGAGATTATCAGGACAACTGTTTCGATGTCTATAACAGAAGGAAGTGCCTGTGATTAAATGGCTAGCACATAGGTTCTCTGAGGTACATTTTTAAAAAAGCAAAGCTATGCCTTGCTGCATCTTAAATCCTGATTTATTCAGTGACCATCTGAAGCAAACAGACAAGGAAATGTTTAAAAGTAATTGTACTTATCTTACTAAAGTTGCTTTGAAGATGGTATGTGGAAGTGGAATGTTGTTTGATATTCAACTGAACAGATCACGACTTTTAGGGACTTTGCAGAGATGTTCAGATTTCAGCTAGCATGCAGCAAGGGGACTTCACAAGAAGAATGCAGGCTCCAAGACTGACAAAATGGAAGAGTGATCTTTTAAACCCTATCTTCTGAAGCCACCTTTTAGGAATTTGAAAGCAGTTTTCTGTAGCTAGGCTGTTCAGCCTACTTCCGTTTTAAGAATATTCTTCTTTTGTACCCAATATAAATCCTTCCGGATGTACACATCCCATCACTTTCTCTGTAAAAGTGGCTTCTGCGTTGACTTCACTGTAAGAGGAAAGAAAATGGAAGAGAGATTTTTCTTTTACAGCTGGCAATTTTCACTATTAGATGGCAATTTTTGCAAATGTGTCAGCAGGAAAAGTCAGATCTAATCAACAAGTAAACATAGGTGTAAGGATACAGCATTAACTCCTGGGGCAGCCCAACTGCTATTTAACTTTTATTTACTTAAAATACATCTGCACCACTTTCTTCATAAAAGTCTCAAAAGTGGCTTATATAACACCAGTTTAAAACAGTTGCGTATTTACAGGAACATAATTAAACATAGATTAACTCAAAGGCCTGAGTGAAAAAAAATGTTTTCCGTAGGAACCTAAAAGGTATGGCTGTAGTCTGAAATGTATTCAAAGGTCTATTTTGAGATTGGCCAGTCTATTTCATTGCCAGATGGAGAAAGAACTGTTTTACCTATTTTTAGCAGTCCCCAGGGCTTGCAGACTTCAAATCTCATAGGCTTAAAACAGGACTGGAAAGAGACTTCCAAAACCAGTTTAGCCCATTACCATATTTAATGGAGAGGGTTGTACAAAGATAAGGAAAAGATAAGGCTGGTACAGTTTTTAGATAAGGGAAAGTTTTGCAAAGGCCACTATAAGTTAACATTAGATTCTGATTAATGTTTGTTAACGGATGTCTAAGTGCTTTCATTATGTAAGCTCCTGAAGCATGTATTTACTCTCTGATTTCTAGTAATTATACAACTTAGATGTACACATAACAAAATAATAGATGGAGTTCTTTCTTCATGCCGAGAGTCGAGTGTGGCTCATGTCTGTTGATAATAGTCTTTGTCAGCATCTAAAGAATCTGATAGGCCTCATACAAGATCATCATGTGGCAGTCAACAATGTGCCTTTCTAAAGATTCAAACCTTGATTAGCACACCACGTAACACAAAACTGTATGGAATTTGAGAAGATCCTCAGCATTAGGAGGCTTCTGCCTACCTCTGCAAAGAAAAATTCTCATGGTCACTAACTAAGTGCAAACACAGCCTGAGAGGTTGTGCATGAATGTGCTGTACTGGGCACCTGAGTGACACTGTCTCATATTTTGTCACTGACATGTCACATTAACAGGTGGTATAAGCAACAGAGTAGTCCATGCAAGAACTTATCAATGATGCTTCATAAGAACATATAGTACATAAGCGGAGCCCTGCCAAATCTGCCCACAGCCCACCTAGTCCAGCATTCTGCTTCATACAATGGACCAATTGTCTTCTGGGCATTCTCAAGCAGAAGACAAAGGTAAAATATTAACCTGCTCTTGACTCCCTGCACATGGCCTTTAAAGACACCCTGCCTGTCTCTCCAACATGAAGGTGGTACCTAGGTGTCCATTCTAGTAGCCATGGATACACCTATCATCCATGAATTTGTCTAACTCTTAAAGCTATATACAGCTACACACCAAATCTTCTAGTGGCAAATTCCACAGACCAATGAGCCTCTGGATGAAACAGTACTTCCCCTTGTTTGTTCCAACTCTCTTGCCCATCAACTCCATAGTGGGCCTCCTGGTTCTAGTTTTGTGCACTATAGAAAAGTAAATTCTATGGCTTTATGACCCTTCTTCACTAGCAGGCCATGTCGACTGTTAATAAAATAGTGCTGTTAATAGGGTTTGACTTCTGTGAATCCTCATACTTAATGCTTTCTGGATGTATTCTTCATTGCAGAATATGCAAGTCAGTACTGTTGACTGATTCAGATTTCTTTTCTCCATATTTTTCACAAGGAAGGCTAAAGTATGCAAATTTCAGTAACTGAACCCTCCAGTTTATGATGCTGTTGGCAAAGAACAAAAAGCAAATGCTTTTTTAAGTAGTTGATGTTGTAGAAACTTAATGAATTCAGATAATTAAATCTGAAGCTACTATTATGCCTTTGGACATCTCTAGCATTCACTTCAATGCACATATTCAGGGACTAAGATAAGACTTACCTTCATTATATAGTAGCAGGAGCAGCTGATATAGGACTGGGAGAGAATTGCAGAATGCTACATGCACTATGTATAAATCAAACTTGTTTTCATGGTTTATATAGCTTGCAGGCAGAAGCAAAGCACAAGATGTCCTCCTGTCACCTGCTTCTGTTCCCATTTTGTCAGGTGATGTTCTCATTTCCTCTACTGATAAGTGATAATTAAATTGACTGCTGAGATTTTACAAAGAATATACATCTGTGCAGATTTATTAAGGGAGACCTTGCCAAACAGCCTGGTCCACCTCTACCGCCCTCATCCACTGGCGTTTTTCCACCGCAGCCCTTAGATTTGAATCTAAAAAGATCCGGATCTAAGGAATGGGTACATTCCTTAATCCGGATCTAGTAGATCCGGATTAAGGGAAGCACCCAATGTGTTTCCACAGGAAGTGTAGCACCCATTAGCAATAGGTGCTCACACCCCTGCCACGGAAATACCTTTGTACCCATGTGAGGAATCTGGATCGACCCCCAAGGGGTCGGTCCGTCACCCCAGGTGTCTCTGGGGACAGGGGGGTGCGATTTCCGAAGTCCCAGCTTCGGAGTGATTTCGGAGTAATTTCAAAATCATTTTGAAATCATTTTGAAATGACTCTGAAGTCCCCAAGAGATCGCCAAGGACTTTGGGGAGGCTCTAGGGCTGTCAGCGTGGTCTGTGCGCTATTATCGCAGACTGCACGGACTCCCCTCCTTCTGAAGAGATCGGCAGAGACTTCAAAGCCGCTCTGGAGTGCCTTCGGAGAGCCTCCGAAGTCTGCGTTGATCTCTTTGGAGAGACCGGCGGCAAGACTCTGAAGTCTCTGCCAATCGCTTTGGAGGGACTTCAGAGTCTCGATGCCGGTCTTTGGAGGCGGTCTGAAGGGATTCTGGAGTGGCTTCGAAGTCTCTGCTGATCTCTTCAGAGGGACTTCAGAGTCATTTCGAAATGACTCCAAAATCACTCCGAAGCTGGGACTTCGGGGCTCCCCCCCCTGGGTGCATCCTCTCCCCCTAGCCTCCTCTAGACCCCATTGCCTGTTTCCTGTGGAAACAGGCTCCCTTTAATCCAGATTTTCTGGCAGAAGACTCCATTGTAGACCCCATTAATGGGGTCTACAAAAAATCCAGATTAAAGGGCAGAACGTGCCCATTTGATCTGGATTTCCCCCATGGCAGTGGAAACAATCGGGTCCCAAATGGGTGCCGTGGTGGAAATGGGGTCACCTGGCTCACACCCAAATGGGTCCTTAATGGGTGCAAAAATGGGTACTTTTTGATAATGGCAAAACACCCCACTTTTCTTTTTGCAGAGAACTGTCTCCAACCATGCTCCTTGAAACTCTCTCTTTTATGTTAAGACTTCAGAAGGGAAAATTTTGGATATGAAAAACTCTTGTCTGTCCCCCCAGTCCTTCCCTTGTTGTTTTCAGTATTAATGTCCCTGCGTTGCCTGTGTTCAGTGCTGAGTGTTGATTATACATTAGGAATTATTTTGGAGATACTGTAGTTGTGACTCATTGACTTATGTTTATTGAAAACACTGAGAATCAGCAGGGCATGTGGTAACTATAAACTGCCCTGCCTTGAGGATGGGCAGATCCTTCTTAAAATTGCCTCACATCACCAATAACCAACCACAACTGGAGATCATTCTTTTAAATAGAGAGTTTATGACTAATTATGTAATGAGATGTCCTAAATGTTCCTGGAGCATGCATGGCAGGACTGTCAGATGGAGAAATCTTAACTATTCCTCAAGATCCTATAGAGTAACAGGCTGAAGAAGATATTCTTTATGTATTTACATTTTTTCCCACCATATACACAGAGGTCTCTGGGTGGGTAACAGCATCTAAAATGAAACATCATTAAACATCATTAAAATATTAAAACAACAAGAGCATCTGTAAGTGGAAAGAGAAAAGGAATCCAACCTTTATGGGCATATGTAGAATTCTGAGCATGTAGTAGATGCCATTTGCAAAATGATTTCTCTGCAACACAGGTGAGAGCATGAAATCTGAGTTGTTGTTGTTGTTGTTTTAAAGCCTGTTGGTTTTGCCTCTGGTGTTTGTCAAACAGGCCTGCATATTTAAATTCCGTGTGGAAGCCGAAGTGAGGCGGAATTGTCCTTAGCATAAACAGCGGTAAATGAAATTTCCACTTGGCCATTATGTTTTAATAGATACTTGGTTGAGGATCCCGTATGAAGACCAGACACATTTTTTAAAAGTAGAAGGAAGTGTTTGTTTTAAACCACTCTTGGAGGGAGGGGAGCGTAAGAAGAGGTAGCTTTGCTGCTACTTTCTGGCTTTTAAACATCGCTTAGACCACTGGCCCATTTTCTCATGTAGGCAGAGTCACAATTAGTTCCAGGGTTCCACTTTTATCAGGGTTTTTAAAATGGTGTATATAAAGTAGTGCCACAAATTGAGAACAAGCAAAATTGATGCATGCCTTATGAAAATGTGGCCAAGATGATGGGAAAATGTGAACCTTGTGCAATCCAGCCATGACTGAAAGAGCACTTCTTTGACAATTGAATTATACATTTCTTTCCCACGTTGGTGGATGTGCTCTGAAACGAGATCCTGATCAGCTCTTCAAGCGGTGCTAGAAATTTCAGATTTGCTTTTGCCTAAACTTGGGGGAGGATGTGACAATATTTTATTAACAAGATCAGCTGCTGTGATCTTACAGCTCACAATTTTTCACATAATACAGGCTACTGCATGAGACATCATTTACAGGAATCTGACTTCCATGGAAATTGTGCTATAATAATATTGCCTTTGAGGTGCCACAAGATTCTGTTTTTGCTGCCAAAGATTAACACGTTTACTCCACTGAAAAGAGTCAGATAAAATAGCCATTAGTGTTTTTATAAAAAAGATTCAAATGTCGATAGTTAGCAGGGTGAATTCAAATTCAGTGAAGGAAATGCAAAACGCTCAGTCTTCAAGCTTTGGACCTGATCTTGAATAATTATGCAACAATGTGCGTATGCCAGAGAATCACAGCTGTTCATCCTTCTCCTGTTTACAGGAATGGGCTAATGGATTGGGAGGGGGATGTTGACTCAGTCGTAATGGGTCTTTTATTGAATGAAGTGTGATGAGGAAACTTGAGGCTTAACTGAGCAATCTAGTATCTTCACTTGTTATGCAACATACTGGGCCCAGCGCCACTGCTTTATTTAAGAAGGGTGTGAAAGAAATTGACCAACAGGTTGGCGAGGCCAAATCCAACAGTGACGTCACACCTACACCTGCCTCCTGACTAATCCCGGATCCGCTCACAAATGCTCAGTAACCTGAAAGCCCTTTTATCTACTTCGTGGATTATAAAATCAGTCTAGAGCTCTAGTCCACTGAATTATTTATACGCCTAGTGTCAGCTTAAACAGTCAGAATAATGCTTGGTGTTACATGATTTCTCTTTGCCTTGATAATGAATGGGGAGGAAGACTTCCATGACAAAATGCACCCCCACCCCCCGCAAACCAGAAACTCTTTGTCTCAACCTTGCATTTTTGGCATCTTTTCTTGAAGTAGTAGCCATGTTGCAGGTCTGGTGGAAGGTGGAGCAACAGAGCTGGTTGCCTCCTGATTGAATTAAAAACAAGAAAGCTTGCTTCCCTTTGAAGATCTGAATGACAGAGTAGTGGCAAACAGCCACTTGGTGTTCATCACCTTCTCCAGGAACTGGTGAACAGTAGCAGCCTTCTTTCTTCGAGCAACGTCTGAACACCAAGAGGGTAAGCGTGGCACTCTGCTGTTGTAAGGACTTTCAAACAGAGGCCTGTTTTAGGGGTGTGCACGAACGCAATTTTCAGGATTTGATTCAATTCAAATGGAATATTCGAAAACTCAGTTTGATTTGAATCTGCAAGCTCAACGATCTTCAGTAGTCTAGAGTGCTCCTGGTACAGTTCCCGATGCAGTGTTCGCATAACTTCCTTGTGCGAATGTTGTGTCGGGATGAGGTGACATAGTAGCCCCATCTTCACGGCATCGTTATCTCGAATTCAAAACGATTTGAGTCCTCACAGTTCAGATGGCAGTTCGGCTTAACACGCTTCTTCCGTGTTAAACCACGTTATACCGATTTGAAATAAATCCTGATTTCAACAGGTCTCACTCCGGAACGTGCCCTTGATACGTGTTTCATTTTTTACTGTGTGGACAGTATCGTTTTCCGGGATGAGATTCCGTGTCCAGGCTGTCCCGCCCCCAATCGCACTGTAACCAATGGCTTGTCTGTATTCGAGGCACGTCATGTTTAGGATTCCCTCCCCCAATAGCTCGCTTCCAAAGAGTGATTCCATTGAAAGAATCCAGTCTCGAAACAGCCACTACCTCCAAAGCTACACTGTAGCGATGTAGCTTAATAACAATGTTGCAGTTTTGCGCAGTTCTGAACTTTAAAAAGGAAAGGAAAGGGGAGTCCCCGCGGAACTTTCCCAGCCCACTCTCCCCGCTCTCCGAGTTCCCTCCCGGCCCCCGGGGAAAGAGCAAGCGAGGAGCCCCCTTCGCCCCCCCCCCCCCCGCGGTGGGCATGCTGAGCCCGCCCACCTCTCGGCTTTCCTCCTTTTCCAGCGGCGGCGGCGGGCAACGAGGAGCCCCCGGGCGAAGCTGCCCACGCCGCAGTGCCAGGATGGATGGATGGATGGATGGATGGATGGATGGATGGATGGATGGATGGATGGATGGATGGATGGATAGCGCGGTGGGCACCGGAGCCGCCGGCGGGGGAGGCAGGGGCGGCCCGGGCTGCGAGCGCGCTCCGGCCAGTGGGGCGAAAGGCACCGAGAACGCGGTGGCGGCGGCAGCGGTGGAGTGGGGCAAAGCGGCGGCGGGCAACGAGGAGCCCGCAGCGCATGGATGGATGGATGGATGGATGGATGGATGGATGGATGGATGGATGGATGGATGGATGGATGGATGCTGCTGCTGCTGCTGCTGCTGCTGCTGGTGGTGGTGGTGGGAAGGGGGAGGGGAGAGAACGGGAATCCCCGGTGGAGCATGGATGGCGCAAAGGGAAGGGAGGGTGGGATCCTGGGACGGAATACCAATGAGAGAGAGGCGGTGGGTAATGGGTGGGAGGACAGGGCTGCCGTCTGGACTCCCAGGATTGATTCCAATTTAAGGCTGAAATCAGAATGCCACTGAACCGGGATAACTTGCAAGTCGTGTAAACAGGATTAACCCGGTTCACTTATTTCGGTTTCCTTAAACCGAATTAAGGCATCCCATGTCGATGCAGCCAGTGTCACAAATTGCCATAACAATGACCCAGAATGTGTGGCTGTTGCTATGGTGATGGAGACAGTCCTAGATGGGACTCTCCACACTTCAGTGGGACCCAGGTAAGTCAGGATTAAGTATGGGATAGGCCAATGCTTATAATGCAAATCCTGGCCACCATCCTTGAACTTAACTTCCATGAGACAGTATCCCATGGATGTTAAATGTAAAAACACTCTCTGGCTCATAGGCAACACCCAAACATTATATTGGACTGTGCCAGTTGTGTGCCTAGACAGCTGGTTCTGTGCACAAATGTGCCCCACTGGAGGACACATGTTTATTTATAATGATTGGCCTCATGGTTAAAGTACCTGACCTGAGGCCTTTTCACACGAGGCTGTCTCGAACGTGCGGAGAACACGCAGAGACGGAGCATTCGCTTTGCTGGGGCGGCGGTTCCATCCCAGCCCGTCTACACATGTTCTCCATGCATTCGAGATGTAGAGCAGTTAAAACATAGGGACTGCAGGAGTCGGGGAGACACCCAGATCGGTTTCCGCTCACCCCTTTCCGGGGTAGAGGGAGGCTGATCTGTGGCAGTCTATGGGCCAAGGGATGTGGGACCCTTTTGGTTATCCCTTTCTCTGCACTACAGACCTTATAACTGAAAAAAATGATTTGTATAGTGAAACAAGACAATAACAAACACATTTCACATAAGCGAAAATTCATATATTGGACGTATGTATAAAAGGGAACCGGTGTAGGTCAGTTTCATAGTTTAGCAAGCAGGAGTATAGCATTCTGACAGTGGGTGTGGGAGGGATTTCCCATTTATTTCAGCCTTACATCTTGGAGACCTCTGATTTGTAATCCTATGTATACTTTGGGTTGTTATTTGGCTTAGCAAAGATAGGATGTAAACTTGATGAATGATCACAATACTTGCATCAGCATTATTCATTTCCAAATGCTTGCTGCCACCCAATGTGAACACGCTGTAGGAGAAATTAAAGATAGCTCTTCCATTATGCTGAATTGTTCATAGGCAGAAAATGATGGACTTTGCTGCCGCGGAGTGACTGAAACAAGGAACAGCAGCAATGCTGATGGAACATTACAGGCTTCCTGTGTCTCTAACAAGTGAGAGACATCAGAACTCCCATAGGTTACTCTGTTCAGCTTCTGTTGAACACAACCAATAAGGCAGAGGCCATCACCTTTCTAAAAATAAGCTTTTGCAGTGAATTTTTCATGACTTTTAGCCAGAGTCTACCTTCTTATAAAATAAACCAATTATCCCTCATGGTGATCTCCAAGATGACAAATGACTCATCTCTCACAGGACATTTCTGTCATTTGAAGAGGCCTGTCATCTCCATTCACTCAAGGTTTAGATAACAGGTTTGTTTCATGCATGTAGGCAAACTGAGCACAAGCTGGAAAGCCTGCAGCTTTATTAATTTATTTACATTTATGCACTGCTCTTCAGCCTGAAGGTCCACTGAAGAAAAACGTATTTCAGATAAAAAAAATTAGACATCCAGTAAGAGTGCTAATTTTTTATCGATAATTCAATGGATTTAAACACATGAATGGCATCACTGACAGCTATTTTAAGATATGAGGGAATCTTTTCATCTAATGCAAGAATCGCCTTACTAGACCATTTTTGTTGTGTATGCCCCCCACTGCAAACACTATTTTTATTATAGTTTATTTCTAAAGCGCTGTACATGTACTCAGCGCTGTACAATATTATATTAATCTTAGACAGGTCCCTGCCCTCAGGCTTAAAATCTAAAGAGACAAGAAACAAAAGGAAAATGGTGTGGGAGGGAACAGGGAACAGCAAAAAGCAAGCACTTGAGGTCTTCAGTTCCAGTTCTTCTATCCGTTTCTTATTGCTGGAATTTTCTTATTCTCTTTACTCTGAATTTTCTCTCCATTGATGACAAACCAGATGATGGTAAAGATGGTCAGTCGGCATCTACTCAGCCCCGCCTTGCTCAGCCTCAGTGCCAGACATTTTTCAACTGGTGGATTGGCTGCCATAGTCTCCTTGCACTCTTGTGATGGGAGCAGCTGGAGGAGGGAGGAGCACTGCTGGGAGTAAGATGGTAGAGCAGCCCAGCCTCTTCTCCACTCCTCTCAGGCAAGATGGCAGTTGGAGGAGTGAGGGGCACTGCTGGAAGCAAGATGGCAGAGCCCAGCCTGCTGCTGCTTCTCCACTCTTCTCAGTCAAGATGGTTCCTAGCCTTGTGATGGCAGTTGGAGGAGCGAGGGGCACTGTTGGGAGCAAAATGGCAGAGCCCAGCCTGCTGCCTCTTCTCCACGCTACTGTTTTAAATGATATTGTGCTTTTTTTTTTTGCTTTCTTTTTAATGTGTTGGTTTTAAATTTTAATATTGTTTCTTTTGATATGCTGGATTTTAAAAGTTGTTACCCGCCCTGAGACCTTCAGGTATAGGGCGGGATAGAAATATAAACAAATGCAAAGAAAATAATTTTGTATTTTAGGACCTTTCCAAATGTAACTGATTGGTTAAGGTGGAGGGAGCTCCGAGATGATGCCTCCACACCTCACCAGAAACAGCTCAGTGTGTCCCAGAGCTTCCCACAGATTTCATTAACATAGAGCACATTAACATGTTTCCTACCTATACTAGTGCTGGAATACGCACCATTTGCACCTGTTCCTGTTTGGAAGAAATGCAGGAAGAGCATGTGATGGGTGCTGCAAGCACAATGATGCACTACACTTCCTAGTTGCCCCAGTGATGGCACCACGCAGGCACACTGGTGCCAGTATGGGCCCCACGATGGCCACCATCCGGGCAGCCATTTGCACTTTAGGTTAACATAGAATGCGCTAAGCCTAAGAAATGTACCTTAAGAACTCATTTAGCCTGGCCTGACCTGAAACTCATAATATGTAATTCAGGGGCTGAGGGATATCATTTTAAATTTTGGGGCCATGGATTTAGTATTTGTGCATACTTGTTTCTGAAAACGTACATAGATATAATGCATTGCCTTTTGGATAGTTTTATTTTGGGAAGTGTTACCGAGCTAGGTTTTGGGGGAAGATATGAAGACTGTGGAGATGAGTTAGTAAGGGATGATTTAGCTTTCTGGGTAAGGGCAGAAAAGTTATTTTCTGTGCTAATAGGATTGTGACGTAATGTTGCCTGGATGCTCCCCAAGCTGTTTTTCAAATTTTGGAATAATATTCAAGAGCAGCAAGATATCTTATTGGTTTATGAAGCATTGTTGAGATGAGCTGAAATCTTCCAACTGCCATTCCGCGGAACTCAAGCTAAGAAACTGTTGACCGGCTCTGCTGGATGTGGACAGTATGCTTCAGCCAGAATGGAGCTAGAAATCCTGATGAGAAAAGAGGTGAGATGCATTCTGGAGGATACACAATTTAATTTAATTTAATGGGGAAGGGGGAAACAAATGGGCTTTGTTACAGCCATTTATTTTTGGCTCTGTTCAATGTTAGTTTTCAGTCCAGTAAAATTTTGTGTGGCTTGTTCCAAGAAAAATCAGCACAGGAGTTTGGGAGATTAACTGGCCTTGCAATAAAATAAATATGAGGACAAGTGGCTTCCCACAAACACCTTCTTCTGAGCTGCTTCTGAGCTGGCGAAGAAATTTAATGTATTTTTTAAAGCTTGTAAGCAATCTCAGTGAACCTAAGGAACTTATTCAAAGTGGCTAACAAAGCTTTCTATTCCTCTCCCAATAACAGAACACCCTGTGAGGTGGGTGGGGCTGTGAGAGCTCAGCAGAGAGCTGTGACTAGCCCAAGGTCACCCAGCTGGCTTCGTGGAAGAGTGCGGAATTGAACCTGGTATTCCCAGATAAGAGTCCGGTTCGCTTACCGCTAGACCAAGCATAGTTTCACAAATTGCACAGCAAGGTCCCCTCCACTGTTTGCTATGGCAAACCTGTTTGAGAAACTATCAAACTGGTGCATTGAACCAGTTTGGGGGTTCAAGATTTGATTCAAACTGGTTCTACATTCTACGAGTTTGGTTTTATTCAAACTGAAATACACAGATTTGATCTGTGCACATCCCTATTGGAAACCAGTCCTACTGCTCTTCTCTGACCAACTCTCACATTCTCTTTGGTTTCTTGATCACTGATGTATATGAAATAACTGAATGCTGAAGACTTCATGTGTGAATTCAAATCCACTCTCCCTTCTCTTTCTTTCTTTTTTTTCTATACAGATGGAAGTGTTGTGCCTTTATATTTTGTTTGCAGCCACTTTAAAACTTTCATCAGCAAATATCTACAACTTAGAAGGCAAGTTGGCTTCTTCACCATGTCACCTTCCTGTATAGATTTTTGAGTAACAGATTCAGAATCCATGCTAGCTGACTAGTTTCTCGAACCTTGAACAAATCTGATTTTGCAACTATGTAATTTGTATTGGCCTTGTTGTGCAATGCAAACTAAGGAAAACATGTATGCTGTGCAAACCAAAGAAAACATTGTGCAAGATCTAGATGTGGTAAATATAATGAATTGGTAGTGTTGTTGCTGTTGATGCACCTGATGCAAGATGTCACAGGCAGCAATAAACAGCAAAATGAACTTCAGAGTTGTTGTTTTTGCTGCTAGGTATTTCAGAGACTTTAGACTTATATACCACAGCTTTTATACTCTATGCAGTTTCTGATCCTTTCTTCTGTATTTGAATGATACTGTGCACTGACACTTCTTCCTGCATTTCTTTGGTCCCTTTTATTGCAAACTGCAATGAGGCAAGATTTCTAACGAAAGAAGGGTTGCTGGTGGCTAGTGGCCAGTGGTGGTGGCTAGTGACTAGTGGGACTTGGGAAGGCTTATGGCTCAAGAGCATCCTTTATGCTCTGAGTCATGGACTCCTTAAGGTTAAAATAGTTTTTCTATTGCATCAGTTTTAGAGAGCAAAAATGGACATTACGAATATGAAAGGAACTCTGGAAAATCCCTGGGTTCTTTTTTTAACCCCTTTAGTTAGTTTAGTTTGTGTAGCTTTTGGAGACAGACAGGGGAGAGCTATCTCTTTTGACGGGAAAGTCAAAAGCTAGAGAAAGTTGATTCACAAGAAGAAAGCCAATCTACAGAGAAAGTGAACAGCAAGTATAAAAATGGACTTTCTGATGAGAATTCTAAATCTTTGTTTGTATTTGTGGAATTGTGGATGAGTAAAGTCTAGAAAAACAGAAACCTTGTGGACATTTCTCTGTTCAGGCTGTGTTTCTAAAGGCCAGAAGTTGAAGCTACACATACCAGTTCTTTAACATTGCCCTTGAGACAAAACAGGTCTCTTTGGGAGGGAGACAGCAGCTGGTGGCCAATGGCTAGTGGCTAATGGAACTTGGGCGACAGTGGTGGATGGTGGCTAATGACTAGTGGGACTGGAGGGGCAGATGGCAAAAACAGTTAAAAGGAAATAGTCCGATGTCGGGTGGGATACAGTTTAGGCTGCAATTCCATTCAAAATCACATGTAGGGATGTGCACAAATATAACATTCAAAATTAGTCTGAATTCATCCGAATCCAGACATTTGAACTCAAATGGAATGTTAGCACATGCAAAGGTTGACATTTGAATTTGAACTGAATGCTTCAAAACATACATACGAAGCTTTGTCACATTCGTGAACCTGGGGAGGTGGGAAAGTGGCTGCACCAGTCACATCTGCACAGATCCAGAGTGGATTTGAAGTAGATTGTGAGCTGATTCAAAGTGGATTCAGGGTGGATTTTGCACATTCAGAGTGGATATGTAGGGGATACATATCGGATATGTAGGAGATTCATATGGGATTCATATGCGACTCATATCAAATCCTACCACATTTGAAGGGGATCTACTTGAAAGCAAACCCAAAAAATCCATTCATGAGCATCACTACTCACACGGCCTCTGATCCCACTGAGTAAGGTGGCTTTTGCAAATGTTAACAAAATCTGGAAAAGAAAATATGTGAAGAAGAAAGGAAGCTCAGAGCGGCTGAGTGTGGCATTCCTATTCTGACAAAACAGGGAGGGTTCTGCCAAAGAAAAGTGAACCAATAGGGCAAAAAAGTAAAAAGCAACTAACAGTGTCCCCCACTCACCAATGTAAATAGCAACGCAAAATTCAAAACTTTAAAGCAGACAAGCAAATTTATATCCGAAAAGGCAACAACACCCCACTAGTCATTTTTTTTTAAAAAAAATGAAAATAATACTTTAATAATAGTCCAATAAATATAAAACAAGAAGCCAAACGCGCTTCGAAATCATTTTGGATTTCTACAGAGTCACAGTTGTGAGCTGTATACATTTTATCGTTTTGATTTATGGGCCACTGAGGAGGACTTAGTTCAAAACGCGTTTAAAAAAAATAGTCTTATTTATAGAACTATATATGCCATCCGGTGGAGATTAGTGGTAATGCATTTAACTTAGTATAGCCAAAATAAAATTTAGGCAAAAGGGTAGATCCAAGGGCAGTAAATGCTGCCTCTGCTTCTATTAGCTCCTGTGCTAAAGATTTGGCTGAGCTATTGTGATAGTCTTTAGCAATAAGGGATAATCCAACTGGTAATCATGCAAAGATAGCGAAGTGGGCTCAGCAGCTGTACATGGCACCCTCTCAGGGTAAAGAGTAAGAACTGCGTTCTGAAGCCCTTTGTTCTCTTTGGGGGATGCAAGAAGAAGGGCTGCCTGCATTAGAGGTTATGCAGTCAAGCTGGGGCAGAGCTGTATCCGGACCTGTGTTCATGTGTTGTACTTCTGCAGTTATCAGGACAGTTTGGGGCCATTTGTATATTATCTCATAGTTGAGGGATTTGATGTCCAGGACTAAAATCACACTTCAGCCTGTAGTATGCAATTAGGCAACATCTGGGCTGGTGCATTTGCACTGTCAGGAGGCTTTGACAGCCTAGGAATGCCTCATCTTCCCAGAAGTTGATGAACAGCATGCTAGCGGTGGAGCACACAAAACTGTGCTCCACAGGTATGTTAACTTTCCTGCGATCCTAACCTGAAGTGTCATCATAGTGACGGCGCTGATGCACGCGCAGTCACGGAAGATGCTGCTCTCAAAATGGCAGTGCCCAGAAGAGCATCAGCCTGGCAATCGAAAAGAGCTAAATGTTCAATCACATTGGGTGGGGTGGGGTGGTAGGCTAATGTGGAATAGCCATTGCAAGTGCTAGTCAATGTTAGTGGATTGCACACTTTTCTTGTCCATGGGATGAGAAGGGGAGTGTGAAAGCACTCCAAGTTCCTATAGGGGATAACCTGGGGTTGTGCACTGTGGCCTTCAGATAATTTTTGAGGAGACCAATGTCCTGCTGGATGCAATCTGAACCCAGACAATTTTGGGAGAGATGATTTTAATCCAGCCTCAGTCCGCTTTTGAATGTGAGAACACGTTGGCAAAGTGACAAGCTGTTTGCTTTTGGCTTTACTAACACACACACAAAAATCCACCTTTGGGTTAAATAATGTGGAAGGAAAATGACAAGTGACTTTGCTGATGTGTTCTTCCTCTCTAAAAGTGGACTGAAGCTGGATTAAAAGTTTGGTGTAAACACAGACATGGTAATAAGACATAATTCTTACTCCTAAAATGTATTAAATATAACTCAATGTATCC
The DNA here is from genome assembly GCA_023333525.1 of Aspidoscelis tigris stejnegeri. Classification (NCBI taxonomy): domain Eukaryota; kingdom Metazoa; phylum Chordata; class Lepidosauria; order Squamata; family Teiidae; genus Aspidoscelis; species Aspidoscelis tigris. The sequence continues at coordinate 91,973,007 of JALMGA010000003.1, read as the reverse complement.
TATTTTATTACTTATCTCAATGTTTTAAAATGCACTGACATTTTAAAACAACATTATAGTAATTTATACTTTTTCTCTCAGGTGAGGCCGATTCAAGTTTTGCCTGTTATACAGACCTATTCACGAATAATACTGAAAAACCTAAAGCAATTAAATTGTTCCTTTCTCGTTCAAATTTGGTAAGTCTCCAGAGTCATGTTTTTGTCATTTATTTATTTACAGTGTGCATTTGTGTGTTTGTGTGCAAGTGCATGCAAATATACATTTTTCATGAATGTATTAAAAGAACTGGTCATAAACACAAACAAAATTATATCTTTTGATAATACACTAAGGCTGTGTTCCCACTGAAGTTTAAAAGAGCACTGAATTTAGTTTCAGAGCTGAATGTTCCCATAGGATTAGAGGAATCCTCAGTTTTTGAGGATTAAAAATCCCAAAATGTAGGCTTATATTGAAATATAAAAATTTGCAATGGGATTCACAAATAATACTCACTATTTTTGGGTTGGGTGGGAAGGGGCATTCTCTTCAGTTAACCCTGACCCAATAATCACCCATCATTTCCCTCCTTTTTCTCCCGGCTGTAGTAGCTACAGCAGAAATATATTACAATGTAACAGCAGGCAGAAACTTGACAATTGGCAGAGCAGCTCATTCAAAACACAGAGGAGAGGAAGGAAGGGAGAATTCCCCCTTCTCTCTTGTTGCCTCCGCACTTACTGCTGGAAATCCGGATCTATTACATCCGTATTTACTAAATCTGGGTTCGAGTAGATCCGAATTTCCTAAGTCCGGTTTGGGGTAGATCCGGATTTACTAAATCCAGTTTAAGGTAGATTAAGGTTAAATCTGGTTAAGGGTACATCCACATCTATTAGATATGGATCTGCCTTCCGTCCGCACAGGCGTGGGAAGGATAGATTGCGAGGAACAGATTCGGCCTTCACTGTGCGAACGCGGTAGCACAGATACGCAGACAGCTGCTCCAGGAGCTGCATGATTGGAGCATCCAGCCATCAGTCACCGCCACTTTCCGTCCATATGCAGACATGTCAGGGACAGACCAGCGACCAATCAGCAGCATGTCCGGAATCCTGTAACCGCTTGGCAGCAAAGCCTGCTTTCTGTGACTGGACTCGCTCCATTTGACAGCCGAGCAAGGGACCAGGAGGGCAGCTGCGTGCACACAGACAGCTGCAGAGTTCCAGTCGCAGCCCTTTCGCCCTCGCGTCCCGGGTTTCCCAACACCACGGGGGGTAGGGCAGGGCGGAGAAGGGCACTTTCCGAGTGCTCTCTATGACACATCCGCCGGCCGCTCCACGACCTGGCGACCCTGTGCCAGCCGTGGCTCTGCCACGATGTCAAAGGCCAGGCCAAAGGAACATCCGCTCAATGCCTTCCTGAAGTTCTGATGGGTGCTCATGGCACCCAATCGGTGCCCAATGAAGGTTAACTGACAGGCACACTGCATCAACTGCTTGGATGCACCTTATGTGGCAGGGAGAAGCAGGATAGGAGAGCTACCTCTCCAGAGACTTCCCCTCAGGCAGCGCCCACAGCAAGGGGCTGCCACCTGCACCCCACTGCGGCCTGGGGCCGGGGTTGCCCTGGGTTCCCTTTCACCAGCTCGACAGAGCCGTGGCCAATCTGTTACCAATTCCGCTGCCATGGCAGGGCCCGCACCACTGACCAAGTCACCATTGCAACCCACCCACGAACAGGGCCCTTCCCCTGGTGCCAAATGCCCCCTGGGGTGACCCACCTGGCCCCCACGTCCAGCTTGTTGGCCCTCGGCCACCATAAGCGGGCGCCTGCCCGACACGAAGCCCTTCGGGGGGGGACTTCATGGCTGGACTGTGCTTCTCCCTGCCTTCTCAACATGGCTGCTCCACGCCGCGTCACCACACTCAACATGGCACCTTCCTTTCCCGCCCCATGTGTTCTCTCTCCCATCCGTGTGCAGACGCGTCCCCCGTTAATGTGGTTTTAGAATGGAAACACCCATTAAGACTACCTTCAATGTAGTCTTCCATTAAACCCCATTAAGCACACATTAGAGACAGATAGGTCCAGACACGGGTTGCCAGAAGTGTGCTTAATAGATCTGCCTGTGTGGACGCAGTTTCCCCAAAGCGTGCTTAATGGGTGTTGGTGTGCAGACGCGGTTTTCCCAAAGTGTTCTTAATGGGTGTCGCTGTGCGGATGTGGTTTTCCAGATGTGTGCTTAATGGGTGTTAAAGGGCATGTGTGGAAGTACCCTCTAACTCTCATTTTGAAACTACGCAGGAACTAAAGCTAATTGATCCTGCCCTTTCACGCTGAGCTGATGCTGTGCAAAGCTGGTTCCTACTTCATCCCTCCTTCTTGTTTACTAGGCTATACTTTGTCCCTTCCTTTCCTTGCTCCCTTCCCCATAGCTATCTCTATTCTATGATTTTAATCAGGGCCAGTCTTACAGTGTTTGGATCCTCGCCCCATAAAGTCAGTGTGTGACTCAAAAGAGAAGGGGTAGGGGTTCCCATCCACGTAATTCCGCATAAAAATCTATAAATTGTGCAGTAGGGATGCAGCCTAATATAATTTCATGCCTGTTAAATTTGCAAAACACTCTCAAATGAAGGCATAATTTGTTTATTTGGAGTTATTCTCTGGCTATCATATAGATGAGGAAAGGCAGAGGAGGAATGGATTTTCATATACTCTATGTGCTTCAGCAGTGTCTTCTAGATGTTGGCTTATCCAGAGTGTCTGTCTGATGCCCTTCAATATTATAGTGATCAGCCATATTCACAATGGCAAATCACACCACCCAGCCATAAAATGCTGCATGGAACATTCCACCTATGCAATGCGGTACACTAGTGTGAAAGTCCCTGGAAAAGACCTTTCAATTTCACCATCTGATTAGGGCCTAGGTATTTCTCTGTAGACAAGGTCATTGAATGTCTCTAAGTCAGTGGGTTCAGAATCATACAAAGTTTTTTTCAGCGGAGAAGCAGAGCTTGTTCTTCTAATTGCAGAGAGCTCTGCATTCTTATTTTTGTGGGCTGAGAATTTAGCTTTCCTTACTGTGCTGACAAAGAATAGCTATTTATCACAATGAAGCATGAAGCTTGATCTATTTGAGACTGCAGCCCGGAAGTTTTGTGTTTTCGTAACTTCTGATAAGTATATCAGAAGTAGGAATCCAACCAGGAAAGCAGTTGGACCACTAGATGGTAAAGGACAGAAAGGGGTAATTAAAGAAGACACGGAGTTTGTAGAGAGAATAAATGAATTTTTTGCCTCCATATTCACGGAGGAAGACAGAAGACACATGCCACTAGCTGAGCCTGTATTTTCTGAAGAGTTAAACTGTACAGAAATAACCAAGGAAGAGGTCCTTGCATGTCTTAATAAACTAAATATTAACAAGTCACCGGGACCAGATGGTATTTATCCAAGAGTCCTTACGGAACTCAAATGCGAAATTGCCGACCTTCTAGCAAAAATATATAATCTTTCCCTAACATCAGGCTCTGTACCTGAGGACTGGAGGGTAGCAAATGTAACACCAATCTTCAAAAAAGGATCCAGGGGTGATCCAGGCAATTACAGACCAGTTAGCTTAACGTCAGTTCCATGTGAAGTGATGGAAACCATTATTAAAGACAAAATTAGTGTGCACATGGAGGGGCAAGCATTTCTGAACAAAAGCCAACATGGCTTCTGCAAAGGTAAATCATGACTCACAAACTTGTTGGAACTCTTTGAGAGTGTCAATAAACACACGGATAAAGGTGAACCAGTAGACATTGTCTATCTGGACTTTCAGAAGGCTTTTGACAACGTCCCACATGAAAGGCTACTGAGTAAACTCATCAGCCATGGAATAAAAGGACAGGTTCTGTCCTGGATTTGTGACTGACTTAAGGGCAGAAAGCAGAGAGCAGTAATAAATGGCAAATTCTCAGGGTAGAAAGAAGTAAAAAGTGGGGTCCCTCAAGATTCAGTATTGGGACCAATGCTTTTTAATTTATTCATCAATGATCTAGGAGAAGGGGTACATAGTAAAACAGCAAAGTTTGCTGATGATACTAAATTTTTTCGGTTAGTAAAATCTGAAAGAGATTGCTCCAGAGGGATCTCTTAACATTGGGTGAGTGGGCAACCAAGTGGCAAATGTGCTTTAATCTTAACAAGTGCAAAGTAATGCACATCGGGGCCAAGAATCCAAATTATGTCTATAAACTGATGGGGTCTGAGCTTTCTGCAACACACCAGGAAAGGGATCTCGGGTTTTGGTGGACAGTTCAATGAAGCTGTCAACCCAAGTGTGCAGCAGCAGTGAAAAAAGCTAATTCAATGCTGGGAATAATTAGGAAGGGAATAGAAAATAAGTCAGCAAGTGTCATTTTGCCCCTTTATAAATCTATGATGAGGCCACATTTGGAATATTGTGTACAATTCTGGTCACCACACCTCAAAAAGGATATTGTGGAACTAGAGAAGGTGCAGAGAAGGGCAACCAGAATGATTAAGGGTCTGGAACATCTCCCTTATGAAACCAGGCTGCAACGTCTAGGCCTCTTCAGTCTGGAGAGACGGCGTTTAAGAGGGGACCTGATTGAAGTATATAAACTTATGCATGGTATAGAAAAGGTGGATAGAGAAAATTTCTTTTCTCTTTCACACAATACTAGAACCAGGGGGCACTCTATGAAGCTGATGGGTAGGAGAGTAAGGTCTGACAGGGGGAAGTATTTCTTCACCCAGAGGGTCATCGGCTTAAGGAATGTGCTTCCGGAAGAGATGGTGACAGCTACCAGTCTAGATGGCTTTAAGGCAGAGTTAGACAAATTTATGGATGACAGATGTATCAATGGCTACTAGAACGAATGCCTAGGTACATCTTCCAGGCCGGGCAGGGAGGAACCGGGACGCTTCTAAGGCCATCTGCTGGGACTCGAGAGCAGGAGAAGGTTTGTCCTTGTCTCTGCTTGAGATGCCCATGAGCATTTGGTGGGCCACTGTGTGCAACAGGATGCTGGACTAGATGGGCTGTGGCCTGATCCATCAGGGCTTCTCTTATGTTATGTTTTTCTCTTAGTAGTTATAAACACACTCCTAAGGGGATATGCCACCACATGAAAACTGTCCTCTATTTTCTCAGTGTATTACACTGATGCAGCCTTTGTTAGACAGCTATTCCAGAAGACTGTACATAGGCATTTTAATTTGTTAATTATGTATTGTATTAACACTTGCACTTTTCCTTCTTTTTTTCAAAGAAAATCACCTGTCATTTGTACGATTTTAAGAAAGTGGACAGCAAGGAGAACAGAAGAAAGAATCTACTTCTTTATACGTCAGCAGGCCTTTCTCCCAGCATACAGATCTTCAACACTACCTACTCAAAAGTCTTCTACTTTAACAAGACTCTGGTAAAACTCTAGGGATATGTAGCCCTACAATTGGTTTTGCTGTTATTGTTTGCCACTCAGTCAAGACAGACATCCGAAATTTGTTTTGAGACATTAGATTGATACAGACTGTCCGAGTAGCAGGTCATCACCTTCAGCATCTGTTCCTCCTACAGTATGCTAAGGCAATGCAATTTAGATAAACCCAATTGGTAATAGTGGAAGAATTAGAGGGGAAAAGCAATTGCCATGGGCTCTTGCCTAGGGGTGTGTATGAAGCCCATTTCCTATACACGATTCAGTCCAAACTGTATATGGGAAAATTTGGCTTCAGCCAAATCCCACCTCCACGAATATGAGGGGCTTCATATCCATGCACAAATACTTAAATACTTAAATGAATGCATGAAATGAAGTGAATGTCCCCCTCCCTTCCCACCACCCCACTTACCTGTCCTCATCGCTAGTCCCCATTGCCACTGCCGCACACCATCTTCTTAGGCACCTCTGGGTTCACCAAAATAGGCCCTTTGGTGCCACCACAGCCCCACAGAAGAGAGGCAGGAAGCCGTGGTGGCATCTCCGAAGCATTGCATAATCCACATCTGGTGACTGTGCAATGCTGACCCAGAAATGCCTTGACAGCCTCCAATGAGCACCAAAATAGGCCCTTTGGCACTACCGTGGCCCTCCAAAAGGTAAAGGGGCACATCAGGGGGCAGGAGGCCACAGTGGTGTCTCTGGAGCCTATTTTGGCACTCCCTGGAGGCCAAAGAGCTTTTTTCAGTTCTGAAGCTTTGACAAATACCAGATAATCCAATTTGTGAATGAATACATTCTTAGGCCCTATTCAGTTTGGCCATGAATCTACAGATTCATACATATTCATACAAATTCCAGATGTCACAAATATTTGTGCACATCCCTATGCTTGCCAACTCAGCCAGTTTTTTAAAAAATTGAAAGCTTCCAGGATGAAGGAAGAAATATCCATGAGAAGAATTACATAGAAATATAGTGTCTTAAGGTACAACTCTTTCCCAAAAAATCTGCAGTCCAGCTGATGTATGGTGCCCAAGTTGGACCTTACTCTGATTTTGACCCACTGGAAAGGATACAATCAGGATTCCTAAGATCCCTTTTATTAAACAAAGGGAGGGTCAAATAGTCTGAAGTCAGAAGCCAGAGCAAAGAAGAAAAAAGCAAGGGTTAAATAGTCCAAAGTCAAAAGCCAGATCTTACTAGTGTTATATTGAGAGTCTGGTGAGCTGGCCTCTATGATATTTATGTTTGTTTAGCCTTGAGCTTCTAACTCTCTGGCCTCCATGTAATTTACAGTTGGCTCTGCTACAGAGGCCATCTCTGAGCAAAATCAGCACTGGAGACAGAGGCAACTTGCAAAGGGCATTGCATGACATTTGGGGGAAATTACCCCAGCTAATTATTAGGCTGCCTAGATTGAGATACACTCTGTCTAATGTTCCACTCCAGAGAGCAGAGGAAGCCCAGAAAGGGTTTCATACTGTAACAGTTTACCAGGAATTGTGGAAAGTTTTATTTTAAGTTTGAATTGCATGGTCAAAATTATTAAAATGTAATAGTATCACTTTGTAAAATTATGGGAAATCATTACTGAAAACAATCAGAGTGCATATGCGTTTGTGTAGTACACAGTGTTATTCTTCAAGTTTTAATTCCAAAATATTTGTTTACTTTTTACACCAAAGGGAGAAGATGTGGATTCATGGGCAATTGATATCCGCCGAGAAGAAATTGCATATAATACAGGTGAGATATTGTTAAGCAGGAAACTTTTGTTTCCCCAACAGTGAGTCTTACTTATCAGAATCCTGTATTTGCCAATTTTTGCCAGTAACTAGCTGTTAGAAAGGGAAATGTAAAAAACATCTCTCATTTGTGTTTCTAAAGGGGCATCCCCATGGTACTTTTTTGTTTCTCTATTGTCCCTCTATTGCAGCAGACTTTAAAAATGCACTTCAATTCCAAATTATCCCATGAGGCTCAGTAAAACACACATTTAAAATGCATCTTCCATTCCCATGGAAGCGTGTCTTCTTTGCCCGAATCTTTTTCTCCCCACCCCCTCTCTGGTTGATAGGGTGCTGGTGGGAACGGGGAGGGACTGCGATCTGTGCAACCACAACCATTGGTATTCACAAGTTCTCCCCTGCCTGCAAAACCCACCAGAAACATTTATCACTTTGGGATCCAGAGCTTGCTTCCAAATATAGTGATTTCACTGTAACAATCCACCCTGTACAGTAGCAGTTTCACTGTAGCAATCCACCCATTTCACACCTGATAACAATGTTGCAAATCTGTGCAATTCTGGCTCTTTAAAAGTTCTGACCTTTAAAAAGGAAAGGGAAGGGAAAGCTGCTGCAGTTCTGGGAGATGTGTGGATGTTTAAGGCTGTGTGTGCAGGTGGCAGTGGCAGCAGAGCCAGGGTGCTTTTTTCGGAGGTCTTGTGAATAACATAATGAATTACTTCCACAAGATCTCCGTCAGCCGAAAGGTCTCCCCTGCCGGCAAAAGGCAAACGGGCTGAAGTGGCTGCAGCCAGCACTCGCGCGATCGTTCGCACATTCACAACAGGCAAAAAGAAAGAGAGAGAGAGATGATCCCTGCCCCCAATACCTCTTTTGCCATGGAGCGTCTCCATGCACAATATTGCTAGGAATACCCGCAGCTTCCAAAAAGTGCGCTGGTAGTCTTGTTTAAACGGGGGTCTTTATTTCGCGAATTTTCCTTCTTTGTGGCCCTGGAAGCTAAGGGAAAAGCCATGCATGAAAGTTTCTGCAGAAAGGTTATTTAAGTTAATTTGTACCTATTGCTTTTTAAACTGGATTCAGTGCATTTTTGTACAGTATTTTCTGATGAAACGGAACATTTGCAATCATTATGGTAATGTGAAGAGCTGTGAGCAGTAGCAAAATGGAAATAAAACATATTGGTGATTTTGTGTCTGTGTGAGAAAGAGGGTGGGCATTTGTTTGTTTGTTGATATCTCATCTTTCACCCAAAGGTCTCAGGGTAGATTATGATACAGACAGGCATCTGTACTTTAGGGTGGTATATAGGCATTCCTCCTGTCTCTCTATTATTTTATATTTACTCATGTAACATAACTTCATACCAGTGTGTATAACTCCTTTTTTTTTAAACTGCTTTAAATCACACATGCACATCTGAGCTCTGTAGTGTCTGTTATTATTATGAAACTGTGTCACTTGCTACAGTCATATATTGGATGGTACAAACATTATGCAGCTTATAATGATATCTGTAAGGCAGGCATCCCTAGCCCAATCCTGCCATGGGGACCACAGGTCTTCATGTAGTAAGAGAGTGGAGGCTTCCACTCCATTTGACAAGTCAAATCTTATAGGTAGTAGGCAACTCAGGAAGAAATTCTTCCTCCAAAATATCTTGTGTCTATAAGGAGTTTTCACACGGACTTACATAACACTCAGTAAGTCCCTATCTAGATTTCTCCTATGACATCAAAGGTTCACAAAATTTCTGTAAATTCTAAATCTATAGGAAGTTTTAAAAAAGCCAAAATAGTGCCATGAAATGATACAAAATTTCAGTGCTAAAGAAAATGAAAAACAACTAAATCTAGTACAAAAAAGAGTAAGTTGGGCACATTGCTGTCAGTTAAGTATCTTGGAATAACATGTAATATGGGGAAAGGTCAATGTGACACTGTGATACCAGATCATTTTGCTGTTGTCGAGGCATAATTTGGGAAGCGATCTTGTTTCCTGACATCCTGAAAGCTAGGAGCCATCTTGTAACACGTTCAGACAAGAAACCTGTCAGATAAAAACATGGCATCACCTCATACCAACATAAGTATCTGCCCTGTAAGAGGCAAAAAGAACTACCATAGAACAGAACAGTTCTTCAAGTTCTTTAGTGACCAGCCACCGTATTTGAAAAGCTAAATAATGTTAAGTTTCTTGAAATTATGTATGGTCACTTTCTAGCACTCTGTTGATGGCCCTTAATTGTGTTCTATACAAAAAAGAAATAAAATAATCTGACAAACTTAAAGATGCTTATTGCTGTGAAAATTCCTCACAGTAGATTGACTATTCTGAACCTTTTTTTTTTTTTACCACAAACCTCCAAATAGGTACTTCTATTCACTTAACTTCTTCGGCATTATCTGACTGGCAAGTATTTTTGCATACCAGCCAAATTTACACATATCAGGCTCAAAGGTCTGTCCGCAGCCAACTGGGCTTGGTGTTGTTACCTTGGCAACCAGAGCTAAGCCTCACTATTCCTTCTTCCTTATTCTTTACAGTTTATGATTTATTTGCCCTTTCTTAGTTTCTCTCTAACAACTCATTCCTTTTGTGTGTTCTTTTCCAACTAGCATCGCCTTTGTATCACTTGCTTTTTCTTTCTTTTCCCTGCAGTACATTGAGATGGATGGGTAAGAGAAATGCGATTGGGAATTCAGTACAGCAAAAGTGTGTGGCCATTTTAAACAGTTCTCTTCAAAATCCTTCCACTTATATTTGGGACTAGCTAAAGAGTGAAGCATGATGTAACTATCACTGAGCAAGCACAATGTTTTGGCCGTGGGGCTGGAAAGACATTGAATCTCTTTGGGAGCTTTTAGCTGGTTGCCAAGCAGTTTTTTGTTTTTTATTGTACTCTATGGCCCTTTCCACACTGCCTCTAAAAATGGATTTAGAGCCAGACTAGGGAGGGATTAAGATGCGGCTTCCGCATAGGGAACCCAATTAGGGATCCTCTGAGGAAGCCGCGTCCGCATTTTGGCACACAAGACCGGTTTCTTAAACCGGTTTTGCCGCCAAAATCCTACCTATTGCAAGACCTAAAAAATTAGGTCTTAATCCGGCCCTTCCCCTGAAACCATTTTGGAAGCAAAACGCTTCCGCACACGGCAGAGGAAGAGCCGGATTCCCGGCGCATGCCCAGCTGTCAAAGAGGGAGAGCGCACGGGGCTTCAAGGATCTGTCCCTATTTGGGACAGATCCTCGGAAAACCCGGTTTGCCGAAAAACGGATCTTTTTAGATCCATTTTTTGGCAGCCTGTGTGGAAAGGCCCTATGACTGCTTTTGATCCCATTCTTCATGGTAGGAGCACATCTTGCTTTGCTTTCCAGGACCCATTCCAGCCTGACTGATAAGAAGATTGATCCACTTGACTGTAACAGAGTGTTGCTCTGGATGCAGAGTCTACTGCAACTTATCTTTACTGTGTGTTGCTACAACATAAGTGTTGGGAAACATAATAGATTTTGCACCATTTTAGACAGCAGAAAATGACATCTTGTAATTAATGCTGTGAGATTTTGTTCAAGGCCATGGGCACACGTTCACTTTAATCCTTCAGTCAAGCTTTAGGTCTGACTGCTCACATCCTTTCATTTCTGTCTGTTTTATTTGTAAATTTTCCATTCAGGAAATGGAGGGTGGAAAATCTATAAATAAAATGGATAGAATTGAAAAGGTATGAGCAGTCAGACCTGAAGGTGGACTGAACAAGGGTTAAAGTGAAGTTGTGACAAGTGCTGTATCTTTAAGTAGCTTTTTCTGGGTTATTAATATTAAAATGTCCTAGAGGCTTCCTATAAACTGTCTTTTATTGGATTCATGGATGGCACATTCTAATACAGAGTATATGTAGTATCTATACCCTAATGTTAAAGCTGTACTCTCTTTCCTAATAGGAAAAATACTTAAAAGGCTGTAAATCTCATAAGAATGGTGTGTACAGATAAAATATTTGTAGTAATGTAATTTTTTTCTCTCTCCCCCACCCCAATCTTTCTGTCTCTCATATATGTTGTTGAAATAGATATTAACCCAATAGAACAATGGTTTGTAAAATTTAATATGCATCATGGTTTAAATATGTTCACATCTGAAGGAACCTTACTGGATACTATACGAGGTAAGTCAGAACATGTATAAGCTGCATGGTTTTTTGTACAGTAATTAGATCTCTCTGAAATGACACATCAAATATCCATTCAATGGAAAGTCTTTTGAATTTACTTGTACCATATGTTGCTTTTAGGTTTTTTATTTATTGTACAACCTAGATGGAAGTCTGGAGAGGGGAAAAGGGAAGTCAAGAACAAGAGGAGATTATCATGGATAATGCATGAGGTAGTTCTGGGTTCCAGTGTTCTTGCCAAGCAGCATGTGGAAGGAATTTTCAAGGGCATTTGAAAGAAAAGGCAGATAGCAACATAAGAGTCATAGAATCATAGAGCTGGAAAGGACCTCTGGGGTCACTGATTCCAAACTCCTGCTCAATGCAGGATTCTCTAAACCACCTCAGACAGATATCTGTCCAGTCTCTGCTTGAAAACCTCCAGTGAAGGAGAGCTCACTATCTCCTGTGGCAACCTAATCCATTGACTGATCATCCTCACTGTCAGGAAGTTTTTCCAAATATCCAATCTGTATTGACTTCCTTGAAGTTTCATATCGTTTCTAGTCCTCCCATCATCACTTACTCGGCAAGTGTCTAGTAAAATGTCTTCTCCCACTACATTTCCATCTGTACTAGAAGCACATCATGGTGATTGTGCTGCTCCATTATTGTGTGTGATTAACATCCAACGTGCTATTTTGTGAGGAAGTTATTTCATTGCTCTTAATGGAGCTGTCTAGAAGTGCTGCTCCAAAGGATGGCTAGAGATGAGGTGTCCTTTTGAGCTGTGGTTATAGTGCCTACCCCACATCCCACAAGTGCAGTGGCCTCCATTTTCAAATGAAGACATGGCCTCAGTTTATTGTACCCAAGCAATAAAGGAACACTTACTCTACTGAAGGCTTTATACTGAAAGCAAGATATACATAGTATAGTTCTCAGGCAGCTAGACATGCTTCTCACTATACGTTTGGAAAGACAATCATGTAATCTAAGGTTCCATTTCCACTGGGGTTTTATTGAGCTTTGAAAATGTTTTGAAAATTCTTTGGCCCTATTACGGATTGGCTTCCCGCACTTTCCAAGGCGTAAATCGCCCAAAAACGCATTTTAAAAACCCTTGAAAAAAACAGCTCTCCCTCCCATTTTTGCTGCTAACATGTTTTATCTTTTTTTGCTGTTGGGGAAAGATTGCGCCTTTTGGGTTGTCCCCCCCAATAACCTTCTGTCCAATGTCTGCCGCTGTTGTGGGTACGTCATTAAATGGGTGGGGTTTCACTCTCCCTCCTGTGTTATCATTCTCCTCGTTTGTGGTAGGGCAAAACAGAGGATAATATTGACAAACAAAGGATCCATTTGGACATAAAAAGCCCCCTCCCCAGTCTATTTTTCCCCTTTCCCTCATCCAGATCCAGTCTTTCCCCCACCATTTTCTCTCTTTTTCTTCTTTCCCCCCTTTTTGTTCGCCTTCTGCCTGGTTTTGGGCACTGGAGGCAGAGCTCTTTGTTTGCAGGGACATATTCTCTTTGGAAAAACCCTCTTCCCAGTGCTTGGATTTTAAAGCCTAAATCTATAAGCAAATCTGGTTGAAGATGCATTCTGGGATTTATGAAAAGCAAATGGGTAAATTTACCAAATCATGACAAAGTCACCCAAGATCTTGCTTTTTTAGGCATTGGAAATGGATGGAGAATTTTAAAGAGAGAGGGCGAGAGAAATAATCATCCCCCTAAGCCTAAATCTAGCCCATGTTTTGTGCCCAGCAGTGGGGGTGCATTATAGATGATAAATTTCTCTCTCGCCCACCACTAGGTGCAAAGCATGGGCTAGATCTAGGCTTAGGGACGTGATTTTGTGCAAGACCAAAGCATCGTGGAATCGCTCCTCGTGGTCGTGGAGGATCACTAGTCTGAAATTACACAGCTGTGCAAAGGAGGCTGTGTATGCAATCAAAGGGTGGAGCTGGAATTCCGTGCCCTCAGCCGCATCATGATCAGAGAGGGGTGGGAACCTTATGTAGCATTTTCAGTGGGAATTGCAAAATTTGGGTTCTATACTTTTTATATGTTTTCAGTGGGATTGGGCAGAATGTGCGTTCTCCTCGAATTTAGGTTAATTTCGTATTTAAAAAGTCAAGTGGGAATGGAGCCTTTGGCTGAGCAAGGGAACAGCTTTTCCTCCTCACATCCAGGCACTGTTATGGTTTTAATATCTTTAATATGCTTTGGTTTTAATGTGTACTTTTTATATATTGTAATGTGCCCTAAAACCTTTGGGTTTAGAACAACATAAAAAATTAAATAAATAAATAATAAAAATATAAAGGAAAGCTTATACAATCGCCCTCATATCCTTAGTGGAAACTCCCCCCCCCCATTGCCTCCCCATGCCTAATCCCTGTGGAATACTATTTTAGAGTAACGGAATCTGCTCATTTAAAATAATTGGAAGGTTATTTTCAAGTAACTAGCACTGCAAGGGATTTCCCTTTTATTTTTAAAATAGTGTGCCATGCAACCTGCTTTTGAAATTCCTGCAATTTCTCATAGTTCCAGGTCAAGGAAGTACTTACATGGGAATGCCCTTTGATAACCAATCCATCCTACAGTTTTAATTATTAAACGAAACTGAAGATTTGCTTGCTTGCTTGGTTCCTTTCTGATTATACCTTCTCTCCCCCTGCCCAATTCCACAGAGCCTATTCTTCAGTGGAAACTATTACTTGGTGTTCCAGCGGATATTGAGCCATCAATGCCCCATGTTGATGATATAACAATAACAAAAAGTCCCTGTGCAAGTGATGCAGCATTAATTGGTTTGATTTATAGTACGTCTGTAACAGGTATAGTGAAAATACTTTTTTATTACAGCTTTGAACAACACTTTTTATCAGGGGGTGCCTCCAGACACCAGGGAAAGCTTCTCACAGCTGCTGCAGTGCTGCCGGTCACATGATTAGTCACGTGACCATCACTTGGCAGTGGCAGTGTGGCAGCAGGAGGCAAAGCGTGATGTAAAAAGTTGCTGTTTAATTGGCAGCTTTTGACTTTGCCCCTTTCTTCAGCTGGAAGCAGCATACAGCAAAATATCCGTTGTCCCATCTGGATAACAGGACACAGCTCTGCAGGAATTTGAAGCTTTAGTTGTGTCTGAAGGGTCCCTTCTATGTGGGCGTCAGCTTCAAGGAGGAACACCCATACCTTTCCCTCATAAAACAAGCAGAATAGGAATTCTGAATACTTCTCCTCTTACTGAGGCATTTCTAGAGCTTTGGTTAGGCTGATGAGTGCACATAATGCACTAAGCTGCAGTTTCCTGGGGCATGGATGATTAAGTAAGACAGCACAATCCGTACTGCATTCTTACCCCCCTGGGGGAGGGTTTCCCCTGACTTTTTAATGAGGGGAAGGATGTGGGATGCATTTGATTATTTCAGCACCCCAAAGCATACTGCACTGCTGCTTTCCTGTGTTTGGAAATACTTTATTAAAATACTTAAGTTGCTCCTCCTTTTCATCTTTAAAGTCTGCTATATCCATAGACGTGATTCAACATGATTCTGGTGCTCCTCACACATTTCTATTTATGGGCCAATTGTTCTCTTATTGTTATCCACATGTCACTTCTTCTTTTCCTTCTGCACCTTGTCCTGACATGCCCAAGTTTAGATTTATGGCTTCTTCATCAGTATTCACAGAAAGAGAATTCACAGAAAGAGAAGTGCAATTGGAAGAAAGTGAAGAAAATCTGCCTGCAGGTAATATCACAGTTTTAGAGGAGGCTCTTTGCTACTAGGTGGACCCAAAAGCCTCAGGAGCCAAAAATGTGGCTTCAGAGTATCCCACCCCACACCTTACAAGAGGAGTATTTCTGGCCTTTTAAGTGGCTAAGCAGCAAAATGATATTTGGCCAAACTGCACACCTGCCATGTCTTCTCAGTGGGCGTGGTATATCACACATATGTCATCACATTTTTGCAGGTCATCATAGTGGAGCACCAAGGACTTAATGTTGTAATTTAATCCATCATGGAAAAACATAGCATCAGATCTCCTAAGTCAGGGACTTCAGCAGCTAGAATCTTAAATTCCGAGGAATATGTGGCAATAGTCTGGTGATTTTGCTACTAATGGATTACGGGCTTGTCCCCAAGGAATAAAAAGTCTGCCAAGACTCTCCTTTTGCCTCTGAGCGTCCCCAAGCCAGGGTTTTTAGCGAGGTTCCAGCGCTACAAAACGTGGAAATCGCGCGACAAAATACATGCACTTTAAACAACTCTTCCAGCGCTCTTTCTGTAAGTCGCGGGTTTTCCTCGCTACATTTACCTTGAGGACGCTCCGTGGCAAAAGGGGGGGGGATTGCTTGCTTGCACACACAGCCAAAAAGCATTCACACATCTGAGAAATGCAGCAGGTTCACTTCCTTTCCTTTGTAAAAAGAGCCAGAATTGCTCAGAATGGCAACATTGTTTTCAAGGGAAGCCTTAAAAGAGAATGAGCGAAGGATCGCGCTCCCGATCCTGCAGCCTTTTCTAACAGAGAACAAAGTGAAAGTAACTGCTGAAAGTGAATGAAAGTGACTAAGAATGAGCGCTCATATGCTTTGCTAGAGGCAGGAAGCAGTTTCAAGAGACGGAGATCCGGCGATTTTTCCTTTTAACAAGAGAGGGGGCGGGGGGGGGGGATGCCTGGAAAGAGAAAACTGCTACCACGGGGACGGAAAGTCCGTTTAGATCGCGGCTGCCAGGGGGACGCTTATTCTGGAAGTGGAGGGGACTTTTAAAGTCAGCTATAACAGAGTGACTGCAGAGGAATCCGAGAGGGGCTAATAAGTCTTTTGGGGATTCAGCCTACGTTTTCTCTGCAGGCCGAATCACTGAACGCTAACTCCAATGCTGAAATAAAGTCCTTGGTTTAATTTCCTCTGTTCTTCACTATTCCCAGCCCCCATTGAGCAGCTCAACCAGTCATCAAGTTCAGTGTAAACACAATGCATGCTGATTTATTAGGAAACTCCCCACGATGCACTTGCATGCACATCCGGAGCTACATCATGAAAATCTTGAGTTTTCCTGGGGTATCATCAAACACATCTGGTATCTGAATGCTGGGGATTGGCTCCTGAGCTGGATAATAATCTCTATCCTGGGCCCTTTCTGCACTTGGCCATATTCTGTAACATATCTTGGGATAGTAGTCTGCTGGCCACAAACTAATGCAGACTATGGCAGGGCTCAACTGGGGCATTCCATAGTCTGCACTAGCATGCAGATAGCAAGTCCTTATTCTGGTGCAGAAAGGGCCCTGGTCTGGAGACACTGGTAGGCATAGCTGGCAGTGATAGGGTCTACCTCTCTGGAGTTCCATGTCAACATATAGCTCTTGCCACCTGGCTCTGCAATCCAGCCAACCCATGACTGATGGCTCTGGCTGGTCAGCAAAGCCCCCTGGATTAGCTCCCCCCCCCCCGTTGGTACCTAGGATTTCCACTTGGGAATGTCAGCCTTCTCTTAGAGAGGTCCTGTCATCATTGTAGTCACAGAGATCCCAAGACCAACAGTCCTCATCACTGGAATCTGCCTGTTGGTGAATGGCACTCGTATCATCTGTCAGACAATGTGTTCAAGGGCTAGAGTGATGACTTCCTGGTGCAATGAGGATTTACTCTCCACTGCATAACGGGTAGCTTGGATTTCTCAGATTCGGCCCTCTGTGGGTCATATCCTGTCCACTGTGGCCTCAGCATTTTCTATTTCTGGAACTGACTGGAACTACACAGTTGTCCTGAAGTCTCCTCCTTCTCAAGAAGTGACCAATTCCTTGGTCAGCCCCGACTGACAGTGTTCTGGGCAATTGTCTGTTGCATGGACCCAGCTACAGAACTCTCTGATTGGGCTAACTCATATTTGGCAAAATGACATGCATTCTCTCTCCTGATCACAAGCCTTCATCTCGGATTGAAATTCCTGTATTTTGGCAGTGAGGTCAGCCTGGATCCACACGCTACCGTCATGTCTGTCAAAGAAGTGCTGCATCACGTCCGCCACCTCTGACAGGGTTTGCTCCATAGCAGATGAAAGCCTTTTTCATGCTCTTGAGGATTTCTCCATCCTGGGCTGGTGTTCTTCTGTTTTTCTGTGGTGTCAGAAACAGCACAAGGACAAGACACAGAATTAATCATAGCAAGTTCTCTGGTTCTCAGCAACACTTTCCCACAGATCCCTCCTGCACGCTAGACTTTTGACAAAGATAAGAATTCCCATAGTAAAGCATAGCCAACTTATCCATTCCATTCCATTCCATTTTTATTTGTATACCGCCTTTCCAAAAGAAAACTCTGCCCAAGGCGGTTTACAACAAACAGAATATATACAATTCAAATACAATCATCACATAAAAAATACAGCCAATAAATACAGCAAGTAAGAAAATAAATTTCAATAACAAAAACATCAAATATATATCATAAACAATATACAAAATTCTAATAAGCTATGTAATCTAAAAAACTAGAATACACAGTATCAAATAGAAAATAAACCATAAGACCAATTCATGCAAAACAATTCAAATATCGAAGGAGAAACTGAACCAAAACCGCAGCAAGTAACAACCACCAACCCAGGTGTCCATACATTCTTCCATCTTCAGCTGGAACCCACACCTAGAAGCACAGACCTTTGTTGTTTCTCCTCTCACCCCAGCCAGAGTCAGCCATAGTTTTTATATCTATCCTGGGGGAGGGCGTGGTGCAGGTTCCAGTCCCACAGGTGCAGCACAGACCTTTGTTGTTTCTCCTCTCACCCCAGCCAGAGTCAGCCAGAGTTTTTATATCTATCCTGGGGGAGGGCGTGGTGCAGGTTCCAGTCCCACAGGTGCAGCACAGACCTTTGTTGTTTCTCCTCTCACCCCAGCCAGAGTCAGCCAGAGTTTTCATATCTATCCTGGGGGAGGGCGTGGTGCAGGTTCCAGTCCCACAGGTGCAGCACAGACCTTTGTTGTTTCTCCATTGCTGTGTTTATGATGGCAGCCAAGCAAAAGTTGAATCTATGAGAAAAGCAAACAGACATGGTCTCATTTCAGCAAGATCGATGGGCCTGGACCCTTACAGATGGCATTGGGAGGATGTAACAACTGGATTCAACAAATTGCAGTGGAAAACAGGGTGAATTCTATAACGTTTCACATTTAAATGGTTTATTATTCATTTTATCAGGAATGGTCCAACATACTTCAGTTTCTTTGATGGTTGGGGATAAATAAACCTTACCACTCACACTGAATTCCCAGCCTTTGTCACATTTACAGTCAATCTATTTCTTGTATATCTTTTTAGCAAAGGCTAAGGCTTTTAGAATTTAGTGCCAAGCAGCCTTAATGCTTTCAGCCCACTCGATCACTAGCACCACAGTGGCAAGAGAATTAACCTCATGTCCTTCCACAACCTGTGAACTGAATTACTATATGCCAGTTCATTGTGAGACCTTGCACAAACTGCTGCTATGGCAGACAAGAAAAACAGGAGTATAGGAAAAAGACCCAAACTATTTTACATATATCAACCACCACCACCCCAATATGACAGGCACTCCCTGACATCTTGCCCCCCTAAAATATATCTACCCCTACTAACAATAAGAAATGGCAATGAAAAAAGGGGAGAAAAAAATCAGAATCAATGAGCAATGAAATAACAGACATTAGATGCTATCTAGGAGCAGGTTTGTCAGATATTTTGCATAATGCTTCTTAACCAGTCAAGAAGCTTTTATGGCCTAGAGGGAAGTTTTGGAGCTTGTGCCTGGAATGTTTGGAATCCAAAATTTCAGAAATATCAAAATGCTCACATCTGTCCACTGTGATGGATGGGCAAGGTGAATCCTCTGCAGGCCAGCTGGATGAGAGGGTCACCAGATTAAGTAGACTGAAATGAAATACAGGATGTATTTTGTCCTCCTTCAGCAGCTGGAGTCAGCTGTAGGAATTAAAAGAGCCCACATACTTTGAACCTAACTGGTTGTGGGCATTCTCACAGGAGAATGGGTTCTTGAAACTTTCTGTCAGCCCCTCATGTACTCATTCAAAAGTGAATTCAGCTCTTCCATATCATACAAATCTACCAGCTATCTTGCCATTTCTTCCTCCAGCTGGCTCACCACATACCTCCCCTTTTCTGCTTCTGACCAGAATCAATGTTCTTAATTTCCCATGACCTACTTGAGTCAGGAAATAAACCAGGTTCTTGGGGTCTCCATTGAATTTTGCTTTTATGATCCACTCATTCCTAGCTCTAGATTCTCTGCCTTGGAGTTCTAGGATGGCTCCTGGCACCTTTCACTGGGGCTTTGGCCATCTGAGCCCCTTGTTCCTCTGCTTGGCCTTCTTTGGCTTCATCCTTGGCCTCTTGAGCTTCCTCAAGCATGTCTTCCTCCTCAGCTCTTCCAGTAAGAATAATCCATTATTCAGTCGTCATGACTTGAGGGACTGAAAACTGCAGAAGCAAAAACCTCAGACACAAGTGCATAATTATACTACTACCTAATTCACAAAGTTCAGAGCTGCGTGAGAACCAATATTGCATTAGTAAAACAGAACCAGAACCAGATGATGCTACCTTGAAACACCACAGCAGCATCCTCACTTTCCCAATCCTTCTCTCTACCCCATCTTTCAGCTAGAAAATACAGTTTAGACATATACGTATTTATTTATTTATTTACATTTTTGTGTGTGTATGTATGTATATGAATAACATGATTAAGTGAATAACATTAAACAATTAAATGCTAACATGGTTAAATGAGCTAATGAATAACTTAGAGGACAGAAATAAAACCTCCTGGCAACCAACAGAACTCACAGGGGCTGAGGAATAAATACTTCTGCAAAGGTTCAATATGCCAGTTTGGTCTTGTGGTTAGAGTGCCGGACTCGTATCTTGCAGTCACGGGGTTTGATTCCACAGTTCTTCACAATACCAGCTGGCTGACCTTGAGGTAGTCACAGTTCTCTTCCTGAACTCTCACAGCCCCACCTACCTAACAGGGTTTCCACTGTGGTGAGAAGAACAGGGAACTATCAGCCATTTTGAGTCCCCCTAAATGGTTGAGAAAAGTGGGAGTATAAAATCCAACTCTTCTTCACAATGAACTGAATGAGGCAGAACAATCCTTGTACATCTCTTGTTCCTTCCCCTTGGTTGTCATCACATCCTTTTTCAAGTCTCAGTCTCACACTTCCTTCATTCAACATGCCAGTTTTGCCAGAACAAAGACCCAGTTAGGAGCAACAGTTCAGAAAACCAACTTGTCTTCCAAACAGTGCAGATCACGCATGGCAGCTCCAGGGCTTCACAGCTAAATAAAGGATTTCTGTGCTGTGCTTTCACTGGGCATCTTGCCTGATTCTTATGGATCATTAATCTAGTCCCTCTGAAGATCTGTGGGACTGAATCAATAAGTGACCACAGCCAAGAGAAAGGAAGCATGCTTTGAAGGAATGGAAAGAGTAAAATCTTGGTTCTACTAATGATATTTGATGTCTACTGGGACTGTTGGAGTGAAGGGCAATGTAGCTAAAAGGAAATAGTACCAGAAGTCAGAAATAGGCAGGAATAATGGTAGGTGAGGCGCTGTTAACAGTGCAATTCAATGGACAGACGGATGGATGGATGGACGGACGGATAGAATAAATGTTATAATAAATATTTAGCCATACTTACATTCAACCCTTCATCCAAAGGAAATCAAAACCAGGAGACCTGTTTAACTGTTGGAACCTCCACGTCATTCAGGGAAATATGGAACTGATAATGTTATAGCAGATGCCAGTAACCCTTGGTATTTTTTCTTTTGAAATTTCAGGAATAATTATTGGAATGACTGAAACTGGATTTATGACCCGAGACACAATGTGGTATAACTTGACAAACTCCATTTGTGCAGTCATAGATTATGGTAGTTGTCTCTTTTATTCTTGATGTTTAAACCGGGATATTTGTTTATTATCTTTTAGTCTGTACGTTGTCCTGCTCTATAAGTTAGGGACTTGAAATAGTTGATAGAATGTAATGATAGACCATGAAATGATGGATAAGCTGTGATGTCAAAGCTCAAAACCCTTTGAGACCACATCCCTAAGACTTCCATGGAAATACTGCAAAACAGAACCATTTCCTGCAGGATGTAACGGTCACTCCATCCTCCATTACGAGTGATTGTGATGCTAATGGGGAACAGGGTGGAGAAAGTAGTGGAAATGATGTTTAGCCACTCCCAACTTCATTTCCCTTTCCTTGCCAATTTCAGTTGACAGTGGCAGGCAGAGTCTTGAGAAGAAGCAGGAGGACTCAGCTTTTAAAAATCTGTACTCTCTGCCACATAAGTGAGAGCAAAAGATCTCTTCTTGCAGCATTTGGCTGTGTCCCCATGCATCACCTTCTAGATTTCCTCTAAAACCTAGAAGATCCAACTTTGCTTTAAATGCATATGTAGCATATGAGTTAGCCAACAGTTCCATGCTTTCCTAAATCTGTTTTATAAATAGGGTTGGATTCCACTTTACAAATAAGCTAAATGCTTTTGAATTGTTTATGAACTGTCAATTGAGTGTAATGAAGAAAGTCTGAGAAAGTAACAAATACTGTACTGCTGAGTTTAGTCATATGTCTTTTCTCTCCCACAGATTGTTCTGGTCTTGGTCTCGTGAATATGATTTTAATAAATACTCGTTTAATACTGCTAACTACACTAGGACTCTTTATCAGTCAAGATTTGCGTGATAAAACTGGGCAACTGTTGACAGTATGTAAATATGTCTCCAGATGTATCTCTCTACTACAATCTTAAACTTAAAATTTAAATCCTAAAAATCACCAATGAGCATACTGGGGGAAAAGTACTAAACATATATTTTGAAGCTGTTTTCCTAGTAGGCGTTAGCAATGCAAACCAGAAGTAAGACTTGCTGACTTTAGCACAAGTTTGCAGTCATAGAGATATTTTCATTTAACACATTTTTGTACTGTACTTCCTTAAGAAATACTTTTTAAAAAAACCTCCCCCCCCCAAAAAAAATAATACCATTTAAATCAAATCTGACTAGAAGGAGAGAGAGCAAGACCCTAGAGCCATTGTTTGTTATACAGGATTATACCATCTCTGTGTTTGATGAGTAGGCATATTCCGTTCATGGCTTTGTAGATTTGTGGAATAATGTGGTACAACAGCCATTGTCAGAACTGCTCCCAAATGCTTTTTCCAACAAGTGGTATACTGCTGAACATGCTCAAGAGCTCATATTCATGCTGACTGTGTTTTACTGAAGACTGCAAACCCCCTATTGCATGCTCAGGCAGCTGTCCAGCAGAGCTTGCTGGAGTGGTAAAGAAGCTGATGCTCAAGCAGCTGAGTAATGAAGCTATTGTCATTTGCCCCTTCCCCAAATCTGATATTGGTGCTCTCAGAACTTGTTCTAACAATTCTATTGGGCACTTTGAAGACAAAAAAAATCTGATGCTGTTTTTGATCCTGTAACCTGTGAGTTGTCTGCAATACCTCCTGGTGCAATTTTATGGGATCACTTTCAATTTTTGGGACCAGAGCATGAGGACCAGACAGTTGCACCTGCTTAACCTACAACGTATTCCCTTTTAGCCTTGGTTGCTTGTCTTGGCTTATTTGAGTAACTGTGGCCAAATACAGAAAGCGGTGACCTTAGGCCTCTTCGCACTTTGGCTGGTAATCAACAATTAGTGAACTTCTGGCGAAAGCATCCACACTCTGAGTAGGCAGTTACTGCCTTCCCAGAAGTTCGCTAATTGTTGAACCTTTACCAATGTTGACCAAAAGTTTTCCTGAAGCATCCAGCAGTGTGACCATTCACTCTTCTTCCTGTTCCCTGAGGTCGGTGGGTGGGGGAGGCGGCATCCGTGCAGGCGCAGTGGCAGTAGTGGCCTCTGACGTGACTGGGTCACCGATCCCTGAGAGTGGCGTCTGATTGGTCGTGTAAGGGGCGATTGATCAGCAGCCGAGTAGCAGGCGCTGCACATTTGATCATGGGCACTGACGTGATCCCTCTGCTCAAACATGCCCCTCTGCAATGGCATCCGAGCATGTCACAGAACGATCAGTTGTGGCAGCGAGGAGGCGGAACTTCCTTCTTGAGACACAGCAGCGTGGGCTGGTAAATGGCAGGATCATTTGCACTTCTGTCTGGTAATGGACACTTTGGGGAAGCTTTCCTCATGACAAGTGTGAATGGTCTACCTGTACCAGAAGTTTATGAGCCCTAGTTCATGGCAGCCTAATCAGGTAAGCATGAAATACCCCTTATCTCTGCTAGAGAAATGGAGCAACTGCCTTGAAAAAAGGGTATTTAATCCACACCCAATAAAGCTTTCTTTTGGCTCTAAAGATTCATCCCAGTTATCAATCACCTACAATGCTTTGCAGAGCAAAATGTTAGAAAGTGTTACATATATTCACCTGCATGCTCTCCTGGAAAAAACTAATAGCCTTGGCCCATTTCAGTCAGTATTCAAACTTCTTATTGGTGTGGAGTCAACCTTCATCACCCCTCTCTATGACTACTCATGGGAAAAAGATGAAAGGATATGAATTTATTGAATCTTGTTTTTTGTTTGACTTGATGTTCACAGGGTGATCAGAATCTGTCTTAAAAGAACCAAGCCTTTTTGCAATGTCCTATGGGGATGAAGACTTCCAGAAAATGAATTTACTAGGGATGTGTATGACTGTTTTTTTTAAATTCGATTTGTATTGAATTTTTGTATTCAATTCATATTGAACTGAATACAAGAATATGTGTATTTGTTCATATGAACTTCAAATTTATTCATACATATCCCTAGCATTTACTTGATTTTTAGAGTATTTGATGTCCACCTGCCCGATAACAGCACATTCAGCTGGAGCTGCTGCAACTTCTGCTGCTTTCCAAGCAAGTGCTTCAATCAATTAAACCTGTAGAGTGGCTACCTGGTCCAATCCTCTATGTTCATAAAATGGATATCTGTTGTTCAGCAGATACAGATTTTGGCTGTAGGGTGCTAGAGCAGGTGATAGGTGAGATCAGGTAATACATTTTATTAATTGAAGATAATAACATAAATAAGAACATAAGAGAAACCCTGCTGGATCAGACCACAGCCCATCTAGTCCAGCATCCCGTCACAGATGGTGGCCCACCAAATGCTCATGGGCATCTCAAGCAGAGACAGGGACAAACCTTTTCCTGCTGTCAAATCCCAGCAAATAGCCTTAGAAGTGTCCTGCTTCCCCACCCCAACCCCAGCCTGAAAGACCCCATTGTGGACACCTTTAAATGGGTCTGAAGGACTCATTAAATCCGTATTTTCCCTGCCCTCATGGGGACAGGTCCTGGTTGATCGGTCCTTAAATGGGGTCCATGTGTGGACAGGGCTTCCCAATTGGGTTCCTAATGGAGTCTAAAATAGGTTCTTAACCCTAGTGCAAAAAGGCCCTTTGTGTTGTCTTATGCCGTGATTGCTAAAATTTATTCCATGGGTTTGTATTTAATAAGTTACTGTTATCCAGATAAAACTTTCATTGGCATTTCTGTGATCTTATTTAAATCTTCTCTGTTTCTACCCTTTCTTGGGTTCCTTCCCACTTGTCTTAGGGAAGTTTGGGTACATCCCATCATACAAGTCTGAGTCAGACCACCAAAAAAGAGGAATGTTGTTATTTATGTGAAAGTCTTTTCTGGTGGTCAGGCAATGATTTGTTGCCAACCTGTTTCCCCTGTTTTCACATGTCTTTTATCTCAAGCCTTAAAAGGATCTAGTTATAGGCTATGCTCCCAAACAGGGAATTATAGATGGTTGCAGTCTGCTTTTATACTGCTATGCAGCACAGTCAATGAGGGCGAAGCAAATGATGGACACCCATTGTACAAGTCCTTGCCTAACCACCACATTGAATTTTCACATAAGTAACAACATTCTTGCCTACTTACTAAAATGATAGGAAACAACCTTAAGCAGAGCATGTCAATGTTCCTGAATAGAAGTATTAGTGAAAATAACACAAGATGTTTATTTGTGGGATATGCAGGAAGAAGTCATGATTCGTGCAATTTATGTTAATACATGTATTATATTTATTTTTTCCAGTTTAGCAAACCAACCTTGTGTGGCTTTGAAATGGTGAGAAAAAATACTACATGTTGTTCAGTTTTTCCCAATATTAAATTATCTTACCTTACATAGTCTTCTTTTTTTTTTGCAAGACTTGCTTTTTAGTGAAAATTTCTACGTCAGATAACAAGACAACAGTAAAATACTTTTAGATCAATCTGAATTTGATTATAAAATGGTTAAAGAGTGTCAGTGACCAGTAAACCCTTAGTAGTAATGTCCAAACATTTTTTTTCAGTGACTAAACATTATTTTCTCACATTGATCCTTGTAAAAATATAATAGCTCACTAGAAATGCTGCTTTCACCATCTCTAATGTTAGTGGCTTGACACTTGAACCACAGACTCAAAAGCAGTTCTCTTTTATGTTTTCCTGACATTTGACAGTCCTATTCACATAGGTCACAGGGGTATTAAGGCAGCAAATGGCAACCAAGAGATAAGACCTCTTGCTGTAAGGCACTATTTCACAATCCTACTAGCTGAGTCATGCATAGTTCCAAAACAGCCGTTGACATACTAAGACATTGTTTTCTTCCACAGGATGATTATTTCAGAGCAAAAATATGGTATACTCGCCAATGTCTAGCTAACAGAGAAGCCTATGAAGGTGAGGAGAACCAGATTTTATATGTAAGGCCACAGTCTATGTATCAGGACAGTGTCCAGGAGACTTGTGAGCAGGGCAAGATGTGTACTTAAGTGGGTTTATACTTAGCCCATATTCTCAACAAAATTACTTTAAAAATCCACATTAACTATTTAATGCCACAAATAACCATGCCATCCAAACTTCATGCCCTTTTAGCTCTAATGGTTGTGTATTTCTCAGTATCATCTAATGTTTCAACCAAATTAAACAGGCTGCAAAACAAAGTTTCAAATTTGATGAATCCGGCCCTCCACTTTCTTTTGCATCTTGTAACATTTTATAATTAGTCTCTTACCCTACTGTCTTATTATTTGTTTATTTGTTTGTTTATGCTATATCATTTGTCAAAGCAGGTATTATATGGAGCAGAAATCCTTCCAAGCAATGACAAATTTAATTTTCCATCTTAACAGATCTTCCTTGATTTCCACCCAAACCTTGAGATCATTATTTTGAAACAACACACAACTCATATTTGTCACAGTAATACCCAAATATTTTAGGTTTTTCTCAAAACCAGATTTCTCTAACAGTCCATTTGATCTTCTATTGTCATATTTTTGTTAACATCCTTTAAAAACTATTATTAAACTTAAAGCCTCCCAGTGAAAATTTGTTTTAGTTTTCCATTAAAATATCTGTTCCCCCGAAAGCATTTTCCAAAGATATCACTATGCCATTGGCAAATGCCCTTAACTGATACATTTCTGTTAAAACCTTTATTTATTTATTTATTTATTTATTTATTTATTTATTTATTTATTTATTTATTTATTTATTTATTTATTTATTTATTTATTTATTTCCATTTCTATCCCACCCCATATCCGAAGGTCTCTGGGCAGGTAACAACGGATCAAACAACATTTTAAAAACTTATTAAAACAAGATGCAGATAAAAAACATATTAAAAACAGGTATTAAAAACTAAGGTACTAAGGTACTACTAAACTAAGGTAGTTAAAAGCTCTGATTTAAGCTGTGCATTCAATGGTATGTTAATAAAACTGTGACCGAGGGGGGAATGAGTCAACCTTGGCCAAAGGCTAAGGCAAAAAGATATGCCTTTACAGCCCCCCTAAATGACAACAGGGAAGGGGCATGGTGCACCAAAGAGGAGAGACCATTGCACAATCTAGAGGCCGCCACTCTGTGACACACAACACCTCTGTCTTGTCTGGATTCAGCTTCAATTTATTGGCCCTCATCCAGCCCATTATTGCCTCCAGACACCTGTCAAGCACTTCCACCACCTCTCCTGATTCAGATGGAACAGAGAGATAGAGTTGGGTATCATCCACAAATTGATGACACCTCATTCCAAATCTCATGATGACCTCTTCCAGCGGCTTCATGTAGATATTAAAGAGCATGGGGGATAACATTGATCCCTGAGGAACCCCACAAGTGAGTTCCTAGGGTGTTGAAACTGTATCTCCCACAGCTACTATCTGGGACCGGCTTTGGAGATAAAAGCAGAACCGATGCCAAGCATCACCTCCCACTCCCAAGCTCCATAGCCTTTCCAGGAGGATACCATGGTCAATGGTATCAAAAGCCGCTGAAAGGTCCAGGAGAACCAACAGGGTGGCACTCCCCATGTCTCTCTCCTGGAGGAGGTCATCAACCAGGGCGACCAAGATGGTTTCTGTGCCGCGACCGGGTCTGAAGCCAGATTGAAATGGGTCTAGATAATCAGCTTCATCCAAACATACCTGCAGTTGAGCAGCGACAGCCCTCTCCAGAACCTCACCAAGGAAAGGTATGTTTGCCACTGGGCAATAGTTGTTCAAATCCTCTGGGTCCAGGGAGGTTTTCTTCAGGAGGGGGCACACCACAGCTTGTTTCAGAGCTGATGGAACCACCCTGTCCCTCAGAGAGGCATTCACTACTCCCTGGATCCACCCGGTCATACCTTGCTGGCTAGTTTTTATCAACCAGGAAGGGCAAGGGTCTAGAGAGCACGTTGTCAGCTGCACCCCTGCAAGTAGCTTGTCTGCATCCTTAGGCCACAATAACTGGAACTGATCCAAGCAAACTGGACCAGACAGTTCT
Source organism: Aspidoscelis tigris stejnegeri (assembly GCA_023333525.1). Lineage (NCBI taxonomy): Eukaryota > Metazoa > Chordata > Lepidosauria > Squamata > Teiidae > Aspidoscelis > Aspidoscelis tigris. Next base: position 91,944,769 of record JALMGA010000003.1, on the reverse strand, counting down.
CTAGAAACCTCATTAGGACTATGCCCAATTGTGACATCCAATCCCCTACGAATCTGAGCAATCCAGCTGGAGTTGTAAAAAAGTATTTCTAGTCATCGGCATAATCTGTGCTACAACTGATAGAAGTGAAACCAGGAATACCCATAGATTATACATCTGTCCATCCTAGGGGAGTGTAATGTCATCAAAAATAGGAGAGTGCCTCTGCTGCACAGTATTTTTTCCTTGTCTGGCTTCAGCTTCAAAATATTGATCCACAATCAGCTTGTTGCTGCGTTTGGTCAAGAGACAAGTCCATGAACTGCCTCTCCAAATCTCAGCATCTTCATAAAAGTGTTACAAAGTATGGAGGATCAGATTAACCTCTCACTCTGGGGGTCGGGACCCCCTTTGGGGGTCAAATTACCCTTTCAGAGGGGTCATGATGAGCCTCCCACCACCCTTCCCTCCCACCTCCCAGGTGCTCCGCCCCCATAGTTGGGGGTCCCCACAACATGAGGAAGTCCATTAAGGGGTCGCGGCATTAGGAAGGTTGAGAACCACTGCTCTAAAGAGTTCCACAGGTTAGTTCCTCAGATGCCAGAATTCTTTCAAGAATGCTCTCTTGTATCGGTCATGAACATAGAAGCAGAACCACCACATTGTAGTGCCTCCAACTCCCAAACCTTTTTGTCCTTCCAAAAAGTTATAACAGTCAATGGTATCAGAAGCACTTGTGAGATCAAGGAGAGCAAGTAGAGTTGCACCTTGATAAGAAGAGTATACGAGTAATCCAGGGGTGGTGATGGAAGTTGTTCTTTAACACTTCTACATTCAGGGTGTGCTATTGACTCTTTAAGACTGGGTCATACATTCCCCCCTTCAGCAAGACATTCACCATTCCCTGAAATCCCCTTGGCTACACTGTGCCAGCTAGCTCTAATAAGCCAGGATTGGCATGGATAAAAACCAGCTGGATCAGACAGTCACCTGGTTGCTTCCATATAGCTGCTCTTAATCACCATTAAGAATCTGAGTGACTTTGTCCTTCCTAACAAGTGATTTTGTCCTTAACATGCCTTGTAAATTTGTCACAGCAGTTATCCAATGGCATCCACCCTCTACTTGTCTATTGTTCTTCAGCCATTCACTGCCCAGAAAAACTCTGCTAAATGGCTGCTTGAGGATGCAATGGTAACAGAAAAGTAATTTTGCTGCTATCATTGCCACATAGTAGGCATAATAATATGTTCCAATCTGTGTTTGTTTGTACTCATAGGGCACAGTCAGGCCATGTCCCCATGCAAGCGATTTGGCATGATTTGGGCTCGTTTTTGACCAGGTGCAGGACTGAAACCAAATCTTGCCAGTCCCCATGCCATCACCACTAAAGCGGGCTGCATATGCATACAGCCGTCCCCATGGTTGAGCAGTTTTTGCTCACCTCCACTTCACCCGGGAACCGCGAGAACACCCAGCAAGCAGAAAAGGGAGAAAAATCAAGCCATTATCCTGCTTGCCTTCACGATCAGGGAACGGGGGTGGAATACTTGTCAGAAAAGAGTATCGTGGGACAGCAAGGCATGACATGAGCACCAATCTCCTCCCCCAATAGCCTGGGACCATCCCTATCCCTAGGCTTGGCTCCCAAAACAATGCGTGCTGAGCCACCAAACCGCAGTGAGAACAGTTTTTTCCAGGACCAAATTTGGTCCTGGTTTGGTCGATTTGATCTGTGAAAACTGAACAAATAAAAAATGCATGGGGATGGTCCTTCCCGAATCAGATTTCAGTTTGGGGCAAAATGTACATGGGGATGCAGCCTCAAGACATTGTATGGATAATCAGTATTAGAAGGAAACGAGGACAGAGTTTGTGTTCTAATTGTTTTCCACATTTGTATTATAAATGTATTATAACACGGAGTCAAAACAGACTTGCTTATTCTCACTCCTCATTTTTCCTGTGCTTTGCATGGGGAAACTGTACCTTTCTCTCTCCATCCCTCACCGAACTCCCTTTCTGGTGTGGTCATCTGCAAATTCAAGCCAGCGTGCAATAAGAGTGTTGCTTGCTTTCAAACATTCTGACCCCCTGAGGATATCATTGGATGGGATGAAATGGGGCTCACTTTCTCTTCACCTGCAAAATAGTCTACTTGATCATTCTCAGTTTGCAAAAACGGAACGAGCTCACAATCTGAAATGTGCTCAGAACTCAATCTGAATGCAAAATAGTCTGATTCTGGCCAATTTTATCCAGAAAGAAAAACAGAAATGCATTATTTTGTCAGGGCAGTAGGAACTGAAAATGGCTTGGAAACTAATAAAATGCTGTGTCACGCTGTGTACAAAATGAAATTTATGCCATTGTGAATCATTGCAAATGTTTACATAAATCTGAATGGACATACCAGAGAAATATAAGCACTGACTTTTGTGTAATATACCTGCATTTATCTTTTTTTTTTTAGCGGATTTTGTTGGTCTCTCATTCAACAAAGAAAAGACACTGAGCCAGGTGAGCAGATTTCTAGACTACAGTAAACTGACAGTGGTCCATTGAAGTTTCCATTTCTAGTGTCCATTTAGGTTACATATAGTAGAATAGAGAAGACCTGAAATAAAAGGAGGATAAGGTAGGCTGTGGTCATACTTAAGATTTAATCCAGTTTCCCTCTACCTTCAGAGTGATACACCAGCAATACACCTGTTTTCTTTCAGTGTTAAATAACTCAGAAAATTCACCTTTGGGATAAATAATGTGGAAAGAAAATTACTGGTCACTTTGCTGATGTGTTATCTCACTCTGAAGGTGGTCTGAAGCTAAATTAAACCTTTGGTGTCACCATAGTAATCAAGAAACAAATCAAAGACAGTGATGTGAGAGATCCTAACGCGCATGTATGTGTAGCAGAATTCAAGATTATATCATCATTGAGAAGGAAATCAAATTTGCCTATATCCTAGCAGATACCCCCCCCCCAAAAAATGAAGATTTCAGGGTTATTGAACATGGCTGAACATCTCCTGAAAATTCATGTTGTAGCTGGGTATTGATGGATACCATTTTTGCATATTTTATACAACTGCGTGGCAACTATAAAAAAATGGAAGAAATCAGGAAGAGATAAATACTTTTCCATGACGACCTTCCCATCTATGGGAAGTATCCAGTGACCTTCCCATCTATGGCATGCCTTTGCTGTGTAGAAATTTAATGAAGAGTTGCCAATTCCTCAAGAAGGCTGCCACCATCCTCTCTCTTAACAAGCATGTCAGTTCTATCTCTACTATACCAAGCAAACTCAACCGGAACATTTCTGATTTCCATTATATCAGCATTTGGGAGGACCCTATCTCAAAGAGTATGTGTGGAAAAGGAGGGGGGGTTAAACCCTTTTGTATAATCAAATATATTCCACTCCAAGTTTTGGTTTTTTTTTTTTTTTGCTTTAGAACAAATCCATTACATATGATAAAGAGATCCCTTTTTTCACCATATTTCCAAGAAACATTAAAAACTTCATTATACATTAGACTTTCCTCTTCCTACCCTACTGAATACAACTACCTTCATATAAGCAAAGCTAGTATCTCTCCTGCTACTCTTTTTAACTCTTTAGCTGTACGCATCTAGGCAGTTAAAGAATGTGTGGGGACATGTCTCTGCTTTCCTGAATGTGAATGGGGAATCCGTCCCCATGTGGCCTAGCTCAAAAAGGCCAGCATGGGGGCATGACGCCCCTCCCAACCCTCCCACCATTGGGTCGGAGTCCTACAGCTTGCAGGCACCCCCCAGGCACCCCCCACCCCAGGACACATGCCTCCCAGGACACACAAGCGCGAAGGACTTTTCTCCTCACCACTGGAGTTCATACTGGGAAGCCCGGGGGCGGGGCTTCCCCGCACAGTTGGTAGTGCTCTGCACCTGCGTGTGCCACTGGCTCTGATTGTCCAATGGCCCACACCTGCGCAGAACACCCAGTTTGATGCCAGGCGTTCTGCGCAGGAATGGGCTGCTGGACAATCAGCCAGCGGCGCACACAGACGCACAACGCTGCTGACTGGACCCCCACCCCCCAGTCTGGACTATGCCAGCGAGGAGGTAAGTACTTCCCACATGTGCATTCCCAAGTAGGTCCTGGCCCTGGGTGGGGGGTGGTCCTGGAGGGCATATGTGAAGCTCAACCACCTAGATCTCGGCAGCTGAGCCCCACCAAGGCCAATGATCCATCCCTGTGCACTGGCAGATGTGCTGCTCCATCACTGTCACCCAGTCTCACCCTGCCCTTGAAAGGGGTGGGGGGGGGAGACTAAACCTGGGGTGTCCAGCTGACTGTTGCACTCATGATCAAACTGCAGCAGCCTGCAGTGAACCCCTGGGTGCTCAATGTGTACAATGCTCCCTTACCCTGCTGGGCTTGAGGTCCGGAGTTGGCATGCCCTCGAGATTGATCTGCTAAAATCTGCACAGGCGTGTGCACTCTGGTAGCTCAGCCCCACACTCACCTGACGGGTCAGCATGGATTTGGTCTACTGGAGGAACGGGCCTGCGCAGACCGCAACAGATCGCTCTCGAGGCCGTGTGAGGAGCACTTTGGGCCCAGCAAGGTAAGGTGATTGCGTGGGCCTGCCAGCTGTTGGGCTGATTTCAGCCCAATAGCAGCAATGGGGGGGGTGCAGCAGGGGGTGGGGCCAGTGGCAGCGGGGGGTGAGGGTGAGTGCTCTCCCTCCTGTACAGCTGTGGGATGGCCCAGGATGCCCTGGACCGGGTGTAGAGCACGATTTCATGCTCTACACCCAGAACATGAGTAGGCCACCCTGGGACACTTCTGAATGGAACCGTTGGCCCAGCAGAGCAAATGCTCCATCCCAGGGTGTCCTACTTGCGTTCCGGAGGCCCTAGTGCAATCTTTGAGATTGGCTTCTCCTGGAGATCCGAATCTTGAAGATGACTGAAGACCTCATTGTGGACACCTTTAATCAGGTCCACATGAAATCCAGTTTTAAGAATCTGAAGGACCCATTAAATCCAGATTTCCCCTGCCCTCATGGGGAAAGAGCCTTGCAGATGTGGCCTTCCCAATTGGTACCAATCAAGTACCAGTCAGGTCTCTAATGGGGTCTTAGAAGGGTTCTAAGCCCTAGTGAGAAAAGGCCCCAGCTGTTCTTCCTCCTCTTCTTCTCTGCAGCCCTTGGTTCCTAATTGTTTGTTGATTTGTGCTTGTTTTATAGAACTTATAGACTTCTAAGTTAGAACTATAATATATTCTTACATTTACTATCAATTATTAACCATGTCTTATTCAGTTGTTGTTTTTTAACAGGAATCCACCTGTTTTTATAGTAATGATTCATTTACAAAATGGCACAGCTGTTTACCCCACAGACCTCGAACCGAAAAGCAGGTTTCTAGACGAGTGGTTTCTTTTATTGTTGATTATGAACAGAATACTGGCATAGCTGTTTTACTTCAACAGGTATGTTACACAAACATGCATCTTCAATACATAATAAAATAGCTTTGACTCCTGATTGTTATTGAGAATGCATTTTCTTGTGCCTTAAAATTCTATGCAATTCAAAATAATTAAAGGAGGCAGGATTATGAAGTACAGTATACTTTGCTTAGGCGGTGCCTGGGAACCCACTTAAATCCCATTAATTTCTATCTTTTGCAAAGATTCTAAGTCTTCTACCAAGGGCCTTGGGGGAGAACCTAATTGGTAATTTTATCTCTCTCTCATGAGTTGAACAAGAGTTCACCCAATCTACACGAAGATAATCAAAGTTTAGGGAAAGGCATCACACAAGAGGAATGTAGCAAGCACTTAATAAACTCAGGTGGGCCGAGGTAAATACTTAACTCAGTTTTTCTTAACCCTGAATGCCTCCTGATTTCTTCAAGTTTTGTATAGTTGTCACGCAGGGAGGGCAGGCTTACAGGCTTAGGGGAGCAGAGATTCAAGAAAGTAAAAACTGAAAACAATTGGGAAGAGCTTGTGGTGTCATGGCTGGGCTAGCCTCACGCCTAGCCAGGTGCCTCAGGCCCTTTTATTACTGGGCTTTGCTGTTTGCTGTTTGCAGCCTCATTCCACCCCCTCTGCAACACACATCCAGGCACACCCACACCTCAACAGGAACAAAATATGAACTTCTCTTTATTGTTACAATTTGGTCTCTGAGCATTTCAGTCAACAGAACTATTCAGGATCCCCTCCTATCTTTCTTCATAGGCAAACTTCAGATCCTTATCCTTTTCCCTCCCCAGTGAGACATAAGATCAAGAACAGTTATTTCTAACAGCACATGATTTTTAAAAGGCCTCCTCCGCTGTCCTCATCCACTGACTGGATGGCCCCTTGGCTAGATAACCCTTCCTTCCTGGGATTCTGAAGGCCACATGCTCTTTCTGCCTGTCTCAATCCCTAACCTAATACAACATAAACCACTTAACTCTACCTACCTTCCCCCTGAGTCATTACAGAGCTGCAGAGGGATCTTCTGATACTGAGTGAGTGGGCAACCAAGTGCAAAGTAATGCACATTGGGTCCAAGAATCCTAATTATGTCTATAAATGTATGTGGATTTAGTTTTCTGCAACACATCAGGAAAGGGATCTGGTGAATAGATCTATTAAGGTGTCAGCCCAGTGCCCAGCAGCCAAAAAAGCTAATTCAATACTAGTAATAATTAGGAAAGGAATAGAAAACAAGTCAGGAAGTGTCATTTTGCTTCTGTATAAATCTATGTTGAGGTCGCATTTACAATATTGTATGACAGTTCTGGTAACCACATCTCAGAAAGGATATTGTGGAGCTGGAAAGGATGCAGAAAAAGGCAACCAAAATAATTAAGGGGCTGGAACATCCTTACAAAATCAGACTGCAACATCTAGGCCTCTTTGAAAGACGGCGTTTAAAAGGGGACCTGATAGAAGTGTATAAAATCATGCCTGGTCTAGAAAAGGTAGATAGAGAAAAATTATTTCCTCTGTCACACAGCACTCTATGAAGCTGATGGGTAGGAGATCAGACAAGGGGAAGTATTTCTTTACCCAGAGGGCCATCACTCTATGGAATTTGCTGCCAGAAGAGGTGATAAAGGCAACCAGCCTAGATAGCTTTAAGAAAAGGTTAGACAAAACCATGAATGACAGGTATATCAATGGCTACGAGATTGACTGTCGTCTGATCCAGCAGGGTTTCTCTTACATTCTTATGAATGCTTAGGAACTTCTTATCTTCCAGTGAATCTTCCATTCTGATGCTGCTTATAGTTCTGCGTAAGTAGGATTCTCTAGTTAAGCTGTTGTCTTCTTTTCCCTATAGAATCGTGCACTGACTACAGTATATAAGTTAACAAATGGTGAAATGCATAAAAAAAAAAAATTCCCAACCTTCTCATTTCAAGATAGAACGTTTAAGCCTGTTGGGATGTTCTTCCATCCAGACAGCCATTTTCTCTACCTTTACGGAAATCAGGTAGGTAGCATTGAAAGATTTGGTGACAATGCCATGATTTCAATGTGATGAGATTCTTTTGTACTTTTAAATACAGATCCATTCTTCAAGCACAGTAAAATGATGATATAAAAGGAGTAATATATTTTATAAAGATATATAAAATAGTTTTGTGTAAAAAACATTTCAAAGCCCTGTCACTGTCTTACTGCACTCACTTTTTCTATATAGAGTGTGTTCATTTTCAAGAGTCTTCTGTAGGTTTCAGCAGGCCACCTGGAAATGCTGCAGCTGTCAAAGAGAGGCAAAACTGTGATTTAAGTGCTAGTAAATGGAATGTATTAGAGTCGAACCCCCGTATCTGCAGGGGATACTTTCCGGCTCCTCCCCGGATATGTCAAACCACAGAAAATTGTGAACACCGCTGCCAGCTTCCAAAAAATGCCACTGCCACCGCCACCAACCGAAGCCACCTGCCTGCCTTGTTTTGGCCACCCACCTGCCAGATAGAGGGGCGGGGCCTGGTGGTGGTGGCAGGATCTGGCAGCAGCAGAGCCCGGTGGTGGCACTGGCAAGACCTTGCAGCAGCGGCGGCGGGGCCTTGCAGTGGCAAGGCCATGCGGCGACCTGGCAGAATCTTACACTGCTGGCGGCAAAGCCTTGAGGCAGTGGGGCCTTGCAGCAGCAGGGCCTTGCAGCGATCTGGCAGGGCCTTACTGTGGTGGCCTTGCAGCAGCAGTGAGTTCAATTGCCGGCATGTGGCCTCAATTTTTTACATGTCCCAGTGACAGCCACTAACTGCAGCCAATGTCAAGTGGCTGCAGCATGGAGCTGGTGGGAGCTGGTGGCGGCAACAGGAGGCTAGTGGTGGCAACAGGGCACTGGGGGGAGTTGGCAGCAGTCGCGTGGCAGGAAATGTAGGGGAGAAGCAGCGGGGGGGGGGCTGATCAGTAACCACAGATAACTGAAACTGCGGTTACCAAAACAGCGGATAAAAGGGTCTGACTGTACTCCAGTCCCCTCCCTTGCACCCTAATGCAGAAACTTCCTCTATGCTTTCACAAATGGAAGCATCTTAGGTCGCAGTTACACCTTTACTTTAATCCTTTTTCAGCCCAAAATTGGTTACATCTTTAAATGCCAAACTGGGATTTTTTTCTGGATTTTCCCCTCTCTATTCAGGTTTTCCTTCATTCAGGCTAATTCAGCATTAAAGTTTTGATCCTCTTCCAGGAAGCCACCATTCCAGCTGCCCAGAAAATGATACCTATGCAAGCCGCTGCTCTGAGTCTTGCCCATCCCTCCTACCACGGCAATCCTTCCTCTGCCCCATCATCACAGTCTCCTTCCCCCCAACCCCCTCTTGCTTTGATTTCCTTTCCCTGTTGCAGCTGCCACCACAATGATCTCCCTTCACTCTCCCCAATCTCTCCCCCTCTTGCCCTGACTTTCTATCCCCACCCTGTCACCACTGATCTCCCTCCTCACACATCATCTGTCACCACACCAGAATGCCTCCCTGTCAAGCACAGCATTTCCACCACCCCTTCACCAGCTGAGGATTACCAGCTAGAGCGGCAGGAAGGTGTAACCAAGCCTTCAAGGCCAAAACTGACACTAATTAAAATGGTAAGGTAAGCCTTACCTGGATAGGGATAATTTGGCCACAGTCATCCACGCTCTGGTAATTTCCAGATTAGGCTACTGCAATGCGCTCTACGTGAGGTTACCCTTGAAAACTGTTCGGAAGTTGGATGCAGAATGCAGGAGCTTGATTGCTGATGGAAGTCTCTAGCCGGACCCTCATCACATTGGTCTTAAAGGATCTGCACTGGTTTCCTATTCGCTAGTGAGCCCAATTCAAGGTGTTGAAATGAACGCATAAAGCGCTAAACAGCTTGGGCCCTGGGTATCTGAAGGAGCACCTTCTTCCATATAGACCTGCCCTTGCACAAATTACCATATTGTGTTTCATTATATTAATTTCCTCCCCTCCTCTCTTTCTCTCAGGTATATATTTCATATGATGGAGGCAATACGTTTATAGGATTACTTAGATTAACAGATGAAATTATTGTAGAATCAGATGCATGTGTTTACACCCAAGCCATTGTATTTGTGACTGACAAAGGGAACATTTACTATACCAAAGCAGGTAGGAAAATATTAAAAATTAGAATCACATGCAAATTTTGAAGTGATAAAATCATCAGAATCCAGAATAACAAAGGATATCAGACACTGAACATATAAATATATTAAGGTTGAAAAACATCTTTGTCTAAACAGCTAATATTAAATTGTTACAGCAAAGCCAAAGAAAGAGAGCCCTATGGCATCAAAAAGATTAACGAGCATAAAATGTGATAACAAAGAGTCTGCCTCAATGAACTAGGGCCTAGAAATGCGCACAAATATTCATGACATCCAGAATTTGAACAAATATGTATGCATTCGTAGATTCATGGCCTACTTGTAGGCCCTATTCATCCTCAGATCAGATTATCTGGTATTCATTGAAGTTTCAGTCAATGGAGTGCCTCCCATACCCCCGCACCTTTTGACTAATTCACACATTCATAGTGTAATCTCTCTGAAATTAGTCTTTTAAAATAAATTCACGCTTCTTGTGTCAACAAGATTTGGTGGATGGCTATTATGTTTTTTTTTCTATTTTGTTTCCCTGTAGGATTATTCATATATTCAAAACTTGAAACTGCATTCAAAAATGTCTTCAGCTCGTACTTTGACCACCTGGGAATGCTAAGTCAAATTGGCCTGAATGCATCATCTGAGGATAAATTAGTGGTTAATGCGCTGGATGTGAAAACGTTATTGAAGGTATACTGTGCATCTTATGCAGTAATGGTTAACATGACATTTAATTACTCTACTCTTTCTGTGCCTCAAAGCATTAGTTGTAGGATTGTGGTTTATTTATTTTATTTACTTATTTGCATTTTTATCCTGCCCTATCCCAGAGGTCTCCGGGCGGGTAAGAGCAATCATTTAACATCATTAAAACATTAAAACAATCACAACATCTGCCAGCGGGGAAAGTATCTCCTCATTTAACTGAAGGCCAGGGCAAAGACGTGGGTCTTCACTGCCTTCCTAAACATGTATTGTGAAGATGATAGATGCACCTCAAGGGGTAGACTATTCCATAGCTTAGGGGCTATCATTGAGAAGGCCCTCTCCCAGGTGCCTACTCGTTTTGCTGTTGAGGATGGTGGGATAGCCATGAGGGCCTCCCCTCCAGATATTAAGGCATGGGGAGGTCAATATGGGAGTAGACATTCCTTCAGATATTTAGGGCCTTATAGGTTAAAGTTAACACCTTGAATTCGGCTTGGTAGCAAGTCAGCAGCCAGTGCAACTCTTTTAAGACCGACATGATGTGCATCTGGCCAGCTGTCCTAGTTAACAATCCAACTGCTACATTCTGCACAAACTGCAGCTTCCAAACCATCTTCAAGGGCAGCCCCATGTAGAGCGCATTCCCATAGTCTAGTTTTGAGGTTACCAGAGCATGGATAACTGTGGCCAAGTTGTCTCTGTCCAAAAAGGGCTTCAACTGATGCACCAGCCATAGTTGGGAATAGGCACTCTTGGCACTCCCTGTCCCTTCCAGGGCATTACAACTAGGGATGTGCACAAACTTTTTTTTGCAATTGAATTCGAATCAAATTGAATATCCAAAATTCAATTCAATTCAACAAAATCTGATTTGAATAGAATACATTCAAATCTATTTAATTGAATGTTAGACTTGAATCTAAAGATAAGAATGTCAGCAACATTTGTATTTGAAAATACGAATGTCGACAACATTCGTATGTGTTATACGTATCTGTATGCATTTCATATGCATCCCCTTTTATCCTGTATGCATCCCATTTTCAGCCAGTACTATCAGCACAAATGCGTACATATATGTATGAGATTCATGCAGATATGTACGTAATACATACATATCTGTACATTTGAATGTTTCGAATCATTCGAATGAATGTTTGGGAACATTCAAAATTCATTTGAATGTTCAAATTTGAATGTGTAGACATTCTATTCAAATTTGAATGTCCACATTCAATTGTATTCAATTGAATTTTGAACGTTTAGAACATTCGTGCACATCCCTAATTACAACCCCATCAAGGACAGGGTGTCTCCCAACTACATGGACCAGAGCCCTGTGACACAAAGCACCTTTGTCTTGTCTGGATTCAGCTTCAATTTATTGGGCCCCATTCAGCCCATTACAGCCTCCAGGCACCTGTCTAGCACTTCAATCACCTCTCCTGATTCAGATGACACACAGAGAGAAAGCTGGGTATCATCTGCATATTGATGGCACCTCACTCCAAATCTCCTGATGACCTCTCCCGGCAGCCCATGGTTGAGTTCATTGTTTCATCATTTCTCACTCCTTATGGTAGGATCCCTAGAAAAATGATTTATAAGGATGTAGGGATAGCAGTTGCCCTTTGCAAACATTTTGAGCTAGACCGCAACTGCTTCTGTATTTTGTTTTTTCAAGAAAGAAGAAAAATCCTTACTTTCTTTCTTAGGACATCCAAAATATCACTATCGTTATGGTTGCTGTAATCATCATCAGGCTACAAATTCCTTGATACCATCAACATCTAACAGAAGTTAAGCTGTGAGCAGTAATTATAGTGCTGCCATTCAACAGTGCCATCAAAGACTGTGCTATCCTATCCTTATCCTGTCTAGCTGTGGAACAAATGCTAGGATTACACTCAGTGCTGAATTGTTGGTGACTAAAAGTAACTGTGGTTGTGCTTGATGGGCATTGACAAGTGGCATTGTATCTCACCAGTCTGGTCTTTGAGCCACAATTGATGAAAGCCAGTTTGAAGGCATGGGAAACAATCCAGTCACCACACTACTGCATTTGTTTTGCTGTCCACATTGATTGTACTATTATTTACACTGTTAACATGCTAGCTAGATTTTGGATGAGTTCCTGTCTTGCTTTGTAATGGACCTCCCCACAAAACAGTATCTCTTCAAAAACCCAAATAGCCTAAATAGCATTTTGAAAATGCATCTAGGTGAAAATAAGGCTGAAATATTATTAACATGTACAATATTATGGACAATTTATTTCTTTAATTTATATTTGTAACTTGACCTATGCTCAGATGCTCCAATGCACCATCCTTAGCAGAAAGACAGATCTCAATGGCAAAGTGTACTAATAAACTGGATTAACCTACCATTTTGGCTACCTTAGCCCAGTCTGTGCTCCATCCTGTGTGGATGGAATGCGCCAAGAGAGGGCAGGACCTCCCATAATCTGGACTAGCATGCAGAAGGAAAGCCTCTAGACCTTTTCATAGTGTCCCATACATAAAGACTCTTCACTCTGATACAGTAAATTAAGCTTTACTTAAAGGTATTGATAATCACAGCAATGTGTCCAACTAGTGCTTTCTGTTTATCTTGCTTGTTATGTATTCCTAAAAATTTTAAGATAAACTCAAATGAATATTTTAAAGTCATTATTAAATACCAACATTCCTTTATAAATTTTGATTCTTTTGAAATGGTACAAGCAATATGCATCCATTAAAAAGAGCCACAGAGAGAAATGAAATGTGTTCATTTTCTTGTTCCAGAAAGATGATATAGGTTTTCAAGGTGCTTTGGCTCCGCAGTTTATTACTGAAGAACAAATGCTCTTTTTATACCATGAACCCTTACGTGGAGGAGTTGCTGTCAAAAGGTTCAGTCATCTGCACGTGGGCAAAACATTAACATTTGGGTAAATATTAGCAGTATGAAAATATTAAAACAGTATCTAAAGAGACCAGCAGGAATAGTGCATTTTCTGTTTTGGAGAATTGGTATTTTTATTGTTTAAAACTCCTTGCCTGTCCAAATAGTGCACAAAAACAAAAGAATGGACCAGAATGGGAGAGAGATGGAAGGAATGCAACTCCATTGACAATAGTGTTTTTTTTAACTGCCTCTGGAAGATGGGAGTGAGTAGCACTGTACTTCAGTGGTTCTCCTGCCTGCAAGGATGATCCTATAAGATAGCTTTGGGTAACTGTAAAACTGTGGCCTGGAGACTAGGCTATAGGGTGTCACTGAATACAATGTTGTCAGCAAAATTGAAGCTTTTGGGACAAGCTATCAAGAGTTTTGGGGCTGAACATTGCATCTGAAAAGCATAATGATGATAACAATATTTGGAAGTCCTCATCTCTCCCCAATAATCTTCTTAGTAATAAATTAGATTCTAAGGCAGCTTCAGTGTAATCCATAGGACCTCATGAATGGGAGGTCAGGTAGCATTCTGGCCACATGGGCCTCTCAGCTGGAGTGGTCCTGAGTGTGAAAGTCTTGCCTGTGCCTCCATTATGCAATAAAGGCACCTTAATCAGTTCCTCAGGGCAGCTGGTCTCCATTGGGAAGAATGGAAAGTGCCTTCACTTCAGGGGCCTTTTCTGCATAATGGAGACACAGCCTTAAAAGTAAACTCCCACATGTTCCTGATCTGGGATCCACATTAGCCTCGATCATGCAGACAGGTGCCAGCGGCTGAAGTGATCCACATTGTACACAGAAAATGCAACATATTTACGTGGTCCAGAAATGTACCACTTCTGAACCATTTTTGATTGTACAGCAAAATTTCACCAAACCTGCAACTTTTCTTCATTCATTTAGTATATTCATGAATACACTAAAAATTATGTTCTAAGGTGCTTGTTCCATAGGTTGCCTCCATTTTTATCTTGAAAAATAAAAATAATGAAGTTTTTGCCAATTTTGCAGTACTCAGGGGTAATTTGAATGGGAGTTCTATTGACATCTTCAGTAGTGTGGCAAACCATTATCTCCTTGGCCAAAATGTAGCTATTACAATCACTTGCACCCTCTCTGTCTTGATTTTCTGAATTACTGCTGTTTCGGAGAAAAGGCATATAGCCGTCCTGGGGGCCATGGAACAGATAGAGCACCCACTGCCATGGCCCTTGGATCCCTCATTCAGGACATGTAATTTTTGAGTAGATGATTTTAGTACAATGCAAATAGGTCCACAAGTGGTTTTCTCCATCTCTGAATCAGCTGCTGTAATACTTCCAGATTCAGTTGCCACTCTGCTGTCGATAGCTGGTGTCTGCTTAAGAAATCTGCCTGAAAACTGAATGTTCCCTGGATATGAATATCTGAACAGCAAGAGAATTGAAGGAATCCATTAGAAGAGGAAAAGCCCCAGGACCGGATGGTCTTTCTATGCTATTTTACAAAACATTCAAAGAGGAAATTATATCTACATTGACAGAAACAATGAATAACATTTTACAAAGAGGAGTAATCCCAAAAAACGTGGGAAGACGCTACCATTACTTTGATACCAAAAGAGGAACAGGACCTTCTACAACTGAAAAATTACAGACCTATATCACTGCTAAACAATGACTACAAATTAACTGCTAGTATAATGGCTAAAAGACCTTAAGCAAGTCTTGAACATGTTTATACATGAGGATCAAGCAGGGTTTCTACCTAACAGACAAATGAAGGATAATATAATAGTAGATATTATTGAATATTTAGAAAAACACAACGAAGTACAAGCAACCATAATCTTCTTGAATGCAGAGAAAGCCTTCAACAATGTGAACTGGTCTTTTTTATTCCAGGTATTAGAAAAAATGAACTTTGGAGATGATTTTAATAAAGGAATTAAGGCAATATATAAGAAGCAACAAGCACAGATTGTAATTAATGGCAACTTGACAGATAAATTTGAGATACAAAAAGGGATGAGGGAAGGTTGCCCATTATCGCTGGTGCTGTTCATATTAACGTTAGAAGTATTGAAAAGAGCTATTAGAAGAAATGCAGGTATTAAAGGTCTTAAGTATTTAGCTTCATGTATGGGATGGATTCCCAAGTGGTTCTGGCTGAAAGATCAAAGATTACTACAACTGGAGGGAGAAGACCTATGATATGGATGGCACAGCTATCTGTGGTATGATAAGATGAGAGTCAACACTGATTTCAGAAAACATTTTATAAGAAATGCTTTATATAAAACCTGGTTGAACTATAAAAATAAGTTATACAGGAAAACGCCACTTTGGGTATCTCCGCAAGAAGAGCTTCTAAAAGAATTTGGTGAAAGGAGAGTACGGTTGAAATATGATGATTTGTTATATAAAAAGATGATGTTAATGAATGTGATATTAAAACAAAAGAACAGTTAAATTTAGAAGGAAAAAATATACAGTGGTTTGCATATGGGCAACTTATCTTTAGAAAAGATAAAGAGAACATAAACTTTGAGTGGGAGAAACAAGTTTGGGAGGTAAAACTGAACAAGGCTGAAAGGGGTATGATAGGTATGATGTATAAAGTGTTACTTCAAATTGAAATGGAACATGAACAAGTTAAAGATTGTATAATTACATGGGCAAGAAACTTTGAATATAATATTCAAATGGACCAGTGGGAGAAATTTATGGCTTGTATGTCATTGAAAGAGAATGTATATAAGATGATGTATAGATGGTACTTAACACCCCATATGTTGGACAAAATGTATCAAAATATGCCCACGAGGTGTTGGAAATGTAAAAAAGTAGAGGGTACTTTTTACCACATGTGGTGGACATGTGAAAAAGCAAGGAAGTACTGGGCGATAATGGGTAACCTGATGAGCCAAATTTTGAAGAGTAATATTACGTTTAAACCAGAATTATTTATGTTGGGAATAGTTGATGAAAGCTTAAATAGCATAAAGACTCTGATATTATATATGGTGACCACAGCCAGACTGTTATATGCGCAGAAATGGAAGGATGAAGAGGAGGATTGGATAATTAACTTGATTGAAATGGCTGAAATGGATAAACTGACAAATGTACTAAGGAACAAACAGTGAATAAGTTTATAGAAGACTGGAGTCCCCTCACTGAATATCTACAAGACTTGGAGGTGATGAAGGAGGGCTTTGGCTAACACATATGGAAAAGAATAAAAGGCATATAAGAGGAGCATAGAACTAAACGAATACTGTATAAGAAGGAGAGTCAGAAGAACAGAGGAAGTCATAAAGAAAATATCAAACCATTGTAATATGGGGAAGTGGGGAATGCTGCTGTTGAAATGATTGGAAATGTGAGAGCCAAAAAGATGTCCTTTAGCTCTAGCCAATTTATATGATGGTCCTTATCTTCTGTTGACCATTCCCCTTGAGCTGACTGATCTGAGCATACTGTGCCCCAATCTGACAAACTTGCATTAGTTTGTACTACTACATGCTTTGGCTTCACTATGGGTACTCCCCTGGAAAAACGTTCAGACATAGACCACCAGAGAAGTGATTGTTAACCTCTGGTGAAAGGGCTACTGTAACATCAACCTTTTGAGCAATAAACTTTGGGAATGGTAACAAAGCCCACTGGAGGTTTCAAAGGCAGATCTTTAGCCCAATAATGAAAAATCTGTCACAGATACCATCTTTCCAAGTAGTGAAGTCAGGTCTGATAAAGATGACTTTTCGCTATTGTATACCTTCTGAGCCAATGTGACTAACTGCTCCACCAATTCTGGTGCTGGTCTAATCAGGAAAGAGTCTGTATCCATTTCTGCCCCAAGGTGAATGATACTAGTCAAAGGAACCAACAAACTCTTCTCCAAATTTATCAAAAACCCAGGAGCCATCAGTAAATTCGCCACCTTATAGACTGCAATTTTTGTTGCTCAAACTGAATTGCCAGAGACTAACAAATCACCTAAATATGGAAAAACATTAATCCCCTGTAATCTGTTTTTTGATTAAAGTTATTGACAGCGTAGAAGACTCAAGATGGTGAAAAAAAAGCCAAATGGGAGAGAACAATATTGAAAATGTTTCTCCCCTTCTTTAAAACATAAACATTTTCTGAATTTTTGGTGTATAGGAATGTGCAGGTATGAGGAATATAAATCTAAGAAAGTGAAAATCTGTCTGTGTCCCAATTCTGCACATATCAAAGCCAACATTTCCATTTTGAAATATTTTTTCAGCATAAATTTATTAACAAATTTCAAATTCAAAGCCGCTCTCCATGAGCCCCCGTTTTTTGGTACAAGAAACAAGACTGAACAAACACCTTTGCCCTCCTGGTCTTTAGGAACAAACTCGACCACTTTATTTTCAAGGAACTCTGAAACAGAGTCTCACAGTGCAGCCTGTTTATTGGAAGAAGAGGAAGCCTGACCCTGAACAAACCTATCTGGAGGAAAACTAAAAAAATCCAACCTGTAACCATTTGAAACTATGTCTACCACCCACTTATCTGAGATAGAGGCAGCTTAGATTCCAGAAAACTCCATGAGCCTAACAGCTACTAGAGGCAACTTACTGGGTTTTGTTTCCTCTGAAACCAAAACCTCTTCCTCTGCCTCTACCAATGGGCTGCTTATATTTGGAGGATGCCATTGAGATGAACTTCTCTTCAGATGCCTAAATCGAGAAAGCCTTGATCTTTGAGAAGGCAATTGTAAGGACTGAGCAGTAGGCATAACCTTCTTTTAATTTTTTTCAACTACTATAGCCTTTAAATTCTTCTCACTGAATAATGGTTTGCCCACAAAAGGGGCTCCAATCACTTGAAGTTTGGACTGGCAATCTACATTCCAAGCCCAAAGCCATAGCGATCTTCTTGCATTTATTGTTGATGCAGAAGATCTTGCAATTAACTGCAGCACATCCATGCTAACATCCACTGTGAATGCAATTGCCCTCCTAAATGCCTCCAAGACCTTTGGCTTGAGATCATTATATATAAGGGGGTTGTTAGATAACTCATCTAACGATTTCAACACTGCCCTGGAGGCCATGGACAAATGGGTTCCTCTAGCTGCTAAAGAGTCCCCTTCAAATGACCACTTCAAACAAGTTTAGATGTTTTTGTCTGTCATATCTCGAAACAGATTTTCTGTATCCTTCAGGACCACCTGTTTCAAAATGACAACACTGGGCCATCAACACTAGACGCTGCCCATATGGAATTCTACAGGAAGAGCATACCATTTTTGGGATGGGGAAGACAGAATCTTTTGGTGGGAGGGGCAACAGAAGGTCCTGAGCCTGCTTGCCCTTATCAGTAGTTGCATCCTGCTCAAGTTGGATATTTAGAGCCATTGCAATTGTAGATAAAGTTTGTGGAATCAAATCTAAAGACAACAGTCCAGGGACAGCCAGTAAGGGTGACATCTTGACTCTCACTGTCAGATCAGTCTCAGTATTGGCCTGTAGCTCATCAACAAGTGCTTGATGTTGCTGCTGTTCCCTTAAGCTTCCACCTCAAGGAGATGGAGATCTCTCCTCTGATTGTTGCCTATGTTCCTTTTTAGCAGAAGATATGGAAGGTAGAGCAGAAGGTTTAACACACATAGTCGTAGACAGTTTCTCTCTATGACCATATTTGTACTTATAATAGGCATTATATATATATAAATTATCCTCCTTTGACCTGTGTAATTCAGGAGAGGAGCTAGCGGAATCTCCACTTGTACTTGAACTACAGGAAGAATATGGAGATCTATGTCTCCACTTCCTCTCCTTTAGTAGTCCCCCTTTAGAGATTGACTTTAAAACTTTCATTGCAATTCTAGATTCAGGGGATGAACTATGTTTTCTTGACTCTCTATGAGAGTGTTTCACTTTTTCCTATGTTTTTTTATGATTTGAAGCTTGATGTAATTTTGACAAATCCCCACTAGGTTGTGCTGTCTCATCAGGTTGCACTCAATAGGAATCATTAGATACAAGGGTTTCCATTTCTAAGAAAAACAGTACTTCTGAAAACTGCTTTCTCCCATCAGTTAATAATAATGTATTACTATCATTATTATCAATATCATTATAAATTATTATATAATAATAATGATAATTATAATAATATATTATAATATGAGTAATTGTATTTCTATTAGTAGTAATTTATACCATTATAATCATGGAAACATGATTCCAAACTGAGGCATAGTAAAAATTAATTATTAATAAATATAATTATATTAAAGGAATAAGGGAATATATGCTAGTTAGAAGACAGGGGATAGCCCCAATCCGTTTTGCCTCACCTGTCATAAAAAACACTAAGCCTCTGATCCCCTCCTCTTACCTAGTAAGTCACTAGGAGAGAGGGGAAAACCAACAAATTCAGAGTCTGCTTCAGTGTAAAATATATCCTTTCACCACCAAGATGCATCTTGGCTTAGCTGTTTCAGTTCACCCACCATAATTTTAAACCGGGTGGGAGAAAATGTATTGTTTGAGGCAGCAGCAAAATAAAGCTCTCAAAACACCCACACCATTTGCTGGTGTAAAAAATAAGCCAGAGCCAGCAAATAGCATAATTCATGGAAATCTGGCTCCTTTTTGCTGATATTCTTAAGAAAGGAAAAAAGTGGGCTTTTTAAAAGACAAGCAGAGGCGGCGTCAGCCTCTACAATTTCATTAGTGGCTCCCACAAGGCGGTCTTCGAAAGCACTGCTCGGGTGATTACAGCTCTTTTTGTTTTTGGCAGCACGGAGCTAACGAAGAAAAAGCCTAGCAGCCTGAACCTCATTAGCTACCTTGTTGAAAAATATGTGGGGCTAAAAGTATATAGAAAAAAGCTGCCTTTTAAATTATCATGAGCCAGCTGTGCCTCAAAATACAGCAAACCACTATGGAGCGTCAATTGAATGCAAATGAACATGTTACCTCTCATCAGTTAAAAACGCCAGTATAGCCAAACGTACTGGTGTTCTGAGGTAAAAAACTTTTGATCTCACCCAAAGAAAAAAGGAAAATAAAAATATAATACTTGTAGATACTGCCGATCAGTATATTAAAAGTTAGAATCAGATAGATTACAAAATAAAAAAATTTTCAGGCTTGGTGTGAGAGACTGTCTCTATGCCTGCGAACACGCCAAGCTGAGACACTAAATGCTCTGGAATAGCAATAAATATAAGAGATTTAAGAGCTAGAGGCCAACAACATATAATCGAAACCAAAGATGGCAATGTTGTAACTGAAAATGATTCTGATTGTACCAACAGACTCCCCTTTAGAAAGGGAACTGTGAGACAATTTGCATCAATCGGTAGTTTGACTGCACGACTGAGGAAGACTGGAGGAGAAGCTGTCAAGGTGAAGAATTTATACTCTCAGAGAGCCGCCATCTCTCGGTTGCTTGGCAAGCTATAAGCTGACAAACCCACCAGTTAGCTGTCAACCATGGAGAACTTTTTTACCTTTCAAATACAAACTATCTATTAAACTGCTTTGATGCCTAATGTTTGAACTCACAGATGTCTCAGTGCTAGTCTGACACTCTAGCCAGAATGCTACACTGATTAATAATCATAATGAAAGAGACTTAATCATTAAGTTTATTTACAGGCGATGAGGATGACTGTTGTTAATGACATAGCTTCACTGCTTCATCTTTGTCAAAATAGCAGTAAATGTATATGCTTCCTTTTAATTTAGGCCAGGAGGATCGGCTATAATCTATGATATCTTACGGGACCCAGATCTTCCAAAGTTTGTGTCGGGTATACTTGTAGATGTTTTGGAACGGTTTCCTGTGGAATCAAAAACTGACAGCCCTTGTACAGCAAATACTTTAACCATTCTGGAACCTGATCCTGGCACAATAGGATATAAGCTTAAGCTTAGTACTCCAGGTACCGTGTGCAAATGATGTGATTTGACAAGGATATAGTTGTGTCACTTCCTCCAAAGTATTCTGCTGCTCTTGTGGCAGAGGAGTTCTCTCTTTCCTCTGGGTGAGGAGGGACATAATGGCAAACAGAGCCTTAGTAGCACAACTTCTGAGGTGGGGGCTTCTACTTATAAAATGGCACCCAGTATTTTGGATCCACTTTTTTGCCAGAAAGAGCTTCAAAGTACTTTGAATTTGTTTCAAAACAGTATTTGAAACTTTTTGGGGCAATCTGGGTCCTCCCTGTTCTATGCATTATATAGCCACGTTGGAATGATTGTTTGTTTGTTTGCTCATTTTAGTGTTCTATATTTTATTGTATGCTGTGACCTAGGAGCTTTTGAGTTAAGGGTAATGCATGCCTTACGTACGTACAACCATACAGCCATACATACATACATACATGCATACATGCATACATACATACATACATACATACATACATACATACATACATACATACATACATACATACATACCATGACATGACATGACATGACATGACATGACATGACATGACAACATGACATTTTCTTTCCCTTCTTCTGTATTCTCTTTAACTCAGTCCTGTTAATCTGACATATATTCAAATTTACGTTTGTAGTATAAAGTGCACTCAAAGTTCAATGTTCATCTGAAGTTCACAACATACACACAAACCCTGCAATTTGCATAACAACCCTGCATGGCTTGTCCAATCTACAGATGTCCTCTTAACTGTTGCCCATCTTGGCTTACTGGAGCTACCCAGAGGTCACAATTATATTACAGCTCAGCTCAGACAATTGAACTACAATAGTCACCAGGTTCTGTGCTTAGCATAAAAGGAACTTCACAAGACCACCTCTGCTGTTACAGATTGGGAAAACAAATGAGATCATATATGTATATGTTCTGCTGCTGGTACCTCAAATTATTGTGCTGAGTATTATCTTGTAGTGGCCTATAGTTATGTCTTCTCTGTTATGGCACTTATTCTGTACAGTGCTCTCCTCTCTGATATATAAAGACTCATTTCTTTTGTACCTACTAAAATCTGTCTCTAAAAGGATGGGTATTAATTGTCTCAGCATTATCTGTCCCCAAAGATCATAAGAACATAATATAAGAGAAGCCCTGCTGGATCAGGCCACAGCCCATCTAGTCCAGCATCCCATCGCACACAGTGGCCCACCAAATGCTCATGGGCATCTCAACCAGGGACAAGGACAAACCTTTTCCTGCTCTTGAATCTCAGAAAATGGCCTTAGAAGCGTCCTGCTTTCCCTCCCAGCCTGAAAGTTGTACCTAGGCATTCCTTCTAGTAGCCATTGATACATCTGTCATCCATAAATTTGTCTAACCCTACCTTAAAGCCATCTAGACTGGTAGCTGTTACCACCTCTTCTGGCAGCAAATTCCATAAACCGATGACCCTTTGGGTGAAGAAATACTGCCCCTTGTTGGATACGACTCTCCTATCCATCAGCTTCATAGAGTGCCCCCTAGTTCTAGTGTTGTGTGATGGAGAAAAGAAATGTTCTCTATCCACCTTTTCTATACTATGCATGATTTTATATACTTCAATCAGGTCCCCTCTTAAACGCCGTCTCTCCAGACTGAAGAGGCCTAGATGTTGCAGCCTGGTTTCGTAAGGGAGGTGTTCTAGCCCCTTAATCATTCTGGTTGCCCTTTTCTGTACCATCTCTAGTTCCACAATATCCTTTTTGAGGTGTGGTGACCAGAATTGTACACAATATTCCAAATGAGGCCTCACCATATATTTATAAAGAGGCAAAATGACACTTGCTGACTTGTTTTATGTTCCCTTCCTAATTATTCCCAGCATTGAATTAGCTGTTTTCACTGCTGCTGTGCACTGGGTTGACAGCTTCATTGAACTATTCACCAGAACCCCGAGATCCCTTTCCTGTTGTGTTGCAGAAAGCTCAGACCCCATAATTTGGATTTTTGGCCCCGATGTGTATTACTTTGCACCTGTTAAGATTAAAGCACATTTGCCACTTGGTTGCCCAGTCATCCAATGCTAAGAGATCCCTCTGGAGCTCTTGGCAATCCCTTTCGGTTTTTACTACCCTAAATAATTTAGTATCATCAGTAAACTTTGCTGTTTTACTATGTACCCCTTCTTCTAGACCATTGATGAATAAATTAAAAAGCATTGGTCCCAACACTGAATCTTGAGGGACCCCACTTTTTAACCTCTTTCCATCCTGAGAATTGGCCGTTTATTATTACTCTCTGCTTCCTGCCCTTAAGGCAGTCACAAATCCAGGACAGAACCTGTCCTTTTATTCCATGGCTGATGAGTTTACTCAGTAGCCTTTGATGTGGGACTTTGTCAAAAGCCTTCTTAAACTCCAGATAGACAATGTCTAGTGGTTCACCTCTATCCACGTGTTTATTGACACTCTCAAAGAATTCCAACAAATTTTAAGGCATGATTTACCTTTGCAGAAGCCATGCTGGCTTTTGCTCAGCAGTGCTTGCTCCTCAATGTGCACACTAATTTTGTCATTAATGATGGTTTCTATCACCTTATGTGAAACCAACGTTAAGCTAACTGGCCTGTAATTGCCTGGATCACCCCTGGATCCTTGTTTGAAGGTTGGTGTTACATTTGCTGCCCTCCAGTCCTCAGGTACAGAGCCTGACGTTAGGGAAAGATTATATATTTTTGCTAGAAGGTTGGCAATTTCGCATTTGAGTTCCTTAAGGACTCTTGGATGAATACCATCTGGTCCCGTTAACTTGTTAACATTTAGTTTATTAAGACATGGTTATCTTCCTTGGTTATCTCTGTCCAGTTTAATTCTTCAGAAAATACAGGCTCAGCCACTGGCATATATCCTCTGTCTTCCTCCGTAAATATGGAGACAAAGAATTCCTTTAGTCTCTCTGCAATCTCTGTGTCTTCTTTAATTATCCCTTTCTGTCCTTTACCATCTAATGGTTCAACAGCTTTCCTTGTTGGACTCCTACTTCTGATATACTTATAGAAGTTCTTGTTATTTCTTTTGATGTTTTTAGCAATGTGCTCCTCAAAATCTTTCTTAGCTTTCTTAATGGTCATCTTGCATTTGTGTTGCCAGTGTCTATGTTCCCTCCTGTTCTCCTCATTTGGACAAGCCTTCCATTTTCTAAATGAACTCTTCTTGTTTTTAATGACTTCATCTACTGCACTTGTGAGCCACATAGGTTTCTCCTTGGACCTAGAAGTCCCCTTTCTTCTTTTAGTTATGCATTCTAGTCGCACTTTACTTACTGTGTTTTTAAGTAGTCTCCGTGGATTTTGAAGTGATTGAACTCTTCTAACTTTCCCTTTCAATTTCCTTTTTACTAGTTTCCTCATTTTGGAGAAGTTTCCCTTATGAAAGTTTAAGGTCTCTGTGTTAGACTTTATTAAGAACTTACTCCCTGTATTTTAAGTTGAAGGATATTGCATTGTAGTCACTGTTCCCAATTGGATCAGCCACAGTGATGTCCTTTACCAGGTCCTGAGAATTACTTAGGATCAAGCCCAGGACTGCCTTTCCCCTGGTTGGTTCCATGACCATTTGCTCCATGGAACAGTCATTTAGCAGGTCTAGGAATTTTCTCCCTCTTTCCTGAGTTGAACAGGAGTTCACCCAGTTTATGTGAGGATAACTGAAGTCCCCCATTATAACTACCCTATCTTTTTGGGATACCTCCTTTACCTCATTTCCCAGTTGTTGATCTCCTTCCAGTTCATAAGATTCTATCTCTTCCTTAATATACAAGGCTACACCACCTCCATGTCACCATTCCCTGTCTTTCCTATACAGTTTGTAACCTGAGATGACTGTATCCCATTGGTTTTCACTGGTCCACCAGGTCACTTCTCACACATCTGCCTCAATCCCTTTATAAAACCATTAATCCCAAGGAACACTCTGGTACAGTAAGCATAAGGCTAGCAGCCTATGGGCGAATCCCCACAGCAAGCTTATTTCACTTTCCCTAAACCAAAATAATAGAACCGGATGCAAATGCAAATTTGCCTGTTCCCATTACTTTTAATTTAATCGTGTTCAATCCAGATTCTGAGGATCGTACATGGCCTACGTGACTCAAGGGGGGACTCAAGTGGCTACTTTTTAAAAGCAGCTTTTCGGGGCTGCCCTGCCCTCTTCCTCCTGGCATGGACACGCCACCCATAAGGGACCCCTTCATGGAGCCTAGCTGGGTGGCTGGGTGGCTGCCGGTTCCATTGGATGGAGGAAAAATGGCAGTGGGCAGCCAGCCAGCAATTCTTTCCCCTCCTCTCCCCATTGCTCAGGGCACACAGCAGCGGCAACTAAAGCCCCTTTGCTTTAAAAGTTCACACAAAACCTCAGCTGCTTCCCTCCCTTCCTTTCCCTTTCTAAAGGTCAGAACTTTTAGAATAGCGCAAAATTGCAACATTGTTAATCAGGTGTGAAGTGGTTTCATCGCTACAGTGTAGCGCTGCTGTTAAGGGTGGATTTTTACACTGAAATCAATGTCTTTGGAAGCAAGCTATTGGGAGAGGGAAACCTTAAACATGGATTCTCATCCCTTAAAACGGTAGGGTCCCCACAGTAAAAAATGTAACATGTATCAAGCACAGGATCCGGAGTGAGACCTGTTGAAATGAGGATTAACATTTACAACGCTTTGGGCGATTTAACACACGGAAAGCGTGTTAAGCCAAACTGAAGTGGGGTCTGCCAGGATTGAAAACATTTTGAATTTGAAATAAGCTTGCTGTGGGGATTCGCCCTATGAAACAGATTTTTTCAACAGCACTGAAAGTAGGAGATGACCCCTAAATCCTGCTAAGAACCCCCTTCTCCCAGTAGTCATTAATCTGGATGTCTCTTGTTCTCATTTCCCCTCTATTATTATGGGTATCGAAGTCAAGAAGAGAAATAAAGAGATGCAGGTAGCCAGGATTTATGCAGCAAATGAGCAGACTCTGTAGCAGCAACTGCAGTTCTGTAAAATACTTACAATTCTGTTAAGCTGCTCTGCTTTAGAGGCCTTTCCACATGGGACTCTTGTCCTGTCATAGGAAGAGGCCTACAGGATTCCCTTGCACGAGGCCCTAGTTTCATCTAACATGCTCCATCTTCACAGGATGGAGCTTAGCCTGGGCTAGGGCACCCAAAATGTCACCCTTGGTTTACTGGTAGACCTCGATATTGACATCAGTGTGTCTCCATGATCCACTATACCTTAGGGGACCCTTTTCAGTGGTGCAAAGTGCACATCACCAAAATGCCCCCCTTCAGGGATGCTGAAGACCAGAACCCCCTTTAGAGCATTTGGAGGCTCCACTGCCAGTTCCAAAGCTGACACAGTGGCTGGCATAGGACAGGTCATCACAGTGTGAATGGCCTTGGCCCAGGCCAGAAGCAACCCATCCCAGTTTGGGATGAATTGGTATTCCCTGGACAGGACAGTCTGTTCTGGGATAATGGCCACTCAAGACAACATTCCAATGGTTTGACTATTTGCATGAATTTATTGATTTATATTTCTATCCAGCATTATACCCAAAGGTTTCAGGACAGGTTACAATAATATCACAATAAAAACCGATTAAAAGCATGACTAAAACATGGCCCATTCCACTAAGAGAGCTGTGAGCCCTGCTTTCTTTTTGACAGCTACCACAATGGGGATATGTGGAAGACTTCCATTAGGCTTAATCTACACACTGTCTCTTTTTGTTTATCATTACATGTTGGGCACATCCAGTGCTGGGGGGAAGGGTTTCTTTCATAAAGGTGTATCTGCTGCCTAATTTGAGGAGTCTTATTTTCTGAGACCAGTCTAAATGAAAATATCTTCCTTATCGCTCCTGAAAATGAGCATATTTCAAAGAATATTGGTAGTCCTTTTTATCACCCTGATAAAATCTTTGCTACATCAATAAATGTATTGAATTTAGTTAAGTTACTAATAGATGGCTAATGATCATATTTGTCTTATGAGGTAGCATAAACTGTGTGGATCTGCCATGCATTTATAAGGTGGTCTTCATTCCAAACAGACCTTGGCTTCAGGTCAGTATGTTTTTGTGTAAAATAGCAAAGTTGTATCCTTGTGAACAATGAACTCATATTTTGCACATTCTGTAATATTTGGACATGAATTTTGTGATTTTTTTTTCAGGTGCTGATATATTTAAGGCAACTGATATTGAGAAAACTGTGGTGATTCCAGGCTCTAGTAGTCTCTTCATTTCCAGTATTACGGATGACGTTACTGCTTTAGGTCATGCCACTATGCCTAACAGAGTAATGTTAAATGAAGAAATTCCAAGTGGAAAGTGGTTTTTGTACGACTTTGGAACTACCAGTGGAAGAAAATGGAGAGTTGTTGCTGATGCTTGTAGATATATCATACAACAGCTTGATAACTTACCGATTCATGCTATTAAATACTTGGATCTTGGGGAAACAATGTATTTTGCATTCAGAATAACACCAGTTAATGTAGGTAAGTAATTTGAAATTTTGCAATATGTGTTTCGGTGGTCTGTGAATGAGAGCTGTCTTTTTGCTTAGTAGCATGGGGAAAGAACAGAACACTATAATTAAGCTCTGAGACAGAACAACCATGCTTCACAAATATTTCACACCTATGTAAAAAGAAAACTACATATTTTTATTAAAATATTTGTATAAAATCCTTCAAAATATCTAAGGGGTATCCACAAAGTAATAAAAATAAAATAATTACAATAAAAAGGAAAAATATTAAAATAAAAATCACCAAACCGAACAAATTAAACCAACAATCCATAATGAGTCAATTGATCTCATCAGTAATCCTGATTTTTTCAGAAATATGGGTATGATTTCCTCTGTACAGCCCTCCCACCTTGAAGCAGGAGGCATATGAGTGACCAAGTGTCATCCGCATGGCTGACAACCCATGGAGGCAAGAAAAAGGCTGCTGCAACGGTAACTCCAGAATTATATGTGGGACCAGCAAAACGCCATGTATTCAGTCCCCTCCTCCCTGTTCCCTGTCCTTTAGCCAATTACCAATCCAGATAAATAGTGTCAACTGGACCACCATTATTCAAATGCTCCTTTAGATAATTAGGCCTCGATCCATTTAGGGCTTTGTATGTTAAGATCAACACTTTGAATTAGGCTTAGTAGTAAATAGGAAGCCATTGCAGATGTGCATCCATCCAGAAACTCCCATCATCAGCTGAGCTGCTGCATTATGTACTAGTTTCAGGCTCCAGTCCCATGTAGAGTGCATTATAGTAGTTTAGTCTAGAGATTACCAAAGCATAGATCACCTAAGTGTAACTATCACTATTATTTAAGAATTTATATCCCACCTTTCACCAAGAGGAGATCACTTGGTCTCCTTGTATGCAATTATTCAATATATGGACAGGCGCATCTGCACTTGCAGGATTACAAATGGCCCCTGTTTGTCTAGAGGTTGACTAATTGTATACTAGCTGTGGTGAATGAAATTGAGCACTACAAGCATACCAACCCTCCCAAATTCCAACCAGTCCCTTACCTTAAGCGCCCAGCAGTGACCATATGCACTTTTTCTGGCCAAGGAGATCATCTGAGGTGCTGCACAAGGACGCTGGGACTTCAGATGACCCTCTGTCATGACTGTGCTTGCACAGAGCATCACATTGTGGTAGCAATGGTGCTGGTGCACACACAGGCAGCTTACAGATTAGCGGATTAAATCCGCTGCTATTAAAATATATGCAGCTTACCTGCGGTGAGGTAATGCCATTTTGTCCCGACTCCCAATGGAAGTCTCCAGCTTTCTCTTCACCGGCTGCAAGACTTCTGTAGCATGCACCATGAGGTCCATGGCACATGGGAAGGGGCAGCCAATGAGAGCTGAGCTGCAGACTCAGCTCTCATTCAATGTTCTCACAGCCCTGTCCTGACTGGCAGGAACATTTGAGTTTACCTTATACTGCAGCGTGAGGGTTCATCGTTCCACAGTAAGATAAAGTCAAAGTAGCAGCAGCTAATGTGCCACCACTACACAGGATCTGGCATCAAATGTGCAGCTTCGTTAAGTCTGGATATACCCACAGTTGCGCAGGGCCCCAGGACCAAGATGGTGCTCTATAGCAGATCTGAGGCTTGACCAATCCCAAGTAAGTGACTGATCACGCCTGGGCTAGGCTATGGTGAAATTCTAGTCAACATTAGTCTGTAATGCACCTTTCCCATCTAATGGACAGGAAAGCAAGTGCAGCAACACCCCTGATTTGAACATTTGATATATGATCAAGTATGTTGTGTGCTACCAAGACTACCAAAGCTCTAGAAATTCTCAAATATAATTTTTATATTAATTGTAAAGAATTCTGGTAAAATGTGTACTTTGTAGGATGGATGGACGGACGGACGGACGGATATTCTTCCATACTTTATAAGAATTCTTATACATGTATAAGTGTCTGTGTGTGTGTGTGCCTTTTTGTCACTTCAATAATCAGGGAATCCCACAAATTCTCACTGGGAAATATGTGAAAAACAAGGGACTGTGCTTGGAGTCTTAAAAGCAGGCCGCCTTCTTGTACTTTCCGAAGATGTTCTGCAGGAAGCAGATAGTAGAAATAAGAATTGTTTTCACTGTTGTTTCATTCCACAGCCTATCAAGTATTTCACAGATACTTACTGAGGTTAATGGTTGGAAATCCTAATTTACTGGATGTGACGATAAATGATTACTGGGATGACACAGACAGTTATGTAATGGAAGTTACTGCTAAGAGTAGATTCTTTGAACAGGTAATGAATACACTGCAACCTTTTTCATAATATCACAGTAATGTGCATTAATACTTCAGGCTGTTAAGCCAGCATTGTTCTTTTTTCATATTTATATCTAAATATTCTGACCTTAATCAATACTTTGCTATTTCAATATGTTGGAAATTGTTGTTTAATATAATTTTTCCAGCATAATTTCAAGGGTGGTTTTATGATTATGAAGAAGGGAAGCTTTTCAATAGCACTTTTTCATGAGTGTGACCATTGAAAACATAAAACTGGCACAAACAGCACATGGTAAAATCAAAGTGCTATGTAGTTTTATTTGGATTTCACCTAGAACGTATTACCTGTGAACCCACACAAGGAGAAAGGAATGAGTTTTGAATTAGTTGTATTAATCAGAGAAGAATTCCTGTGATATCAAATTGATACAGTTATAAAGATTAGGGTGCAACTGAATGGTTTGTCATTGCATCCTTCATGATATCTGAACATTCCACAGTCAGATCTCCCAGGCAGTCTGCTGCTGAAGTCTAACCATTTCATTTAATATAGAGTCCTCAAATAGAGGACATATCAGATATTAAACTGATAAGAACAGATACTACACTTGATCTTAGCCAAAAGGCCAAGAAGCCAAGCCCTGCTTCTGCATTCAGAGAGAGGCCCTTTCTGTACTGGAAATCTGTAATAAGGAGCTCCATAGTCTACATGGTCTGCATGAAACTAGTGGTAATCTGGATCAG